>CM062804.1:1632164141-1632764141 GCA_031772625.1 Pinus tabuliformis | reverse complement strand
CAAGGATTCTTTTTTTTTCTCTTTTTTTTTTTCTTTCTTCTAGGCCTACTAGTCGCCTCAATGAGGTTTTCAACTAGTAGGTCTGCCTAGGCACCTCAAAGGAGGTTTTCACCTAGGATCTTCTTTTTTCTCTCTCTTTTTTTTCTTTTTTCCCAACCCATTGACTGCCTCACGGAGGTTTTCAATCAATGAGCCAATCTGAGGCGTCTCCAAGGAGGTTTTCACCTTAGACTTTTTTTTTCTGTTATCTTTTTTGTAACCCTACTCTACTTGAAAAACAAAATCACTTTCAAGTGTAAGAATACTTCCAATGGGGCCATGTGCACATCAAGATGACAAATAAAATGATGTGGAGGCTTGAAATGTATGCATTGACATGTACCTAGATTTCAGAGACCAGATGATTTGACTTTGAAAGGATCAAGCATAGTTGAGGAAGAGAGTGATGCTACAACTTAGTGACTGTTTGGAACCATATTTCAATATAGCTGTGATGTCCTTGGTCCTTTTACTGATCTGGATCATTCCTCATGTCTTCTTCTACCATGACCTTAAAATCTTCCTCTTTTCGCTGATTGTTCTCTTGAATACATGGAGGATTTGATGGTAACCATGAGGGAGTTCTCTTGATCTCTAATTTTGATGTTTGCTATTCATCAATCGCAGCCCATGGTTCTGTGGTCTACTATTTTGAATCTTCTTCTTTTGGATGTGGTCCATCAATGATATCAAGACGATCTCTTTTTTGCAATACTCTTCCTGAGCTATGGTGAATACCGTTGATCTCAAGAGGAGATGTTTGGAAGTGTTGTATCTTAGCAATTTAAGTGGGCTGAGCTAATTCAATGTGTGGGTTTGGGAATGGTGGTACATGTAATTGAGTGGGAGTGTATATTTGAGATGGATGTGGATGGGGTTGTGGTTGTGGTGGAGGTGAATGGTAATGGAGTTTGGTATGGAGGATATTGAGGAAAACACTGAGGATATTGTGGATGGCTCCCATAAGTTCCTTGCCAACCTTGTTGCCAAGGAAATGGTGTGTTCCAATTACTTTGAGGTGGATGTGCATAAGCTTGAAATTGTGAATTAGGCTCTTGCATCATATCAGGCTAAATAGGCTGCCATGGTCCTCTTGGAGCTACATAACATTGTTGCATTGGCAATTGACTTGCTCCATTGTCCTCTTGGTGAACTTCCTTCAACCTTGGTAATGAGGAGAAACATTTAACATCATGTGATTCTGCATGGACAACACAAACATATTCTTTTTGCTCATTTTGTATTCTTAACATTTCTACTTTTTTGGTTAGATTGCTAAGAATTTCTGTTTTAAAGTCATCAAACAAATTTCCAAGTTTAGCTTGACTTACCAATCTTGATGTTGATTTACCTTCTCTTGCTTTTCCTCATGATATGCGTTTGCATGTTTCACAAATTTACTCAAATGATAATTGATATACATCACCTCTACTTATGATATTAAGGAGATCAATCCACTCATCCCTAATTGTTCTAAGTAAGAGGGTTTTAGTGTGTTGGATCCTAAATGATGTAGTTTTTCCCTCTTAAAATTATACATGAACCTTTCTATTAGATCCTCTAGACTCTTACTTCTCTCCGATTCATTTTAAATATTTCTTCTTTAAGATCATGATCTTTATATTTTTCTAGGAATATATTTTAATCATTCCATGATCTTATTGAATTAGTCCCTAAACTCATGAATCATTTAAGAGCTCTATCCTTGAATGTTGTTGGACACATCTCACGTTTTGAGTTTTTAATAAGTAACCATAAGATCTACAAACAATATCAAATTCAAAGAGGAAGGTTTCCGGATCCTTTGAACTTAGACCATGAAATTTTGGAAGAAAAGATGGAGGGATGTTCTTCATGTGCACACTTCCATCAATATCTTGAATGGGAAATCCGATAGGATCTTGCTCATTGTCATCATCACCATCAATTTCTTCTACATTCTTCGTCATCTTCTTCTTCTACCTGCAAAAGTGAATAGTGATGTGGCTCTTACTGCACCACGTGATCAATTGTGGGGTGGGTTGGTGTTGGAGATTTTTGTTGTTGTTGTTGTTGTTATGATTGAATGAAAACACTAATGCAATGCACTTTTCTATTTTTGAAAATAAATATGCCCAATGCAATTATTTTTTGTTTTTGAAAAAATTAAAAAGAAATGAATCAACTAGGGAAGAAAACAATGCATACTTTGACACCTCCCTGGCAATGGTGCCAAAAAGTGATGAGCATCGATATAGCAACAAGAATGCTGCAACTCCCAAGGCTACCAACTTTAATTATGAACTCGGGGTTCGTACAAACTTATGAGGTGTCAGTACTATATGTGCGGCATACAATGTTTCCTTCCTTTGCTGTCATGATGTAATGGAGTGCATGTGCTGAAGTCAAATCCTAAACTAATTGCAGAAAATGAAATGTTCGAAATGGAACCTTAACCTATTGCAAGAAAGAAAGTACAAGGAAAGAGACGAAAATTCAATGCTAAATCACACCATTTCCTAATTAACTGCCAAGAAACTATGCTTTGCAATAATGATAAATTATCATGAACCAAATGCTACTATCTAAGCATGGAAGTAAGAAACATCAAACATCACTAATGTGCAAGTAAAGGGATTGAAATAAATCTGTTTTTGTCTTTTTGTCTTTTCATGCAAATCAAGTATGTAAACTAATTTCTTTTGGTGATGTGGCAGGTGAATTAAGGATGTTAGAGGTTGGATGGAAGGGTTAGGATATGGTTGTATGGTGCGGGAGACCCTTGGGAGGCTTTTGGTGACTTCCTAGAGGTTTTCTCTCAATTCGGTCTCAAAACAGGCCATTTCAGGAAAACCTACAGGATGTACTAAAAACCTACAAGATGATCCTGTAGGAATTACAGTAAACCTATAGGATACAAACGAGAGAAAAATGTGAGGTGTTGGAGGTGATGGGAGGCCTAGGAAAGGTGTTTTATGGGTGGAATGGAGTGGGAAAATTCCTAGGATCACTCAGAACTCAAAACTAAAGTCGGGAGATGGATGGATTTGCTCAAAAAGCTTGGAGAAGCTTCCTTGTGAAATGATGAAGTTGGTGAGGTTTAATGAGAAATAAAATCAAATCCAAATTGGATGAGACAATTTTTTTTATTAAATAGGATGTCTTAGGTCCCCATTCCAAGTGGAATCACTCAAAAAAACCTCTGTTAACCCATGATAAAAAAATAAAAAATATTACTAGTCAAAAATCTAGGAATTCGAGAAGTAGTGAGCTAGTAAATCTAAAAAATGCCTAACCAAATCAAGTGAAAATTCAATGGGGTAAATTTTTTTATGAACTAGAATTCTTTTTTGATCTAATGAAAGTGGAATCAAGTCAATTGAATCTCGTTAGCATGGTAAAAAAAATAGCAGAAATTTATTGTTCTTTGCTAAAAATGAGGTCCAACAATCTAGATTTGGGAATAAGAAGACTAATCCAAGCAGCTCAATGATTACTATGAAATTCCAAAGCTTTTCCAAGGATGAAATAATGCTTTTTATCCTGCAAAAGAACTTACATAAACCATTTAACTCAATCCTACAACAAGAAACCATTAATACTAAATGCAGAAATAGAAAGAAATAAAAAATTGAGATGCATGTGAATAAGAAATTAAAAGGAGGAAAGAAAATGATACAAAAAGGCTCTAAGACTCCTGGGATGGCCAAGACCAAGGAAACTTAGAGACCGATGGAGGAGAAAAAGATTTAGAAGCTGAACATGACACCAATATTCATTATTTTCATCAATAGAATTATATCTCTGTAAGAAAATACAATGGAGCTGCAAAAATACAAACTCTTTCCACAATAACACTAATGAAAATCTCTCCCTAGAGGAAAATTCGACTTGGTACTTATAAAAAATGATTAAGAATCATTCCCCATGGATGGAGGAAGCTTTCCCCACCAAAATCCCTTGATTGGTGGATCTAGTGCCCAATACTAGGAATTTGCATTAAATGGCAGGGAACACATTCCTAGATTTTCTCAATCATTCCCTAGAGGAAAATTTGACTTGGTACTTATAAAAAATGATTAATATTCATTCCCCATGGATGGAGGAAGCTTTCCCCATGAAATCCCTTGATTAGTGGATTTGCTCCCTTGATTGGTGGATCTGCTCCCTTGATTAGTGGAACACATTCCTAGATTTTCTCAATCATTGGAATTCCACAATTTGTGCCATAATTCCATAATATCTTGTTGAATTATTATTTATTATTGATCCTCCAGTATTAGGGAACAAATCCCTAAATTGTCTCCTCCTCCAACTCTTCATAATCTGATTAATATTCTCATAATATTCCACAGAAATAAATAATATTAGGCACAAATATTCAATTATTCATAAACCTTCCTAATGAATATATTAAAGTTAAAACTAAATTATCTGATGCAAAAAGAGAGGTTTAATGTGGTGAAGGATGGTCATAGGCCTTAATTTATGTCTAATTTAGAGGCCCATCATCTTCATTATGATTTGATGATATCCTGAATGAATGTCCAACTTGGTGAAATAAATTGATCCATGCAATTCATCCAATAGTTTATCAATGACAGGAATGTGAAATTTATCTTTAATAGTGAGCTTGCTGAGCTCCCTATAATCTAGACACATGCATCATGATCCATCCTTCTTGTGCACCAATACTACTGGAGCAGAGAAAGAACTTTGACTAGGTTGAATTATACCAGCCTCTAGCATTTCTACAACCATACGTTCAATTTCACTCTTTTGGGCATAGGGATATCTATAAGGGCTGATGTTTGGAGGAACACTTATTAGAATCAAATGAATAGCATGATCATGATCAAGAATAGGTTGGAGACATTTGGGAGTCTCAAATACCTTGGAATGATTGTCCAAGACTTTTTGGAGATCTGGAGAAATAAATGATTTTGATGTGGGAACCTCTAGAGAGCATAATTGTGCAGTTACACCTCATTGTTCTTTCTTTAGAAGCTTTTTCATTTTATTAGATATGATTATATTTCCTGGTTTCCCTGCGATACCTCTTAATTCAATTTCCTTTCCTTCTGAAGAAAATTTCATGAAAAGTTCTTGAAAATTAAAATCTATTGTGCCCAAGGATTGTAGCCATTGGACTCCTAGTACAACATCAACACCACCCATTGGAATGGAAATAATTGAGATATTCAATACATATTCTCCCATGGATAGCTTGATATTATGGCACTTTCCAGAGCAATTTATGGTTCCTCCACCTGAAACCATCACTTGACACTCTGGTGCTAGATATAGGAAGCAATTCAATTCCTTGGCTATCTTACAATGAATAAAATTATGAGTACTTCCTGAAGCAATCAATACTATTACCTTTTTCTTCTTTATATGTCCTTCTATCTTGATAGTTTGAGAAGTGGTAATTCCAGCCAATGCATTACAAGATATGGTCGGATTCATTTCTTCTTTCTCTACGGTTTGTTCCTGGTGTATATCCTCTTCTCTTGATGTTTCTTCTTCCTTTTATTCCTCCTCTTCAGAATCTATGTAAAATAATTTTTTCTTAGCACACCTATGAACTTTAATGTATTTGATATCACAACTCTAAAAAATCCCTTTTGCTCTTTTTCCTTCCAATTGTTGGGGTGTCAACCTTGTAGGTTGTGGAAGGATAGGGGAAACAACACTTCCATCCTTATAGTTGTGAGTAGTAGGCTTCATTGTTGCAATAATTTTTCTTTCCATTTTTCTTCCCAACCTGAATTCCTTCTCGAATGAGTTAGGTTCCCAAAGGCGAACCTCATGTTGTATGTTATCCTTTAAAGTTGCTATGAACACATCAATCCTATGCTTCTCTGGAATATATTTTACACTTATATTCAATTTTTGGAAGTCCTCAATGTGCTCCATCATTGATCCCTTTTGTTTGAGGTTTATCAATTGGCTAAAAAAAGTGTTGCTTTTTGTATCCTCATAATGTGCTATCATTTCTTCCCTAAACATTGCCCCAAGTGACAATTTGTTTACAAGAGAAAAACCACCAATACCATACAAACTGATTTTGTTGCAAATATAAAGTTGGAATGCGTACCTTTTGTGTGTTTTGCACATTATGGAGATCGAAATGTTGCTCCATTTGTAGTATCCATGTTACAAGATCCTTGCCATCAAAATTCCTCATATCGATCTTTGGAACATGGTGGGTCTTTAATCCAACATTAAGAGTCTATGAAATCATGATTAACATTTTTTTTGTTCTCATCATGAGTTTCCTTTACTACCCTTTCACCATTAGTAAGAATTTCTTGTAGCAACTTAGTCAAATCTATTTTCAAATCTTCCATCTTAGCATCCACGCCATTCATATTAGCTTCCATGCCATCCATCTTAGCTTCCACGCCATCCATCTTAACTTGGACGACATTCATATTAGCTTCCATTCCTTTATTTAAACCAGCAATCTTAGGTTCTATTACCTTTTGTGAGAGTGAAATTTATTGCACTTGGTCTTGTAATTTTGATATATCATGTTGCATTTCTTCCTCTTCTTCATGAGTAATGCTAGAGATTTCAGGTTGCTTACTATATGTTTCCATTTTATTTCTTTGGGGCATGAATTAATGATAATTATGCTTTGGTATGCCCTTTGAACTTCAACCTAATTTTTCAACCCAAACTTATGCAAAATTTTAAAAAGACTACACACCTTTTTTTGCTTTGTAGATGCTTGATATTGAATCTATTGTATCTCTGTAATTATGGATCTCCAAGGTCTCAAATTGATTCCTGTGGTATTCCTCTGAGTCCTCTTTCCAATGCCACCAGTCTGATCAAACTTGGATTCTCCAAGAAAGAGTTATGCCCAATCTCCCAAGATGACCTGATTATATAACTTTTAGTAGATAGAACTTGTACGATGTTCCACATGTCATTTTTTTGACCTTTGGATCTGAAAAAGATACACAAAAAACTATAGTCTGTCCTCTTGTTGTAACTTCTTACTAAATTTCAATCTAATGCTCAGATAGAAAGTTATGACGATTTTCCCAAGGTCACTTGTTTGGAATGTAATTCGGAAGTCTACCAAAACCCTAACATACTTAGATAATATCTCTGAAAATATAGCGAGACAAGATTTGAAATTCAAACCCGAGGTTCAGATCGATTTCAGATCAAATGGGTTTTTGTTTTAGCTTCTGAAACATTGCAGAAAACAAGTTATAGTGAAAATTCCATAATGACCTGTTTGGAGCAGTGAAATCCTAGAATCCAAAGCTCTGATACCAAATGTTATGAAACCAACTCACAAAAGGATAGAAAATAAATATCAACGCCTTAGAAATCAACCTCTTCGAGGGGACAACCTCCTTTACATTACATGTATGAATAATTGTTGGATGATACAAATGACAAAACCTCCTTTCTATATATAGGAGTCTAAGGGGTCACAATATAATCAAAGCCGACATAACAATAATAATATAAGGGCACAACAATAACAATAGTGGGCTTCTATGGGGCAGAATAATAACAATATGGGGACAATAGGGGCACAACAATAACAATAAGGGCTACAATGACAATAGTAATGGGGGAATCACTAGTATTATAGGGACCTAACAATGACCACGTTGCAGGTTCATGATGTTTGTGTAGGTTTTAACCCCGTACAGAAATTACCTGCATACAAATTCTAAAAACAGAAAATAAACAATGGCGAGAGAATAACACATAAAAAAAATATACACAGAGATTTTCCTTTGGATCCCAAAACTAGGACTACCAGATTGATTTTTCATTATGTTCCTTTCAATGTTACAATATATCTATATATACATACACACACACACACACATGTCGAAGCATCCATAAACCCCAATCCATTAACCCTGGATTAGAACATAACCATAATTCCATTAACCGGATCTACAAAATACCATGGACCAAAAACCATCACGCCCAAAACCATGTGTGAAATCCATGCACAAAACCATAGGTAGGTCCGCCCACCTAATATAGGGTCCAATTTTTTTTTCTCGGGGTACTACCCCAGACTTCGTAGAGGGGAGCTACCCCCCCCCCCCCCTCTCAAACCCCCCAATACGCCCGACGCAATGAAGGTGGGATTGTCTGCCCCCCCTCTAACCCCTTGGGCTTAAATACTGGGGCTAGTCATGGAAAGAATATAACACAACCCAACAATTTGGGATTATGTCCAGTTTGGGTTTTAAGAACTTAAGAATGAAGTAGAAGAATGAGCTCTCATTAATGCAAAGAAGGAACTATGGAAGGAAGACAAAAAGAAGAATGCACAAACATTTTAGCTTATCCAGTAGGGAGTGGACCGAGCAGTGTTCCAAAATATTATGATCACATATTTAGAAAATGAAGCATGGGAAACCTTGGCGACAAGCTATAAAGGTATGGACAAAGTCAATATTGTTAAGTTGCAGAATATTAGGAGAGATTTTGAAAATCTGTAGATGAAGGAGACATAGGACATCGATTCTTTCATGAATTAGGTCATGACTATCGTAAATCAGTTAAAAATGTATGGTGAGGAAATTAAAGATCAAATAGTGGTTGAGAAAGTCCTCAGTTCTTTGTCTACCAAATTTGATGTTGTGCTACAGACATAGAAGTCAAGGATTTGCATCACTGACAGCTGATGACTTGATAGGATCACTTCTATGATATGAGGCAAGGATAGACATAAATAAGGATTCCACTTTAGAGACTGCTTTCAAAACTCAGGTTTCTATTTCAAGAGACATAGGTCGAGGCAGAAGTAGATTGAGAGGCAGAGGACGAGGTAGAAGACATGGTGGTCAGAGAGATGGCCAAGAAGAGCATGAACATGAAAGTGGAAGCAATTGCAGAAGCTTAAAAAATAATCAAAGATTTGGAAAATCAAAGGTGAGATGTTATTATTGCAATAAATTTGGTCTCTATGCTCGTGATTGTTGGATGAGGATAGTTGATCAAGGGAACGAGAGACCTAATGTCACTATAGAGAGTACTAACTCCATGTTCCTAGCTTTCCATACCATGCATGAACCTTCTGATAATGTGTGGCTATTAGATAGTGGTTACAGTAACCACATGATAGGAAGCAAGAATTTGGTTGCAAATTTGGATCAATCTTTGAAGACAGAGGTAATGTTTCAGACTGACAATACTGTGGATGTAGATGGTAAAGGAGTGGTCAACATTATGACCAAGCAGGGGGAGCTGAAGACAATCTCAGAGGTATATTATGTTCCTAATCTCAAACATAATTTAATAAATGTTAGTCAATTGACACAGAAAGGATACAGAGTTATCTTTCAAGGAAAAGACATTAGGGGAATTTTGAGGTCTAAAATGGGCCTCCTAAAGAAATTATAAAATAATAGTGAAAATAATAAAATAAGATTAGATTACATCATCAAATTTTAGAGGGAAAAAAAGAAAAAATATTTTTTCAAACTATATTTCCAACTTATCTCTCTATGGGTTTACTCAAATTTTGAGCGGAAACACTCGTTGGATGCAAAATTCGATTCCTCATCCAAGGAGCACCCATGTTGCATACTTTCGAAGGGCCCTACAACACGAAAAATGAGAAATACATGAAAAACGTGATTGCAATCACGTTTTTTCATGTATTTCTCATTTTCTGTGTAGTAGGGTCCATCAAATTCATGCAACATGGGTACTCCTTTGATGTCGAATTAAATTTTGCATCTAACGAGTAATCCCAATCGAAATTTGAGTAAAACCCTAGGGAGATAAGTTGAAAATACGAGTTGAAAAAGTAGTTTTATTTTTTTATTTTTTATTTTTTTTACTTTTTTACTCCAAAAATGGTGAATCATCCCCCATCGTTGACATCATCATATTGAATCCTATTGGTTCTTATAAAGTTTATATTGGTTGTACATTTTTCTTAGGAGGCCCATTTTATACCTCAAAAGTCCCTTAATGGTGTAGCCCCCATGCAGGTAGCTGATAGAAAAGGTGTAGATGACGAGGAATAGACTCTTTCCTGTAGTCATGAATTAGAGTGATCATGTCAGTTCTTTTATAGTTGAATGTTCTAATGATTGTTGGTTATGGCACTTTCCGTTTGGACATTTCAATTTTTTGGCTTAAGATTGTTGTAGCAGACACAGATGGTCAGAGGATGATCTGCCATCAAAGAACCTGCTAGTACTTGTGAGTGTTGCATCTTGGGAAAGCAACACCATGAAAGTTTCCCAAGGGGAATTGCATATAGTGAAAAACAACCTCTTGATCTAGTGCATACAAACTTGTGTGGAGCTATGAGGACATAGTCAATTGGTGGAAGTTGTTACTTCTTCACTTTCATTGATGACTATAGTAGAAAGACTTGGCTTTACTTCTTGAAGTAGAAGTCTGAAACTTTTGCAAAGTTCAATCAATTCAAAGCCTTAACAGAGAACCAAAGTGATCAACAGATCAAGGTATTTAGGTAAGATCATGGCGGAGAATATGATTCAAAGGAATTCCATGATTACTGTAGACAAAATGGAATAAGAAGACAGTTTACAACCAAGTACACATCGCAACAGAATGGTGTATCAGAGAGAAAGAATATGACAATTATGAACATGGCGAGAAGGATGTTCAAAGGAAGAAAATTGTTTAATGAGTATTGGGCAGAGGCAGTTGCATGTGTTGTTTATATGGTAAACAGATCCCCTACATAGAGTGTGATGAAAAAAGTACCAGACAAAGCATGGTCATGCATGTCTTGCAATGTATCTCATCTTAGAGTGTTTGGATGTGTAGTTTTTTCACATGTGCCTATGGAGCGAAGAGGAAAATTGGATGATAAAAGTCAAAATGCATATTTATTGGTTATAGTGAGCAATCAAAAGCTTACAAATCGTATAACCCTATCACCAAGAATACCATAATTAGTAGACATGTTATGTTCAAAGAACAAGAGTCATGGAATGGGTGTTGGGCGCGGGATCCCTCAAGGGAAGTTTTGGGGCTTAGAGCCCAGATTTTGGTCAATTTTGCAATTCCAATGTAAAGACTCTGCATTTTGTGGGCAGGGAGTGTGTAGTTGTAAAAGAGTCATAGGGTTTTTTGCCCTTATTTTGACTTTGTAATGTTGGATGTAGAATATCTACCCATGGTCTGTGGACCATGGGATTGTATAAATAGAGCGAAGCTCTAACGTAGTTTGATAGCATAGTCGAAGAATCAACAGGATGTATGCAAGATAGTTTTGAAGTGTAAAGTCTAGTTTTGGGTCGTAGCATAGGAAAAGGATCTACAGTTGAGTGCGAAGAGGCGTAGTAGTCTGCAACTGAGTGCGCGGACCCCTGTAGCTGAGTGTGCAGGGCGCGTCAAGTCTATAAACAGTGGAAGTATTAATAAAGAGAAGTTTCTATCAATTCTGCGTCTTTATTTCTTGTTTTATGCATCTGTTATATTGGGTATGAGTTTCACTTTTAATGCTTATATGATGCGTGAATGTGTATAATTATATTGGTTAAGTGAATGCAAGATAGAATATTTGTTTACGCAGATATAATCAAGACCTGTTAATAAGATAAGTAAGAGACTTGCTGTAGTTTAGGAGATATCGCAGTTCGCTGCCTTAGCAGTGCGAAAGGACTTCAAACCCTCGTTAGGGCTGCGCAAAAGTCAATTATAACAAATCGCGAAGGTACTGAAGGGTAGAATAGTGCATGAAGCGACCTACATGAAGGCATGTTTAGTTGGACTAAACCGACATCACATCCATCTCAAGGGTGCGGAAACTTAGTTATAGCATCCCCCCATACTGCTTCGGGTGAGACTTCAGTCCGCGCTCCACGGGCTGATGCCGAAAGGGCTAGTAGTGTAGGGATTTGTTTGGCTAAATAACTCTGAACCTGGGTTAGGCCCCCATAATCCAACAAATGGTTTTGTTGTCGGGACCTGACTAGCTGACCGAAGCATAGTCTTAGCACTCTAGGCAGCTGAAAGGAGGCGCGGGACTATAAACTACTCTCCCTGGGGACTGCGCGATGTTAGGACTATGCACAGTAGCGAAGTGTCACAAGGTCCGCGACAGCGTGAGGGTAGCTGCACTGGCATGCAGGTCAGCCAAAAAGTGACCATTACAGTCACTATTCACAATGTGATCCTTGGTTTGAGACCAAATGGAGCGGACGACAGGCATTTAAGGCGAACTTTATGGGCTGGATTCTTGAAAATTTGCCACCAATCTAGCATTAATGGACTGAAAGTGGAGGGAATAGTCGAATTCAAATTCAAAAGGCACTATAAATTACAAAGGGCTATCCAACAAACAACACTTGGCAATTTGAGAACTGAGTTGTTGCATGCTTAGATATTCATGAACCGAGACTTGTTCGATATTATGAAGGCAAATTTGTTACTTGAGCAATTACTAGAGACTATGAGATAACTATGGAATCGCACTATGGAAGCACCTGAGGAAGTCATGGATACCGGAGCAATGACTATCGAGGAAGCCATGCAGGCAATTACAAAAGTGGAAGCCCCAAAAAGCGCCAGGATAGTCACTGAGATCCCTAAATCACCACGCACGCCGAGACCCAAGAAGGATAAACAGGCCATGATACCAGTGTGCATCTCGCCTAGGAATCCACTGAGGGCCAATCTCACAATGGAGGAAAATGGGAAGGACATTAATTTGGCGGCCAATGAGGAGGAAGTGTTTGAAGAGATCCTGGTGGAGGAGGAGGATGTAGAGATGGAAGTTGAAACCCAGGGTGCGAAACCTCTCACCAGGTTGCCTGAATATGTTCCTCCATGAAAGGGTAAAGTCAATATTCCCAAGGATATAGATGAGATCAAGATCTCTCTACAAACTCCGTTGCTCCCTGATGACATTATTTTTGAAGGAGCGCACTTGGGATGGGTTACCATACTAAAATTTGAAGATTGGGACCTCGCAGATCATGAGAAGTTTCCGCATTTAGCAACCACGTAGCTAATGCACCAGAAGATAGACACGTCGGCTTGAATGATAGATTTGGAGTTGTGAAAATGGATCAGAGGTGTTGAGAAAGCAAGGTTGTTAAACCTGCTTTGGGTGCCGCATTACCATCGCGCCCCAGTAACCATTTTCGTCATCAGGTAGCTGCTCTCCTTGGTGCATGATGGGTGCTTGTGGCAGGAGGAGCCCATCCCCATCACATACCAACTAATTTTTAGGATTACACGGCTCCCTTGCACAGGGGAGGACATGACAAACATTTCAGAACGAAAGAGTGACAATTTTTCCATCGCGGAGGCCATGAAAAATAAATTTAAGTTGGAGAAGAAGAAGAGATGGTACGCCATCTGTAGCATCAACAACCCTGTAATTAAGGTTGCAACTCAGATATTGGCAGGGTAGGTGATGTAGAAGTGCCACGCAGATGAGGTTCCCGTGCCAGTGGTTGCACTAGCAGCGCAATGTGCAGAAGGGGTCCAGTTCAACTGGGAAAATTATCTATGCAGATAGTTCCTTGAGAACTGTTGTGAGGCACAAGAGTAGGTTAAAACATTCCATTATGCATGGCTCCTATTGTCAATAGTGTTGGTGGCATGGGAGTTACCCGAAGATAGCCAATTCCCATCGATTGTGTAGGACCTTCCAGGGGTAGCGAAGTACACTTCGCTGTGGGCAACCAGGGATACAGAGAGGATAAGGGAGAGTAAGCTCTTTTGGGTGCTCATGGAGATGAACATCATAATGGGGATTAATCGCAAGATGTGGTTATTTCCCACAGTCTACAATATTCTGTAGAGCTTCGTGGAGTTAAAAGGAGACTTCCACCGTGTCTTCATTAGGGCGCAGAAGGACCCTACGAAGACTTGGCATGAGATACCTTACTTAGCAACCGATGATGTAATTTCCACGGTCCTTAAGTCTTGGCTGCCGGAGTGGCGCATTCCATTTGGCTTTGTGGTGGAAGTAGAGAAGCCCGCCACGTAGCAGAAGAAGGAAGAAATGAAACTACAGATGGCATACGTGGCAGAAAAACGTAGGAAGGAAGAAGCAGTGACTAAGGCCCAAGCGGTGTGTGGCGTTGTGAAGTTGGGTGAGGAATAGTAGAAGACAATAGAAGAAGAACACGAAGGATAGAAGTTTCCTTCGCCTGAGCTAGAAATAGACACAAAACAAGGTGGTGCGGACCTACAGACAACGTCCACCCAGCTTAAATGTCCGCACCCAAGAGCGCAGGTAGGGACGCGAAAGAAGACAAAGGCCTTAAAAACTTCGTTTGACCCATTCACCCTCACTGAGGGGGATCTACATGATATCGGTGAAATGTTGTGGGATGTCACCATGGAGGCCCTTCAGTAGTTTGAGGAGCAACACCAGATGGTATTAGGGTCTCTCTGAATGCAAATACAAGACTTGTATGTGTGCACTCCGCAGGCTGACACAGTGTCAACCAGCCTCGTAGTCAGCACATCTGCAGCCGAGGAAATGTTGCGCGCCCAACTGACCAACACAATAGTGCTACCAGATGGAGCACTTGTTACAGAAAATGAGGTCAACAGGCCTATTGTCAATAGCTTGAAAGGGATCAGGTTAAACATGGTTGCACTCCCTTGGGAGACTGCACGATGGAGTCACTGTAGAACTATGCGCCAGGAGGACTTGCATGCTATAGGTAATGAGTGAGCAACACATCAACATTGAGATGTTGAGCTTGCAGAGCAACGAGGTAGTGGTGTAGAACAAACAGATAGTGCAGGTGGTGGAGGAAGCCTGCTAGATGGTCCCAGAGCTGGCCATCCAAGCAGAGGAACCAGTTGGGGCGCACGTCTGAAAGTTAGCAGCATGGGTACGTGATGCCAAAGCAGAAATGGCCAAGCTTCAACTAGAGCTAAACCTTTAGATAGCAGAACTGCAGTTGAGGGCATAGCCTTCAACTCCACTGGAGGTTAAGGAACAACGCACCACCACGATCACAACATCAATGGTAGCGGTTAACAGTGTAGTGACAGACTGCACGACGCTATTTGAGCAGTCATTTGAGGTCCTCACCACCCTGCAGGAGGACCTAAACATAGAGAACCTAGCGACAGAGGCATGCGAGCTGAAGTAGAGGTACGATGAGGTAAAAGGGACTACGCAGATGGTTTCTCTTACGGAGAGGTTCGCAAGGATGTAGCAGGAAAAGGCGCTCAAGGAGCATGTGGATGCTACTCGGCATAAAGAGGTAGTTTGAAAGTGTACCTACAACTGTGGATTGGTGAGGCGTATACCATTACAGCCTCCATTGAAGTAAAGGTTGTGTAGCTGTAAGCAACTTAGGAGAGGATTCAGGGTAGCAGTTCAAAGATAGTGGTCACCGAACAACGCATAGAGGAAGTTTAGCAGGCAGCCACTCAGTGTGTTACCGAACTTGCAACGATCCAATCAGAGTTGGGAGGTCTCTGCGTAAATATCTCGTCACCTACAGAGTGACTCGAGGGTGATTCATGATGTTTGTGTTGGGGGCCTGTTGGGCACAGGATCCCCCAAAGGAAGTTTTGGGGCTTAGAACCTAGATTTTGGTCAATTTTGTAATTCCAATGTAAAGACTCCGCATTTTGTGGGCGCGGAGCGCATAGTTGTAAAAGAGTCATAGGGTTGTCCACCCTTATTTTGACCATGTAATGTCGGCTGTAGGAGATCTACCCATTGTCCATGTTCCATGGGATTGTATAAATAGAGCGAAACTCTAAAGTAGTTTGATAGCATAGTCGAAGAATCAACATGATGTATGCGAGATAGTTTTGAAGTGTAAAGTCTAGTTTTGGGTCGTAGCATAGGAAGAGGCTCTGCAGTTGAGTGCAAAGAGACCTAGTAGTCCACAACTGAGTGCGCGGACACCTGCAGCTGAGTGTGCAGGGTGTGTCGAGTCTGTAAACAGTGGAAGTATTAATAGAGAGAAGTTTCTATCAATTCTGTGTCTTTATTTCCTGTTTTATGCATCTGTTATATTGGGTATGAGTTTCGCTTTTAATGCTTATATGATGCGTGAATGTGTATAATTATATTGGTTAAGTGAATGCAAGATAGAATATTTGTTTACGTGAAGATAATCAAGACCTGTTAATAAGATAAGTAAGATACTTGGCGTAGTTTAGGAGATATCACAGTTCACTGCCTTAGCAGTGCGAAAGGACTTCAGCCCCTGGTTAGGGCTGCGCAAAAGTCAATTATAACAAATCGCGAAGGTACTGAAGGGTAGAATAGTGCACGAAGCGACCTACGTGAAGGTAGGTTTAGTTGGACTAAACCAACATCACATCCATCTCAAGGGTGTGGAAACTTAGTTCTAGCATCCCCCCATACTACTTCAGGTGAGGCTTGAGTCCGCGCTCAGCAAGCTGATGCTGAAAGGGCCAGTAGTGTAGGGATTTGTTTGGCTAAATAACTCTGAACCTGGGTTAGGCCCCCACCCAACAAATGGTTTCGTTGCCGAGACCTGACTAGCCAACCAAAGCATAGTCTTAGCACTCTAGGCCGCTGAAAGGAGGCATAGGACTATAAACTACTCTCCCTGGGGACTGTGCGATGTCAGGACTGTGCATAGTAGCGATGTGTCACGGGGCCCGCGACAGCGCTAGGGTACCCGCACTGGAGCACGGGTTGGCCGAAAATTGACCGTTATAGTCACTATTCACGATGTGATCCTTGGTTTGAGACCAAATGGAGCGGGCGACAGGGATTTAAGGCGAACTTTATGGGCTAGATTCTTGAAAATATACCACCAATCTAGCATTAATGGATCGAAAGTGGGGGGAATGGTCGAATTCAAATTCAAAAGCCACTATAAATTACAAAGGGTTGTCTAGCAAACAACACTTGGCAATTTGAGAACTGAGTTGTTGCATTCTTAGATATTCATGAATCGAGACTTGTTCGATATTCTGAAGGTGAATTCGTTACTTGAGCAATTACCAGAGATGCTGAGAGAAATGTGGAATTGCACTATGGTAGCACTCGAGGAAGTCATGGATACTGGAGCAATGACCATCGAGGAAGCTGCGCAGGCAATTACAAAAGTGGAAGCCCCAAAAAGCATCGAGATAGTCGCTGAGATCCCTAAATCACCATGCATGCCGAGACCCAAGATGGATAAACAGGCCATGATACTAGTGTGCGTCTCGCCTAGGAATCCACTGAGGGCGAAGCTCACATTGGAGGAAAATGGGAAGGCCATTAATTTGGCGGCCGATGAGGAGGAAGAGTTTGAAGAGATCCTGGTGGAGGAGGAGGATGTAGAGATGGAAGTTGAAACCCAAGGTGCGGACCCTCTCACCAGGTTGCTTGAATATGTTCCTCCACGAAAGGGTAAAGCCAAGATGCCCAAGGATATAGATGAGAGCAAGATCTCTCTACAAACTCCGCTGCTCCCTAACAACATTATTTTTGAAGGAGCGCACTTGGGACGGGTTACCGTACTAAAATTTGAAGATTGGGATCTCGCAGACCACGAGAAGTTTCTGCATTTAGCGACTGTGCAACTAATCCACCAGAAGATAGACGCGTTGGATTGAATGATAGAGTTGAAATGGACCAAAGGTGTTGAGAAAGCAAGGTTGTTAAAGCAGCTTTGGGTGCCGCATTACCATCACACCCGAGTAACCATTTTTGTCATCAGGCAGCTGCTTTACTTGGTGCATGATGGGTGCTTGTGGTTGGAGGATCCCATCCCCATCAAAAACCAACTATTTTGCAGGATTACACGGCTCCCTTGCGTAGGGGAGGACCTGACAAACATTTCAGAGGGAAAGAGTGACAATTTTTCCATCGCGGAGGCCATGGAAAAGAACTTTAAGTTGGAGAAGAAGAAGCGATGGTACGCCATCTCCAACATCAACAACCATGTATTTAAGGTTGCGACTCAGATATTGGCAAGGAAGGTGATGCAGAAGTGCCACGTGAATGAGGTTCCCACGCCAGTGGTTGCACTAGCAGCGTAATGTGTAGAAGGGGTCCAGTTCAATTGGGCAAATTATCTATGCTTCCTTGACAACTGTTGTGAGGCACAGGAGCAGGTTAAAACATTCCATTATGCATGGCTCCTATTGTCAATAGTACTGGTGGCATGGGAGTTTCCGGAAGATAGCCAGTTCCCGTCGATCGCACAGGACCTTCTAGAGACAGTGAAGTATGCTTCACTGTGGACAACCAGGGACGCACAGAGGATAAGGGAGAGAAAGATCTTTTGGGTTCTCATGGAGATGAACATCAGAATGGGGATTAATCGCAAGATGTGGTTATTGCCCACAGTCTACAACAATCTGTAGAGCTTCGTGGAGTTCAAAGCAGACTTCCACCATGTCTTCATTAGGGCGTAGAAGGACCCTACGAAGACGTGGCATGAGCTACCTTACTTAGCAACCGATGATGTAATTTTCACAGTCCTTGAGTCTTGGCTACCGAAGTGGCGCGCTCTAGTTGGCTCCGCGGTGGAAGCAGAGAAGTCCACCACGCAGCGGAAGAAGGAAGAAACGAAACTGCAGATGGCATACCTGGCGGAAAAACGTAGGAAGGAAGAAGCTGCGGCTAAGGCCCAGGTGGTGCGCGGCACTGCGAAGTTGGGTGAGCAATAGCAGAAGACAACAGAAGAAGAGAGTGAAGGACAAAAGTCGCCTTCGCTTAAGCTAGAAATAGACACAGAACAAGGTTGCGCGGACCTATAGACAATGTCCACCTAGCTAAAACGTCCGTGCCCAAGAGAGCAGGTAGGGCCGTGAAAGAAGACAAAGGCCTCAAAAACTTCGTTCGACCCAATCACCCTCACTGAGGGGGATCTACATGATATCGGTGAAATGGTGTGGGATGTCACCATGAAGGCCCTCCAGTAGTTTGAGGAGCAACACTAGATGGTATTGGGGGCTCTCTGGATGCAAATATAGGAGTTGTAGGTGCGCACTCCGCAGGCTAGCACAGTGTCAACCAGCCTCATAGTCGGCACATCTGCGACTGAGGAAATGTTGCGCACCCAAATGACCAACACAATAGTGCTGCCAGATGGAGCACTCATTACAGAAAATGAGGTCGACAGGTCTATGGTTAGCAGCTTGAAAGGGATCAAGTTAAACATGGTTGCACTCCCTTGGGAGACTACACGATGGAGTCACTATAGAACTATGTGCCAGGAGGACTCGCACGCTACAGGTAATGAGCGAGCAACACATCAACATTGAGAAGTTGAGCCTACAAAGCAATGAGGCGGTGGTGTAGAACAAACAGATAGTGCAGGTGGTGGAGGAATCCTGCCATATGGCCCTAGAGTTGGCCATCCAAGCAGAGGAACTAGTTGGGGCACACGTCTGAAAGTTAGCAGTAGGGGTAGATGATGCCAAAGCAGAAATGGCCAGGGTTTAGCTGGAGCTAAACCTTCAAATAGCAGAACTGTAGTTGTGGGCGCAACCTTCAACTCCGCTAGAGTTTAAGGAACAATGCACCACCGTGATCACAACATCAATTACAACGGTTAACAGTGTAGTGACAAACTGCACGACACTGTTCGAGCAGTCGTTTGAGGTCCTCACCACCCTGCAGGAGGACCCGAACATAGAGAGCCTAGAGACAGAGACGCATGAGCTGAAACAGAGGTACGATGAGGTAAAAGGGACTGTGTAGATGGTTTCCCTTATGCAGATGCTCACAAGGATGCAGCAGGAAAAGGCGCTCAAGGAGCACGTGGATGCTGCTTGGCATAAAGAGGTAGTTTTGAAAGCACGCCTACAACTATGGATTGATGAGGCATATACCATTACAACCTCCATTGAAGCAAAGGTCGCGTAGCTACAATCAACTCAGGAGAGGATTCATGGTTGTAGTTCAATGATAGTGGTCATCGAGCAACGCGTAGAGGAAGTTCAGCAGGCAACAACTCAATGTGTTACTGAACTTGTAGCGATCCAATCAAAGTTGGGAGGTTTTTGCACAAATATCTCCGCACCTACAGAGTGACTCGAGGGTGATTACTAGAGACACTGAGAGAACTCTGGAATCGCACTATGGTGGCACCCAAGGAAGTCATGGATACCGGAGTAATGACTGTCAAGGAAGTCACGGAGGAAATTACGAAAGTGGAAGCCCCAGAAAGTGGCGAGATAGTCACTGAGATCCCTAAATCACCACGCACGCCAAGACCCAAGAAGGATAAACATGCCATGATACCAGTGCTCGTCTCACCTAGGAATCTGCTGAGGACCAAGCTCACAATGGAGGAAAAGGGGAAGGCCATTAATTTGGAGGCTGATGAGCAGGAAGAGTTTGAAGAGATCCTGGTGGAGGAGGAGGATGTAGATATGGAGGTTGAAAACTAGGGTGTGGACCCTCTCACTAGGTTGCCTGAATATGTTCCTCCACAAAAGGGTAAAGACAAGGTGCCCAAGGATATAGATGAGAGAAAGAGCTCTCTACAAACTCTGCTGCTCCCCGATGACATTATTTTTGAAGCAACTCACTTGGGACAGGTTCCTGTACTAAAATTTGAAGATTGGGACCTCACAAACCACGAGAAGTTCCTGCATTTAGCGACCAAGCAGCTAATGCGCTAGAAGATAGATGCATCGGCTCGAATGATAGACTTGGAGCCATGAAAATGGATCAGAGGTGTTGAGAAAGCAGGGTTGTTAAACCTGCTCTGGGTGCCGCATTACCATCGTGCCCCATTAACCATTTTCGTCATCAGGCAGCTACTCTGCCTGGTGCATGATGGGTGCTTGTGGCTGGAGGAGCCCATCCCCATCACAGACCATTTGATTCACAGGATTACATGACTCCCTTATGTAGGGGAGGAACCCATGAACATTTCATAAGGAAAGAGTGACAATTTGGCCATCGTGGAGACCATGAAAAAGAAATTTAAGTTGGAGAAGAAGAAGTGAGGGTACACCATCTCTAGCATCAACAGCCCTACAGTTAAGGTCACGACTCAGATATTTGCAAGGAAGGTGATGCGGAAGTGTCACGCATCTAAGGTTCCCACGCTAATGGTTGTAATAGCAACACAATCTGCAGAAGTGGTCCAGTTCAATTGGGCAAATTATCTATGCAGAGAGTTCCTTGAGAACTGCCATGAGGCACAAGAGTAGGGTAAAACATTCCATTATGCATGGCTCCTATTTTCAATAGTACTGGTGGAATCGGAGTTGCCCGAAGATAGCCAGTTCCCATCAATCACGTAGGACCTTCCAAAGGCAGCGAAGTACGATTTGCTGTGGGCAACTAGGGACGCACAAAGGATAAGGGAGAGTAAAAACGTTTCGGTGCTCATGGAGATGAACATCAGAATGGGGATTAATCGCAAGCTGTGGTTATCGCTGGCAGTGTACAACAGTCTACAGAGCTTCACGATGTTCAAAGCAGACTTCTACCATGTCTGCTTCAGGGCGCAGAAGGACCCTACGAAGACGTGGCATGAGCTACCTTACTTAGCGACCGATGATGTAATTTTTGTGGTCCTTGATTCTTGGCCACCGGAGTGGCGTGCTCCATCTAGCTTCGCAGTGGAAGTATAGAAGTCCACCGTGCAGCGAAAGAAGGAAGAAATGAAATTGCAGATGGTGTAGCTGGTGGAAAAATGTAGGTAGGAAGAAGCAGCGGATAAGGCCCAGGCGGCGTGCAACACTACGAAGTTGGGTGTGAAATAGTAGAAGACATCAGAGAAGAGCACGAAGGACAGAAGTCACCTTCGCCTGAGCCAGAAACAGACACATAAAAAGGTGGCGGGAATCTGCAGACAACGTCAACCCAGCTAAAATGTCCCTGCCCAAAAGAGCAGGTAGGGTCGCGAAAAAAAACAAAGGCCTCAAAAAATTCGTTCTACCCAATCACTCTCACTGAGGGGGATCTACATGATATCGGTGAAACGGTGTAGGATGTCACCATGGAGGCCCTCCAGTAGTTTGAGGAGAAACACCAGATGGTATTGGGAGCTCTCTAGATGCAAATACAGGAGTTACAGGTGCGCACTCCACAGGCTGGCACAGTGTCAACTAGCCTCGCAGTTGGCACATCCGCGACTGAGGAAATGTTGCGCGCCCAAATGACCAACAAAATAGTCTTAGGAGATGGAGCACTCATTACAAAAAATGAGGCCGACATGCCTATGGTTAACAACTTGAAAGGGATCGGGTTAAACATGGTTGCACTCCCTCGGGAGACGCTCTATATTTTGCAGGATGGAGTTGCTGTAGAACTATGCACCTGGGAGAGTCACGCATTAGAGGTAATAAGTGAGCAACACATAAAAATTGAGTAGTTGAGTCTGCAGCGCAATGAGGGAGTGGCGTAGAACAAACAGATAGTGCAGTTGGTGGAGGAAGCCTGCCAGATGGTCCTAGATTTGGCCATCCAATCAGAGGAACCAGTGGGGGCATGCATCTGAAAGTTAGTAGCTGGGGTATGTGATGCCAAAATAGAAATGGCCAGGGTTCAGCTGGAGCTGAACCATCAGATAGCAGAACAATGCACCACCTTGATGAAAACAATAATGGCGATCGTTAACAGTGCAGTGACAGACTGCACGAAGCTGTTCGAGCAGTCGTTCGAGGTCCTCACCACCTTACAGGAGGACTCAAACATAGAGCACCTAGAGATAGAGGCATGCGAGCTATAGCAGAGGTACGACGAGGTAAAATGGATCGTGCAGACGGTTTCCCTTACGCAGAGGCTCACAAGGATGCAACAGGCAAAGGCACTCAAGGAGTAGGTGGATGCTGCTTGGCATAAAGAGGCATTTTTGAAAGCGTGCCTACAACCATGGATTAATGAGGCGTATACCATTACAGCCTCCATTGAAGCAAAGGTTGCACAACTACAAGCAACTCAGGAGAGGATTCACGGCAGCAGTTCGACGACAATGGTCACCAAACAACGTGTAGAGGAAGTTCAATAGGCAGCCGCTCAGTGCACTGTCGAACTTGCAGAGATCCATTCAGAGTTGGGAGGTCTTTGTGCAAAGATCTTCACACCTACAAACTAACTCGAGGGTGAGTCATGATGTTTGTGTTGGGGTCCTGTTGGGTGCAGGATACCCCAAGGGAATTTTTGGAGCTTAGAGCCCATATTTTGGTCAATTTTGTAATTCTAATGTAAAGGCTCCACATTTTGTGAGCATAGAGCACGTAGTTGTAAAAGAGTCATAGGGTTGTCCGCCCTTATTTTGATAATGTAATGTCAACTGTAGAAGATCTACCCATGGTCCATGGACCATGGGATTGTATAAATAGAGTGAAGTTCTAAAGTAGTTTGATAGCATAGTCGAAGAATCAACATGATGTATGCGAGATAGTTCTGAAGTGTAAAGTCTAGTTTTGGGTCATAGCGTAGGAAGAGGCTTTGCAACTAAGTGCACGGACCCTTGCAGCTGAGTGTGCAGGGTGAGTCGAGTCTGTAAAGCCAAGGTGCCCAAGGATATAGATGAGAGCAAGAGCTCTCTACAATCTTTGTTTCTCCCTCACAACAATATTTTTGAAGGAGCGCACTTGGGACGGGTTCCCATACTAAAATTTGAATATTGGGATCCCGCGGGCCACGAGAAGTTCCCGCATTTAGCGACCACGTAGCTACTGCGGCAGAAGATAGATGCGTCGGCTCGAATGATAGAGTTGGATCTGCGCAAATGGCTCAGAGGTGTTGAGAAAGCAAGGTTGTTAAACCTGCTCTGGGTGCCGCATTACTTTCATACAACAAAATGACCTCCTCATCAACTTAGAGGGGAAAGACATGATGACTGAATCAAAGACCACAATTACAGGCCTTGATTCCACACTAACGCTAGTTTTACACTAACAACCTACTTTATAAATCTTGTTACCAAGCCCGGAGGTGCGTTAGTGACCATACTAAAGCATGTTGCTAGTTAGGGGACAGCGTTAGTGAAACTAAGGGAAGCTCCAAGGGTCAAAGCAATGAATTGACTCACAAATATCTAGATATTTGTCCCTAAATTTACTCAAGAAAAGCAAGGAAACATCCAAAATCAACCTATTTGGAGAAATTATAATCTAAAAAAAGGAGGCAAATGGGAAAGAGATGAAAAGCAGGGCAAGTTCATTGCTTTTGTCCTAGAGAACCGTCACATATTTGAAGAAGTGAGCTAGAAGAGAGAGAGAGAGAGAGAGAGAGAGAGAGAGAAGCGGAAGGGGCAAAGGAATACTGATACAACAGATGGTTGTAATCAATCTTCCATTATTAATACAGAACTGTGGTTGTGTTCCCTACTCCATGGTGTCGGTAACATTGTTCATTAAGTTGTTCATTCGATACTTGTTTATATGAGTAGTTTAGTTGTATGCAAATATATTTTCATTGTGTATTCACATATTGGTTTTCAAGGTTGTATGCGGTGATTTTGTTTGCCTTTCCTTTGTGCAAGAATTGATTTGGAGCCAGCTATGAGGGAGTTCCTCTTGGCTACATTGTGATCTCCAAACAAATCTAGAAGGAGACTTGAGGTAATCCTCTTTCCATACTTTGTTAATTGATATTTGTCTATGAACATGTGTACAACTTGGTAGCATTTGCAGATAATTCTACACTATTTTGAAGGTCTTGAGAAGGCCTTTGAGAGTACTAGTTTTCATTCTCCATACACCGTGCATTTTACCCCATAGCAGAATTGGCGACTCTGCTAGGGACTATACATCTAGTTCCTGGTTTACCTAGACTCTTCTCTGTTCTCTCCTCCTTCTAATAGCTCCCTATTCTTCAGCAATCCTTTTCTAACCCACCAAGAATCTTGCTTCATCTTTCTTGTATAGATTCATCTCAGAATTTTATCTTGAAAGAACTCCTTTTGATTGATTTCCAACACTAACGCAGGTTAGTAGGCTACACAGAGCTTTATAAAGCACTGTGCCTGTTCACAGGGAGCGTTAGTGGGCCTACTAACTCTCTGTAGCCACTATTTAGAGCGTTAGTCTTCCATTACCTTGATTTTCAGTTGTGTCTGTGGACCAAAAGGGATAGGAAATCTTCTGATGGGCTGAAATAAGATATGTAACTGTATTATGTCAGCAAAATTGGTGTCCTAGAAATTTATTTTTAGGGAAAAAGTTTTGGTTTTTCTCTCTTAAAAATAGTTTTTTCTAAAAGAAAGACTCACAATTTTCATTCATCCTTCTGTTTAACTAGCTATAAGTTGCTTCATTTTGGTTTCAAGTAGTTGTTAGGAAACATTGGAAAATAATATTTTGGTTATGCATGTGTTGAAAGACTATAGATGCATGGAAGAAACTATGAATATGTGAAAAATATGAATATGTAGAATACAGCTTGTTTGCATCAAATTGAAATTTTTTTTCAAAGCATTGTTTTTGCATGATTTATTGAGTCAAGAGTCTCACCATATTTCATACGCCAACTCCCCTACCGAAGACAATAATCAAGTACACATAAAATTTACATAAAATTCAATCAGTAACTCTTTTGAGCAAACAAACATTAGTTCGACTAGGAGAATCAAAATCCTCATGGAAATCCACTCTATAACACCATACCTCAAAGCAATTGCTACACCACGCAACCCATGTATAATATGGGGAACCAAATGATGGGAGGAGCGCAAAGCTCATCAAGTCATCCGTCATCACCATGGTCTGAGTCGAGGGCACCTATCTCCCTGCCTTTCTTAGAAACGTTGGATATACGTGACATATACAAGCTAACAAATGACCCCATCTATCACAATTTACAATGGCCGCTGATCCCGCATAAGATACCAATAGACATCCAAAATTTCGATGGAAAACAAGGGGAATATCTTGGCACCCATATCACCACCTACCATCTATAGCGTGTTTCAAACTCTATAGTGGATGATAGTGTCCGGTTACGTCTTTTTCCCTGTACCCTCACTGGCAATGCAGCGAAATGGTATATTGAGTTACCACACGCGTCAGGAAACACCTTTGACGCTTTAGCGATGGAATTCCTAAAGCACTTCCAGCTACCCATCTGCTATGAGACTAGGATAGAGCTCCTCACTTCATTTCGTCAGGATACCGCCACCCACATCTCCGATCATATTCATGAATGGAGATGTAGGTGAAGGTTACTCAAAGCTCCCATCCCATACTTTCTCTTAACGAACTGGTTCTGCAAGTCCTTACTCCCGTAAATTGCTACAGATGTCACTCTAGGTGGTGCGGTCACAAAAGACCAATCCATACTGTGTGCCCAACACTTAGATATGATATATTCATAGTCTGGCACTCTTTATGACATAATCCCCAATGCTCCTGGTAACCCCAATGCTTCCGTCACTTAGCACCCTGGAGTGCATGCCGACGAGATTGTCGGCACAAACTCTGGGGCCACTGTAAAACAACTCAGTGGTCACATTGCCAAAATGACAGTGGACCCCTCTACCAATGAGACTGCTCTTCCTGCCACTACGATAAACTATGTGCAGTCTACACAAAAATCTGGTGGCAAGAACAAGAAGAATAAGAAAAATACTGCTCCTTCTAAAGAGCAGTCAACAAAGTAGCCCAACCTAAAACAGAAGGCCACTATGCCTACTAACTAGGAAAAGGAAAAACCGACTGAATATCCATGCAAACTTTTTGCTGAAGACCACACGACCTAGCTTTGTCTGCATCTTCAGGAATGCACAGAATACCTTGCCAAGAGGGATTTGGTAAGACCCCCACTATCCTTAGGAATCCTTTTCCCGCTCAGCAATAGCAAAATCTTATTGCAAACCAACCGCAACCCCTGCAAGGGGGCAACAATGGTTTGCAAAATCCTTTGGCTGGTGAAGGATCTTCTACCATTTACACATTTGAAATGGTAGAACTCGCCACAAGAGCCAAATCTTATGGAGCTCCTATCGCTCCTGCAGCAGAACCTTCCTCAGGTCAAAACCCACTGCCACCCAACGATTTTCATATCGAAAGGCCGGTTGAGGACCTTGTAATTCGACCCCAAAAAGGGACACTTCGACGCACAATGCACAATACATCTGTATGTGCCGCCCAACACTACAATATTGTAGAAGATTTGGCGCAAGCACCATCAGCTATGTCGATGCTCGAAGTATTACAAACATGCCCAATGCAACAAAAAGCTTTGCTTTCGGCTATTGGGGGTGTTGATCCAATGGATGCCATGCTTGCTATTTTTGACATGGAAAAGTGTGAACCTCCCTTTTCTCACCAGCTTGTATTCCAGGTGCATATCACTTCAAAAGGTAAAGGTATACACAGAACTGTCATCGACGAAGGTGCTTCTACCTTCGTCATGTCAGCTTCATGGTTGCTCGCCCTGGGTTCTCCAACCTTATCCTCGCTATCGAACTCCCTTAAAGCTTTCGACAGCCACACCTTTATCCCAAAAGGCTACCTAGCCAATTTTCCCATCACTTTGTATGGGAAAACTGTAATGGTGGACATAGAAGTCGTAGATAAAAAACTCGACTATAATCTTTTGTTGGGTCGTAGTTGGACATATGCCATGATGGCTGTCGTATCTACTTTCTTTTGCATCATCCTATTTCCATTGGATGGAAAGGTTATTACAGTAGATAAATTGTCTTTCTGCACCCTTGATTATTCACCATTACCAAGTGGCTTCGTACCCCTAGTAGGAGGTGGAGTTGACTGCTATGTCAGTTTAGGTACTGGTTTACTGAAGACTTCTTCCCTCATGGGTTGTTTTCCTCTTCAGCTGCCTAAGGTTTCACATACGGTCAACATGCTTTCATCTTTTCCTCATGAATAGATCGATCCATGGATCCTACCGGCTCCTTCAGACCTTGACACATTCAGAGACTAGATGCCGTTGTCACCAGCTGAATTGGCCTACTAATCCATTCAATCCGCATCGCATCTCCAGTAATGTTGGTTGTTGCCGACAGTACCACCGCCCTTCCCATATCTGCTCCTCCTTTAGATCCATTCAATCAACTCCTACCTATGGACGAATCTGTTCGAGAAATCATGAGTTTTGGAGAGCGAAATTGGGAGGATTGGCACCATCATGTTTCGATATCTGATTCGGACATGATGCCTCTTCAAATCCTATCCCCTGACATACCAGAAATCGTTTCCTCACCCTATACGACCATCCAAACTTTGGATGCTCAAGGAAACATGGGTGACACTTCCAAATCAATGCCAATCAATATTTCTGTCAAGATAGGCATCATGGAAAACATCCAGATGAGAGCGGATTGCAATCCTAAGGAAATTTCGAGCTCCACCTACCTATTTAAGGAAACCCACGATGTATTCAATGGGTCTCACGAGGAAATGCCCGACATTAATCCGTCTACTGTCATGCATGAGATCCAGTTTTACGACGATGAAAAACCCATTGAGTGTCAGATCCCTTCCCTAGAAATAGCCGTTGAACCCATGCCTAGCACTACTACCAAAGAAGAATGCTTACTATACCTTAAAAAGTTGGATAAAACCCGTCAAAATGTCGACTTGGCACTCGAGGCTCACAAGCAGCAGGTACAATCCCAATTTGCAAAAGAGGTTAAGTTTTGTTCTTTCCAAGAGGGCAACCTTGTGTTGCTCTATCATCCAAAAGATGACCTCTTGGAGGCATGCACGCTTCAACCCATCTGGCTAGGTCCCTATGTCGTAAAGAAAGTCCTCCCCACGGGGGCATATGAACTGCAGGACTGGGAAGGAGTCCCACTCAAGGAGCCCAGATATGGGCTCTATTTGAAAAAGTATTATGCCTAGTATTGCACTGGGCATGTGCTTTGTAATTTTATGTATTCATAAGTTTTGCTTCCCTTTTTGGTGTGATTGGATTGTTTTGTTATTTAGTGGAGTACTTGTCTCATGCATTCTTCTCACAATGCAGATGTCGTCGTTACCTTTAGCATACATAGGATATGTGGATGGTGCCAGTCGTCACACACGGCACATTGCATCAGCTACTTGGGTCATTTACACACCCGAGTCGGAACTATTTTGCTCCAGGGGGGTCTTTCTTGGTACCGCCACCAACAATATTGCCAAGTACATGTCTGTCGTTTCACTTCTCATGGAAGCATCATCAAGGGACATCTCCAATCTGGTGGTCAGGTTAGACTCCTAGCTAGTCGTTATGCAATTGACAAACCGTTATCACATTCGTAATCCAACCTTGTTGCGTCATTATCTAAGGGTACGACTCCTAGAACGTCGATTTGAAATAATCACACATGAACATGTTCCTTGAGAATTAAAGACAGCTGCTGATTAATTAGCTAACTATGTATTAGATTAGCATTTGTCTCATTCTTTATAGAAGCATGCATGCAAAGTAAAACATTTGTTGAGTTAAAAAGTTTTTTTACAAAAACATTTAAAAACACATTTACACCATCAAAATACCAAAAATGTTTGTATATATATATAGATCAAAATCCAGTCTTTTACATCAAAATATTCCAAAACTTGAATGTTTTAAGTACAAAATGGCTATAAAATCTCAGCTACAAACACTCATGTGGCTATGCCAAAACACCTGCTAAAAAGAGCCTATTGCTCCAAAAATGCTAAAACCGCTCTAGGTACCCTCCGAAGAGGAATAGGAAAATGCTCAGGTACACCAATTATGTGCCGCTGCATATGAGCAAGAATCTCCCTCATAGGAAGGGGGGAGAGACCCGTGGTCAAACCCTCCAGGTTCCTTAGAACCTCGCAGAGACTGTCGGCATCACCCCCTCCAGCAGGTAGTTTGCCTCCTCATCGCATATGGCGAGGTTCACCTGCAGGTCGTAATGGTGCCACATTTGTGTTAAGCATAAAGTTTCATGTCAGTACTTATTTCACCTATAAAACATTACATAAACATTCAAAAGCTAAAAAATACTTAAATTCTGTCAAAAAAGGTTAAACAATGCATAGAGCAAGGTTTTAGCCTTCACCTGGGATTGATGGCATGTCGAATGGTCACCCGGATCTCTTGCAATGGTCTGCGGAAAATCTTCTCCTCTTTAGCTCCAAAATGCTCTCACAAATCTCAAAATAGTGAAAATGATACATATGAAAGCTCAAAACATTTCCTTATATTTATTTTTGGTGACATGATTTTCTGAAATCATTAAAGAGGATGTAGTCCATTCTCCATGATTTTTTTATCATGCATGAACCCATAAGATAGGAATTGTTGCCTTTTTATACTTTTTATAGCTTTTTGATGAAAGTACCTTCAGGAATGAAAAGAAGTAAAAGTTGCATGCAATTCTCAATAGAGCACTTTTTGAGATATTTTATTGCTCTTTAAAAAATAAGAAACATCTCTGAGTTTTCATCGTTGCGCTCATTAAATCTATACGACGATGCTCTGAGCAACTCTTTTTTGATCTTTTTCCAGCTCATTAAACTGAAAAAGACCAAGGGAGAATTCTTTTTAGGTGTTTTTTTCTCACTCTTTAAACTGAAAAAATCTCGAGCTTTGTCTTTAGGCTCGTTAAACTTGATAAAGATGACCCGAGCATTCTTTTAGGTACTTTTCTCGCTCGTTAAACTGAAAAATCCCGAGTTTTTGTTACCGGGCTTGTTAAAAATATATGGCAACAGCAAGAGCACTTTCTTTTTTGGGACCATTTCTCGCTCTTAAATCGCAAAATCCCGAGTTTTTCTCCTCCTTCGAGCCCGTTAAATCTATGAAGAAAGAATGAGCAGTTCTTTTCCCTCTTTTTCTCGCTCACTAAACTGAAAAAGATACCCTGAGTTTTCTTCATTTGACTCATTAAATTTTTTGATGAAGGTATCGAGTTTGTCATCCCCTGACTCATTAAAAATTCATGACGAAAAACAAGTTTAGTTCATCACCTCATACTCGTAACAAAATGAGGTCGACATCTATTGAAAATAGGTTTCTCTTTATCTGGGTTCAATAGATTAACTATCGGAAAAGTAACTGATCCGGGTATACTATTAACCTTTTGTCACACTTGGTTAACAACTATGACAAAGGGACCACCATGGAGTTTCTCTTTACGATCTTTTCAGACTCTCTAAATATGAAAAGACCACTGAGTTTTCTAGTCTGGACTCTTTCAATTACACAGACAAGATATAGAGTCGTTCTTTTTGCGATACTTTTTAGACACTTAAAACATGAAAAAATCGACGAGTTTGCCTGTTTGGACTCATTAAACTAATCAGATAGGGCAAGGAGTCACTCTTTTTGCAGTCCTTTTCAGACTCTTTAAATATCAAAAGATCGATCAGTTTACCCGTCTGGAGTCATAAAATTAATCAGACAGGAAAAGTGGGCAATACAACTGTATTCCGTATTAGAAAGCGTGGTTTGGTAGTAGTCGTTCCCTTGACCATGGCACTCCCTCAGATAAACCTTCCTTTTGATGGCCTCTCAATATGAACCCTACCATCCTATGAGTTTTAGCCTATATACCCTAATGTAATTGCATCTCTGTATCCTAACACTCTGTAGTGTTCATGAGTCTAGTGCTGTCTGGTTAAAACCGTTGTCGTGCCTCCTATTATTCAAGGGTTACCCATTTGCTTCCTCCATCAACTCGTCAAGCATATCCTTTCATCACGCCCTTCGTTTTTTAGACCCAGATGCTCAAAAGATTCCTCAAAAAACAAAATCATTCTTGTCCTGTTTCGTGTCGATTGATGTAGGACACATCATTTCCTACCTTTCCATAGGTTTCTTCCTATCGACTTCAACACTCTATCTAGGAAGATAACCCAGAAAAACATTCAGTTCCTTGGTACTTGTAGATATTAGTGGCAGGTTACCTTGTGTTTGATCAGGGGTTCTCATTATTGGCTCCTGGTTAAGCGATTCTACGGGTGTTCGACGACAAAGACATCTTTCACACTCGCTAGTTTGTACTGTGCATCTTGGAGACCATCACCATTATCGGTGGCCTTCCTTGCATCTATTAACGGTCTCCATTATTGACTAGTAATCAGATGATTTCGTGCATGTTCAATGTCAACACATATTTTCACATGTATCGATCCATGTTGTCCAGTGAAGCAGAAATAAAGACGTTGGGTAGAGGCTTGCATCATTTAGCCTTGTTTCCTCTCCCAAGCTATGGATATTGTTTTTTGGAGATAGTTGTTTTAGGATGATTCTATTATGACAACTGGATCCGCATTGTGCTTATCAGTGGCCAGTATTATTATATATCTTTGGAGAAAATTACTCTAACATAGCGACTGAGCATGGGAATGCCTGACTCAAGACATGATTTTAGCAGTTTTATATATATGTGTTGTATCAGGTTTTCCCTTGCCACCCGAAGCTTCTATCTCTCACATTTTGACAGAAAAATTACAGTTTTAGTAAAGCATTTTAGCCATCGTCTCTGCCTCTGATCTCATACTTTAGGGGGCATCTGTTATACAACAAAATGACCTCCTCATCAACTCAGAGGGGAAAGACATGCTAACTAAAGCAAAGACCATAATCACAGGCCTTGATTGCACACTAACGCTGGTTGTACACTAACAACCTACTTTATAAAGCTTGTTACCAAGCCTGGAGGTGCCTTAGTGACCCTCCTAAAGCATGTTGCTAGTTAGGGGACATCATTAGTGAAACTAAGGGAAGTTCCAAGGGTCAAAGCAATGAAATAACTCAAAAATATCTAGATATTTGTCCCTAAATTTACTTAAGAAAAGCAAGGAAACATCCAAAATCAACCTATTTGGAGAAATTTTAATCTGAAAAAAGGAGGAAAATGGGAAAGATCTGAAAAGCAGGGCAAGTTCATTGCTTTTTCCCTAGTGAACTCTATGAGGATCTTGGCAACCCTAACTCGATTGCTACATAAGCAATGAGAGGGTACTTGTGAAAGGGGTTAGAGCATTTGAAAGGATAGCCTACTAAGCTGTTGAGAACTATCACATATCTGAAGAAGTGAGCTAGAAGAGAGAGAGAGAGAGAGAAAGAGAAGCGGAAGGGGCAAAGGAAGACTGATACAACAGATGGTTGTAATCACTCTTCCGTTATTAATACAAAACTGCAGTTGTGTTCCCTACTCCATGGTGTCGGTAACATTGTTCATTCGATACTTGTTTATATGAGTAGTTTAGTTGTATGCAAATATATGTTCATTGTGTATTCATATATTGGTTTTCAAGGTTGTATGCGGTGATCGTGTTTGCCTTTCCTTTGTGTAGGAATTGATTTGGAGTCGGCTGTGAGGGAGTTCCTCTTGGCTGCATTGTGATCTCCAAACAAATCTAGAAGGAGACTTGAGGTAATCCTCTTTTCATACTTTGTTAATTGATATTTGTCTATGAACATGTGTACAACTTGGTAGCATCTGCAAATAATCTTACAGTTTGTCAAAGGTCCCAGAAAGGACTTTGAGTGTAGTTTTCATCCTCCATACACCATGCATTTTACCCCATAGCATTACCATCATGCCCCAGTAACCATTTTCGTCGTCAAGCAGCTGCTCTGCTTGGTGCCTGATGGGTGCTTGTGGGTGGAGGAGCCCATCCCCATCACAGACCATCTGATTCATAGGATTACATGGCTCCCTTGCACAGGGGAGGACCTGACAAACATTTCAAAAGGAAAGAGTGACAATTTGGCCATCGTGGAGGCCATGAAAAAGAAATTTAAGTTGGAGAAGAAGAAGCAAGGGTACACCATCTCCAGCATCAACAACCCTATAGTTAAGGTCGCGACTCAGATATTGGCAGGGAAGGTGATGTGGAAGTACCACGCAGATGAGATTCCCATGCCAGTGGTTGCACTAGCAGCGCAATGCGCAAAAGGGGTCCAGTTCATCTGGGAAAATTATCTATGCAGAGAGTTCCTTGGGAACTGCCATGAGGCACAGGATCAGGGTAAAACATTCCATTATGCATGGCTCCTATTGTCAATAGTACTGGTGGCATGGGAGTTGCCTAAAGATAGCCAGTTCCCATCGATCGCGTAGGACCTTCTAGAGGCAGCAAAGTACACTTTGCTACGGGAAACTGTTGGGCATGGAATCCCCCCAAGGCATGTTTTGGGGCTTAAAGCCCAAGTTTTGACCAAGTCCATTGTAAAGACTCCGCGATTTGTGGGTGCGGAGTGCGAAGTCATAATAGAGTCACAGGGTTGTCTGCCCTTGGTTTTATAATGTAATGTTGGCTTGAAAGATCCACCCATGGTCCACGAACCATGGGATTGTATAAATAGAGCGAGGCTCTAAGTGTAGAAGATAGCATATAGCTAAGGAATAGACAAGAAACATGATGAGTCTGAGAGATTGATTCGAAATGTAAAGTGTGTCTTTGGGTCGTAGGGTACGAGAAAGCTCTGTAGCTGAGTGCACAGAGGCCTAGTAGTCTGTAGTTGAGTGCGCAGACCCCTGCAGCTAAGTGCACAGGGCAGGTTAAGTCTGTAACCATTGGAAGAATTAATAAAGAGAAGTTTTATCGTATTTCTGTGTATCGTTTCCTGTTTAATGTATTATTGGGTATAAATTATAAGTGTTCTATTTATTTGTTGTGTGAACTCATATGAATGTGTTGTGCAAATAAATATAACGTAAGGCATCCATTTACGCAAAGATAACTAACTGGTATAGGAAGATAAGTAAGATCTCATGTGCAACTTAGGGGAATAGTGCAAACCACTGCTCCAACACTGCGGAAGACCCTCAGCCCCTGGCAGGGCTATGCAAAGGCAAGTATATCAGGGCAAGGAAGGGTGCGAAGTAACCTGCACAAAGGGACTAAAATCTGGACCAAATCAAACCCTCATACATCTCAAGGGTGCAGAAACTTGGTTCCAGCACTCCCCCATACTACTCCGGGTGAGACCTCAGTCCGTGCTCCGCAGACTGCTACCGAAAGGGCTAGTAGTACAGGGATTTGTTTGGCTAATTAACTTTGAACCTAGGTGAGGCCCCAAAAACCAACAAATGGTTCCATTGCCGGGACCAGGATCTGCATAGAGATGTTTAATGTCGTATCACTAGAATCCGAAAAAGAAAGGAATTGAAAATTGGTTGGATAGGAAGATTCACGAGTTACCGGCATAGGAGAACAGGAACCCTACTGAGCTATATGAGTGGATCGTGAAGCTAGAAGATAGCCAAGGAAGGTGTAAGCTCTTCAGACCTATTGTGTGTACTCAAGAATTGGCGCGTAAATTGAAAGCATCAGAGGATAATATTGTGCACGTTGTTTGTTATCACTCAGATCTTCCCTTATAAGTTATCAAAAGAAGGGACACTCCGAGGTAACCACAAACCAATCTTTTAAGTACAGAATCTAGCCAATCTGTACTTAGAGAGGGCTCTCTCTTTATGATTTAGCTTTGTTTTGTGAGATATTAGGCTAGTTATGAAAGCTTGGGGGGTTTTGATTTTGTTTGGTGGTGGAATTCGAGAGCAGATGGATAGAACAAGGTATTTCAGGCCATTGGGCTATGGAGTCAACTAAAGGATGGCTTAATTGGATCAGGTTGATTTAACAAAGGAGAAATTTCACAGGGCAAGATAGCCAAACAAAAGACAAATGATAGTTTCAAATGGGTGATATGGTCTTGAACAGGGAGGAAGGGCAACTAAGAATCCTTCAACAGGGTCCAAGATGAGGGAAAGTGGGTGTTCATTAACAAAAAGCAATCAAGTATTCTTTGTTAAATGATCACAATGATAAACTATGAAAGTAGGGAGCAATTAAGAATTCCCTACCTATAATATCCTAGAAGAAAACATTAAGAATATAAACGATTTTGAAGACAGAATGCAGTAAAGCTCTTTCTGAAATATAACTTTTCATTTATCATTCAGATATGAAACACATATGAATATTTATTAAACCAGGAAAACTATGAAAACACAAGATATATAATACTTATTTGATTCTCGTTTGACACAGGTATCCCGTAAAAGTCCTTTGCTTTATTACTTTGTTCCAGCTAGCCATATATAATTTGTTCAACAACACTTCAATTCTAAAAGTAAATTGTCTACAGAAATGTATAAGAATCCACCCTTAATACTTCAAATGAAGAGGTATTTATAAAAATATTTACAACAAAATATCTCCTAACTAAGAGAGATATATACTAGGGAAACTAAATATCTTTTACATGAATACATAGACAGAAGGTCTCGAATGTAGAAACAGAATGTGAACTGACTATTGTTGTCCCTGTTTTTGTTGAAGGAGCTGGAGGTAGGTCCTATGAATATGCATCTTGCTATCATGCTAGTAACTCTGTGCTAGATATTTGATCTTATCTTTTCACTGATACTCTTTCACCTGTATCTGATACTCTTTACCTGTTCACCTTTTCACCCTTTTTACCAAAATTTTCTCTGGTAATTATTTCTCTTTACCTCACTTAAGTCATGGTAATTTTACAGGATGTCAGTCATGTTGGACCACCAATCATCTTTTGGTATTCTTGTTCTTGTCAGCTTCCTGTAGATTTCATCTGCTTCAGTATATTTCACAAAATTGGGTTGCACTAGGAATAGGTGCTTCACTTCATGTTCAATGTAAAAAAGGTTCTCCAAACCATCATAGAGAACTTTCCCTGTGGGCAATGCCTTGACTGCAGATGAATTGGCCTGACTGCTAACTTGCTGATGCAACTTGTTGATGTAGTCTATCTAAACCATTAGCTTATCAATGATGACTAAGGGACTTGGTAGTCCTTTACTTTGTAAGATGCCAAATTTACTCATGAAATCATCGATATCTTACTGCATACTCTGACATCTGCGTTCCAGGCCTTGCATTAGATTTCTTTTGGTCAACACTTTCTTTATTTCTAGGATGGTAGCAATCCTATCCTCAATGTTTAATTGCTCCAACTGTTGCCAATTTCTACTATTTAGAAAATTGATTAGCTGGATTTCCTCTTCAGGCTTTCTACCCAATTCCTCTCTGTTCCCTTGAACTTCTTCAAGAGCAGGCTTAACCAAATCAATTTTTTCAAAAATAATTTGAATAGATGACCAAATATCATTGATGGAATCAATGATATTGGTCCCCAATATTCTCCTAATCTCTGTCAAGGGCTTTTCAAATGTAAGGTCTTTCTCCAGTGCTCTAATATGTTGGGTTAAGACTTTGTTTTTCCTCATCTCTTCTACAAAATTGATTTTTGATACATCATATTTCTGCTCCAAAGTAGTGAATTTCTCTTTCACTTTCTGTAGCTCTGTGACCTGGAGCTTCATCTCCTCCATTGATTTAATCAATTCTTCTGTAATTTGTGTTGGTGTACCTGTTTGTGACGTACCTGTTACTTCTATGGGTGTAGTTGTTGCCAAAGCAATATTTGGTGCTAAGGCTGATGCCAATGTAGAAGGGACTGTTATTGAAACAATAGGCACTATAGTCTGGGGTTGTGTGGTCGACTCACTCTGCCTTGACTGACTGCGTTCTCTAATTCCTACTCTGTTTCTTTTAATTGCTCATTTAGCTTAAGGACCAAGTCCATAAGCTCTTCTTCATTTTTATTCTCAATCACTTCGATAGTCTAAGGGTGAATGAGTAGTGGAAATTTTAATTGTTTCCTAAGTGCAGCTATATCTTCATTTCTCTTCTTTATTAAGCTTTTTGCTGCCTTGATATATTTTGGGTCATGGCTCAACTCAATAATCAACTCCTCCAATGATTTGATTCTGTTGTCTTTTGCCTATGAGGAGGCCTTTTCTAGTTGCAATTGGGCATTAGTGTTGCTCAGTGAATTTTGCAACCTATGTGCCATCATTGTCTTGCTAGTCAGTGTAGAATAGACCATTTCTCCTATTTGTTTGTGTAGTTCTATCTGGTCTATTGGGTGGATGTCTTTGGCCATGATTTCAAAGTCAGTCCTGAGATAATCTACCAAGGATTTTGGCTGTAGCATTGTGGGTTTTAAGAAACTAGTTTTCATTTTTCCCTCTTTGATGTCAAAAGCTGACATCAATTTTGTTTGATTTGTAGGGGCCATCTTTAAATATTGAGCATAGGCTTAGGCCTTCAGCTGCTCATTCCTAGTCTTGATTTCCTTGAATTTCTCCTTTGTGTCTATAATCTTTTCAGAAGAAGATCTGAGGGATGAAGCTTCTATTCTCTGTTTCCTTTCCAGTTCTTGCTTCTGTGAACTTGAAGGTGTCCCACCTGTTGGGGATGTATGTAGACTATCTGCTCCTTCCTTCCTCATGCTCTCTATGGTTTCATCTATGAACTCCTCTAAATAAGTATTTAACCTTTGCCTCTTAGCAAAGGTTTGATTTGTAGGTCTACTAGAAGTGGTAGCTACTTCCCTATCTCTTTTCAAATTCTTTTCCTCATTCAGAGGAGTCTGCACAACTGGGGGATTTCCCATGTTAGTCTAAACTGGATGTGGCTATGGTTGAGCTCTTTCTTCAAAGATTTCAGGCTGCTCTGACATCTCTGGATATTCTAATGCTAATGGTTTTCCTGTTTGTTCTGATGGAGGAACACCAGTTTCCTGTGTTTGTTCCTGTAATTTCCCTATTGTGGGAGCACTGGTTTCCTAGGCTAGCCTTTGGGAAGAATCGGTATGCACCTGTACAAAAGATTCTAGGTCAAGTCTCTTCTCCAAATCTTTCATTACATTCTCAACTTCAACTTTATCACTATCTTCCTCTATCAATGTCCCTTCTCTCCATTCATCTAAATTGGCATATTGTTCTATCTCAGGGATTCTGTGATGGATGTAGGGTGAAAGCTTATGTTTTGTCCTCCTGTCACTGATGAAACCATGAGGGTCATAAACCCAGGCAAAGCTTTTCTTTAGTCTCATTGTTGTTTCTATGATTTCTTCTGCTCTTTTCCCTGCTTCTCTATTGTTGCACACAAATGGGCCTAAGTGATCTTTGATCCTCAATTGGGCTTTCTTCTTTGCCTTGGTGAAATGAATTTGATCAGAGTTTAACATTTTCCTGTAATACTCCAGGGCAAGAAATCTCATAGGAATATACTTAGGCATCTTGAAAGTACGGAGTTCGCAACCATAGATTCGGATCTCAGTGTGATTCTGGTACAAGTACCAGTCACCTATCTTGTACTGCTTTGACAGTTGAAGGATTCTCTTGATATCATCACTGATTCTTGGGGGAGAATGTCCTATTAGCATGGTGGTTACAGGATAGACAAATTGATCTATGAATTCATTGTATGAATGGGGAGAAGTGTATGAGTATTCAAAGATGGAAGTCCAGAAAATGACTGATCTGGGATTACCTCTAGTATCAAGCTTATTCACAGAGAATGGGAATTTGTCAGTTTGGTAATACAGGAAGAGGTGATACAAGATTGTGGAATACTTGAACACTCTCTCATTTTCTAATCTCATGAACTGATCATGGATTTTGTCAGCTATAAATGCAGTATAGTCATACTTGGTAGTAGGGGGCTGGCCAGGGATGAAGATAGTCATATAAGCAAATGTCATTTCATCCAAATATTCATTGGTTGAGAAAGCAAGAATACAGGTAATCATGGTAATGATATCCCTCCCTAAGCTTGTAAATGCAGTTGTCATGTAGGGTGGAGGGTTTTCTAAAATGTATTGCTCTAGCATGAACATTTGTCAAACTCTGGCAATCTCTGAGCTGGAAAGTTTGGAAGACTTGTCAAGTAAATCAGCAATAGACAAAAGTGTAAGATTCTGACCAGGTTGCAACTGCAATATTTCATTGATGGAGTCTACTGTAATGGTAAAAAGGATTTGCTGGTCAGGGCACATCACAACTCTAAGATTAGGGTTATAATTGGCATGGCACTAGTGAACAATGTTTGGAAAAATGTGCACAAAAGGGAATTGGTACTTTGGGAGATTTTATTCCCATAGACCAATATTGTCAACATTATTGAGGTAAAGGTTCCAATATTTACAATGCAATCTCAAGGGGGAATCGTCAAATGTGAGGTCCTCTATTTGACAATCTTTATCTGCTAAGGGCAGATAATCCAAATCTCTATGAGGAGTAGTGATAGGAGGCACATTGAGGGCTACGGGGGCTTCCATTTCTGGTTCTTATGGATTTAGAGATAGAAATGGGGTTTTTGAGTGGGATAGGTAAAACAAAGGGTCTTGGGAGTCTTTAATTTGAAGTTCTACAAATGAATTACATTGAATTTTGGGGTTTTCAACGTAATCACAGAGGAAATTAAGTATTTACAGGGTTTTGGGCAGGAAATTGGTAAATATCTATTTATAGAGTGACTGGCAATGGAGTACTGGTTCGCTGGGTGCAAATGGTGGACTAGAGCGGCGTCAGATTGCAATTTTTGGGGCAGTTGAAGGTTGGAGTACGTGCTGGTCTAATTCACGTTCTAGTTGCATGCATGAGTTTTATAACAATAATGGAAAAGAAGATTAACTTTGTTTTTATGTAAAGTCAAAGTTTTTTGTGGGTTTCATGTTACGATAGGTGGTGTTAGTGGGGAGGCGACTTGACGTTTTGTCGTTAGCAGGAGGCGGTAAGCGGGTTTCATTTCATTGCTTATGGGTGGGAAGTGGCATTTGGGGGAAGCAGTGTGATGCCATACATCTTTCGACACGTAGCATCGGCACTGTACATGAAACCGCTCACATCGCACACTAAAGTTCGACCAAAAGGCCCGCGCGATATCAACGAGGGCCGTTGGATCTAAAGGATCTAATCAAACGGTTGTCAGGGTAATGACGTGATTGAAGGATAAGAGGGGTGGGCCCGATAATAATTAAAGGATTTAATAGTATCGGGGGTGATTTGATTGGTTGGGAGAGTTATTAATTAGTCTGAATGACTAAATTAATCCTCATTAAATGGTGGCGGGGTCGGGTTCTTAACCAACTATAGATTAGTTAATTAATCCTATTTGTTATTTGTTTTACAATTATACTTAATCTTCGGGGCAAGATATATAATAAATTGGGGTTTTGCATAGTATAATAATACGGGTGTGGGTAATTTTCTTTTATTTGGGAATTATATAATAAAACATTAATAGTTAATATGACTAAATGAATGGGAAGCGCTAAGTCTAATGTTTTCCGAAAGTATTTCATCATATAACATATTGACTTAGGCTAAAGTGTATAAGAGGGTTTTATGAAGATTTATTTCAATTTCCCTAAGTAAAATAGGATTTTACCTAGGAAAAGTTTTATCAAAGGAATGAGTGATCTAATGGGGGGTAATGTTGATGAAGGGGATTTAAGTACTTTAGGTATTTCCAATTATTGGGCTGAGGGTCCGGTCCCTCCAAAAGTCAGAGAAATGCTTTGAGCCCCTCTAACTATGGAAATTACCTTTAACACTTAGGGAATTAGTGAAAATTTTAGGGGAAATGGATGGGGAGGTTAATTATTGTGACTTTAAATGTTGATTTTCCTTCCATGTGATACATGCCTTTGCCCAGTGATGAAAGTTAAAATATTTGAGCATTTAAACTTAACATTCACCACACATTTATTCTGCAACCATCATCTACTTACCCTACCTACTTTACTCTAGCATTTTCACTTCTTTATTAGGGTGCACTTACACTGGCAAACCCTTTTCAAACTTTCTTTTCTTTTACATAGTGATGCCTATCTAAATATACACTTATTACATCCAAGGGCTCAGATTAAACTATTGAGCTCATTTTATTCACTCTACCTATCTACTTATCTTCCAAGATTACACTGTTTGTTCAGATATTTATTCTCTACTTTTAAAACATGAAATTGAAAATATGAACTAGTCAAGCTTAAACTATTTGACTATTCATGAATTGTGGCATAGGTGACAAGCTGCACACAATTTTTTATTATACAAAAGTAAAAAGTAGTGGCATTTAGACTTGCACACTTTCATGGTCTTTTCTTTTTGTTGGGGTTGATTTTCTTTCCTTTTTTGACCTTTTCTTTATTCTTTTTACCCTTTTATTTTTTTTTCTAGGGTATACTCTCTTTACATTTTTTAATTTTTACTTTTCACAAATATGGAAAACTTTTGCAACAAGTAAAGGTATGAACATATTTAAAAGCTAAACCAAGTCAATCATGATATATGACACCTATTGGTATAGGGGTATAACAGTGGCTCCACTTGGGGATGGCTTTCCCTAGTGGAAAGTCAAGAACAGTAGATCAATGGCCTTTTGAACAACTTTGATTGTGCTCTGGAATCTTCCTTTTCCTGCTACTTTATTGTATTTATGACAGTAATGCTTTTGAAGCTTAGGGCCTTCTCTTCGGGCTTCAACTTCACAAGTTTACCATCCAATCAACACTGACATTATAAAGGATATATTTTGTACAGTTAGAAATCTAATCAAAGTTAAAAACTAGGATCAAAGTAATGTTTCAACATTCGACCATTAGCTGGTCCTCCTTCAAGTTCTGCACCATTTAACTCTTTAAGAAAATATGCATTGTTTCCTCTAAAAGCATATATTATATATGGCCCTTTCCACAAGAAGTCAAACTTCCCATGTTTTCCTTTGTCCTCCCTTCTGGAATCCCATATTAACACTTTGTCTCCAACGTAGAAATATTCTACCTTGGTCCTTCTGTCAAAGATCCTCTTGAGTTTTTCTTGTAGTACTTGAGATCTCTAGTACACCTAATCCCTAGTTTGTTGCAAATGGATGGTCTGGTTTATCCTTCTTTGTATATCATTTTGTTCCACTTGAACTTCTTGCAGTAATTTCATGACAGGAACCCTTAAATATGAGGGAAAAACAACCTCCATGTCATATACTAGCTTATAGGGACTGGTTCCAATGGATTTTTTGGTTGTAAGCCTGTTTTCCCACAGAGCATTGATCAATTTTTTGTTCCAAGTTTTCTTATTTTCTTCCAAAAGTTTTTGATGATATTAATTAGACTCTTGTTGGAAGATTCTACAAGTCCAGTCCCTTGAGGATAGTAGGCTGTGGAATGACCCAGTGTGATGTGATACTTGTTATAGAAGGTAATCATTTTCTTTGACTTAAAGGCTGCAACATATTCAGTAATGATTTTATTTGGGCAACCAAACTTGGACAGAATATTGGCCTTTAGAAATCCTATGATGGTAGTGTCTATGGCTTGTGTGGAGGGAATGATTTCTATCCATTTTTTAAAATAGTCAGTTGCAGTGAGTATCCATTTGTGTTGACCAGAAGAGGGTGGATGAATTTCCCCAATGAAGTCAAGACCCCATTGTTGAAAAGGTTTCTCGGTGGATATGGGTTTTAATGGTAAAGGTAACAATTTTCTTTTTCCTTCAAATATTTGGCATTTGTGGCAGGAAGTTACAAATTTCTTTACATCTGCAAACAAGGTTGGCCAATAAAATCTAGCTCTTAGAATTTTGTCAGTAGTTGACTTCCAATAGAGGTGTCCACCACAATCCCCTACATGAAATTCTTGGAGAACCTTGTCAGCTTCTTCTTTCAATAAACAATTTAACAATATGCCTTCATGATTTTTCCAAAATAAAGAATTATCTAAGATGCAAAATTTTGAAGACTTCATTTTCAAAAATCTATTCTTGGTTCTGGACAACCCTGGAGGAGCCTACAGGTTTTGTAACACATAAATAATATCAGCATACCAAGGTAAATATGAAAAGGCCTGGTTGATCTATGGAGTCGCCATCTCCTGCTCATTATCGAGCTCTGCAATTAGACTTATGTCTAGGGCTTGGCAATTGGTTTCTGCCATGAGTTTAGCCAATCCTTGACCTTTAATTAGCTTAGTGGGTTTTATCTCTAAATCATATTCTAAGATAGTAGCTATCCACTTTCCTCTTTTTCCATCAATTCCATCCTGAGTCAAGATGTCTTTGACTACTGCATTAGGAACATAAGCTATTATATGAGAATATAAAATATAGACCCTGAAATCTTTAAGAGCTTTTACCAATGCAAAAGCTTGTTTCTCCATTATTTTGTATTTTAACGATGCATCTCTAAGAGCTTTACTAAAAAATGCTATGGGTTTTTCACATCCTTGATCATCTTTTTGTAGTAAAACTGCAGCTATGGTGTGTTCTGATGCAAAAGAAAAAATGATGAAGTCTCTATCAAACTATGGGCTTGTGAGGACTGGTGTTCTTGTTAAGGCTATTTTAATTTCTTCAAATGATTGTTTAGCCTCAATTGTCCAATTAATGGTTGAATCCTTCTTTAACATGTTATTTAATGATCTAATGAGTTCAGCTAAGTTAGAAATAAACCTCCTTAAAAAATTAATCTTTCCTAAAAATGCCTGCAACTCTTTAATGTTTCTGGGATAGGGAATTTGTAAAATAGCTTCGATCTTGGAAGGGTCAATTCGAATGCCATCCTTAGAAATGATGTGACCTAACAGTTTTCCTTCCTCCAAACCGAACAAACACTTCTTTGGATTCAAAGAAATACCATATTTTCTGCACTTTAAAAAGACTTGCCTGAGATGCTCCAAGTGTTGCTGATCTGATTTAGAAAAAACAGTGAGATCATCAAGATATATAACAAGAAAATCATGAATTTCTCTTGTAAAGGAAATTTCCATTTCTCTTTCAAAAGTTTCTCCCGCAGTTTTTAGTCCAAAGGGAATTTTAATGTACATGAAGGTACCCCATGGTGTTGTAAATGCTGTTTTCTCTTGGTCATCAAGATGAACTAAGATTTGGTTATACCCTGAAAACCCATCTAAAACTGAGATTCTTGAAGAACCAACTACCCTTTGCAATATATGGTCCATTTTGGGCAACGGATAGTTATCTTTCAGAGAAACCTTGTTCACATTTCTGAGGTCAACAGATAATCTTATTTCACCTGTTTTCTTTCTAGTAGGTACCAAATTAGATACCCATTCTGAGAACCTAATAGGGGAAATAATCCTTGCTTCATACATGCGTTTGATTTCTTTCTCAATTGATGGTAATAACACAGGGTTAATTCTTCTGAGTTTTTGTTTAAAGGGCTTTTGATTTTCTTTCAAAGGTATAGTGTGTTGAATAATAGAGGTGTCATAGGATTTCAAATCTTCATAATTGCAGACAAAGACATCCTGGAATTTGTTCACATTTCTTAGGTCAACACATAATCTTATTTCACCTGTTTTCTTTCTAGTAGGCACTAGATTAGATACCCATTCTGAGAACCTAATAAGGGCAATAATCCCTGCTTCATACATGTGTTTGATTTCTTTCTCAATTCATGGTAATAACGCAGGGTTAATTCTTCTAAGTTTTTGTTTAAAGGGCTTTTGATTTTCTTTCAAAGGTATAGTGTGCTGAATAATAGAGGTGTCATAGGATTTCAAATCTTCATAACTCCAGGCAAAGACATCCTGGAATTCCCTCATAAGTTCAACATACTTTAGCTTCTGATCAGGAGGTAAAGATTTTGACAATTTTATCAATTTGGGATTATCTATGTTCCTAAGTTATACTCTTCGATGTCTACCTTTAAAGGCTCCATTTTAGGTTTCTTTGGAATGTCATTAGAGTCGAACAAATCTTCCAAAGGAGTCAATCCTTTGGGTAAATGATTGTCCTTTAGGTTGATAACCTCTGTTTCTTCTTCAATTATTTCATCTAGGTCCATTTGTTTTAGGTCTTTAATTTATGTTTGTGTGAATTTGGTTGGGTGAAGCATATTTATTAGATTCTCTTACGAAATGTTAATTTCTACCTCATTTATTTGATTAGAATTAGTAGCTGTATCAACATCTATTTTGAGGTTAGAAAATTCCTCATCTAAAGTTAAAAAATTATTAATTTGCTTATCACTATCAAAAACCTGCCAGTTCTTAAGATTATCAGGGATGGCTGGTCTGTGCCTAATCTCAGCAGTATACTGATGATTAGGTTGAAAAGGTAATTTGCAGGTGTTGGCAAACATGGCCAGACTGTGGGCTTGCATGTTATGTTTTCTGGGAATAGTTGCAAGCTGGGTTTCCAAAAAAGTGTTGAGGATTTCTATGACTGTTCCTCTGTAATATCCTAGTCTAGCATCCCTGGTTGAGTAAGTCCCTTTAATCTGTTTAACTATTAATTCTGAATCTCCCATGATGGACACCCTTATAGCTCCTAATCTTTTAACAAGTTTAAGACCTAACAAGAGAGCCTCATACTCTGCCATATTATTGGTGCATCTAAAATTTAATCTATAGGCATGGCCTTCAGCATGATCATTTTCTAAATTGTACACCCAAACTCCTGCTCCTACTCCTAGTTTATTCACTGAGCCATCAAACTCTAAATGCCAAAGGATTTCATGTTCATAATTTGTGTCTGGGGTAATAGGAACTTGTTTAACCATGGCATTTGGGTTTTCATTGTCATCTTATTTTTCTTTGTTATTTGATATTTCCTGGATATGAACAGTTGATTTTTCTTTTTCAATTTCTTTTGGTTCTGCTGCTAAAACTTCTAAGGTATTTGAAGGACCGGATTCTACATTATAAAGAATGAAAGAATCCATATCAGAGTGTACTGAGTAGATGGGGAAATTTTGGGGTTTTTCCTGACTACTTACTACATATTTCATCAATGTTTCTCTGTATAGTTTCTTGGGTTGTCCAAAAACTGATATAGTGGCATATGACATATCTAGTTGAAGAGATCCTTGAAGCTTAGCTCCCCAGGATCTTGACAACAACATGCCATATTTGGGTGGTATATCAGCTACCACAATGTCTATTAATATTGTTTTTGCAGGGTATTGAACTAATGAAACACACAAGTCTTTTATCAATCCTAAACATCTCATTTGACTGGAATCAAAAGAAAATAAATCTTTGTATGGTCTAGTGATCTCTAAGTCTATCTTTTCCATGACATATTTGGGCATAAGGTTATGAGATGCACCAGAGTCACACATGACATTGTGAAGAATCTTATCATGTATGTTTGGGCTAACATAGAAGGGAGGAATTCCTCCAGAGGGCTCTCTCTTTATGATTTAGCTTTGTTTTGTGAGATATTAGGCTATTTATGAAAGCTTGGGGGGTTTTGATTTTTGTTTGGTGGTGGAATTCGAGAGCAAATGGATAGAACAAGGTATTTCAGGCTATTGGGCTAGGGAGTCAACTGAAGAATGGCTTAACTGGATTAGGTTGATTTAACAAAGGAGAAATTTCACAGGGCAAGATAGCCAAACAAAAGACAAATTATGGTTTCAAATGGGTGATATGGTCTTGAACAGGGAGGAAGGGCAACTAAAAATCCTTCAACAGGGTCCAAGATGAGGGAAAGTGGGTGCTCATTAACAAAAAGCAATTAAGTATTCTTTGTTAAATGATCACAATGATAAACTATGAAAGCAGGGAGCAATTAAGAATTCCCTACCTATAATAGCCTGGAAGAAAACATTAAGAATATAAACAATTTTAAAGACAGAATGCAGTAAAGCTCTTTCTGAAATATAACTTTTCGTTTATCATTCAGATATGAAACACATATGAATATTTATTAAACCAAAAAAACTGTAAAAATGCAAGATATAGAATACTTATTTGATTCTTGTTTGACACAGGTATCCTGTAAAAGTCCTTTGCTTTATTACTTTTTTCTAGCCAACCATACAAAAGTTGTTCAACAACACTTCAATTCCAAAAGTAAATTTTCTACAGAAATGTCTAAGAATCCACCCCTAATACTTCGAATGAAGAAGTATTTATACAAATATTTACATCAAAATATCTCCTAAGAGAGATATATTCTAGGGAAAATAAATATATTTTACATGAATATAGAGACAAATGGTCTTGAATGTAGAAACAAAATGTGAACTTGCTGCTGTTGTCCCTGTTTTTGTTGAAGGAGCTGGAGGCAGGTCCTATGAATATGCATCTTGTTGTCCTGCTAGTAACTCTGTGTTGGACATCTAATCTTATCTTTACACTGATACTGTTTCACCTGTATCTGATACTCTTTACCTGTTCACCTTTTCACCCTTTTTACCAAAATTTACTTTGGTAATTATTTCTCTTTACCTCACTTAAGTCATGGTAATTTTATCGGATGTCAGTCATGCTGGACCACCAATCATCTTTTGGTATTCTTGTTCTTGTCAGTTTCCTGTAGATTTCATCTGCTCCAGTATATTTCCCAAAATTGGGTTGCACTAGGAATAGGTGCTTCACTTCATGTTCAATGTAAAAAAGGTTCTCCAAACTATCATAGAGAACTTTCCGTGTGGGCAATGCCTTGACTACAGATGAACTGGCTTGACTGTTAACTTGCTGATGCAACTTGTTGATGTAGTCTATCTAAACCATTAGCTTGTCATTGATGACTAAGGGACTTGGGAGTCCTTTAATTTATAAGATGCTAAATTTACTAATGAACTCATCGATATCTTCCTGCATACTTTGAAATTTGCATTCCAGGCCTTGCATTAGATTATTTTTGGTCAATACTTTCTTTATTTTGAGGATGGTAGCAGTCATATCCTCAATGTTTAATTTCTCCAACTATTGCCTGTTTCTACTATTTAGAAAATTGATTAGCTGGATTGCCTCTTCAGGCTTTCTACCCAATTCCTCTCTGGTCCTTTGAACTTCTTCAAGAGCAGGTTTAACCAAATCAATTTGTTCAAAAATAATTTGAATGGATGACCAAATATCATTGATGGAATCAATGATATTGGTCCACAATATTCTCCTAATCTCTGTCAAGGGCTTTTCAAATGTAAGGTCTTTCTCCAGTGCTCTAATCTGTTGGGTTAAGCCTTTGTTTTTCCTCATCTCTTCTGCAAAATTGATTTTTGATACATCATATTTCTGCTCCAAAGTAGTGAATTTCTCTTTCACTTTCTACAGCTCTGTGACTTGGAGCTTCATCTCCTCCATGGATTTAATCAAATCTTCTGTACTTTGTGTTGGTGTACCTATTTGTGATGTAATTGTTACTTCTATGGGTGCAGCTATTGCCAAAGGAATATTTGGTTCTAAGGCTGATGCCAATGTAGAAGGGACTGCTGTTGAAACTACAAGCACTACAGTTTGGGGCTGTGTGGTCAATTCACTCTGCCTTGAATGTACTGCTTTCTCTAATTCCTGCTCTGTTTCTTTTAATTGCTCATTTAGCTTAAGGACCAAGTCCATAAGCTCTTCTTCATTTTTCTTCTCAATCACTTTGGTAGTCTGAGGGTGAATGAGTGGTGGAAATATTAATTGTTTCCTAAGTGCAGCTATGTCTTCATTTTTATTCTTTATTAAGCTTTCTGTTGCCTTGATATCTTTTGGGTCATGGCCCAAATCATTAATCAACTCCTCCAATGATTTGATTTTGTTGTCTTTTGCCTATGAGGAGGTCTTTTCTAGTTGCAATTGGGCAGTAGTGTTGCTCAGTGAATTTTGCAACCTATGTGCCATCATTGTCTTGCTAGTCAGTGTAGAATAGACCATTTATCCTGTTTGTTTGTGCAATTCTATCTGGTCTATTGAGTGGATGTCTTTGGCCATGACTTCAAAGTTAGTCCTGAGATAATCTGCCAAGGATTTTGGCTGTAGCACTATGGGATTTAAGAAACTCATTTGCATTTTTCCCTCTTTGATGTCAAAAGATGACATCAATCTGGTTTGATTTGTAGGGGCCATCTTTAAATATTGAGCATAGGCATAGGCGTTCAACTACTCAAACCTAGTCTTGATTTCTTTGTATTTCCCCTTTATGTCTATAATCTTTTTAGAAGAAGATCTGAGGGATGAAACTTCTGTGCTCTGTTGCCTTTCCAGTTCTTGCTTCTGTGAACTCGAAGAGGTCCCACCTATTGGGGATGCATGTAAACTATCTGATCCTTCCTTCCTCATGCTCTCTATGGTTTCATCTATGAACTCCTCCTATAAATAATGATTCAACCTTTGCCTCTTAGCAAAGCTTTGATCTCTAGGTCTGCTAGAAGGGGTAGCTACTTCCATATCTCTTTTCAAATTCCTTTCCTCATTCAGAGGAGTCTGCACAACTAGGGGATTTCCCATGTTAGTCTGAACTGGATGTGGCTATGGTGAAGCTATTTCTTCAGAGATTTCAGGCTACTCTGACATCTCTGGCTATCCTGATGCTAATGGTTGTCCTGTTTGTTCTGATGGAGGAACACTAGTTTCCTGTGTTTGTTCCTATGATTGCCTTGCTGTGGGAGCACTGGTTTCCTAGGATAGCCTTTGGGAAGACTCACTATGCACCTGTACAAAAGGTTCTAGGTCAAGTCTCTTCTCCAAATATTTCATTACATTCTCAACTTCAACTTTATCACTATCTTCCTCTATCAATGTCCCTTCTCTCCATTCATTTAAATTGGCATATTGTTCTATCTTAGGGATTCTATGATGGATGTAAGGTGAAAGCTTATGTTTTGTCCTCCTGTCACTGATGAAACCATGAGGGTCATAAACCCAGGCAAAGCTTTTCTTTAGTCTCATTATTGTTTCTATGATTTCTTCTGCTCTTTTCCCTGCTTCTCTATTGTTGCACACAAATGGGCCTAAGTGATCTTTGATCCTCAATTGGGCTTTCTTCTTTGCCTTGGCAAAATGAATTTGATCAGAGTTTAACATTTGCCTTTAATACTCCAGGGCAAACAATCTCATAGGAACATACTTAAGCAGCTTGAAAGGAGGGAGTTCACAACCATAGATTCGGGTCTCAGTGTGATTCTGGTACGAGTACTAGTCACCTATCTTGTACTGCTTTGACAGTTGAAAGATTCTCTTGATATCATCACTAATTCTTGGGGGAGAATGTCCTATCAGCATGGTGTTTATAGGATAGACAAATTGATCTATGAATTCATTGTATGAATGGGGAGAAGTGTATGAGTATTCAAAGATGGAAGTCCAAAAAATGACTGATCTGGGATTACCTTTAGTATCAAGCTTATTCATAGAGAATGGGAATTTGTCAGTTTGGTAATACAGGAAGAGGTGATACAAGACTGTGGAATACTTGAACACTCTCTCATTTTCTAATCTCATGAACTGATCATGGATTTTGTCAGCTATAAATGTAGCATAGTCATACTTGGCAGTAGGGGGCTGGCCAGGGGTGAAGATAGTCATATAAGAAAAGGTCATTTCATCCACATATTCATTGGTTGAGAAACCAAGAATACAGGCAATCATGGTAATGATATCCCTCCCTAATCTTGTAAATGTAGTTGTCATGTAGGGTGGAAGGTTTTCTGAAATGTATTTCTCTAGCATGAACATTTTGCAAACTCTGGCAATCTCTGAGCTGAAAAGTTTGGAAGACTTGTCAAGTAAATCAGCAATAGATAGAGGTGTAAGATTCTGACTAGGTTGCAACTACAATATTTCATTGATGGAGTCTACTGTAATGGTAAAAGGGATTTGCTGGTCAGGGGACATCACAGCTCTGAGATTAGGGTTATAATTGGCATGGCACTAGTGAACAATGTCTGTAAAAATGTGCACATAAGGGAATTGGTACTTTGGGAGATTTGATTACCACAGACCAGTATTTTCAAAATTATTGAGGTAAAGGTTCCGGTATTTACGATGCAGTCTCAAGGGGGAATCATCAAAAGTGAGGTCCTTTATTTGAAAATCTTTATCTGCTAAGGGCAGATAATCCAAATCTCTATGAGGAGTAGTGATAGGAGGAACATTGAGGGCTATGAGGGCTTCCATTTCTAGTTCTTATAGATTCATAGATGGAAATGTGGTTTTTGAGTGGGAAAGGTAAAACAGAGGGTCCTGGGAGTCTTTGATTTGAAGTTCTACAACTGAATTACACTGATTTTTTGGGTTTTCAATGTAATCATAGAGAAAATTAAGTATTTACAGGGTTTCAGGCAAGAAATTGGTAAATACCTGTTTATAGAGTGACTGGCAATGGAGTACTGGTTCACTGGGTGCAAATGGTGGACTGGAGTGGTGTCAAACTGCAATTTTCTGGGCAGTTGATGGTTGGAGTATGAGCTGGTCAAATTCACATTCTGGTTGCATGCATGAGTTTTAGAACAATAACGGAAAAACAAATTAACTTTATTTTTTATGCAAAGTCAAAGTTTTTGGCGGGTTTCATGATACGGCAGGTGGCGTCATCAGGGAGGCAACTTGATGTTTTGTCATTAGCGGGAGGTGGTAAGCGAGTTTCATCGCACTGCTTATGGGTGGGAAATGGTATTCGGGGGAAGCAATGCAATGCCATACATCTTTCGACACGTAGCAATGGCACTGTACATGAAACCGCTCACATTGCGTTCTAAAGGTCAACCAAAAGGCCCGTGCGATATGAGCGAAGGCTGTAAGATCTAAAGGATCCGATCAGACGGTTGTTGGGATAATGACGTGATTGAAGGATAAGAGGGGTGGGCCTGATAATAATTAAAGGATATAATAGTATCGGGGGTGATTTGATTGGTTGGGAGAGTTATTAATTAGTCCAAATGACTAAATTAATCCTCACTAAATGGTGGTGGGTTTGGGTTCTTAACTAACTACAAATTAGTTAATTAATCCCATTTGTTATTTGTTTTACGGTTATACTTAACCATTAGGGCAAGATATGTAATAATTTGTGGTTTTGCATAGTATAATAATATGGGCGTGGGTAATTTTATTTTATTTGGGAATTATATAATAAAACATTAATAGTTAATATGACAATGAATGGGAAAGCGCTAAGTCCAATGTTTTCCAAAATTATTTCATCATATAACATATTGACTTAGTCTAAAGTGTATAAGAGGGTTTTATGAAGATTTATTTCAATTTCCCTAAGTAAAATAGGATTTTACTTAGCAAAAGTTTTATCAAAGGAATGAGTGATCTTATGGGGGGTAATGTTGATGAAGGGGATTTAAGTACTTTAGGTATTTCCAATTATTGGGCCATGGGCCCAGTCCCTCCAAAAGTCAGAGAAATGCTTTGAGCCCCTCTAACTATGGCAATTACCTTTAGCACTTAGGGAATTAGTGAAAATTTTAGGGGAAATGGATGGGGAGGTTAATTATTGTGACTTTAAATGTTGATTTTCCTTCCATGTGATACATGCCTTTGCCTAGTGATGAAAGTTAAAAGATTTGAGCATTTAAACTTAACATTCACCACACATTTATTCTGCAACCATCATCTACTTACCCTACCTACTTTACCCTAGCATTTTCACTTCTTTATTAGGGTGCACTTAGACTGGCAAACCCTTTTCAAACTTTCTTTTCTTTTACATAGCGATGCCTATCTAAATCTACACTTATTACATCCAAGGGATCAGATTAAACTGTTGAGTTCCTTTTATTCACTCTACCTATCTACTTATCTGCCAAGATTACATTGTTTGGTCATATCTTTATTCTCTACTTCTAAAACACGAAATTAAAAATATGAACTAGTCAAGCTTAAACTATTTGACTATTCATGAATTGTGGCATAGGTGACAAGCTGCACACAATTTTTTATTATACAAAAGTAAAAGGTAGTGGCATTTAGACTTGCACACTTTCATGGTATTTTGTTTTTGTTGGGGTTCATTTTCTTTCCTTTTTTGACCTTTTCTTTATTCTTTTTACCCTTTTATTCTTTTTTCTAGGGTATACCCTCTTTACATTTTTTAATTTTAATTTTTCACAAATATGGAAAACTTTTGCAACAAATAAAGGTATGAACATATTTCAAAGCTAAACCAAGTCAATCATGATATATGACACCTATTGGTATAGGGGCATAACACTGTTGATCACTGGCTCGATCGAATTATAGGAGGATTCATCACCGAGTTTGCGGTAGATACTTCAGTCAGCTATAGCGACGCAGAACGATGCTTCCTCAAAGGGTCACGAGGTAAGTACGTTGAATCTTTGAACATTTGGATTAAAATGCTATTGAGTGAAAAATGGGTTATGTGAATAAATTGATGTTTGGGGCTATGCGCAGTGGGAGAATCTACAGAAACGAAGGTAGTACAAAACTAGAAACTAGCCCCTTGATTTCACCTCTGCGAGGGGGCGAGGAAGATATCGTGAAGGTCTCACCAAGAAGTGTGATCAATTTGATAAGGCAGAGAATTCCATGCATACCACCCCCACCAACACCGCCACTAGTTTCACCGTCTTCACCCCCATCTTCGCCCATACCACCTCCGCCACTACTGCGAATCAATATGGCGAGCACGATAAAGTTGCCAACGTTCAAGGGAGTAGGGATTAAAGATCTAGACCAGTTTTGGTTCGTGATAAAAGTTGTATGGGAAGTGCAGGGAGTCACAGATGATAATATAAAGAAAGTGACATTGGTTAGCACTCTGGAGGATCGCGCGTTGACTTGGTACATTAAGAATTCCAATGACAATCTGAATGCGGGGATCATAGATATTCAAACTGTGCTAAACAAAGAATTTAGCAGGCCGAAGTCAGAGGTGTAGTCGATCATTGGGTTCAAGGAAATCATAATTCTACCAGGCGAGACCCCTTGGGAGTTGGATTATAGACTGAAGTGCACAATTCGTGAAGCTAAAATGACGTTGATAGATGGACAACAACACGAATGGTTTGTAGCATCATTAATGCTGCATCTAAAGAATGTGCTATCACAACAAAGGCTAAAAACTCAGGCCAAGGCCTTGGAGGTTGCGATGAGATTGCACGAGAATCTGATACAGGATCCCAACCTGGGAGTTCTGTAGATTCACGCAGCTGAAAAACTTGTGCCTTGAGATATAGAGTTTGAAACAAGATAGGACAGCTCGCCCAGAAGTGCGCGATGAGGTATGGTGCGTAAAGTGCAGGGGTCAGGGACATGACAAGGACCATTCTCAGTATTCATGAATTACCTCGTGGGAGGAGGACCAATGCCATTAAGACCGGGGGAACAAGCAGGACCGAGTGCAGCGCCTCCATTATGGTGCACGATTTGTCAGATAGGAGGAAACCATGCTACAGATAACTGCCATTTATTTCAGAAGTAAATGCATAATTCACAACAATTGTTCTGTAATTTCTGTAGGTCAATGTGACATGATGAGCGCAGCTGTAGAAGTTATGAGTTGATGATGGATTAGACTCCTACCTACAAAGTTCAGGCTGAAACATGGCCCCATGACCAGAACGCAGGGATGGCGCGAACTGGATTTCAGGGGCACGGACGAGGCCAAGGTGGAGGAGGACCGGGAAGAGGTCACGGACAACTGATATGTTATAATTGCAGAGGGCCAGGACATTATTACCACGATTTTATGAATCCAACTCAACAATCATGCTTGTATTGTACATTGTTTGATCATGAGATTGAGGATTGTCCCACACTGATATTGAGGTTGAGCGATAAAGGAACACTCCAACCTCCCCCAACTCAGAAAATGATGAGGTCTGAGCCACGCGAGGAAGACCCTAATGTAAATATTGTGCTCTGAAGTGGAATTACGATAGGGGATGACAAAGGCAAGCAACCCGAAGAAAGTACTTGGGTTCACAAGGCTCCAACGAAGGAACCATAGTTTGATTTGGAGCACGCTAAGGAAACCTTCATGGAAGCCAAGAAGAGCTTCGCTGATGCCTCCACTTCAGGAAATAAAGACAGACCGAAGCCGGAAATGGACCCATCGATGCTAACAACATTCCTGGAAACATGCATGAAGTTGTTGTGTGACAGTAAGACTATAAAGGGGTTGCAGGAACTCATAAATAGATGCGTTGGGACTGCGCCAGGAGAACCGTGCATATTCTGGAAGCTCGGAAAGCACACGACACAAACAGGAAGGGAAATGAGATTGACCGTGCAGATTGGGAAATATGAGATGGACCAAGTGATTCTGGATGTAGGATCAGACACGAACGTCCTGCTGAGGTAGACATGGGAGTGCATGGGAAGGCCTACACTGCAATGGTCTCTTATCCAACTACAAATGGCGAACTAGCAAAAGGTCCTACCTATGGAGAGATTGTAGGTAATCATAGTAGATATCGAAGGAGAAAGCACGCTAGCAGATTTCGAAGTGATAGAGATTGTTGATGACAGCAATCCCTACCCCGTGCTATTAAGAATATATTGAGCCACTGACATGAATGGGGTGATAAATCTGAAGAAGTGCAAGATGATTTTTGAGAAAGAGTCTCTGCGCATAGTTGTACCTTTGGACCTTGCAGAAGGATCACGCTACATGGAGTTGGTGCGTGACTACGATAGTGACGACGACTTGGATTGCATCTACAAGATAACCGTGCAAGAGCAAGGCTAGGTGAATCCGACTGCGGATGGATGAATCTCATGGGAGCGCGAAAGCTCCTACACATCGGATTCAGATGAGGAAATAGAATGATGGTAGAACTAGTTACATGAGGTAACCACACTCAAATGTAACATGATGACAAGATAGATGCGCTGCATATTGACGGAGGTAAGGGATCTACCTACGTATGATGGGTTAAGTGAGGTAGATGACTTCCTGACAGATCTGAAAGTGAGGAGTCAGAACAACAATGTTTCGAAGCTTTGAAATGGGTACTGCGTGTTACACCCACAAGGTGGTGGGGTACGCAGCAAAGAGGATTTGAGGACTGGTGCGAATGCAGGAGGATGATGCGCATATAGTTTGGGAAGCCTTAGATGTGATTAACAGACAAGATTTCCGAACAAGACGATCTACGTGCCCACCTGTCCAGATGGATGTAGGCATATGGTACGAAACCTGCGCGAATGTATTCAGTCTTTGTGTTAGGAGACACAATCAGTAAGCAGGTGTGGGTGAGGCCATGGCACGAATGACCCCTCTGGTTGGAACCATGGAGTATGGAAAAACCAAGTGCATAGAAGGTTATCCACGTTGAAGCCTTTAACGAAGTATGCGAAGCACTGAACAAGGTCCATAATGCATAGCGGATTGACTGGGACCTGCGTGTACCAGCGGTTCTGTGGGCTTATAGGACCACGTGAAAGAAACTGATGGCGCAGGAACCTTCGAGGCTGGAGTATGGCATGGACATAGTAATCCCTATAGAGCATAGAATTCCTAGTTCGCGCATGGCAGCACTGGTAGACAAGATGGTTCACGGAACCTTGGAAGAAGGGGTCGCACAACTGAATGAAGCAGAACGCTTGGGACCTAAGGAAGAAATCCAACAAGGAAATTTTAGGCTCCAAGAACTTGGGAAAGAAAGGGTGCAATTAAGAGAGAAAAGCACTCTGGTAGAAGCAGAAGTGAAGAAGCTAGAGGATGAGATAAAAAAAGATTTTCTCGATAAGAAGACCAGAGTGATAAAACAGGGTGTGCACGATCACGTTGACAAGTTTGACGACTATCGCCATGAATTGATTAGTCTGATGCCTTGGCTTGGACCGCATATTATTAAGAAATCAACCAAGGTGGCGCGCTGCAGATGATAAAGTGCGTGACGCCACCAGTAACGATAGAAGGTGGGTATTTTCTAAGAAGAGTGATGGATGACCGGAGGAAATCATATATATGTGGTGCGGCCACCTGACTAGCCGAGGGAAGTACAGTCTTAGAGCTCCAGGTAGTTGAAAGGAGGTGCGAGACTATAAAATATTTTACCCAGGAGCTACATGATGTTGGAGCTGCACGCAGGAGTAAAGTGTCGCAAGGTCCACGACCACACAAGCAGGCTTGCGCTGCCATGTGGGTTGGCTGAAAAGTGACCATTGGAGTCACTATTCAGATGTGATGCTCGACTTGAGACCAAATGGAGCAGGTGGTAGGCATTTAAGATGCGATTTATGGGCAAGATTTGGGAAAATATGCTGCTAAGGGAGCATTAATGAACCGGATTTGGGGGGAATAGTAGAATTCAAATTCAAAAGGCGCTATAAATTACAAAGGGATTCCCAACAAACAACACTTGGCCATTTACAAATTGAGCTGTTGTAGCTTGAACATAGCCTTGTTTGACCTGTGAAGAACGTTGATTGAGCCCCTGAGTATGCAAGCAATAGATTTATGGTTGGACACGATGGCAACATCTAAGGAAGTTATGGAAATCATAGAGATGATTACCGAAGAGGTCGTGCCGGCCCTGACTGTAGGGGATGCCCCTGAAGGCACCGAGATTACAGAAGAAATCCCTAAATCACCATGCACACCAAGACCAAAGAAATACAAATAGTCGATGGTTCTCGTATGGGTGTCCGCACGAAACCCACTACACACTAGGCTGATAATGGAGGAGAAGGGGAAAGTCGTTAATGTAGAAACCAACGAGGAGGAGGAAGACCTAGAGGACCTTAACAATGAAGAAGACAAGGATGAAGGCATGGAGGTGGAAACTGAGCCTATGTACCCTCCAACAAAGCTGCCCCCCTATATCCCCCTGCAGAAGGGGAAGGCTAAAGTGCCCAAGGATATTGACGAGAGCAAGATTTCTCTCCAGACCCCGCTCCTCCCAGACGACATCATTTTTGAGGGTATGCACCTAGGACGGGTGACTAGCTTGAAATTTAAATATTGGGATCTTGCTGAACATGAGAAATTCCCTCACCTAGAGACTGCGTAGTTCATGAAGCCTAAGCAGAACACTGCGGCGGGGGTTACTGAATTAGAGCTATGAAGGTGGTTGCACGGAGTGGAAAAGGCAGGGCTACTAAACCTGCTCTGGGTGCCACATTTCCACTGCGCTCCAATAATAATTTTCGTCATCAGGCAGCTACTCTACCTGGTGCATGGTAGGGGCTTGTGGCTGGAGGAGCCCATCCCCATCACGAACCACTTGATTCACCGCATTACCTAGCTTCCATGCAAAGGATAGGACCCTGCAGTTATCTCGGAGGGGAAAAGAAGTGACTTGGCCATCGCGGAGGCCATGAAGAATAATTATAAATTGGAGAAGAAGAAATGGTGCTATGCCATATCCAACATCAACAACAAAGTAGTTAAGGTGGCGACCCAGACATTGACAAGTAAGGTTATGCGCAAGTTCCGCGCGGAGAAGGTACCCACACCAGTGGTGGAACTTGCTGAGTAATGCGTGGGGGGGTCCAATTTAACTGGTATGAGTTCCTCTGCAAGGAATTCTTGGAGAATTGTTGCAAGGCTCAGGAACAAGGCAAAACATTCCACTATGCATGGCTTATGTTGTCCATAGTGCTCATGGCAGGGGAATTGCCGAAGGACAGTTAGTTCCCCACAATTGACAAGGATCTGCTGGAGGTTGCGAAGTACGCTTCACTCTAGGCCACAAAGGATGCAAACCGGATCTGTAATAGTAATATATTCTGGGCGTTCATGGAAATCAACCTCAGAATGGGGATTAACCACAAGCTGCGATTATCACGAACTATCTACAATAGCCTACAAAGTTTTGCAGAGTTTAAAGCAGACCTCCATAAGATATACATCAGAGCGCGCAAGGACCTGGCCAAGCAATGGAGAGAGATACCCTTTGTATCCACAAATTACGTAATCTTTGATGTACTGGAGACATGGCCACCAAAGTGGTGTGCTCCAGACATCTCGACAATGGAGAAGTCTGCGGCATAGAGGAAGAAAGAGGAGGCCAAACTGCGCATGGTGTAGTTGGCAAAGAAGAGAAGGAAGCAAGCAGCGGTAGAAAAAGCATAAGAGGCACGGGACGTTGCATAGATAGCAGCAGAATAGAAAAAGGCCACAGAGCAGCAACAACAATTGAAGGCAAGCTCGCATAAATGCAGGGGATGTAGGAATAGGTCCAAGGAAGCAGTTCCGACACCACGGTCTCAAAACAACGTGTACAAGAGATCCAGCAGGTAGCCGCTTAGTGCGCATTTGACCTTGCAGCAGTTCAAGTAGAGTTGGAGGGACTCCACACGGATCTCCACGCTGACAGAATGACTTGAGGGTGAGTCACGATGTTTGTGTTGTGGGCCTATTGCGCATGGAATCCCCCCAAGGCATGTTTTGGGGCTTAAAGCCCAAGTTTTGACCAAGTCCATTTTAAATACTCCGCGATTTGTGGGCACAGAGTGCGAAGTCATAATAGAGTCACAGGGTTGTCTGCCCTTGGTTTTGTAATGTAATGTTGGCCTGAAAGATCCACCCATGGTCCACGTAGCATGGGATTGTATAAATAGAGCGAGGGTCTAAGTGTAAAAGATAGCATATAGCTAAGGAATAGACAAGAAGCATGATGAGTCTGAGAGATTGAGTCGAAGTGTAAAGTGTATATTTGGGTCATAGGGTAGGAGAAGGCTCTGCAGTTGAGTGTGCAGAGGCCTAGTAGTTCGTAGCGGAGTGCGCAGACCCCTACAGCTCAGTGCGCAGGGCAGGTCGAGTCTGTAACCATTGGAAGAATTAATAAAGATAATTTTTATCATATTTTTGTGTATCGTTTCCTGTTTAATGTATTATTGGGTAAAAATTGAAATTGTATTGTTTATATGCTACGCGAACTCATATGAATGTGTTGTGTAAATAAATATAACGTAAGGCAACCATTTACGCGAAGATAACTTACTGGAATAGGAAGATAAGTAAGATCTCAGGTGCGACTTAGGGGAATAGCGCAGAGCATTGCTCCAGCAGTGTGGAAGCCCCTCAGCCCCTGGCAGGGCTGCACGAAGGCAAGTATATCAGGGCAGGGAAGGGTGTGAAGTAACCTGCATGAAGGGACTAACAACTGGACTGAATCAAACCCTTAGACATCTCAATGGTGCGGAAACCTAGTTCCAGCACCCCCCCATACTACTTCGGGTGAGACCTTAGTCTGCGCTCTGCGGACTGTTGCCGAAAGGGCCAATAGTATAGGGATTTGTTTGGCTAATTAACTCCGAACCTTGGTCAGGCCCCAACAATCCAATAGAAACCAAGGATGCACAGAGGATAAGGGAGAGCAAGATATTTTGGGTGCTCATGGAGATGAACATCAAAATGGGGATTAATTGCAAGCCACGATTATCACCCACGGTCTACAATAGTCTGCACAGCTTCGAAGAGTTCAAAGCAGACTCAACCATGTCTTCATCAAGGCATGGAAGTACCCTTCGAAGACGTGGCATGAGATACCTTACTTAGCGACCGATGATGTAATTGTCGCGGTCCTTGAGTCTTGGCCTCTGGAGTGGTGCGCTCCAGCTCGCTCTGCGGTGGAAGCAGATAAGTTTGCCGCACAATAGAAGAAGGAAGAAATGAAACTACGGATGGTGTAGCTTGCGAAAAAACACAAGTAGGAAGAAGTAGCTGCTAAGGTCAAGGTGGTGTGCGACTCTGCGAAGTTGGGTGAGGAACAACAGAAGAAGAGCGTGAAGGACAAAAGTCACCTTCGCCCAAGCCAGAAACAGACACAAAACAAGGTGGTATGGACCTGTAGACAACGTCCACCCAGCTAAAATGTCCATGCCCAAGAGAGAAGGTAGGGTCGTGAAAGAAGACATCGGCCTCAAAAATTTTGTTTGACCTAATCACCCTCACTGAGGAGGATCTACATGATATCGGTGAAACTGTGTGGGATGTCACCGCGGAGGCCCTCCAGTAGTTTCAGGAGCAACACCAGATGGTATTGGGGGCTCTCCGGATGCAAATATAGGAGTTGCAAGTGCGCACTCTGCAGGCTGGCACAGTGTCAACTAGCCTCATAGTTGGCACATTCACGGCTGAGGAAATGTTGCACACCTAAATGACTGACACAATAGTGCTACCAGATGGAGCACTCGTTACAGAAAATGAGGCCAACAGGCTTATGGTTAGCAGCTTAGAAGGGATCAGGTTAAACATGGTTGCTCTCCCTCGGGAGACACTCTATATTTTGAAAGATGGAGTCACTGTAGAACTACGCGCCAGGGAGAGTCGCACGCTATAGGTAATGAGCGAGCAACACATCAACATTGAGAAGTTGATCCTGCAGCGTAACGAGGCAGTGGCGCAAAACAAACAAATATTGTAGGTGGTGGAGGAAGCCTGCCAAATGGTCCAAGAGTTGGCCATACAAGCAAAGGAACCAGTGGGGGCACGCGTTCAATAGTTAGCAACAGGGGTACGTGACACCAGAGCAGAAATGTCCAGGGTTCAGCTGGAGCTAAACATTCAGATAACAGAACTGCAGTTGAAGGTGCAGCCTTCAACTCCGCTGGAGGTTAAGGAACAACGCACCTCCACGATCACAACAACAATGGCGGCGGTTAATAGTGCAGTGACAGACTGCAACATCATAATTTATTTTAAATAAGACATCATTAGACAATATGATATTGATTAGATTTATTTCTAAGAGCTATTTTCTTGTTGTAATTGATTTCCAATGGAGCATAACCATTTTTCAAGTAAAATATTAGATCAACATATTGATATTCAATGTCGATGGGACATACCTATGTGATTTGAACATTTTTACTTGAATCTTCATCAGTTGAACTATCATAAGCTCCAGTTATCAATCTGAAAAAACGTTGATCTCTTAATATTTTAGCTGGTTTGATATCTAGCTCATATTCCTGCAGGGTAGTAACCCAGTTTTCTCTTTTCTCCCCTAATTCTTTCTGGATAAGGAATTGCCTAGCTGCAAGGGAAGGAACGATTACTTTTGTATGTGTTTTCAAGAGGAAACAACTGAAATTATTTATGTGTTGGAAATAATACTGAGAGGGGGGGTGAATTAGTATTATCAAATCAAACACTTTTCATTTTCATACTCAGATACATATACGCTACTTCAATTATGGGAACCTGCGTATATACGCAATTGTGTCTAAAGCAACCAACGTATATCAGTAAAATTATGATTCAGTTAATCCATTAAATTTTGATCTTAAATTAGTGCATCAGAACTTCATTAATCATAAGAATAGTAAACAAGTGCAGTAAAACAGAATAGATCATCACACACATGAACACAAGATATAAGGTGGAAACCCAATGTGGGTGAAAACCACCTGTTGCAATTCGTCTCTATCTTCTTTTAATAAGAAACTTATTTTTACAATATTTTTGTATTGGTACAGTATTATACCAGTACGCAGGCTTCTACTTGTAGAAGGCTACAACCTTCTCTCATTCTCCAGCTTCTCTTGGAAGGGAGCTACAACCCCCTTAGCTCTTGTACTAGCTGATGTACTAGTACGTAGGTGCTGACCTATAGAAGGCTACAACCTTCTCTTTACTTCCAGGGACCACGTTTCATAAATTTTCAGACTGGATCCATCAATAAAATCAATCAAACATCGAATGTATCTGTATCAACCAATCTCCTTTGCACCAAACAAAACTGAATGAAACAATCACTTCTCTGAATACTGTAGCCAGAAAACAGTAACAGTATCTAGACACCAATCCTGAATCCAGAACACTGCAAAAATAAACAGAAGTAGCTAAAACATATTTTTTGAGACGTACACTACTTCAATATGTGAAACCTGCGTGCATACGCTTCTGTATTAAGGCAAACTTGCGTATACACTGTTTTGAATTACCGAACCTGCGTGTATACGCGCCTTTTCTATGCCGAACCTGCATACAGATCTATAAAAGATAATTTACCCTTTTCAATTATTCAGACATCAGTTATACCCAGATTATCAGATGTATAGATCAAGTTATGCGCCAATTATAACATAACAAAATCACACAAAGATACTTCTCTTCAAGCCTTAAGATCTTGACCCATCAATAGAACTTATCCTTCACCTAGCGCTCAAGTTCCTCCTTGATTCAAATCTAGCTATGCACAATAACCCAATGACCAGTATTCTAGATCTTACTCTTCATAAGATATTCAATACTTGAGTGAATACCTTTGCCTAATGATCTCCTTCCCCTTTTATAGTCTTAGGCCTTACTCAATACCATGGTACAAAACCACTTAAAACCAATACCTGGGTCCAAATACCTGGGTTCAACACTTTGGACGAGATACCATGGCCCAAAACCATAGGTCCAAATACCAAGGACCAAATATCATGGACTAAAAATAAGTTTTCCCACATGTATGCACTTTTCCGTGCATGAAAGTGCGTGCATATGCATACGCAACTTTTGATCGGTGATCCCGCATGTATACGCGATTTTGTTAAGTAGAACCTCCATATATCTTTTTCTCCTTCATTCTGAGAGCCTGAACTATGATCTGTCATCTGAGTGAGTTGCCATCAAGGACAACACCTGTGTCATAATGCCAACAATCTCCCCCTTTGGACTTGATGGAAACCCCAATTCACTCAAGGTCATTCTCCCCCTTTGACATCAAGGGAAAAGGGTTATGCTACCCCTGAATACATGCAAAAATCTCTGCTTTCCTGTGCTGTCCATGCTCCCCCTGACTGTAGGAAAGGTTTGAAAAAAGAATATGTTCTACAAGAAAGAACACGACTCTATAAATTATAAATGGCCTTCCTATCACCAAGGACTCATACATACATCCATCTCCCAACCAAGTGGGGATATACCAATATTGACTCATCCACCCAACCAAGTGGGGATATACCAAAAGTTTACACATGATAAAACAAGAACATTACATCATCCATCCTAGGCATAGTGGGGAAACTAAAATAGGCCGTTACATGACCTTGATAATAAAATAATGACATAGAGACGAAATATCTATAACAAGACTATGATAGTCATCAACAACTATCATCAGCAGCATCTGTCAATCATCATTCAAACCAACAACCATGTTCTCCCTCAATACCCGTTCCACTTGAAACCAAAAACAATTGTGAAATTGAACCAAGATCTTCTAAGATAATGCCAACAATGCAGTATATGCTCCCCCTGAACTTGTGCCAGATGGTCTCTATTAGACCCATGTCAGACTCTTTTCATCCTAAGTCTGGCCCACTGTTTTTCTTCAAACCAACATATACGCGACTGTACCCACAGAAACTGACATATGTATGCAGATGCTCCTCATGAAACTCGTGTACAACCACTTTTCTCTGAAATAGATAAGTTTCAACTACAAGATAATGCATCAACTACTCCTAGATTCTGTTTGAGGTATTCAAATGTCTCCCTGGGCAGTGGTTTGGTGAATATATCAACAACCTATTCCTTTGAGAGAACATACTCCAGTTTGACCTTTTGTTCAAGCACTTGTTCCCAGAGAAAATGATATTTGATAGGTATATGCTTGGTTTTTGAATGCATGACTGGATTCTTTGAAATACTGATTGCACTTGTATTATCACATAAAATGGAGATAGGTGGTGTACAAGTGATTTGAAAGTCTTGCAAAGTTTGCATCATCCAAAGGAGTTGTATGCAGCAAGATGCAACAGCCACATATTTTGCTTCAGCTGTAGATAATGCAATTGAACTTTGTTTCTTGTTGAACCAAGATACTAATCTGGAACCCATAAAGAATGCACCACCACTAGTACTTTTTCTTTCATCCACGCTTCCTGCCCAATCTGCATCTGTGTAAGCATGAAGTGTGAGATTTGTATCTCTAGGATACCATAAGCCATAGTTTTGTGTTCCTTGAAGATATTTGAAAATCCTTTTAACCGCCTAAAGGTGTGCTTCTTTTGGATTTGCCTGGAATCTTCCAACTATTCCCACTGCATGCATGATGTCTGGTCGGGTACCTATCAGATAGAGTAGACTACCAATCATGGATCTATAGGTTGGTTGATGTACTGTTGCTGAATCATCATTTGCGCTGAGGCTGCATCCTGTTACCATAGGGGTACATACTGGTTTCGAATCTTCCATGCCATATTTATTCAAGATCTGCTTAAGGTACTTGGTTTGTGATAGAAAGATACCTTCTTTGTTTTGTTGGACTTGTAAACCAAGAAAGTATGTCAGCTCACCAAGCAAGGACATTTCAAATTCTTTCTGCATCACCAAAGCAATGTTTTGACTCATGGCTTCTTCATTGCTACCAAAGATGATATCATCAACATACAGAACAAGTATTAGCAATTTATCATTATCAATTTTTATATATAGATTGATATTTGCTGATCCTTTTCAAAACCTTGTTGATGGAGGTATTTGTCTAGACGATAATACCTAGCCCTTGGAGCTTGTTTAAGACCATAGAGTGCCTTCTTAAGTCTGCATACAAGTTTTGGATCATTTCCAAGGATGAATCCATATGGTTGCTCAATATACACTTCTTCTTCTAAGTATCCATTTAAAAATGAATATTTCACATCCATTTGATATACTTTGAACTTTTGAAAGCTAGAAAGAGCAAGGAACATTATTATGGCTTCAAGTCTAGCAACTGGTGTAAAAGTTTCTTCAAAGTCTATACCTTCTTATTGAGCATACCCTTTACAAACAAGTCTGGCCTTGTTTCTAATAACATCTCCATTTTCGTTTAGCTTGCTTTTGAATATCCATTTGGTCCCTATGACATTCTTATCATTAGGTCTAGGAACTAATTCCCAAGTGTTATTCTTTTCAATCTGCTCAAGTTCTTCATTCATGGCCTTGACTTAGCATTCATCTTTGCATGCTTCACTTACATTTCGTGGTTCAATGGAGGAGAGCAATGCTATATAGCTTGAAGCTTATATTATAGTTCTTCTTGTTTGAACACCTACCTCTTTCTGCCCCAAAATTTGAGTCTCTAGATGGTTCTTCTGAACATACCTGGATGGAGTCTTTTCTTCTATTCTTATCTGTTCTTCTGGTGCCTCATAAGTTTCTTCTTCAACATTACTTTGATCTGATGTTGAAGGATAGTTCTCTTTGTCTTCAAAATCTTCGGTTTTTATCTGTTTTGAATTGTTGCCTTCTTCATCAACCACCACATCAATACTTTCAACAATTTTTCCAAGTCTTTTATTGTAACACTTATATCCTTTACTTCAGGAAGAGTAACCAAGGAGAATGCCTTCATCTGCTCTAGGTTCAAACTTGCCAAGATTTTCATTAGTCCTTTTGATGTAACATTTGCTTCCAAAAACCTTGAAGTATTTTACCGTAGGAGTCTTACCATACCAAAGTTCATGAGGAGTTTGAGTGCTGTTTACCCAAATGTTTGTTTTGTTGAGAATAGTAATGGTAGCAAATGCAGCTTCACCCCAAAAGGTTGCAGGAGTTCCAGATTCATCAAGCATAGCACGAGCCATTTGTTGAACCATTCTATTCATCCTTTCCACTACTCCATTTTGCTGAGGAGTCCTTGTAGTAGAGAATTCCCTTCTTATTCCATGTTCTTCACAAAAGTCAAAAAATTCATCCAAGGTAAATTCCCCTCCTCGATCAGACCCGAGGAATTTGATTCTATGATCTCATTCATTTTCAACCAAGGCTTTGAAAGCTTCGTATTTATGCTTTAGAAGTCATATCCAAAACATCCTGGAAAAATCGTCAATGAACAATATAAAGTATTCTTCTCCTCGAGGTGAATTTTTCCTTGATGGACCACATAAATCAGTATGGACAAGTTCAAGTGGCTTACTAGCTGATCCTTCCTTCTCAGGGAAATTAATTCTGTTTTGCTTGCCAAATTGACATGATTTGCATATTGTATTGTCTGGAATTCTGATGTCAGGGAGATCATGAATCGTCTGATATTTTCATGCTTTCCTTCTCTGAGAGAAGCTTAGATGCCCCAATATTCTGCGCCATAACCAGTGTTCATCATTCTTGCTTGGATAGCAGTGTTGTTGTTTTCCCTTGAGTATGTATAAGTTATTTGGAGTTCTTATGCCTTTGATCACTGTTTCTCCTGTATCAAGCTCACGAACAATACATCCATTTGATCGAAATATTACCTCATTTCCTTGATCACACAATTGGCTAACACTCAATAGATTATGCTTTAAGCCATCAACATACATAACATTTCCAACTTTGACTTTTTCTTTCAAAAGAACAGAACCTTTACCTTTTATGAGTGCAGGGGTATAATTTCCAAATGAGACCTTCCTTTCCTTTTCTAAGGCACTATATGACTAAATTTTTTCTTTATCACCTATCATATGTTTCGAGCATCCACTGTCAATGTACCACTGATTTTCCTGTTCTTCCCCATATAAGGCTATACCACATCTTTCTAGTTGCGGTTCTTTCTTTCTCCAGGTTTTGGGACCCAATGAAATTTGCTCCTTCTGAGGTGTTTGCCAAAACTTACTCCTACATTCAGAATCTTCATGACCGAAGTTGTTACAAATATAACATTCTATTTCATTTTCAAGAGCAGAAAAGTTATTGTAGGTCCTCTTCATGATCCTAGTCACACTCCTTTGATTTCGTGCTTCTCGAGTCATGATGGTCTTGTAGGAAACACATTGAGTAGCTTTGTGTCCAAAGTTATGACATGAAAAACATTGGCCATTAAAGAAATTCCTGCGATTATCAAATCTACCATCCAGGTGATTGTATTTTCCATTGACATTTATTCTTGAGACAAAGTGAGAATGATTTACCTGCAGTTGGTTGTAGCTTCTATTCATCCTTGAAGTAGATTGACCCCGATTTACTTGGTGATCTATGTTCATCCTTGAAGTAGATTGACCCTGATTTGCCTGGTGATCTGCTTTATGCCTTTGATGACTATTGTCAACCTGTTCACTTCTCCTTGCTGCATCAAGATAACTTTTGGAGGTGGATGGCTTCTATGCTTGAGATGCTTCTTCAGTATATCCAAGACCTGTCTTGATCAGGGGAGATCGCTGCACTTTGATAATCTCATCTAAAGTTTCAGATCCTTTAGCAAATCTAAGATTAAGAGCTTTTGTTTTCTCAATATCTTTTCTAAGTCCCACAATTTCACATTCTAACTTTTCATTATGTTTTTCTCTTTCAGCAAATTGGAATGTTAGAGTATCTATGATCATACTCTTTTCTTCTAAACAGATTTTAAGTTTAGAAATTTCTTCATAGAGATCATCTTCATCTATTACAACCAAGAAATCATCATCTTCAAAAGCCATCAAGAGTCTATAATCATTACCATGTTCATCTTCATCACTTTTTGAAAGTCCATCGTTGTCTTCATGTGTATAATAACTCTTCCTACTTACCTTCTGCTTTCTAGTTCCATTTAGCTGGTTCCTTACCTTTATCAAGCTTATCTTTATGAGGACATTTGGTTGCATAATGACTAACTCTCCCACAAGGAAAGCATTTGAAAGGTAGCTTACCTCTGAATCTTCCATAGCCCCGTTAAAGGTTCTTGACAAAGTTTGATTCTTCCTCTCCTTCTGACGTATGTCCTGACTCATTGTATTCTCCTTTTGAAGTTTTGAATGTGACTTCTCTGATCTCTGATGGAGCCCCTTTTCTCATTTCGAAAGCCGTTAGGATTTCGTGCAACTGTGACATGGTAATATTCTGAAGATTTTGCTTTTCTTCTATGGCAGAAACTTTTGATTCAAACTTAGAAGACAAAGATCTTAAAACCTTTTCAACTAAAGTAACTTCTTTTATCTCTTCACCCAAGTTTTTCATGCGATTAACAATCTCATCTATACATAAGAAATAATTAGCCACACTTTCATCATTGTGCATTCTGAGAGTTTCATATTCAATTCTAAGAGATTGTAGTTTTGCACGTTTTACCTGGTCATCTCCTTCATAACTTAGACTTATCTTGTCCCATATTTCTTTGGCGGTTTTGAGCTGCATAACCTTGACGATTTCTGATTGAGATAGACTCCCCAAGAGAGTATTGACAACCTTTACATTTGTTTCATACTACTTTTTACCAGCTATATCTATAGGAGTTGCTGATGGAAATGTGTATCCTCCTTCCATGATATCCCAAACTTCTACACCAAGAGATTGAAGATAGGCTGTGGTTCTTACCTTCCAATAGATGAAGTTGCTCCCATCAAAGATTGGTGGCCTGATGGATGCCTCCCTTTCGTAGTTGCTCATGATGATAGATCTTCCTTCAAGCGATCAAGCTTCTTCTAAAGGACCTGCTCTGATACCAATTGTTGGAAATAATACTAAGAGGGGGGGGTGAATCAGTATTATCAAATCAAACACTTTTCATTTTCATACTCAGATACATATACGCTACTTCAGTTATGGGAACCTGTGTATATACACAACTGTGTCTAAAGCAACCATCGTATATTAGTAAACTTATGATTCAGTTAATCCATTAAATGTTGATCTTAAATCAGTGCATCAGAACTTCATTAATCATAAGAACAATAAACAAGTGCAGTAAAACAAAACAGATTATCACACACATGAACACAAGATATAAGGTGGAAACCCAACGTGGGTGAAAACCACCGCTGCAATTCGTCTCTATCTTCTTCTAATAAGAAACTTCTTTTTACAATATTTCTGTATTGGTGCAGTCTTATACCAGTACGCAGGCTTCTACCTGCAGAAGGCTACAACCTTCTCTCGTTCTCCAGCTTCTCTTGGAAGGGAGCTACAACCCCCTTAGCTCTTGTACTAGCTGATGTACTAGTATGTAGGTGCTGACCTACAGAATGCTACAACCTTCTCTTTACTTCCAGGGACCACGTTTCATAAACTTTCAGACTGGATCCATCAATAACATCAATCAAACATCAGATGTATCTGTATCAACCAATCTCCTTTGCAGCAAACAAAACTAAATCAAACAATCACTTCTCTGAATGCTATAGCCAAAGAACAGTAATAATAACCAGACACCAATCCTGAACCCAAAACACTGCAGCAATAAACAGAAGTAGCTCAAACATATTTTGTGAGACGTACACTACTTCAATATGTGAAACCTGCGTGCATACACTTCTGTATTAAGGCAAACCTGTGTATACGCTATTTTGAATTATCGAACCTACATGTATATGCGCCTTTGCTATGTCGAACCTGCGTACAGATCTATAAAAGATAATTTACCCTTTTCAATTATTCAGACATCAGTTATACCCAGATTATCAGATGAATAGTTCAAGTTATGCACAAATTATAACAGATCAAAATCACACAAATATACTTCTTTTCAAGCCTTAAGATCTTGACCCATCAATAGAACTTATCCTTCTCCTAGCGCTCAGGTTCCTCCTTGATTCAGATCCAGCTATGCACCATAACCCAATGACTAGTATTCTAGATCTTACTCTTCATAAGATATTCAATACTTGAGTGAATACCTTTGCCTAATGATCTCCTTCCCCTTTTATAGTCTTAGGCCTTACTCAATACCATGGTCCAAAACCACTTAAAACCAATACTTGGGTCCAAATACTTGGGTTCAACACTTCGGATGAGATACCATGGCCCAAAACCATAGGTCCAAATACCAAGGACCAAATACCATGGACTAAAAATAAGTTTTCCCACATGTATGTGCTTTTCCGTGCATGAAAGTGTGCGCATATGCATACGCAACTTTTGATCGGTGATCCTGTGTGCATATGCAACTTTGTTAAGTAGAACCTTCGTATATCTCTTTTTCCTTCATTTCGAGAGCCTAAACTATGATCTGTCGTCTGAGTGAGTTGCCATCAAGGAAAACACCTGTGTCATAGTGCCAAACTTGTGTCATAATGCCAACATTATGGACTTAAATACTAGAAAGGCTCGCTTCTCAACCTCTGAATAATTTAGCTCAGCTCCTTGTAAATTGGAACTAAAGAAGGAAATTGGGGCTTCAATTTGTTGTTCATTTGGTTGAGTCAAAATTGTTGCATAGGATTGTTCGGAAGCAAAAGTATCAAGAATGAATTGTTTGGAAAAATTAGGGGCTGATAATGAAGGGGCATCAATGATTGTTTTTTTTATTGACTTAAATTATTTTCTTTCGACCAACCCCTATTTGAAAATTGACTTCTTATTAATCATAGCATGTAAGGGAAGCACAATTTGAGAGAAGTATAGAACAATATTTTAACAAAATTAATCTTCCCAAGGAAGGATTGCATAGATTTTTTTCTGTATGGTAAGGGGATTTCAAATATCACTTTGATTCTATCTGGATCTATGCATATTCATTCTTTAGACACCATAGAACTTAGAAGCTTTCCTTTGTCAAGAGAAAAAAGAAATTACTGTTTAGGATTTAGGGAGATTCCAAACTTTCTATATCTTTCAAAGATCTATTTTAAATCATGTAAATGATTACCTCTTTGTTTGGAATAAATTTTAACGTCATCTAGATACACTACAATTGTCTTATTGATCAAACGTCTGAAAGAAATATCCATAGCTCTTTAGCAAGTGGATCCAACATTAATCAGTCTGAAAGGATATTTTTGATAAGCATGGTTCCCCCACTTAGTCCTGAATGTAGTTTTTTGTCTAGCATCTGGATGTGCAATAATCTGATTGTAACTTTAAAAACCATATGAGAAAGTCATTAGTTCAGAACCAATAACAAATTGTAAAATTTGTTCCATTAGAGGTAAAGGAAAATTATCTTTTTTCAGAAGCTTTATTTAAATTTCTAAAATCTATACAGATACGAATATCTCCATTTTTCTTTCTAACTGGCACAAATTTTGAGACCCACTTGGAATGTCTGACTGGAAAAATGATTTTAGCTTTAGGAACCTTATTCAGTTCATTTTTAATCTTAGCTTCCAAGTTAGGGTGGATTTTCCTAAGCTTTTTTTGAATTTTATTGACATCTAGAAGCATAGGAATGATGTTTTGAATGATGGATGTGTCATAGGTTTTTAGATCATCATAATTCCATGCAAATATATCCTTGTATCTTTTCAACAAATGAATGAAAGAAGATATTTCATCTTGTGAAAGTAAAAGTTCTAAATTGATGTTCTGAGGCTTATGATCAGATCCTAAGTTAACCAATTCAAATCTTATAGTTGAACTTTGAAGCTTGAAATTAGTTACCTTTTTGAACCTATCTTTCAGATCATATAAATCTTCTGATTTCACTATAGTTTTAGGTAAAGAATTTTCCTCAGAAGATTTATTCAATTTCTTTTCATGCTCATCTTTATCGATAATCTAATCAAAGTAAGACCCTTCATATATCAAAAAACTCAATATGTCATTTTCATCATTAAACACTCGCCAATTAGTAATGTTGTCTAGAATGGAGGGGAAAAAAACTAATTCAATAGAAAATATATATGGACTAAAATCTTCAGGTAGAATGAGTTTAGAAGCAACATTTGCTAGGAGATCATCACTAGCATTTTGTATTCTTGGGATAGGAGCTATGTTGAATGTAATGAAATGAGACCTGAATTCTTGGATCAAAGATTGATAATGCTGAAGGTGACTAGAAACATAGTGGATGTTGTTTCTAACTTGTTTGATAACAATCTCTGAGTCACCAAAAAATTTAAGGTATTTGATATCAAGACTGATAGCCTTTTGTAAGCCATGTACCAACCATATTCGACAACATTATTGGTATAGTCAAACTCTAATATGCAAGCTAGCATAGTTTTTTCTCCATAAGGATTAACCAAAATGAAACCATCTCCTGCACCTTCATTAGATTTCGAACCATCAAAATAAATAGTCCAAAATAAACTATCATGCTTATCTATAAGGTTTTCTACAATATTAATACACTTAGAAGAATCTGTTTGGGAGAAATTTTCAATTTGAGATGAAATCGTATCAAATAAAAAAGGAGATTCTTGTGCTTGAAAATTACCAAAGAAAGAGTCAAAGGAGTAACTTCCAAGAATGTTTTTTTTTTTTTAAACTGCCAATCATTTTCCTCATCAAAATCAGTCACTGAATGTTTCATGTGTTTTTCCATATCAACACGAATTTGATTTGGTTTTCCATTGTAGGGAAGCCACATGTGTGACCAATCAGTTGCAAAGTAACCATGTAGTTTTTTAGACCAGTCTCTGCTTAGAATAAGACCATACAATTCAGGAATGTCTACAACCAATATACCTATTATTTGACAAACCTTTGATTTGGAAGCTAATATTATTAAAACATAATCCATTTCTAACAAAACTTTGACTTTTGTACGATCTAATTGAACAATCTCAACAACATATTTTTGTGATGAAATATTTAATTTAAGACATACTGCATAAGGCATGACATTTGATGATGCACCAGAATCCACTAGATAGGTATGAACATTCTTGTTAAAAATCTCAAAAGTCAATAAAAAGGGAGTATGGGAATTTGATCTATCTCCAATCAAAATGGAATTTGATGAGTCAATCTTATATGAAAAGACATTAGGAGGTTTTCCTTTCCCTTTTGAGGCCTTTGCAGTGACATCAGTAGGTAATGGGGATGAATGAGCTACATTCAATTCTTTTTGTTGTTGTTTTAATTTACTAACCTCATAAAGAGAAATGTTTGCTTTGACATTTTTCATGCCTTCAACAATATTATATTCCATAGTGTCATATATTATCAAAGTATTGGATGAAGAAGGATATTTAGAAGTAGTTGAAAGATAATCTGAAGAAGGAGTAGAAGACTTCTTAATCACACATTTTTCCTTATTAGGGAGAGCAGGGGAATTTTGTTTTTGATTTGTTGGAGATGAATCAACAAGTCCCTTACTTCTAGTACTTACTGGTAGGGCATTTTCTTCTTCTTCATTTTCTAAAATAGTTAGGATGAAATTCCATAAACCATGAGCTTCTACTAATTCTTCTTTTTGGGATTCTTCAACAGATAAAGATGATTCTTCCTCCTCATCCTCTTGATCAGATTTGACATTTGGTATAATGGCAGGAGGTTGTGACTGTGATGGTTGAGTCCTTTTAAAAGGCCGAAAGGGATTTTTAGAGGTTTCATCTACTTGATTTTCAATTTCTACCATTTCATTAGACATTATCTTCAAAACATGTTGTAATCCTTTCAAGTCAAAAGGATCTTTGGGATATTTCTTCTTGGATTCATCCTTGAAAGTAATTTTTTTGGTTTGCTTTTCAAGAGCAAGGATTCTCTTTTCTACAGATAGAGCTTCTTTCATATTATCAAGAAATATTGTTTTGTTTACTCTACCTACAAACATAGAAATGTTTGAAGGAAGAACAAAGATATACCATTCAATTTGTACATCAATCCCTAGTCTAGAAGTGTCTGGGATCTTATTCAACAATTTGTTGAATTTGCAATTAAAATATTTGATTATTTCATTTGGATTGGTCTTAAGATTTGATAAGTCAATAATCAAAGTGGCAGTTGTTCGGTCATCACCAAATTCCAAAAAAAGATTATCTTTGAACATATCTCAATCTGTTATTTATCCAGTAGGAAGAGAAAATACTAGGATCATATAGATCCTTCAAATGTGTATGGGAAAAGTCTGACAACAAAATCTTCTTCTGTGACTCCATTCAGATTGATGGCTAATATGAAATTGTGAAGATGTTTCTCTACAGGGAGGCCATCATCAGGATTAAAATTAGGAAGTCATCTCTCTAGATGTTGGGAAAGAGGGTGTAATGTTGGAACCATCAATATTGTCCAGGGTTATTCCATGGTATTTTGTCCAGTTTGGGAGTACTAGGAGTAGAAGAAGTAGTAGAAGATGAGGGGGATGGTGGAGATTGAGAAGTTGTTGGAGTTGCTCCTGTAGTGCTATTGATTATTGTTTCACTAGACGATTGTGTTTGAAGAATGTGAATGGATGGGATGAGAGGTTGATTAGAAGAAGGTAAAGAGGTGGAGGAAGTGGAAGGAAGAAGAGGAGTAAGAGGGGAAGATGGCGATGTAATATCTCTAGCAGAAGAATGAGTTTCTGGAGTTGTGTTCTTTCTCTGATGAATGGTTAATGGGAATTCAAACCGTTTAAATCCATTTTTTTCACTTTGGGATCTAGTTAATACACAAGAAGACTATAAGGAAGAGGAAACAATTCCTGCGGATATATCTATTTGGACAAATTTTTCTCCAGAAATAGAAATTTATTCCAATATTTGGATCAAACACTAAACTTCACAAGGCTTAGTCTCTGTTTGAGAAGAATTTTGGCCAACTAAATTTGGAAGTTGCTAGGAGTTTTGGCAGCCTTTTGAACAACTTCAGATCTTGGGTTAGGAGGTTTGGAATGTGATCTAGAAGTTGGTGGTGATTTTGAGGGAGATTGAGTCTTAGAATGAACTTTTAGTTTAAAAGTGGATATTCTTACCATTCATAGTCTGAAGGCCCTTCTTATAGCACCAAAAATGTTGAAGGCTCGAAAATCTCTACCTCAACATCGGGGAAAACCACTCGGTCAGGAACTTAGGGAACCTCCTTTTCCATTTGGAATGGTGGCTCCGACTGGGTTTATGGGACCAGTTTCCCCTAATAAAAGATATAAAAATGGATGAGAAATATATAAGTGTGAGAGTAATGATGTGAATAAAACTTAGAAAAGAATAAATAAACTTACAATAACTATATCGTGAAAATATTTCTCTATATATGTGACTTTAGAAATATCTCACTTTAACATGACAATATAGATCATCAAATCATTCATGAGGTTAAAACAAATAAAGATAACTAATTTAATTAAATAGTTAATTAAATTAGTTGTTGAAACACATTGCACATATAAGATATCATTGTTCATACATATACTTGAAAGATTTCAATTAAACACATCAATAGCGATAAATGCTCAATTGCTTGCAAAAACATATATGATAAACATAAATACAGTAACCATTCAACTCATAAACACAATACTAGTATACAGATAGTAGTACCTGATAAACGTTAACTCTACTCATAAGTGAAATAGTAGTGGTTCCTCTTTCTATTAAGATCCCTTCAAGCTACAGTAGTGCAAACCAAAAGATTTCTTGCAAAAATTCAGAACCCCTTCTTCATAACAATGAAACGGGATCTATAGTTTGTAATAAAAATACAAATATAGAAAAGTTCCATAAAATATTAGAGTGGTTTTAACAAGCCACACTTAAAATAAAGTACAAAGATAATAATAGAGTGCAGTTGCAACAACTTTACTATCACTGAGATGAAGGTTGTTCTTCCATACACTGTCGAAGCATGCATATATCTTTCATTGGCTTTAATTCGGGTGGATGATGAGGTTGTATGCACATCTGTAAAGTGAATAGCACGCTGTTGAGTTCTGGAAGTAGATGAATAGTTGTGTTGGAGATACACCTCAACATCAACCACTGACTATGCTGTTTAACTAGGAAATGCCAATGGAATTCCAAGTCAACCTTTGATAGATTTTTGATCCTCTCAAACTTTTTTTTCAATGATTCTTGCCATGCTTTAGTCAATAATTTTACATCGGGTAAAGTATCCTCCGGGTAGTTTAAAATTAGGTTGGCCTATAATAGGTTGTCACTGATTGATTCTGTGATATTGTTTGAAATGTCTTCGACACTGAAGATTTCCATTTTTGCATTTTTGAGTCTTATTCCCAACTCTTGGAAAACAATTTATTTTTGCGATTCTTCAATTTTAGGGAGATCAGTCGACCTTCCCTTAGTAATATCCTACTAGTCAATATAATTTGAAATTTTCTCCTCAATGTCCCTACAATATGTCCTCAGATTGGACAATTGATTCACTAGTTAATCTGATCTGAAAATGAGATCTTAAACAATACTAAGGTATTACAAACTCATGTGTAGGAATGCCTATATTACTTAGTGCAACGGATCGAAAAGATTGCGAATAATATAGACAATGAGCAGTTAGAGAAACATAATAGACAAACACACATCAACACAACAAATAATCAAGGAGTTCACCCAAAACTCTTGGGCTACGTCTCTTGGTCCAGCTTTCAGTGGTGACCTCTCTATTATGTCTTCAAGAGCAGAGTTTTTACAAGTGTGAGCTCAAATCGAGTCTCAACACAACAGGAATAAACAACAGGGTTTTACTTGAATCCCTCAAGTCTTTCTGAGTACACAAACTCTCCCTCTCGCTCTTTGTCTTTTGTTTTCTCTTTGTCTCAGCACTGCCTGCCCTGTCTCTGACACTGAGTGGCTTTTAAGCCTATCGGCACTTGTCTGTTCGTCTCCCCTTTCGGGCTCTCTGGCTTCTGGCCTCTGTCCGTTCAAATCCCCTCTGAGCGTTAAACAATCATTATGAAATGCCTTTAGGTATGGTGGCCACCTATTTTTAAATGGAAAGGACCATTGGCGTGGTTGAAATCCCCGGGAACACGTTTCTTTGTTTACACAGAGAAATACACTAAAAACATTGAAAAACCCGCAAAAACTCTTTCTATCAGACTTCAAAAATCATCAAATCCGCCCTATAATCCTTTCGGGTCCACCTTTGGTCACTATCGTAAGCCCACCGTTGATCTGGGTGATCTCTGATCCAATAGTTGATATTCATTTTGGGTGGCTTATGTGCATGGAGATTACCCGCCCGAAAAGGCAGTTTTCTCTCTCCGGTGCCAAGCCACGTGTCAGCCAGTGTATGGGATCGGGCGAAGCCTGTCCAATACCACTTATCGCCTAAGGCCCGCCCAAAATCCTGCTCATTACAGAACTCAAATAATACATGGCTACCTGTATAAACCTTTCAGGTCCATTTTATCTCTCTGGGCACATTTTCTTTGTATTTTGTTTATTTAACGAAAATGTGAAAATACATAGAAAAACCCTTTTTATCGGAACTCAAAATATATTAAATTGTATCCATATAATTGTTATAGCTCCAAATCTCACTCTTGATGTTTGTGATGCTACACTCATGGCCTAGGGCAACCCCTCCTTCTAGACCTAGTCCAAATACTTAAAAAACAGTGTTTTACTCCCTATACGCGACATTGCCCTGAGCTAAACGTGTGTGTACGCGGGTCTGTGTATACCCAACCCACATATATGTCTTAAAACACTTAAAAAAATTAAATCTCCTTAATTTCGGGCGGAGATCGCGGGTTTTACCTGCTGATTACCTATTAGTGCCCGTGGCCCAACTGTTCCCAACGAATTCCCAACTAAAAAACTACTTTGGGAGAAGTATAAAAAGGCTTCAATGGGAAGGCTTAAGGGAGGAGAGAAGAGAGAGAAAAATCACTTTGTTGAGATTATCCCAGATTAGTTTTGAAGATCCCAGTGCTTCCAACACTTCCCCCATTATAGGAAACCTTTGTTTCCTTGAGTTATGATGTCTTTTTGTTGAGATATCCTTGAGTGAGTTATGGAAGGACCTTGTTGAAGGCTTGAGATTGGACGAATCTAGAGGACGGTTCTGCTTGGAGCCTGCGAAAGGAAGACTCAAGTGAAATCATTCCTTTATGTACTTTAGTTATTTATAATAAAAGAAGCACTTGTCTTGTTCCTGATATGAATCTTCTTCATGTTTATGATATTAATGTTATGGTTCGCAAATGAATGATTATTTCAGTTGCATAACTAACTTTCAATATGATATGAAGTTGATTTATTTATGATGTTTAGTCCATATACTATTGTGCTTTCTTGAATTGATTGTTTTGCAGATTGAAGGAGCAAAAGGAACTCCAAGAGGGTTTGGACCCTAGCTGGATCTTCCCAAATGAGGGACCCCCAGGTGCACCCCTCTTCGCTTAGTTTGTTTATATTAGCATCATGGCTGTGTGGAATGCTTGTTTTACTTTATAGATAACCCTCGCTCTGCTACGGTATTAACCCAAGACCTTAGGGGACATTCTCCCTTAACAATAACCCGTCAGGTCTGGCTATCGCAAGTCACATTTTGTATTGGCCTCACTCCTTTGTATCGTTGCGATGCGATATATCGCAATCACACATCGCATGGTCTTTAGGCCCCCGATAAGTCTTCTCTTGGGTTTTAGCAATGCGATATTGCGATTTAATCTGGGCCATTGATCTGCGCACCAGATCAACGGTCCTTGTTAAATTGCACTGATCACTATCATGATTTCCATAGGGATGCCTCTGATGTACTCCACTGGTCTTCGCCAATTACGATATGCCGATTTGATCTGGACTGTCGGATTGATCCAATTTGACGACTCCTGTGCATCTTGTTTGAACCTTCTCTTTACTCTATTTTTCACCATTTCTTAATGTTTTTCTCATGCGATAGTGTTTCCGGTAGTTATGTATATGAAGATTCAGAGGGTTTTAGGATCCATTTTGGATCACGCCTTCCCACTGAAAAGATTTTGGACCACCAAAAGTTGGTTTTTAGGCATCGATCAAGTGAGGATACAGCTTCCTCACTTGCCCAATTTCTATCCATCGTGCACTGCTTGGTTTTGAAACTTTGAGTCCGATTCTTAGGTACTCAACATCCCCTCTACACGTAGTTCTCACCTTTCTGTCCAAAACTGTGTCTTCCTGCAACTCATTGAGATATTCAGGCAACAGATCATCAATAGAAGGCAACTGACTTTGCTCTTCGGGATCTTCAATCAATGAAGGTTCATATAGTCTCAAGTTTTCTACATTAACGACTGAATAGATATGCATATAAGCTAGAAAATCAAGGCGAAAAGTGTTTTCACCAATTTTCTGAAGTATCTTGAAAGGCCCATACCTTATTGGTTTCAGCTTCTTACCTTCACCTTGCATTCTATCTTTGTTGAAGTATAGCCAAACTTGATCACCAACTTGGAAACTATGCTCAATTCAATGCTTGTCATGCCTTGCCTTATACTTGGTCTGGCTTCTTTCCAGTTGTTCCTACACTGCCTGGTGAATTTCTTGGATTTGTTCACTGAACTTGGTTGCTTTGTCCACATCACTGTGTCCATCAGCTGCTATGTCCTTACCAAAGACAAAATCCAAGGGAGAATTTGGTATAAAACCAAAACAAGTCTCAAAATGAGATCTCTGAGTAGAAGAGTGCTTGGCACGATTGTAAGCATGTTGCACATAACACAAATAATCATCCCAAAGCTTGGGATGCCTACTACAATAGCCTCTGAGCAACTGGATCACTGTCCTGTTGAACACCTCTGTTTGACCATCTGTTTGTGGATGAAATGTTGTGCTCTTCTTCAATCTGGTGTCCATCAACTCCCATAGACTTTACCAAACTTTCTCAACAAATCGGGAATCTCAATCAGATATAATAGAAGTGGGTAACCCAAAATGAACCCATACATGCTGAAAGAACAAGTTTGATGTTTGTTCAGCTGTGACCTACTTGTTACAAGGTATCAAAATACACATTTTGTTGAACCTATCCACAACAACATACAAATAATCATGACCTTTTCTAGATTTTGGCAATCCCCCAACAAAGTCCATGGAAACACTTTCCCAAGGACGAGAAGGAACTGGAAGTGGAGTGTACAAGCCTATTTTTCTATTACTGGGCTTGCTTTTAGCACACATAGTACACCCTTTAATATATCTAGAAACTGTTTCATGCATTCTTGGCCAATAACAGAACCTTTGCAACTGTGCAACTGTTTTACTTACACCAAAATGACTTGATATGAGAGAAGTATGTGCTTCTTGGATTATGTTAACTCTTTCAGTTTTTGGAATGCATAACTTTCCCAAATGATATAATAGTTGGTCCTTAACATAATAATCCAATTCTTCTACTTGCTTTCTATGACTCAAAGTTGCATATACATCTTTAAAATCTACATCTTCAGCATATTGTTCAATGTAACTTTCATGCATTACTGAGTTATGCTTAAGTATAGTAGATGCATTTATGATTGGTATTGATAGCATATCTGTAACCTTATTGTGTATGCCCTTCTTATATCTGATGACAAGATGAAATTGCTGTAAGAAACCCATCCACCTATAATGTCTTGATTTCTGCAATTTAGTTTGTGAGTGAAAATATTGAAGTGGTTGATGATCAGTATGTATGATTGTTTCTTTGCCCATTAGGTAATGTTTCCACTTTTTCACACTCTGTACTAATGCAGACAATTCTTTATCATATGTGGGTTAATTAACTATTGCAGAATTAAATGTCTCAGAATGATAGAATATGGATTTACCATGTTGCATCAACACCACTCCCATGGCATAGTCACTGGCATCTGTTTCAATCTCAAATGGACGTTGAAGATCTGGAAGTGCTAGTACTGGTGCTATACTAATTTTTTCTTTTAAGGTGTCGAAGTCTTTTTGTTGTTTGCCTCCCCACTGAAACACCTTGTTCAATCCTGTTAAAGCATGTAAGGGAGCTGCAATCAAAGAAAAGTTAGCAATAAACTTTCTCCAATATTGTGTTGCTCCTAGGAAATTCATAACTTCTGTAGCAGATTTGGGTTTAGGCCAGTTCACAATGACTTCGACCTTAGAGGGATCTATCTTCAATTCACCACCCCCTACAATATAACCCAAAAAATTTAAATATGTTTTGCCAAATTCACATTTTGAAAGCTTCACCTAGAGATTTTCTCTTTTTAAAACATATAAAGTCTGCTTTACATGCTTCAAATGGTCTTCCCATGTTTTACTAAAAACAAGAATGTCATCTAAATATACAATTACAAAATCATCAATAAAAGGTCTGAGTACATCATTCATAACTCTCATGAAAGTGGCAGGAGCATTAGTTAAGCCAAAAGGCATAACCATCCATTCATACAACCCTTGCTTTGTCTTGAAAGCAGTCTTCCATGCATCTTGTTCTGCAACTCTGACCTGATGATAGACACTACGCAAGTCTAACTTGGAAAAGTAAATTGTTTCTTTCAACTGATCTAATAGATCATCAATACGAGGAAGAGGATAACGATTCTTGATTGTTATTTTATTTAGTGCTCTATTATCAATGCATATACTCCACGAACCATCTTTCTTTCTCACCGGTACGATTGGAGATCCACGTGGTGATGTGCTTGGTCTTATGAACCCTTTATCGAACAGCTCCTGTACCTACTTCTTTATCTCTACATTCTCTAAAGTGGATAACTTGTACATTTCGATGTTAGGTAATGGAGCATCTTGCTGCAAATGAATATCATGCACTATTTACCTTTCTGGTGGCAGACCTTTAGGTTCTTGAAATAGGATATCATATTCTGAAACAATTTTAACTAAATAAGATTTCTGTTTAGCATCATAGCCTTCAAATACATTGGTTTTATCAGGGCTCTTTTCCTTTACAACCATTAGTAAAAATTGCTTGCATGAATTCACAATTCTTTTCATCTACCATGAGTTTATGAGAGAATAGTTATTTTTGAGTTTATGAGCTCTTACAATATATTCTATTCCATCCTTAGTGAGTTGATACTTATTTTTAGCTCTATAGAAAATAGCTTTCCTATCATACAAGTAAGGACCTCCCAAAACAATACCACATATATCCAAGGGAACTATATCTAACTCAACCTCATCTAAAAGTGTTGACCCAATAGCAAACCTAAGTTTACATTGTCTTGTTACTTGTAGCTTTGCTTTATCACATACCCGACCTAATGGATATGGCTTCTTGTGAGGTGTTGTTAGTAATCCCAACTTCTTTACAATTGTTTTAGAAATCAAGTTTACTTGTCATCCACTATCAAATAAAGTATCAATCTTTGGTGCTTGGAAATGACTCTAATATGAAAAATCTCATGTCTTTTCCTTTCATTATCTTCATTATCAATAGATTGTGTAGAATTACCGGTGGATGCTTCAGAATTCTTACCTTTTATACCTATGGTTGTGACTATTGTTTCATCACTTGAGTCTGACCCCAAGTCTTTCTGAATAGCAGCAGCAGTCTTCTTCTTCTTACCACTGAACTTCTTAGGTTTTAGCTCTGGATGCAAAGACCAGCAGTGTGCATCATCGTGTCCATCCTTATTGCAATGAGTTCATGAAGGTTTGTCCTTCTGTACAACATTTGTCTTCCTCTCCTTCCATTTCAGCTTCTTCTTTTCCTTGTTCTTGCTTGCAGAGTGTTTAGATGATCCTGCAACTTCTAGGTTCACATTCTTACCATTAGCTTCTAGATGTGTAGCTTGAACTGATACATCATCTACGCTAGTGGGATTAAACATGAGAATGGTGTGCCTCAAATAGCTATGCAGACCACCTATATACTTCAACAAAGTTTCAGGTGAGTCTAGAGATATTCCTAGAGTTAAAGCTCTTTTCTAAATTCCTGGGTATAACTTTGTACACTTTGACCCTTTAATTGGCGAATATTTTGCCAATTCATCATTGCTTGTTGCATATAAGCTAGAGGATAGAATTGTTTTTTGATGGCAGAAACAAGTTCATTCTAGGTAGAAAGATTTTACCATGTCTCTTTAGATCAACTTGTGTCTTGCCTTCCCACCACACTGGGGCAGTTCCTCCAAGTCGAAGGTTAGCTAGCTAAATCTTTCTCCTTTATAAATCAATGTTCTGCACCCTACAATATACATCAATCTATCTTATCCAATTATCAAGCTTTTCTACACTTAGTTCTCCATCATAAATTGGCAAATCAAATTTCACATCTAATTTATTCAAAGAAGTTTTCTTCTTTTTCTTATCAGGGCTAGGAGATGAGGATGATGAAGGTGATGGTGGAGGAGATGAGGGAGGACGCTTTTACCCTTTCCCTTTGCCCTCTAGATGGGAAACTAGAGAAGGTTACTCTACTCCTTTGTTTGGTTTGGGTGTTGAAGTGCTTTCACCTCGACCCTTCTTAAATTCCCGATACATCTCTTCCACCATGGCTCGCATGGCCATAAAACCATCCATGAAGTGAGATTCTGATTCCAATGGAACCTCTTCTACCATTCTCCTCTGAGAATAGACTCTCCCAATATCTATATTAACCTCAACAAGTTCTCCTTCTCCTAGTTGGAGCTTTGACCTAGTTAACATTCAAAATCCAGCACAAGCTTGTCTAACCTTAACAAAACCTAAAACTCTGATACCACTTGATCTGAAAATGAGATCTTAAACAATATTAAGGTATTATAGACTCATGTGAAGGAATTCTTATATTACTTAGTGAACTGGATCAAAAATATTGTGGATAATATAGACAATGAGCAGATAGAGAAACATAATAGAAAAACACACATCAACACAATAAATAATCAAGGAGTTCACCCAAAACTCTTAGGCTACGTCTTCTGGTCTAGCTTTCAGTGGTGACCTCTCTATTATGTCTTCAAGAGCAAAGTTTTTACAAGTGTGAGCTCAAATTGGGTCTCAACACAACAGGAATAAACAACAGGGTTTTACTTGACCCTCAAGTCTTTCTGAGTACACAGACTCTCCCTCTCACTCTCTGTCTTTTGTTTTCTCTCTATCTCAGCATTGCCTGCCCTGTCGATAACACTGAGTGGATTTTAAGCCTATCAACGGTTGTTTGTTCGTCTCCTCTTTTGGGCTCTCTAGCTTCCAGCCTCTGTTCGTTCAAATCCCCTATGAGCGTTAAACAATCACTATGAAATGCCTTCAGGTATGGTGGCCTCCTGTTTTTAAACGGAAAGGACCATTGGTGCAGTTGAAATCCTTGAGAGCATGTTTCTCTGTTTACATAGAGAAATACACTAAAAATGCTGAAAAACCTGAAACAACTCTTTCTATCAGACTTCAAAAATCATTAAATCCGCCCTATAATCCTTTTAGATCTGCCTTTGGTCGCTATTGCAAGCCCACCGTTGATCTGGGTGATCTCTGATCCAACAGTTTATATTCATTCCAGGCGACTTATGTGCACGAAGATTACTTGCTTGAAAAGGCGGTTTTCTCTCTCTGGTGCCAAGCCATGTGTCGGCCAGTGTATGGGATCGGGCAGAGCCTATCCAATACCACTTACTGCCTGAGGCCTGCCCGAAATCCTGCTCATTACAGAACTCAAATAATATAAGGCTGCATGTATAAACCTTTCGGGTCCGTTTTATCGCTCCGGGCGCATTTTCTTTGTATTTCATTTATTTAACGAAAATGCGAAAATACATAGAAAAACCCTTTTTACCGGAACTCAAAATATATTAAATTGTATCCATATAACCCATCGGGTCCGGCTATCACAAGTCGCATTTTGTATCGGCCCTACTCCTTTGTATCATTGCGATGCAATACTGCGATGCGATATAGCGCAATCGCACATCGCATGGTCTTCGGGCCCTCGTAAGTCTTCCCTTGGATTTTAGCGATGCAATATTGTGATTTAATCTGGATCGTTGATCTACACACCAGATCAACGGTCCTCGTTAAATCTCGCTGATCAATATTGCGATTTCCATAGGGATTCCTCTGATGTACTCCGCTGGTCTTCACCGATTGTGATATGCCGATTTGATCTAGACTGTCGGATTGATCCGATCAGACGGCTCCTGTGCATCCTGTTTGAACCTTTGCATTACTCTGTTTTTAGCCGTTTCTTAATATTTTTCTCATGCGATAGTGTTTTCGATAGTTGTTTATATGAAGACTTAGAGGGTTTTAGGATCCATTTTGGATCAGAATCGCATGTTTGACACTAGTCTTGGATAATGGTCAGTTTATTATAGAAAGCAACTTGTTGTTGAGCAAGGATATTGTTTAGTTCACCTGCTTCCTTCTTTAACTCAACTATCTCAGGATTGACTTTAATTGCTCAATATTTTGTTGAAGTTCTAGGATTTGAATATCCTTTCTTTTTATATCAGATTCATGTTGAACCTTTAAGTCATTGAAGTTATTCTATAGTTCTTCAAGTTTTTCTTTCCATTTTTGAGCAATTACTTGTTTCTCATTCTCCAAACCCTGTTCTAGCTGCTTAATTCTTTCATCTTTCTCCCTTAGGAGTTGTTACACTTCATAGGCTTTATCAATAGTGGTGCTTACATATGCTCATGCAAACTATTAAAGTCTTCCAAGATCCTCAGTAGGAGTAGCTTGAGCATCTTTCCAAAGTACTTCAAAGGAAGCATTACCAGGGACTAAGGCCTATGTTTGTTCAATTCTCTTCCTTTTTCTCTATCTGTTGACCACTGCTTTATATTTCGGACTATAAAATACATCAAGAGGAGGAATTTCCTCAATCTATACAATGACCTTAGAGGTAGGGAATACTAGGATGATTTCCAAATCATCAGTGTTTAGAGGTTTATCAGAAGTCTCAATAGCAAGAGAAGTCTTCTCTATGACTTCAGGATTCTATGTGATCTTCATTTGGAATAGAGTCTTCAGATTCTTAGGATTTGTTTCTCTAGTGAACTGTTCCCAAATTGCATCTAGATTTATGTTTGTTTCTTCTGCCCATGGGGAAGAAGAAGTACCTGTATTTTTGGTCTCAGATATGTTAGGGACTTGTGAAGTACTAGCTGAAACTTTATCTTGCTCTGTATTTTGTTGATGAAGCTTTAACTGATCCATAGGAAAGTGAGAATTCCTTTTATCCTTGTACTATTTAAAATGAATTAATTCTTTAGAACTTAGCTATGCTGCTGCATATTTCTCAATGTCTGAATAAAGGAAAATGATTCAAATATGTCATCAATCTGTCTATCTCATTTGTGAGTTTCTTGAGCTTAACTTGTGCAGTAACATTCTTGGTTGTATCATTAGGATCATACTGTCTATTTGGTATGGTTGGGAAATTTAGAGAATGAATTTCTTCTATGTCAACAATAGCATGCCTAAAATTCTCAAGAGAATAGACACCACATCAAATAGGAAAGGTAGGCCACATTGTCTTTTTGTTATCTTTCATGACATTTGAAAGGCCATTTCCTACAGTTTGGTAGGCTATCTCTCGGGCTAGTATTTTTTTAGGAACGTAAAGGGGCAATGCATGATGGTATGCAAGTCTACCAAAGATCCAGATATAAGTGAAGGATTCTTCACCAAACAATCTTCCAATTGATAATGAAGAATTATTGGCTTCAGGTGAAATCCTAGGATCTCTCTCATTAAAGACATTTTGGTGGATTGGTAGTATAACGCCATGACAAATTTTGTAGAGATGAGGCGGGTATTTGGATTCCCATAATATGTTGTGATAGGTGTGGATAGGCATAGGGTATTCTATGGTACATTTTCATCCCATAGATGTAAAATCAGAAGTGAAGCATATAACATCCATAATATAAGCACTCATGTAGAAACGGGGAACAATGTTCTCAGAAAAAAGTGCGCCTTTTCCTATAATTCAAGATTTGGGTACTTATTTTATCATACAATATGGTTCCCCAATTCATAACATATCCATGAGAAGAATCATCAATTAAGAGTACCCATTGGTATGATAATTTCTGGGTATTAGAATAACCAAACATTCTACACATTATAACAACTATATAACAATATGGTCTGACAATGGAAGCAATTGCATACATACCCATGTCCTCGTGCTTGTGTTTGTTGGTATCCCTTCTCCATCCTTTGATAACCTCTGACAGATCCTCATTCTTTTTCATGAAATTATCTAAAAACTGCTTGTCATATTTCTTTTGGGGCAGTAGTGGCTGATACATCTTGCTCAAGTGATTACTGGTAAATGAACTAATAACAGTGTTCCTTTTGGTTATGAAATTTCTCTCCGCAATGTTCAAATGGTCAATAACCCATTTGACCATGTCTGTATAGGGAAAAATGTTGGGCCAAGCCGTAATTCTATGCAGGAACTAATTGGTGATGTTGCTATACATAGTTTAAGAAATAGGGACAAAATCCTCAGCTATGACTGTTTTTCCTCTCACTCTGGGTTTCTCGTCTTCAAATAGCTTGTAAATGGTTTCCCAAGAATAACTTCCAGCGTCAAGGGTGGAGGTTGTATCTGAGAATAGTGCAGGCATTTCAGTAGCCCCAAATGGAGGAACGACTGGCTATTGTTGAGAAACTGCTTTCTTCCTGGGTTTAGTTTCCCTAGACATTTCTGCTGAGTTTTGCTTATCAAGACTGGCCTGCAAAGAGAAATACAAGAATAAGCAGAAACTTTCTAATTGAAGAATTACTTAGAGAGAATAACCAATTTCATATGAATCTATGTCTTTTATGAGAAAAATCTTATGATATCATTTTCACAATAATGAAACCATTAATAACTTCAAAACCATAAATTCTTTACATTTGGCCATTAAATTCTAAAACATGGATTCACATGGGCTTTGGTACACGTCAACATATTTGAGGATTTTATCGAATAAATCGTATGGTTGTATCATAGAAACATGGGATATTCTCATCCTCCAATAGGTTTTTAGAGTGTAATGTCAAAAAATATAGGCGGGAATAGGTATCGAAGATCATGTATCAGAGTTTTGATATCGTAGGTGTGAAAGGATAACAACCGATTAGAAATTTCTGATATGAAATTTTTGATATGAGTATCGGGAGTTTATGGGATATTGAAGGATCAGAGCTTTGTGACTATCGCAGTATTGGTGATGTTGTGTATCGGAGGATGGGTGAAAAGGGATATCGCAGGACCAGGAGATCGCAATATCTGAGATCAGATATATGAAGTTCACATTAAAAACTATGATATTCAGAAGCTTCGATAATTTTATGTGGCAGTGTTGTAGGTTTATTCCTTTATTATTATATTCACAAAAGAAGCGCTTTATTACTTTTAGGCTTAAAACATATGAAAACTTTAATCAGGGAAGGTGCAATCATAACTTTTCCTAAGGGGACATGTTACAATATTTAAAATATCCTAATAAAGTTTTGCCGATAATGGATTTTAAACAAAATCCAATCTTTTTTATTATGCCTCATGGGCCTAGGTTCTGATAGGAAGGATTCGATAAGGGATATTTCTCATTTAGTCAAGTTTTTTGGAAAAAATTAAGTCAATATTGACTTATTTTTACTAAAAACAAAGGATTTTTATGTTATTTTCAAAAGGGTCCCCATTATTTATTAGTTCTACTATTAACCTTAATGGGGGTTTGTTGAGTAGTACAACACAGTCCTTCATTAGGCATTAATTAAAAAGTAAAAAAGTGCAGTAAGAACAGAATAAATCATCACACATAGTCAACACATATGAACACCAAGGTTTTCAGGTGGAAACCCAATGTGTATGGCTATTGTCATCTTTGTCTTCTTCTTAAAAAAAGTATATTATTTACAATCTTGTACTGGCACAGGTTTATACCAACATGATGAAACCCACCTGCAGAAGGCTACATCCTTCTCTCGTTCTCCAACACCTACTGGAAGGGAGCTACAACCCTCTTAACTTCAATTCCTTGTGGATCACTTTTCAGGATGTTTCAAACCAGATCCACCTAATCAACCTGTAGGCTACCTTTCATCAAATTTTCATACAGGACCCACTAACATCATCAAATCACTGAATCAACTAAAACAGATCAATCATTGAATCTCATTGCAACCAATTAATCTATACCAGAACAGTTCATGTGAATGTATTCTTAATCATCAACCCATACATTGTTACTAAAACCAACTGCTGCCACTGCAAACCCTGATCAACAATATGTAAAAATATATATGCTACTGTTCTTAAGAATATTCGCGTGTATATGTGATTTTAATGAAACATACTTGTGTACACATATCAAAACACTGAACCCTCATGCTAAATCACTACACTGCTGAAATCAATCACATACACATATATCCCTTATCACAGATTTCTGAGCTACTTACAGATCATTCATACCAGTTCATTATTTCATTCACAAACCATTCAACTTTACCAGAACTATCACATACAAATTATTATGAAGAAGACCTCATCCACAAACATCAACAATCATAGCAATACTAAACATACATCATTAACTACACATCCTTCAGAAACCCTAGGATATGTATGCAACCCTTACAAAATACATCAATGTGTGTGCGTACCTTTCACAAAGCATATTCGCGTACAGATCTATTCATCCTGCAAAATCGATACGTGACTATATATAGGCAGACTCGCATACACGCCTTTTCTGAGATAAACTTGGGTACATATTTGTAATTACTGACTCATTCCTTCACTGTACAACATAACATAAGTCAAACCCAAATCTCGACAAACCCAGTAAAAAACATACGTTAGAACATTGTTGTCACAAATGCCCCCACAAGAAAATCATGTAGTCATTTCAAATCTACAAGATCTGATCCCACATCAAATTCCTTGTGCAACATTATTTCAAATTAAACAATTCATCAATATATCATTGCTCACACACCAAAACACTTTTATCTTAATCTCCTTATATAGCTTAGGCATTATCCAATACCACGGGTCAAATCCTTATTAATGTTGATGGTATTCTTAGACAGGATCAAATATCTGTTGTCGTGCTCATTACTATGGGCCAATACCATGGTAAAGATACATGGTATTTAGGATACCATGGTGTAGAAACTGTATGTTCTTTTTCTTCTCAATACCTGCGTATGTACGTAGATTTTCTTCATAGAACCTGCGCGTATTTATCAAAACATCACCTTCACCATTCTTCTATCTCTAAATTGCTATGCCTTTGTCCAAACTCTCTGTCACATGTGTACTAGCTTGTAAATTCATCCTATTAGCATCATGTTGAACAATATTCATCAAGAATTTTTCCATCAACAATGTATTCCAAAAACATGATTCTTCTCTACACACAATCTCGTAGATGGTGATACTGGATGTCGATATGCTTGGACCAATCATGAAAAATTGGATTCTCAGAGAGTTTCATACAACTCTATTTGTCACAGTAAATCACTGTAGGATCCATCTGTTGACCAAATAACCCAACAAGGATCTTCCTCATCTAGATAGCCTCATAAGCTGCTTGACTAGCAGTCATGTACTCTGCTTTTGCTGAACTGAGTGCAACTGATTCCTGCTTCCTGTTGTACCAAGGAACTGTTGCTAACCCAATACTAAAAATTCCCCATGATGTGCTGTTTCTGTCGGATGGAATCCCTACCCAATCTACATGTATGAAGCCTTTAAGCTTTACTCCCTCTGTCCATTCGTACTAAAGACTAAACTGAGTGGTGCCTCTTAGGTATCTCAACACATGTTTAGTTTCCTTCCAAAAGAGTTTGGTTGGATTAACCATGGCTTGACTAAGCTGGTTAACTACAAAACACATGTCTGGTCGTGTCTTCACCAAATACATAAGTGAACCCACAACATATATATAAATAGTAGCCTCCATTACTTCACCTGAAGTAGCATCTTCCTTCCTCTAGTTACCTGCTAGAGGAGTCTCCATGGGTTTACTGCTCTCCATGTGGAACTTCTTCAGTATCTCATTGGCATACTTTCCCTGAGAGAGAAACAGTTCCTCATCTCCTTGCCATACTTCCATACCAAGAAAGTAATGCATGTGCCCCGAGTCCTTCATCTCGAATTCTCTTACAAGATCCTCTTTGCAATATTTTATCAGCTTCTCATCACCTGTTAGAATCAAATCATTGACATATAATACTATAATAAACAATTTACCTTCAACCATAATATGGTAAAGGTTCGCATCTGCTTCACTTCTGGTGAAGCCCAACCCAGTGAAATAGCTTTCGATCCTAGTGTACCAAGCACATGTTTCTTTTTTTAATCCATACAATGCTCACTTGAGTCTGCACACATGTGACTCTTTGTTGAAGGTATCAAATCCTTTCGGCTGCTCAATATACACATCTTCCTCAATCATACCATTGAGGAATGTTGCTTCCTATCAATCTGATGTATCTTCCATCCCATCTATGCTGACAGTGCTAGAATAGATATGATTGAAGAGTACCTTGCTATTGGATAAAATGTCTCATCGTAATCAATTCCCTCCACTTGAGAGAATCCTCTAGCCAAAAATCTGGCCTTGTGTTTCTCCACACTCTCATATGTTGCTTGCTTTACGTTGTAAAGCCATTTTGAACTCACCACTGACTTGTCTATTGGTCTAGGGACCACTTCGCAAGAAGTGTATTCATTGAAGATCTGACATAATAAAGCATAATTGAAGCAATTTCATGTGTTCTTTTCTTATTTATATGTTTATGTGTTTATACTTAGTTATGATTCGAATCTCTATAATATTCTTTTAATTGCATTGCAAAAATATAGATCTACTTTTGTATGATAACTTATGCATGTTAGAACACCTAGGTGAAGCTCATAGAACTATTCAAGTAGAGATCGCTTTAAGTCTGTAATTCTAAATATAAGGGTTCACGAAGGTCAGATTAGGTCCTAGATTAAAGAAACACTTCACTGCTACATCACATTAACTTATGGATGTAGAAACCTGGTTCTAGCATCCCCCAATAATACCTCGGGTGAGAGTGTAGTCTGCGCTAAGCGGACTATTGCCGAAAGGGTTGGTAGTATAGGGTTTTGTTGGTTAGCATAACTAACTCTGAACTTCAATCTAAGCCCCTTGAAGCCAACGAATGGTTATGTTTCCAAGACTGGGATCTATCTGAGGGATGTGTGATGTGGTGTCCGTGGATACCAACTAAGAAATAACTCGAGAAGTGGGTAGATCGGAAGTTGAATGAGTTTGCAACTTAGAAAAATCAGAATCCACGTTGGTCAAAAGAGAGGTGGTTACAAAGATATATATACATAGAAGAGAACAGAGTTTTTTTTGCATCTTTCCCTTGCAAATTACATGAGTGGCTATCAAAGTTAGTGGACAACTTACCTACCTAGAAACATGATGATCCTATTACGTGGATTCCTAGACTGATCAAGCGTCTTGAAGAGTTTGTTTATAAGGTTGCAAAAGATGTCGACTATTGGATTGATAGTATTTTGGGGGGTTTCATCACTGAATTTACAATTCACACATTTGTATCTTATAGCAAAGTTGAACACTGATTCTTTAAGGATCCGAGAGGTAAGTGCCTAAAATATCTAAAAGATTGAATTAAAATGTTGTTGTGTGAAAAGGGTGTTATGCCTTTGAATTGATGTTTAAAAGAGGTCAGATCGGACCTACATGAAGTGGAAAAAGATCCAGAGCCAATTGGGACAAATATATTGAGGGTGTGTATAGTCCATTATTGGGTGAATCAGATAGTGAAGAAGAAAGGACCAGTCATAACACACCTGGATGTGCGTCGAAGACAGAGGGTCAGCGAACTTATGGGATTCCGCATCCATCCACTTCATCTCCATCTCCATCGCCACCTCATACACCTACACCTATGCCTCCACCTCCATGTCCACCTTCATTATTCAGTATGGAAAATACAGTGAAAAATCCTGTATTCACAGGTCAGGGATCAGAGGATCTTGTTCAGTCTTGGTTTGTAGAAGAAGCTATGTGGAAGGTGCAATAGATCAATGATGATGACATGAAGAAAGTGCAAATTGTTACAATGCTACAGGGTAGAGCGCTTACATGATATATCAAGTATAGTACAACCAATCTGAATGCTATGTTTGTTATGTTATTGACCTGCGAGAAAATTTCAGAATACCAAATATGCGAAGAAATACAACCCAGAACACAGAACAAAATGAGAAAAACAACAAATATTTTATTATTCAAAGATGACAACAATGTTCACTTGCCTCTTCGAGGAGGCAACCTCTAGCAGAGCAAAGCTCAATTATAGAATAAGACACGACATTCCTCAATGGGAAGTCTCTATCCTTTATATAGGATTCATACATACAATACCATGGTTCGGTACCATGGTTCTCTCAATACCATGTCCCATTTGCAACTAAATGCGGTCCCTTTCCTAAATGTGGGTCAACCACTTATAATTATTAATACGGGCTTTATTGACTCTTTAACCAACTATAACTATGACTCGACCCTATTACATAAATAAAGGGGTGAGGGTTGGAGCCTAACATGCCCTCCCTGATAAAAAAGAAACCTTGTCCTCAAAGATTAAGCTGTAGAAACTGCTCAAGAATATTGGCTGGTTTCCAGGTCGCATCTTCTGGAGAGGTGTCTTTCAATTTGACGAGGACTTTCTTGATCGTGTAGTCGCGCAGATGTCGTTCTCGCGTATCGAGGACCTGTTCAAGTTGGAGCCAGAGTGAACCTTCTTCATCCAATTTAGGTAGACTGGTTTGAATTCTGCAATTGTTCCCCACCACTTTCTTGAGGCATGATACATTGAAGACTGGATGTATTTTTGAATTTGGTGGCAAGGCTACCTTGTGGGCTACGGCTCCAATGCACTAAAGTATTTGATAAGGTTCGTAGAATTTTGGAGCTAATTTTTCACAGCACTTGTCTTTGAGTGATGTTTACTTATAATGTTTCAGCCTCGGGAATACCTGATCCCATTATTGAATTTTGCACTCTAAACAATGTTGATATGCTTGTTGCTTCATACAATTCTGAGCTTGATGGAGATTATCTTTGAGATGGACTACCATGGTTGCACGGTTCTATCGGAGTTGATCCACAGCTTGCACCTTAGAGCATCCAGGGAGATAAGTAGGTGAAGGTGGGAGTTGACCATACACTGCTTCATATGGAGTCATCTTGGTGGTTGCATGATAGTTAGTATTATACCACCATTCATCTAGAGGTAGCCACTGTACCCATTGATGTTTCTTTTCTGAAGTGAAGCACCTTAGGTATGTCTCCAAACATTTGTTGACTTCTTCCATTTGAGCATCAATTTGGGGATGATAGGAAGTACTTAGTTGGAGTTGGGTGCCTTGTAGCTTGAAAATTTCTTGCCAAAAGTTACTGGTGAAAGTCGAGTCATGATCAGACACAATGGAAATGGGCTTGCCATGCAGTTTGAAGATTTGGTCCATGAAAGCTTGAGCCATCAAATTGGGGGTAAATGGGTGGGTAGAGCGCAAAAATGAGCATATTTAGAAAGTCTGTCCATAACCACCATGATAACTGACTTGTTGCCTAAATTCGGAATACCAGTAATGAAATCCATAGAAGCATTCGTCCAGATTGAGGCGGGGATGGGCAATGGTTGTATGGTGCCTGGTGACTTGACTATTTCTCCTATGTGGTGTTGACACACATCACATTTAGCTACAAAAGTAAAAATGCCAGTTTTCATGCCTGTCCAAAAGAAAGAACGACGAGTGCGAGCATAAGTCTTTTGAAAGCTTGCATGTCCTGCAGTGGGAGATGAGTGCAACTTTGCCAAAATGCATGTTTTGAGGGCAGATGTTAGTGATATAAATACTCTATCCTTGTAGCGAAGAATCTCATCCCTCCAAGAGTAGCCAATTGAGGAATTAGGATCTTCTCTCAAGTTATTAATGAGTTGGGATGTGAAAACCATTCCTTGCGGGCTTCTTCAATCCACTCTGGTATGGGAAGAGAGATTGATAGTAGAGTGATTTCATCATCAAATTGGCATGATAAAGCATCTGCTACTACATGTCATGCCCTTTCTTGTAAATTATCTCATAATCATATCCTAGCATTTTGGCTAGCCATTTATTTTGCTGGGGTGAGAATAGAGGTTGCTCCAAAAAATATTTGAGGCTTTGATGGTCTGTGCAGATTTGGAAACGTCACCCCAATAAGTATGGTCGCCAGGTATCTAATGCATGTAACATGGCCATCATCTCCTTATCATAGGTAGATTGTCCCAGATGTTTCCCACTCAGTTGTTGGCTGGTGAAATCCAAGGGTCCATGTTCCTGCATTAAGACAACACCAATACCAGTACCTGAAGCATCACATTCAATAACAAAAGATTTGGTGAAGTCAGGTAGTTCCAATAAGGGAGTAGAACACATGGCCTGTTTGAGAGCCATAAATTCCTGTTATGCTGCATCAATCTAGAGGAATGGATTTTTCTTGAGAAGGTTAGTGAGGGGTCTAGAAATGTGACCATAATTGCAAACAAATTTGCGATAGTAGCCGGTGAGACTCAAGAAGCCTCTCAAACTGCTCAAGGTTTTTGGTTGGGGCCAATCTTACATTGCTTATATCTTTTTGGGATCCACCTAGACACCTTTGTGGCCCACAATGTGGCCCAAATACTCGACTTCTTCCATGCCGAATGAGCACGTGGACAATTTGACAAATAATTTATGATTTTAGAGTAGTTGCAAGAGAAGGTCTACATGTTGAAGATGTTTTTCCCAGGTGAGGCTGTAGATGAGAATGTCATCAAAGAAAACAAGGAGAAATTTTCAGAGATATTGTTTGAGTAGGTGATTCATGAGGATTTGAAAAGTGGATGGGGCATTATAGAGACCAAATGGCATGACCAAGATTTCATAATGGCCTTCATGAGTTTGAAACGTAGTCTTGGGAATGTCTACTTCTTTCATGTGTATTTGGTGATAGCCCAAGCGAGGATCTAGCTTAGTAAAGAATTGAGGACCATGTAGTTAATCCAATAGATCATCAACAACTGGGATAGGGAATTTGTCTTTGACCATGAGCTTGTTGAGGGCCCTAAAGTCTGGACACATGTGCCATTCCCCATCTTTCTTGAGCACCATGACCACTGGTGATGAATAAGAACTCATGCTAGGACGAATGACACCAGCTTCAAGGAGTTCCTGATGATTTTTTCAATTTCATTCTTTTGGGAGAACGGATATCGATATGGCTACGCATTTGGTGATTGTGCCCCTAGGACCAAAGTGATGTTATGATCATGTTCCCCTCTAGAGGGTGGAAGCTCTTTAGGTTTGTCAAATACCTACTGGTGTCGATTCAAGACCTGTTGCATGTCAAGATGAATATGAAGAGTAGTGGGCTCGATGGCCTGGATGGCATTAAACTGGGTGATAACTCAATGATGGACCTTTTTCAAAAACCTTTCCATGCGATGTGAGTTGATGATAGAAGGAGCACCTACTTGGAGTCCACGGAGGGTATGCTTGTGGTCATTCTGTTTAAAGCTCATATATAATTCTTGGAAATCCATGGTGATTGGGACTAGTGGGAAAAGCCATTCTGCCCCCAAGACAATGTCACAACCACCCATGTTAATCGCAAACATGTGGGTCTTGAGGTGGTAGTCTCCCATCTGAATTTTGATATTTGCACAGCGGCCTTCAGATTTCATTGTCCCCCCATCAGCAATCTAGACCTCGAAATTAGAGACTGCCCTGACAAAACAATGAACAGCTTCGGAAACTCACTAATGGATAAAGTTATGAGTGCTGCCACTATCAATCAATACTACTATAGGGTGATGTTTAATAAAGCCTCTGATTTTAAGAGTTTTGGGCGCAAAAATGCCTGCCAAATCATGTAGCGAGATAACTAGTTCCTCTAGCGTAACTAGGAGTTCATTGTCCTATTGGGTTTCCTCAACTTCATCCTCTGGTCCCTCAAGGGGTGGGGCTACCTCAGATGAGCTATGATCATTAACATCAATTTGAAAGAATTTGGGTTCCTTGCATTTATGCCCGGGGGAATATTTGTCATTGCAGTAGTAGAACAATCCTTGTTTTCTTCTTTCAACCATTTCTGTTGGAGACACCTTTTGAACCTTAAGTGTTTGGGTAGGGCCCTGAGCCTGGGTGGGGCATCCCTTGGCTATGAAATTTGGACAAGGAGACTGGGCAGCTAAAGCATGTTCCACTTCGATAGCCTTGTTGCAAGCATATATCCATGTAGGTGGGTGGTTTTTACACAACATTTTTTCATTATCCCTATACTCCCCATTCCATGATCCTTGAGGACCTCTACAGTGAACCCTACATTCTTCCCCTTCATGAAGAAACTCCCATTGTGTCCCTCTTCATCAGTAAAACAATTCCCTTTCGCATCATTTCACAAAAATCTTCTATTTTTCCTAGTTTACAAGATCGACGCTAATGAGCAGTGTCCTCCTTGCGCCGATATGTAGGGATTAACATTGTCCCTAGCGTTGATCGGAGCTACTAAGCCTTGTTCTCGTCACGCTGATCCTCTTTTGGAATTTTTTTAAATAAGGAGCTGAAGCTTCCAGCTCAAGAATCTTCGTAATGGATGTTTGGTAAATGGTTGGGCCGGATGGAGTCGAGGATGTCAGTTTGGGATCCTTTCCCCTATAAGGATGGAACTACCTCAAGAGATAATACCTTCTCCCATGAGAAGAGGAACCATCTCCCATCCATTCGTGCTATATAAACCTCCATTTTTCCCAATTACAAGCTAGTGTTAATGTTAGTGTGCTAGTGCTAATTAATTTTGGAGTAATCAGCAAGTTATTCATAGTTTTAGCTCTCTAGTTGTGAGTGAGGGAGAAGTGTGAATTTGGTTTAGTGTGAAGACTAAAGGGAAGAGCCTTAAAAGTATCATTGTCGAGGCCACAATGGAATGCTAATGGAAGTTTGTGGGAACATGGTTTTGTCGGAGGAGAACAACAACATCAACACAACGGTTGTAATCTCTTCCTGATTTAATATATATGTAACTATCGATTGGTTTCCTACATAATATGTCATCTCACATGTTTATGGCTTAATGCTTCTTGACTTGTTAAGTAGGTTGAATTAAAATTTGTCTATTATCACGATTGTTGTTTTCTATTGTTTACTTGTTTCAGGTGTTCGAAGAAGGGAATGGGAGATAGCTGGAGCAAGCAAGCAAGGTCATCACCAAACAAGATAAGTGTACTAGGAGGTAGGCCCTCTTAATTGATTCTAACCTAATGAAATCTTCCATAGAATGTCTTGTTTGTGGCTAGACCCACTATCGAGCTAGAGGAATTGTTTGTGTCCACACTTAGAATTTTACTTCACCACAAATTGGTGACCATACTAGGGAACCAATCCTTCTGTTTGTTTGATTGAGAATTTCATGGTTTTGTGTGAAATTTTGTAGTTTTGCAATTTCCCTTTAGTTCTGTACGCTTTTCTTTGCTTACTACTCTGGGTTTGAAATTCATAGCAGCAAGTCTGGTCCCAACTTTTGAAAATTTTTATTTTTTTCTTTGCATCCTCACTCAGCGCGCTTATTTCACTGACAGTCGCGCCGATCAGCGCGATATGCTGAGAAACAGTCACACCGACCCCCTTCTGGCGCTTCTTTTCAGTTAGGAAGTCATGCTGATGCCTATAAGTGAAGATTAGGGTTCACCCTAGATCTTGGTTAGTGTGTCTTGCTCTCATGATTTTTGCCTTGTAAGCTGTTTAGATCGTCTTCTCTCTGACTAGAAAGTTGCTCTTCATTTGGTTTATTTGCTTGTTGATTTGCCATCTTTTCGCTTGATTTCTTGGGTCATTGGATGGTTTTTGGCCCTAGGGTGTCTAGGTTGTCATCCATTCAGCTGACTGTGTAGTGAAAGCTAGATTCATTTATCCGATCCTTGTTATAGATTTGGTGTCAAATATTGTACCGGTGACAAAGAAACAAGGCACGATCTGCGTTTGCGTCGATTACCGTGATCTCAATCGTGCATGTCCTAAGGATAACTATCCCACTCCCTTTATTGATCAGATCATTGATGAATGTGCCGGGAGAAATTTTTTTCCTTTATGGACGGTTTTTTTGGTTACAATCAGATTAAAATTGCACCGACCAGTCAAGAAAAGAAAACTTTTATCTGTCCATGGGGTACTTTCGCGTACAAAAAGCTTCCTTTTGGCCTGAAAAATTCTGGGGCTACATTTCAAAGGGCGATGTCCTATGCATTTCACGACATTGATAACATCATTCAACCTTACTTGGATGACCTTCCCGCTCATTCGCGTAAGTTCCATGATCACCCTGACCATCTTCGATAGTTTTTTCTTTGTTGTAGACACTATAACATTCTGTTAAACCCACATAAATGTGTTTTCTGCGTCGAATCCAAATGACTCCTCAACTTTATTGTTTACAAGGATGGTATTTGCCTTGATCTACTTAAAGTCGAGGCCATTATTAATTTACCCCCCCATCTTCATTGCACCATCTCCAGAGCCTACAGGGAAAAGAAAATTTCCTCTGTTGTTTCATACCCAATTACACTGGGCTAGCTTCAGGATTTACCCGGTTGCTCAAGCAAGGAACGACCTTTTTTTTGGGATGAGGTTGCCTAAAAGTCTTTCGATGACCTCAAGGCTATCCTCATAAATGATCCTTTATTGCATCCCCCTGATTATCATCGCGATTACTTCCTTTATCTAGTTGCAACCCCTAGCACCATTGCTATGGTATTGGTATAAGATGACGACGAAGGAAATGAACATGTTATCTATTACCTCAGTCACAATCTCCTCGATGCTAAAACACATTATTCCCATGTCGAGAAGTTGGCTTTGGCTGTCGTACAAGATATTCAGTGCTTTCGGCACTACATTCGTCTCTCCCCACTGGTGCAGATGAATAGCTTCCAGACAAGACTCTCTTCTTGATAAAAACCCTTGACCCATGGTACGATTATATCATCATGTATCTCCAGACATCCACATTCCGGTCCGTATTGACTAAGGATGATCGCCGAAGGATTCGACATCACTCCCAACCCTATTGTATTATTGGAGATACTTTATACCGTGTCAGTGTCAATTCAGTTCTTCATCGATGTCTTACTCTCGAGGAGGATGAGAGAGTTCTCAATGGTTTCTATTCTAGGGCATGTGGCAGTCATATGTCTAGCTATGATACTGCTCAAAAAATCCTTCATGATGGTTATTTCTGGTTGTCCATTTTAAGGATTGCATCCTTTCTGTTCACAAGTGCCATGAATGTCAAATTTACTAGCGTAAGATGCGCGCCCCGCCCCTTCACCTACACCCCATCATTACCATTGGTCCTTTTGTCGAATGGGGCATTGACTATATGACATGTAACCCTCGCTTGGTAGGGGGGCAAGTTATATTATCATTGCTGTGGATTATTTCACCAAATGGGCCAAAGCGATGTCTACATACTCTACAGACAGTAAAACGACGGCTCAACTTCTTTTCAATCACATTATTTCTAGGTTCAACATACTTCAAGCCATTGCCACAGACCATGGCTCCCATTTCTGAGATTACATGATGGCTGAGCTGACCTCTATGTTGGGTTTGCGCCATGATGGCTCAACCCCGTATTACCCTCAAGCCAACGGTCAAGTTGAAGTTGTGAACAAAGTTTTGGTTACAATGCTTCAGCGTACTATTGGGATGCACAAGTCAAATTGGCATCTCATGCTCTTTTCAGCTCTGTGGGCTTACTGAACCTTAACCAAGGACGCAACTAGTTTCACACCATTCCAACTTGTCTATGGTCTGGAAGCAACGTTACCAATTGAATGCGAAATTCCTTCACTCAAGCTAGCTATCAAACTTCTCCCCGAAACCTCACCTCAAGAAGAGCGCCTCTTATATTTAGAACGGCTGGATGAGACTTGTCGTCTCGCTGCTTTGGTCATCGAAGCACAAAAGAAGTGAGTCAAGTCCCATTTCAATTGGTCAATCTCCCCCTGCGCGTTCTTTGAGGGTGATTTGGTTTTACTATACGATCAAGCTAATGATAAGCTGGGGGCAGGCAAGTTTGAACCCATGTGGCATGGGCCCTACATTGTTAAACGAGTGTTGCAAAAAGGGGCCTATGAGCTAATTGATTATGAAGGCAATCCTTTGGACAAGCCTTGAAATGGGATTTATCTCAAAAAGTACTATGCTTAGGTCATCTTGCATGGTTACTTGTGTACATTAGTGTGTCATTCATTTTTGTATAGTGTGGTTTGGTGTGTTAGTTTTCAAACAGCTTTCCTGTTTACTATGTTTTTCCCTACTTTGCAAATCTCTGTGACTCCTCACATTAGATTCACTAATGGTGCTTGCCGTAGTATCTAGACTCTATCCTTCGCGACATGGGCCAATTATGACCCTCATGGTGAGTTGATTGATCTTCAAGGTATTTGTTTAGGTTGTGTTGTAGCTTATATTGGGCTTGAGGTTTCTTTATCTGTTATATCACTATCGGGAGTTATAAAGCTCCTTTATATCTTCTATCCTTACCAAAAAGTCCAAAAGAAAAGAAATATTTTATTTATTATATGTCGGTGTCACTAAAGGAAGAGATGCAAAATAATCGGATATAGAGGGTTATATGAAATTATATGTATATATGTATAGCACAAAGCATAATTGTAATGGATTTACAAAGAAAACATGTGTTAAAGTGATTAACACCGGACCTGGAAAATATATATTATATTTTAAAATTCGGCGGGTCCGTAAAGTGGCCAACACATATGCGTTGGTTCATTACCTATTGCCGATTGCGATTCGAAGAGACGGACCCGAAAGGTATATACGGCATGGTTTAAAGTCTTGTCGGGTCCGCCACACCATAGAGCTTTGAATGTTAAGAACTGCCGATTGCGACTTGATATGGCGGACCCAAAATATTATATATCCTGTTGTAGAGTTCTGTTGGGTCCACTATATCGTAAACTTTTTCATATACATTATAACTACGCATTTTTATATATTTTTATTATAAGGGGATTTATAATGGAAATGAGTGTCGATTGTGGTATGGTAAGCCGGACCCGATATTACATGCATTATGGTTAATTATTCCGTCAGGCCCATGGCCATTATAATATTTATATATATGGTTTCTAGGCCGATTGCGATAAGTGGAAAAGCATATCCTACGGTATGTTTTCGTTATAAAGTATATAATGGAAAAGGGCATCTTTGAAGAATTAATACGTAAGTCTAACATTACATCGATCTATATATATATATATATATATATATATATATATATATATATATATATATATCTAGAAAATGTCGACTATGCAATGGGTTTTCGGATCTAATGGATTTATGAAATGTATTTAATAATTTTGAGTTTCATGGTAAACAAAAGGTTTGCATTATTTTCATTAGAATCAGTGCTATGGCCAGATTGGAAGAAAAGGCAGTTGGTCGAATCTGATACATGCATAACCAGGTTTTGCACAAGTCAATTAAAATAGATTAAGGCATTTACTGAGGAATTTAACAACGGATTAAGCAGAACGAGCCAACAGTTATCATCTCCTTCTAGATTCAGCTTTGTTCTTTCTATTTCATGTTCTCTGAGGTGTTTTACCCTCTGTAAATTCTTTACTATTTTTACTTCATATAGTTAGAAAATAGTTAGATAGGTTTCAAAAATCGATAACTGTTCCACAAATGTATAAAGGTGGAAAATTTTACTAAGAAAGGGGTGGTTGGAACTTTGGAGAACGAGGCCACTATATTTCTGACAACATCATTGATTAATGAAACAAACAAAAGTTTCCAGGAGTTGTTACATATAATTTGTAAGTTTCACTATCATGTGTCATGCAATGTTTTCTTCTTTTTAAGTGTAGTAATGAAGCTGCAGGGTAGAATCCCTTAAAGAGCGCTCTTATACCTAAAGTCTTCATTTCCATTCTAAGTTATAGATAGTAGTTTCTATGAAAGACCAACATATTGTCTATGATTTATTTCTCATGATCATAATTCCTCTAAGTTATAGATAATAGTTCTTGTGAGAGATCAGCATATTGTCTTTAACTTCCCTTTCAAACTTTCCTTATTCATCATTTATATTTAGCAACAAATGGCATTCTGAAATGTTCTGGTCATACATGTATTAAGAGTCTAAGGCCAAGTTTTTCAAGTCCTTCATTTGAGAATATATTAAACAATAAGTGACAGTAAACAATCTTTATTAATGTCTTAAGCACAATTTTCCTATAGCCAGGAAATTGGTTTCTTAAGGAACAACATTAATTGGCGCCGTTGCTAGGGAGAGAAGACAAGAAGGTTTTTCCCTGGGTTTCAATATTTTCCTCTGGTTGTTCGGTGAGGAGGAAATATTTGGTTGTTTGAATAAAAGAAATAAAAGGCGACTCCATCGTAACAAAGACCACAATCTATAAAATAATTGAATAAGAACACTTTTCCATAGGTTTATTAAGTTTGAAGCTAATTCTTGAGAGTGACAAGTTTCAGTAGTTGGTCGTACATTCACACCTATGATTTTCACTTACAATATTGATTGGCGACTCCACTATATTTTGAATCTTTCTTTTCAGGATTTTGATGGCTCTCCCTGCATTCTTAGTCCATAAATTTGATCCATTTGATTTTACTAGGATCACTAGCTATCCCCATGATATGCGTGCATTTTCTGTGTGGAAAGAGTTTCTTCCAATATTCAGTAGAAAGGAATATGAAGATCTATCTCAGCACCTCCAAGAGTTTCATGAATGCATGGAGTAGCAGGGCATCATTGATGAAGATGTTAAGATGAAACTGTTTATGTTGTCTTTGGATCAAGATGCTAGGGCTTGGTTTAGGTCTCTGCCTCTTTCAAGCATTTCATCTTTGAAAGATTTCCATTCAATGTTCAATTCTTCTTGTAAAACTTATTATCCACACAAGTTTCTTTTTGAAGTTTGTTGTGAATATTATGATGCTAAAGAAACTTTAAAGGCTCAAGATAATCTTGTCAATAAAACTAATGATTTTGTTGATAGTATGTCAAGCATTCAAAGTTATGAGAAAGTCTCTGAAAGTGAGGAACTATCACTTTCTCAAAATGATGTGGAGAGGGTTATAGAACAGTTTTCTTCAATAATATCCCAAGTAGAGAATCAGTTGACTCTGTTTCAAGAAAATCAAGAGAGTATTCAGATAGAGGAAAGTTCAAACATGCATCAAGAATCTCTGCTCAGCAGTCAAGGAAAGGAAGAAACAATTAAGTTGCAAATAAATCCCCAGGGATCTTATTTTGATGAGTTTGATGAGCCTCATATTTATAATGAAAATGATTTAAATGGGGAATAGGACAAAGCCCTTCAAGTTCATCAGTTGGATGTTGCACCTACAGGAAGAAACCAGTAAGTGGAATATGTTAGACAGCAATATATTGTGCCATTTCTCATAGCAAAAGAGGCTATCTCATGTAAAAAGGAAGCTGATAAAGAGATTGTATATCAGTGCATTGAAGAACACAATGATGCTCATGGATTAGAGGTAAAAAATCTATTTGAAGTTGATTGTATGTCATATAGCAATGTAAAAAAATGCCTTTTTCTTCCTGAGTTTACAATTACAAGTTATTTTCAATCAAATCTTAGAGATGAAGAGTGGAAACATGGAAGTGACGTAGATCATTTTCTTAAAGATGTGGCTGATTATTCTGCTGAATATATTATCCCAACAGAAGGTTCAATTGAGCAGGGACCTTCATATATAGAGAATTGTTTTGTTGGAATTGATCAAGAACATGTTTTTTCTCGTACTTTTGAAGATCATGTGGCAGACTAAATGGAGGAATTTATTAGCAGTCTACACATATCTTTTGGTGGATATACTTCTAATTTTTGTTGTGAGCTGCTTTTATGCATAATTTAATTTTTGTTCAGGATGAATGGTATTTTCAAGATTCACTGGCAGAATGGTTTTGGATTAAGCACTCAAATGCTAATCTGGTATCATTGGAAGATTGACTTCACTTGATTGAGGTCAGTCATGTACATGTGTAGGAACTTGTACATAAATAAGCTTATGTGTTGAGAATTTGGTTTCAAGTTGCAGTTCTTCAATTAAATCATTAGTGGATGAATAAGGGTGACTTTCCCAGTTGGAAACTGGTTTGCAGAGGTGTCAAACTTCAAGATTGTCAGGTTTTCAATTGCCAAATTCAGGGTTTTTACAGTTTTGGACTCCATGCCCAACTAAGGCTACTGATCTATGATTCTTAATATTTTGTTATCAGAGCACAAGCATCTAATCTCTGCAGGTATTGGTGTGGGTTCACTATACAAATATTCAGAGAGTTAAGATTTCAGAGAAGCAATATATGACTCCATGCCCAATGGATAAGGCGCTGATATGCCATTCTTAGTGCTTTTGGGGCAAAAGCACTATCCCTAGTTGGAGCCAGATGTTGTAGCTTATATTGGGATTGAGGTTTCTTTATCCATTATATCACTATCAAGAGTTATAAAGCTCCTTTATATCCTTTATCCTTACCAAAAAGTCCAAAAGAAAATAAATATTTGATTTATTATATATCGGTATCGCTAAAGGAAGAGGTGCAAAATAATCAGATATAAAGGGTTATATGAAATTATATGTATATAAGTATAGTGCAAAGCATAATTGTAATGGATTTACAAAGAAAACATGTGTTAAAGTGATTAACACCGGACCTGGAAAATATATATTATATTTTAAAATTCGGCAGGTCCGTAAAGTGGCCAACACATAGGCGTTGGTTCATTACTTATTGTCGATTTTGATTCGAAGAGATGGACCTGAAAGGTATATACAGCATGGTTTAAAGTCCCATCGGGTCCACCACACTGTATATCTTTGAATGTTAAGAACCACTGATTGCGAATTGATATGGTGGACCCGAAATATTATATATCCTGTTGTAGAGTTCCGGCGGGTCCACTATATCGAAAACTTTTTCATATACATTATAATTACACGTTTTTTTATATATTTTTATTATAAGGGGAATTATAATGGAAATGAGCGCCGATTGTGATATGGTAAGCCGAATCCAATATTACATGCATTATGGTTAATTATTCCGTCGGGTCCGTGGCCATTATAATATTTATATATATGGTTTCTGGGCCAATTGCGATAAGTGGAAAAAGCATATCCTACGGTATATTTTCGTTATAAAGTATATAATGGAAAAGGGCAGCTTTGAAGAATTAATACGTAGGTCTAACATTACGTTGATATATATATACATACATACATACATATATATATATATATATATATATATATATATATATATATATATATATATATATATATATATATATATATATATATACAGATATATATATATATATATATATATATATATACATATATATATATATATATATATATATACATATATATATATATATATATATATATATATATCTATATCTATATATATCTATATATATATATATATACATATGGAAAATGCCGACTATGCGATGGGTTTTCGGATCTAATGGATTTATGAAATATATTTAATACTTTTGAGTTTCACGATAAACAAAAGGTTTGCATTATTTTCATCAGAATCAATGATATGGCCATATTGGAAGAAAAAGGTAGTTGGTCGAATCTGATACATGCGTAACCAGGTTTTGCACAAGTTAATCATGATTAAAATAGATTGAGGCATTTACTGAGGAATTTAATAGCGGATTAAGTAGAGCGAGCCAACAATTATCATATCCTTCTAGATTCAGTTTTGTTCTTGCTATTTCATGTTCTCTGTGGTGTTTTACGCTCTGTAAATTCTGTACTTTTTTTACTTCATATAGTTAGAAAATAGTTTCAGAAATCGATAACTATTCCACAAATGTATAAAGGTGGAAAATTTTGCTAAGAAAGGGGTGGTTGGAACTTTGGAGAATGTGGCCACTATATTTCTGACAACATCATTGATTAATGAAACAACCATAAGTTTCCAGGAGTTGTTACATATAATTTGTAAGTTTCACTATCATGTGTCATGCAATGTTTTCTTCTTTTTAAGTGTAGTAATGAAGCTATAGGGTAGAATCCCTTAAAGAGCGCTCTTATACTTAAAGTCCTCACTTCCTTTCTAAGTTATAGATAGTAGTTTTTGTGAAAGACCAACATATTGTCTATGATTTATTTCTCATGATCATAATTCCTCTAAGTCACTGATAATAGTTCCTGTGAGAGATCAGCATATTGTCTTTAACTTCCCTTTCAAACTTTCCTTATTCAGCATTTATATTTAGCAACAAATAGCATTCTGAAATGTTCTGGTCATACATGTATTGAGAGTCTATGGCTAAGTTTTCCATGTCCTTCATTTGAGAATATAATAAACAATAAGTGACAGTAAACAATATTTATTAATGTCTTAAGTACAATTTCCCTACAACCAGGAAATTGGTTTCTTAAGGAACAACAGGTTGCACAATTAATAACATTGTTGAATACAGCGTAGTAATCGAATTGTTATCAGAAGCCATCGCTCTTGACATTCGGGAATTAATTGTCAACTTGGATTCACAACTTGTTGTCCTCCAACTCAATGGGTGATATTCCGTCAGAAACCCTCAGATATTGAGAATGTATCTACGTATTCGTCTACTGGAAATAAATTTTGATTACATTACATATCATCATATTCCTAGACGCATGAATATATTGACAGATGTATTAGATAATTATGTGTTGGATAAACATTTACAAAACATGTGAAAAGCTAAAACAAATCATTTGTATCATAGTAAGCAAGAATATGTAGCATATATATATATATATATATGGTGATAATGTTTGATAAATCAAAACCCCAAAAAATAATATGTGTGTTCAAATAACATCGGTGGCTTGCAGGCCTCATATATCCGTGGCACGTAGGCCTAAAAAATGTGAATGCTAGACCTAGGAACTAATCAACATGGTGATCATGGTAACATGAAACTACTTGTGCAACACAAGTCAACAATCGGCGGATCTGGTCCGATACTCCCATCGTATGCCTCTAGAACTGGCGTGGGATGTCTCCCACTCAGGCATACTATGGGATACTAGGAGTCAACCCCTCAAGTTTCTTCGTGATCTCCTCCTCATTATCACTCCCCTCCTGATAAGGAGCGACATCAAACTAGTAAGTGGCACGCCTAGCTATCAGGGACATCCAGGTAGGATGCTCTGGTCCAACATCTGCATTGATAAAACGAAATGTTATAAATACATATATCAAAAACAATTAAAAAATCAAAAAATTAAAAATTGATTTTTTACCTTCATCGTCGAAATCCTCCCCATCTGGCACCGGCATGTCCAGATCTCCACGGAATTTGGTAGCGCTGTATGGCCAATCCTCCACTACAATCAGCTGTCATTATAGCCATTGAAAGAAGGCAGTCCTGTAGGACATATGTTGCGTCCAATGGACCATCCATGGGTCTCGTGGCATCGACAGATCTACCTCAATCAACTGGTACTGGAACAACGGAACCTGCTCTAAGAAGAAGGTCACTAGTACAGATCCGAAGCAAAATTTCTTTAGATTCCTCGCCTTAGCTTTTGTCAGATGGCATTCCATGTTGATCTTTATGGCTTCCACTCAATTGAAGATCATCAGTGTTGTACAGTCAATAACATATAGAAATTTCGACTTGTTAGTCTCATGCTCTACTTGGGACCCAGACACTCTGTTGATAGTCAATAGTAGCACTCTCAGTGTTAGATCTCACACAGTGGAAATCTCAATCTTGCCGCTCTTGGATTTGAGGGCTTCTGGGCAATGTTCGGCAAGCAGCATGGATATGCTTGTCACAATCAGTCGTGACCCATATAGGTTGACTGGTTCCCCTCTCCGAGATATTCCTATGATGAAATAGATATTTGAAGTTTCTAACTCCAGCTCCTAGTCACCAATGATGAATATTTCTTGATTTATGTCCCAGAGACTAATCAGGTATCGAAGTAGCTCAGGTTGAGCCCACATCCCTGGTGTGAGAAATAACTTGAGGAGCCCACATCTCCTCAAGGCATCCAAGCAATTTGGATCATTCATTGCCTGGGTGTCCACATCTTCGTGCTCATGTTCTTTCCAATCTACCATTTTCGATGATTATTTCCTGCAAAAACCATGTATTCAAGTCAATAATCCTTTTTGGCAAGTAAAATTTGGATTCAAATGGTGGATTTGAGAGGAAAATGATTTTTTCCTTGTTCAAGGCACTGGCGTGCCTGTTTTAAAAACAGTTGCACCAACAACTTGGTTGGGAATTTTAACAACCCTCGGCCGGTGCGATTCCGTGCCCGGAAATTGCGCTGACCGAGGGTGAATTTGTTTTGCCAAAATGTCCCTCAGAAATTCATAAAATGGATAAAAACAGGGATAAATCGTATGGAAATAGATCTTAGGGACTTGGCTCTTACCTGCAACTAACGGCTTGGTGAATGACCTCCTAGATCTCCTGTAATCTGCTCCGGAAAAGTTAGGCAAAAGTGGGTGAAAAGTTTTTCACAACAAGGTAAAATGGTAAATGGTAAAAAATATTTACTTTTCTCTCCTTTTATTCCGTTTTTCATGAAATATCAGGGGTTTTAAGTATTTTTGACTTATTTTGCCTCAAGAATTGGATAATGCACTTTACCTTTTTGGGCAGCGATAGGTGATGGATGTTCGACGATGGTGTCGAGTCACATTTCAGTTCTTTTCTTGACTTGTAAAACCAAAATGAAAAGATTGCTGAGTATTTTCCCTTTTGACTCGTAAAACAGAATAAAATTTGGGGTCCGCTTTCAAGCTCTTTTCAGACCTTTTAAACACAAAAAGATTGTCGAGCATTTGTCATTTTGAACTCATTAATAGATGCAAACATCGTGTGCCTAGTATACGTTTACCCGTTTTTCGGGCTGGGATGCACTATTTACAAAAAAGATACTCCTTGATTGAAATGGTCAAGCGGTTCTCTCAAGTATCGTTTTCTACCTTTTCGGGCTCGAGAGACACAAATGTACGAAAAGGGACCATGTGGATTTTTCTTTTCCGTGTCTTTTTCAAACTCTCTAAACATGAAAAAGGTATCAAGTTACATGTTTGTCGGACTCGTTAAAATATTAAACGACATCGGATTCGTCACCATGACGGACAGGAGCTTCTCCTTCCTAGGGCTCGTTAAAATTACTAGGTTAGATTTATACGAAGGATGGACTTACAGTGCAAGCATATGATATTCCCTTCAAGCTTTCAATTTAAAAAATAATTGGGGTACTTGCCAGGAATGGTGGGGGGAAATTTGGAAATCTAATCAATTGTGTCGACAGCTCACTCTTGAAGATGACACTTTCTGGTTCTTGTCGGGATGGGATATCCTCCTTTTTATTGTTGACCTTCTTGGGTTGTTCCATTCATTTTTTCCTTCCATTTGATCTCTGCCACGTCATCATGACCACCGATCCTATGGATCCAAAAGCTGCCAAACTTCTAGTCGTGTCGCCAATATGTTCAAGAGTTGTCCTTCTGCAGTTACACTGACCCCTGATTTTATGTATCATCCAAAATCATTTTGTGTCCTTTTGTATCATCTCGATGATGTGGGATACATTATGGTCCTCCTTCAACATGGTCGCTTCCTGTCGATTTCAACTCATTATCTAGGAAGTTGACCGAGAGACTCCCTTCGAATACCTTAGAGCTTGCATGCCCTAATGGAATTTTCTTCACACCCGACGACAAGTCTACATCATTGGCTTTTGATTGAGTGATTTCACAGGTGTTTGACTACAGTTCCTTTATTCACATTCTGCGAATTGTGTTGATAGTGTCTTGAGGACCATTGTCATTATTGGTGGTTTCTCTCGCGCTTGTTTATAGTTTACATCATTGGCTGGTAATCAAGCAATTTTCTAGCATGTTTGACGTCAACACATCTATTCACATGTTAGAATCTGTACTTTGATCAGGTCATGTTGGAGCGTAAGACCTTGGGCTCAGATTACAAAGGTCTAGGTTGCAAGGCGATGTGACCTGATTATGTTGATATACATGTCTCTCTCAGATGGATGGTTGCGACCATAGCATGAGTTATCATATGTGATCCTTTTCAGTATTGGATGGTTGTGACCGTACCTTGGTTTCAATATGATCCTCTTTATCAGATGGCTGCACCCATGCCTGGATCCATTTACATGATCATTCTTTGTATGGTTGCTTCAATACCATGATTCATGTATCATTTGACAGAGTTTTCAGTAATGTATATGTATCTGTACTTGCTTGTAGGTTTTCTGACGACAAACTCCAGTTCCCTGCACTGATTCATAAAGCATTTCATCCCTCACTCTAGTTTTGCCTTCACGCTTTAGGGGGCATCTATTAAAAAAAAAATTTAACGACCTCTACAATAAACCCTACATGCTTCCCCTTCATGAAGAAACTCCCATTGTGTCTCTCTTCATGAGCAGAACAATTCCCTTTTGCATCATTTCCCAAAAATCTTATATTTTTCCTAGTTTACAAGACCGACGCTAATGACCAGTGTCCTCCTCATGCCGATATGGAGGGATTAACACTATCCCTAGTTCCTACCAGAGCGACTGAGCCTTTTTCCAGTGGCATCGATCCTCTTTTGGAAAGTTTTTTAAATAAGGAGCTGAAGCTTACAGCTCTAGAAGCTTTGTAATGGAAGTCTGGTAAATGGTTGGGCTGGATGGAGTCGAGGATGTCAGTTTGGGCTCCTTTCCCCTATGAGGACGGAATTACCTCAAGAGATAAGACCTTCTCCCAGGAGAATAGGAACCATCTCCCATCCATTCACACTATATAAACCTCCCTTTCTCCCAAGCACAAGCTAGTGTTAATGTTGGTGTGCTAGTGCTAATTAAGTTTGGAGTGATCAACAAGCTATTCATAGTTGTATCTCTCTAGTTCTGTGTGAGGGAGAATTGTGAATTTGGTTTAGTGTGAAGACTAAAGGGAAGAGCCTTAAAAATATCATTGTCAAGGCCACCATGGAATGTTAATGGAAGTGTGTGGGAACCTGGTTTTGTCGGAGGAGAACAACAACATCAAGACTATAGTTGTAATATCTTCTTGATTTAATATATATGCAACTATTGATTGATTTCCTACATAATGTGTCATCTCACATGTTTATGTCTTGATGCTTCTTGACTTGTTAAGTAGGTTGAATTACAATTTGTCTATTATCACGGTTGTTGTTTGTTGTTGTTTACTTGTTTCAGGTGTTCAAAGAAGGAAACGGGAGATAGCTTGAGAAAGCAAGCAAGTTCATCACCAAAGAGGATAAGTGTACTAAGAGGTAGGCCCTCTTAATTGGTTCTAGCCTAAGGAAATCTTCCATATAATGTCTTGTTTATGGCTAGACCCACACTTAGAATTTTACTTCACCACAATGGTGCATCTAGACATGTTCTTGGATGGCTTCTTTGAGACCACTTATAAAACATTCCTATTAGAATTCATCTCCTAGACCTTCTGTGTGGATGGCCAACGTCTCAAAGGCTGCAATATATTTTTTTACTGTGCCAAAGTAGTCACAAAGAGATTTTGAGAACACCTACCAAGTTATTTTCCCGAGATAGCATTTATGATGCCACTACCACCATTGCCATCTCTCTTGGTCCAAGTAAAGGGCTCCCACACGTATTTTAGTTGGATCATCTCAGATATCATTCAGAAGGAAATATTGTTCCATTTGTGCTACCCATACTGTTGGATTAGAGCCATCAAATTTATACATGTCCAGCTTGGGTGGCCGAGGGTGGGAATGTTGGTGATTTCCATGGAGGTGAATATGATGGCTAGATTCTCCTTCAATGTCTTCATTAAGACCATGTGCCTCAAGATGCCATGCCAACGTGCTTACTTGGAAAGTGTCCATGAATTTTTGCATCTGGTCCGATATGTTCTTGAAAGAAGCCAACTGTTTTTCAAGGCTCTAAATCTTCTCGTTGACCATGGCTTGAGCTCTAGTTTCTACCATACACAGATCTTGGTCACTTGTTGTCACTTTGAAAAATTTTGGGATTGCCCAAAAATTGAAGCTGACAAGTGAATGGTACCACTGCGATCAGCTCGTCATCTTGATTCTTATGGGATAAGTCTCTTATAAGCATCCCAATAATCACACTAGGGTATAGGAGCCACAAGCCTCACTGCACAAAAGGTCAGATCTGCCTGCAATTCCCCCAACTGCTGAATGTGAGTTGGACTGCGGCAGTGACAGAACCCCAACTACTAGATCTGATCTGGCAAATAATATAATGGAGATCTTCCGAGATTCGATGAAACTATGGTCTCAAAGGAGTGTCAGGTGCTATAGATCGTAATATACATAAGGGTCCTACAATACTACTTGGCCCAATCTTTCAGGGCACTAACTAAGGAGGATCAACCATTCCCTTAGCCGTACTACCCGACAACCCTATCGTACACGTGAGTAATCTCCCCGAGAGTTGTTCTCGGTGTACTGTAGCAGCAAGATGGTTGACGGTTTATCTAAGGCAAGGTTTTAGGTGAGCCTAGGTGGCTTCCGATATACCCAAAGGGTACGTGGAAGGCAGTCTGTGCATGGTTCTTTCTAATGCGCTACTACTCAAAGGGGTACCCACAGGGGTTACAAGGGATCCAAAAAGTGTGACCAACAAAATGAGAAAAACAACAAATATTTTATTATTCAGAGATGACAGCAATGTTCACTTGCCTCTTCGAGGAGGCAACCTCCAGCAGAGCAGAGCTCAGTTACAGAATAAGACATGACATTCCTTAATGGGGAGTCTCTATCCTTTATATAGGATTCATACATGGGCTAGTACCATGGTTCTCTCAATACCATCTTTCTAATACCATGGCACGTTTGCAATTAACTGTGGTCCCTTTCTTAAATTTGGGTCAACCACTTACAATTATTAATACGGGCTTTATTGACTCTTTAACTAACTATAACTATCACTCGACCCTATTACATAAATAAAGGGGTGAAGGTTGGACCCTAACAACGTTGGTTGAGACAAAGACTACGCTGAACGTAGAATTTAGAAAGACGAAATCAGAAGCTCAGTGTGGAGCGATAAAAAGGTGTCTTTTGAACCCCTAATTACCTTCACATTAATTATCAACCCAGGGACGACTTTTTATTTCAAGAGTGTACTCTGTCTGAGGCGGCTATTTACTTAAGAGTAATGTTTCGCAGTATAGTGCTTAAAACCCAAAAGTAAATGAGAGCTGGAAACAAAATCTAATTTGAACAGCAAGAAACTGAAATGTTCTAAACTAAATCATTCATTCAAATAACCATCAATCGAGGATATAGTAGCAATAACTCATTCCTCTAGAAATTGATGAAGGAAAAGGAATTAGAGTATGGATCATGGATCTGGGAGCATAATAGCGTCTGCTGTGTCTCACGACAGCCTTGATCCTCCTCCCACACTAAAACAGTAAATGCAAGTAAATGGAATGGAAATTAGAGCATGGACCAAAGATCTGGGAGCTAAGCAGCGACTTGCTGACTCACTACAGCTTTAGACCTTCTCTCACACCAAAGCAACAAAGGCAAGTAAATAAATCAGCAGAAAGTAAAACGGAACAGCGAAATGGAAATGGGACAGCAATAAATGATACAGCAGTAAAATAGAACAAATGGAATAACAGCAATCAAATGGAACAGCAATCCTTAATGAATTACGAAACAACAACTATCACCCGTATGTACATGATTTACATTAATATAGCAATCTGAGAGTATCGAATGATATGATTACGTTTCTGAACAAAGTAATATTGTCTTCAAGCCTCGCAAATACTTATTTTATATGAATCCAATGATGATAACATTTATACAAATATCTTGCTATGGAAATAGATGCAATTCAAATAGATTCACTTTGTGTAATACAGAGACATGAGTTAAAGAACTTATTCAGATTCAGATATTAAGTATAAAGCATAGTCTATCATATGAAAGATATATCAGATTGCTGAAACAATAGAAATAAGCAAACCAAACACAATTTACCGTATAACAATACAACGGCAAGTGTCCGTTGGAGCCGGGCCCGTAGCTTCCAATGGCACCGCCGTAACTTACTTCAGATGCAGGGACGAATTGAACACCAATTCCTTTATATTGATTGCATTAACAAAAGTATACAAAATCAGATCTCAACAAGACTCCATGATCAAAGTTGTGTTGAAACTTATAATTACAACAACAGTCGTTCTCCTCCCTCGCCCTCTGATCTTTGGTTTCATTAAATAGAGAAAGATCAGAGCATAGATAATTACAATCATGATTTCTCTTACAAATTTAGGTTGATTCTAACCCATTGATCAACAAGAACAAGGCGGATTTGGGTTTGCAGCTAAGATTTGGAGGGCGGCCGCAACAGCAAATCTCAGAAATTCGTGCTCAAAGAACCCTGCGTTTCTCCCTGTACAAGACGAATTTGGGAAAACTGTTCTTCATAAAGATAATTGGGCCCGTTCTGGACAAAACCCATGTTCTGGATTTTCCAAATTCGTCTTCATTTGCTCAGAATCTTAACCGCAAAACTGTCACTCCTTAAACCAGCGAATTTCTGAGTTGGCTGATTTAAAAATCAAATCTTCAATCTGGAAGTTACTTTGGAGGCTAAAAATGGTAAATAAGGTTACAACCAACTTATTAGAACTATCATTGGTAAAATAATGCATAATAATCAATTTATTAGAAATAAAGGAGAATAAATAATATTTATTCATGAGAGCATAAATAATTAATAAAATGGATTTAAATGATAAATTATAATAAATGTCATGATGAAGAATGGTAGAAATGGGTGAAATAAATGTTCACAAGTGACAATAATAATGGTATATTAACGACTCTACACTCAGTATGTTATTGAAATAAAGGAGATCAAGCATACGACTAACGAGATTGCGTGGGATACTGATCAGAGGTTGAAATTCTTACTGATACAAGCTAATGTTCATATTTCAGATGAAAAACATAAGAAATGGTACATAGCTTCGCTATTTCCACACTTAAGATTTCCTTTGTCTTAAAAAAATATCATATCTTAGGCTCAAGCATTAGAGATCACGATGAAGCTAGAGGCTTCTTTGATCCAAGACACGAATACAGGAGTCCAATAGATCCAGTCACAGTTAGCAAGCCAGGATATGGAGTTGTAGGATCTAAAGAAGGGAAAGGAGGTTCATTCAGGACTGCGCCCTCAAGTTTGGTGGATTAAGTGCAAAGTTGTAGGCCACTATAAGGATCAATGCCCTGTGTACCAGGATTATATAGCCGCGAGATATGGAAAATTTTAGCGGCGAATGTTCGCCCTTTGGCGAAATTAAGGGGTTTTAAATTTTTAGTGGGCGAATATTTTGTATCATAGTACATTTTTACAAATCACCTCAAATAGCCCACCTTATTTTAAGGGAGAGGGTAAAAAAGGTAAATTTAACCCTTGAAATTAGGAGTTACAACCTTCCATTTGCCCTAATTTTCAAGAATAAGTTTTATTTAAGTGAATCCTATGGGCCAAATACCATATTTATAAAAGAGGTATGGTACATTAATAAAAATATAAATAAATGAGAGGTATGGTAAATAAAGAAAACATTTTTTATATTTACTTCATAAGTCACCTTATATACATGCAAGGGTGTAAACAAATAAAAATATAAGTAAAGTGGAGGTATGGTAAATAAATAAAACGTCTTTTTATACTTACTCAAAAGGTATGGTAAATAAATAAAAATATAAATAAACTAGACGTATGGTAAATAAATGAAACCTCTTTTTATATTTAGTCCATAACCCTCGTTCTATTTATGAAGGCTCAAAAAAGAGGTTTTATTTAAGTGAATCCTATGGGCCAAATACCATATTTGTAAAATAGGTATGGTAAATTAATAAAAATATAAATAAACGAGAGGTATGGTAAACAAATAAAACATTTTTTTATATTTACTCCATAAGTCACCTTATATTTACGAACACTCAAAAAATGCCTTATATTTAGGTGAAACCTATGGGAAAAATACTATGGGACAAATACCATGGGCTAGATTATTATTAATACCATGCAAAAAAGACATTATTAACCCTAATATTAGTATTAATAAAAATAAAAAAGGCACATGGTATTGACCCATGGTATTCACGAAAATGGCACATGGTATTGACCCATGGTATTCACCTGGAATGTAGCCTATTTAAATGGGGGAATTAAACCAACATAGATCCATCTTTACTGTGGATCTACTAACCCCCGAGAGGTATCAAATATCGTGATATGCAAACTAGCATAGAGTGAAAAAATATTTGATCCCTCTCGGGGCTTGGTGGATCAAGAGTGAAAATGGATGTTGTAATTTAATGTATGTTAAACATTTTAGCTTGGTTAAAATAAAAAATAAAAGAAAAATAAACTATTAATTTTATTAATTTTTATAAATTACTAATAGTAATTTTTAAGCTCGAGGTTTATGATAACCCATGGTATTGACCCATGGTAATACCATGGTATTCGTGTGAGCATAGACTATTTAAAGGGGAAATTCTATCATCTTAGATCCATCTTAATTCTGGGTCTACCAAGTGCTCACAGGGATAAATAGATTTCATCCCCCTAAGAGTGGTAGATGTGGAGTTAAGATGGATATAGGTTGGTTTTTATGATAATGAAGATATTAAATAGACTTAGGAAATTATATTGTAAAAACATCTTAAGGTGAATGGTTAAAGCATAGACATTGGACAAGTATATTTGTATACTTCTGTTTTAAATTGAAACAAATCTAGGGCTAAAAGGAATGGATTGATTGCACTAGTCATCCTTCTATAACTTTCCAACATAGGCTGGAGTAAACATATTGTAATTTGGGTAATTTTTCTAACAGCAAATAGGAACATACTTGTGTATTGGCAGGGTGGTTACGAGGTCCCTAGAAGTGATGAATTTGAATTTTTCTTGGTTTTATATATAGTATTAGGTTTTTTCTCATGATTTATGTGAATGACACGGGTGAATTTTATCCTACACCGACTAGGTTATCGATATGTAATTTCAGTAATTTTGATTTCAAAAGATATTTTAAAGAAATGCAATGATTTCATTTTTGTATTCAATAAACACAATATTCTAATGGAATTCTGCATTTGTGGTTTACCTATACAAATTCCATGGAGAAGTATTAGTGGTGTGACATCAATTGTCCTCAAGCAGAGGCTTTAGTTTTACTCTTTTCTGGAAGCAAATACTTTCTTCCAACATTTTTGAGTTCCATGAAAAATTTGAAAGTCCTAATAGTATTCAATTATGGGTTCAAGAGAGACATAGTATTCAATTATGGGTTAAAGAGATCCACACTGAATGATCTATCGACCTTATCTTCACTTAGTTTAAGACTATTCACTTGGAGAGGCTGCATGTTCCCTCACTTCAAGAGCATAGTAAAGTCATGTAGAACTTATAGAAGCTATCTTTAAGCTTTTAGTGAAGATTGGAAAAATGTCTGGGTTCAATAACACCCAGTCGAGCATTAAGCTTCCAATAATGCTAGATTTTAACTTGGAGCACTTTTGTGATTTGGAGGAGATGCCCCCTCGTATTTGTGACACATCTTCAGTTGTGAATTGGACTATTACTAACTGTCATTTCCTTCGAAAGTTCCCTGATGACCTGGGGAACCTCAATTCTTTAAGAATGTTAAGGAAGGAAAGAAAGTACATTATGCTAAGTTCTTTTATGATTTTCAAGTTTTTCTTGGATATCTATAATGTTTCTGGTAGGAAAGTACATTTTGTTAATGAAAATTTGTCTTGATAGAAAGGCCCATTTTCAACTTCTAATGCTTTCAAAAAACATTGTATAACTGTAATGTTTCTAAAAGGAAAGCATATTTTTTCAATTTAAGTATCATGATCCCATATTCCAACTTGTTTTTCAGTAACCCATTAGGCTTTGTAGCTTTGAATAAATCCATGTCTTTTGATAAGATCCTCTTCCAAATTAGAACACAGTTTCCTTTTGGCAATAACCACATACAATGTCTTGATTTTGTTATTGAGAAAATAGAGGTTGTGAAACAAGCCTGTGCCATACAAGGACTTGATTCATTGATTATGTATCAATTATGGCTCTTGATGTAACAATATCTTGATTTTGTTGCTTGAAAATATAGGTTATGCTTTACTATTTCACAGAATTTCTTACAATCTTTCCATAAGTATTGATTTGTAATCTCAGTCACTCAGGGATGACAATAATGACAAAGGTAATATTCCGTGGTTTGAAGTTCCCCTCTTACTAAATATTTAAATATATCACCACAATTTAACTGTTAGTTAAAGGAATTGTATTTGATTTGTAAACAATTCATTGCTTGATTTATAGATTTTGATTTTTTTTCCCTTTTTTATTTTTTTCTCAAATTTGGTATGAGATATCTTCCAAGATTTGGGTTCCCTAGTTTCCCCACCATAGCTACAAGGTTTAGATGCTATCATTAAATATTCTCAGAATGTTGCAACTTTTCCAGTAAGTGTGCTTTGAAACATTGTTGTTGCCTTTCCATGGTGTTAATGCAAATAAGCACTGCAACTAGTGCCATTATTTAGATTAAGTGCCGAAATCTAGGTGGTCTTCTAATGATGGAGTGATTGTTTTCTAGCTACTAAGGCCATATGCATTTTTATCTCTTATGTTGTCCTGAGATATTCAAATTCAGAATAATAATTGAGGTCTTGTTTCCACTGTAGATTGCAGTCAGTTTCTTGAACATAATATATAGTAGATTATCTTTTACTAATCAACTGTGGATGTGATCCCTCGCAGGAAAGGAAATTCAAAGTGACTTTGATTTCACATTGATTTGTCACAACATCCACACAGGAAAGGAGATTCAGAGTGACACTGATTTCACACTGATTTGTCAAAATGGAGGCAAGAGAAAAGGAAAATTTGTATTCTAAAATGCTCTTAATTTCATATGTACATGCACAGACATATTAGTAGAAAAAATTGAAGGGTTGCCGAAGTAATATTTTCCATTCCACTACATTCTTTACAGCTTGTAAATAAATAACTTAGAACAATTCATTACACTACTTGTTATTCTTTATTAATCAATGGTTAAGATTTTGATATTGAACTGGCTAAGTTTTTTATTCCTTCTGTGAAATTGTGTGTTCTACAATGCTTCTTTTCCATTCACTATGTATAGCATATAAAGTGTGTCTAACGAAGTAGGAAGATTGGAAATTCTTGTGATCCTTGAACTATGTTACAAGGTAGAAACCCAATGGGGCAGGGTAGGTGCATCCCCACAAAGGGGTCACAAATACCAAAGTTGGTATTGGCTAGTGCCTTAAGCTAGAAAATTTCCTTTACCCTTGTATTAACAGTGAATCTGGAGAGGATTCTAATATTATCTTTATAAGATTTATATCAGTTAAGATTGATGAATAAAATTCATGAGACATGAGCTAGGATGTCCTTGCAAGGTGGTTGTTGATTATTGGAAGCTATGATGGCCATTATGTTAGGCCAGGTGGTTGCACTCCCTTGATCGTGAGCACGATTGTGATCAAGATGGAAGACTTCATAGTCTATATTGATTGTTTAGCAGTTATAGTTAGTGGGCTCATTCACAAAAGCTTCTATTTCACTAATCCTTTTTATAGAGTTGTTAGATTCAATTTCCAAAGGTTTTAATTACACTATAGAGTTGAGTTCTGAGAGAGTTGTGATTCACAGTGTTAAGTATAGCAGATATGACACTTGAATGAAGACAAGCATAGTAGAGGTATCAAACTCTGTTAGAAGCTTACCTGCATATTATAAGGGACTTGGTTGGCTTTTTTGTAATTTTATAAACAAGTTCCATGTCGTGGAAATGTGAAAAAAAAACAGTGATATTGCCACCATGTGGCTCTTGTTATATATGGTTTTATACTTTTTCAAAAAATTCTCTAAGAGTTCACAATGCTAAGATTCACTAGGACTTTACAAAGTTTTATTATTAGTGAAAGACTCGCCAAGATATTACAAGATTTTATAATTGAGTAAAATATTTTCCATGCCTGGTGAGAGATTCGCCAAAAAATTATATATACATATTATATTATTGATAAAATTTCCTTCCATTTTTCCTATATACCATGGAGATTCGCCCATTTATTATACATATAAATTTAGGGGGGGTTCTTAAAATTTTCCCTGTCATGGGAGGTCCCAACTCAATGAAACCAGAGTCTCATACAGGATCAAGCGTCAGTTCAAGTGTCTGGTGTAGTATCTGCCAAGTGTCAGGAATGCATCCAATAGACAATTTTTATCTACTACAGAAGTTTGTACAACCACCAAAGCAACTATTTTGAAAATTTTGTAAATTGGTTGGCCACAATGAAAGAGATTTCTGAAGCTATGACTTGATGATAGATAGAACCCCAATGTATAGGATTCACGATGAAACCCAAGCGCGGAACGATCAAGGCTCACCTACGACTTGTGGAGGATTCCAAGGATGGGGAAGATGATGAGGAGGAGGCGCTGGAAAAGGTTGGGCCCAAATCAACTGCTACAACTATGGAGAACTAGGAAATTTTGCGCACGGTTGTTAGAATCCAACCCATCCTTCTTATCAATATTGTAAGCAATTTGATCGAAGATTTTCCTATATTAATAACTAAGATGCAGGAAAAGAGGAACCAACAACCAACGCAGAACATTCAGATGATGAGATCTGAGTTGCACGTAGAAAATCCTAGTGTTAATATAGTAACACAAAGTGGTATAACCTCTGGTGAAGACAAGGTAGAAGGAAAGAAACCGATATCAGATACATGGGTACATAGGGATGGTGAAAAGAATTTTGGATTTGACTTACAAAGAGAAAAGGAGACGTTTATGGCGGCAAGAAAAAGTTTTGTGGATCCAGGTGCGTCTATGTCTAAAGCTTAGAAACAAATAGTCGTACGAAAGGAGAAATTTGAAGAAAGTAATGCGAAATAGGACTCTGATCCAACAGTGCTGAAGTCATTTTTACAGACATGCATGAAGTTGCTGAGGGATCAAAAGGCAGTTGAAGGATTACAAGAACTAATAGATAACTGCGCTAGCAAGGACAAGTTGTTACCAAAACAACGTGCAGTGAATAAGGTGAACAGAAATAAGAAGAGGACGGGTAGGGGGATTCGGTTGACAGTACAAATTGGTGAGTTTGACATGGACAAAATAATTATAGAATTAGGATTTGACGCTAATGTACTACTAAAGAAAATTTTGGAACATATGGGAAAACCTAATTTGCAGTGGTCGCCAATCCAACTACACATGGAAAACCAACAAAAGATAATTCTGATGGGTCGTATGCAGGGAGTGACTCTAGATATTGAGGGAGCTAGTGTGCTTGCAGATTTTGAAGTTATTGAAATAATAGATGACATTAATCCATACCTAGCATTGCTTGGGATTGATTGGGCTTTCAACATGAATGCTATTATTAATTTGAAGAAGCGAAGAATGGTGTTTGAAAATAATGGCCTTAGAGTGGTTGTTCCATTGGACCCAGCTGAAGGTGCATGATACACAGAGCCATTCTGTGATGAATATGATGATGAAGACATTGATCACATATATAAGCTCACTGCACAAGATGAAGACTGGATTAATCCCACTGCAGATGGACAGATCAATTGGGAGAAGGATAGTTCGTGTCAATCAAACTTAGATGAAGAATTAGAAAACTGGAAGAATCAGTTGCATGAGGTCTCTATACTATGATGCAATAGGATTACAAAGTCTTTGCACTGTATATCAATTGAGGTATGTAAATTACCTTATTATGATGGGCTAGATGATGCCAATAATTTTCTTGACCATTTTGAAAGAGACGTACCAGAGGAGCACATGTTTCGGGCTCTAGATTTGGCTTTAAGAGCTATGCCTGCAAGATGGTGGGGAACCCGCAAGGATAATATTTCTAATTGGAAGGAATATCGTAGACTGATGAGATTAAGATTTTCCTCCGCAACAATGTGACTCAGTGAAAAGAACACAAGTAAAGATGAGTCATGCAAACATTTGGCTCGATGGGCTAAGGCTTGGGGTGATGTACCTCAAACAAAGTGGGTACATATCTTTATTCATGCCTTAGACACTATACCAATGAAATGGTATCTAGAGACGAAGTTGTGACACAAGATTGCTGATTGGGATGAAATGAAGGAGAGTTTTCTACTGACATTTAGCTTTGAAGATGAGTTCAATTGCATTGATGGGGCACTTCAAGAGAGTAAGGTAGTGATCTTCTGAACACCAATAGAACCTATGACTTGGATTCACCGTGACTGGAGCATGTAGCTACAACATGATTTGGAATGCTACAATGTTACTATGGAAGAAGGCGATGAGGATCCACGAAATATCAATATTCCTGAGTCAGAGGGACTGTGTGAAGTTGCAGGACCTGATGTAGAGATCCCTGATATATCACAACTAGTAAAGACAAAACAAGTAAATATTGGCTTAGAAGCAAAACCAAAGTTCGCGCATATTGGTGACTATTGGGATGAAGACACAATAGGCAAGGTTGTTAAATTATTGCACGAATATCAGGATTTATTTCTGACAAAGTTCTCTGAATTAAAGGGTATAGTAGGAAATTTGGGTATGATGAAGATAAATTTGAAGCTATATACAAAGCTAGTTAAGCAGCACCCATATTGAATGAACCCCGAGTACAAGAAAAAGGTAAGGGGAGAGCTACAGAAGATTCTCGTGAGGGGTATAATTGAGCCAATAGAAGAATCAGAATGGGTCAGTTCAATGGTGGTCTAGGAAAAGAAAACAAAGGGTGATATAAGGATCTGCATAGATCCACGGAAGTTAAATGATGTAAGCATGCATGACCCCTTTTCTACACCTTTTACAAATGAAGATCTAGAAAATGTTGGAAGACAGGAGGCTTATTTGTTCACAGATGGATTTTCAAGATATCACCAAATTAGGATTGCCCTGGAGGATAGAAGCAAGACCACCTTCGCTACAGAGTGGGGTTCATTCCAATATAAAGTTATGCCTTTCGGATGAAAAAATTATCCTGCAATATTTTCAAGGGTGGCAGTCGTAACATTCAAGAAATATATTCACAAGTTTCTGGAGGTCTACTTCGACGATTGGATAGTATTTGGGCTAGTTAAGAAACATGTTTCTATTCTGCACCTAATGTTGGATACATGTAGGAAGTATTAGATTTCCTTGAATTTGAAGAAATGTATTTTCTATGTACCTTATGGAATAATATTGGGACATGTCATATATAAGCAGGGATTGATGGGCAACCCTTCCAAGATTGATGTAATTATTAATTTGGATCCACCCAGGAATGTAAAACAGTTACGCACAACTTTGGGTCATATAGGGTATTACAGGAAGTTTATAAAGGCATATGTGTAGATCACTGTGCCAATGGAGAGGTTGTTGAAGAAGGATGCTATGTTTTGTTGGGATGACGACTGTCAAAAGAGCTTGGATGTTCTTAAGGAGAAGATGGTTACTACACCAATATTAGTATTCCCAGATTGGATGAAATAATTTTATGTGCATGTGGATGCATCTTGTATCACGTTGGGAGTTGTTTTATCTCAACCAGGTGAGGGAGATATTGATCATCTGATTGCCTTTGCAAGTAGGAAACTATCTAAGGCAGAGCAAAACTATTCAACCACAAAGCAAGAAGTATTGGCAAGGGTATATGCACTACAAAAATTTAGGCATTATCTACTAGGTGTGCACTTTAAAATGTATACAGATCATTCTGCACTGAAATACATGGTCAATAAGCCTGTGTTGGGGGGGAAGATCTACAGATCGTTGCTTCTCTTCCAGGAATATGATTTTGAAGTGATATTTAAGCCAGGGAGGTTAAATGTTGGACCTGATCACCTCTCTAGGATCAAGAATGGTGAAGAACCCACTACTATTTATGAATTACCTGACGTGCAACTCTTTGCTATCAGAGTTGTTGATGAACATTTTGTGGACATTATTTATTTTATGTCTACTGGCGTAGCTCTTGAAGGTTGCACAACGTAGAAAAAGAAATAACTAGTAGTCAGGGTTGTAGATTTTTTAGTGATTGTAGGACACTTATACAAGATGGGACAGGATGAAGTTCTGCACTGAGATGTACCTAACTATGAACGACACAGTATTCTGGCTGAAGCACATGGTGTTGTTACAGGAGGACACTATGCAGGTAAGGAAACTGCGAAGAAGATTCTGCGAGCATGATTATGGTGGACTATGGTACATAAAGATTCTAAGGAGTACTGCAATGCGAGCGATGTGTGTCATAGGACTAGAATACCATTGTGAAGGGGTGAATTTCCCTTAAATCCATAGGTTATGCTGTAGGCATTTGATAAATGTGCAATTGAATTTGTTGTACTAATTAATCCCCCAGGGAAGAAGACAGGTGTGAGCTATATTATCAATGCAACATATTACTTGACAAGATGGATTGAGGCACAACTCGTGAAGGATTGCAGCATGGAAGTTGTTGTGAAGTTTATATTTGAGTATATTCTATCACGGTTTGGATGTCTGAAGATACTGATGAGTGACCAAGATTCACACTTCTTGAATGAAACAATTAAGGCATTGACAAAAGAGTTCCAAGTGAAGCATCAGAAGAGTAAACTGTATCATCCCCAGGTGAATGGAAATATCAAAGCTTTTAACAAAACATTAGAGAATTCCTTAACAAATATGTGCAATGTTAATAGGAATGACTGGGATGTGTGTGTACCAGCGGTTCTATGGGTATATAGGATGACTTGTAAAAAATTGACAGGGAAAACATTGTTTCGACTCTTATATGGACAAGAAGCGGTGATGCCAATGGAGTATATCATGCCTAGCCTACAGATCGCAGTAGTAATTGAGATGGCACATTGTGACTTCATGGAGGAACACTTAGGGTGGCTACTTGCGTTGGTGGAGGATCATGTTTTGGATGGTTTTCATCAGTAGGTGAAAAAATCTAGGGAAAAGGCATGGCATGATTGCCACATTAAGCCTCGCACTTTTAAGAATGGAGATTTGGTCCTAATGTATCACAGCAAGTTCACAAAATTTTCGAGAAATTTTCAGATGCATTGGCTGGGACCCTATGTGATCAAGGATATTTTGGATGGTGGCATAGTTCAACTTGCAACGGTGGATGGGAAGTTGTTTCCTGGAAGGATTAATGGGATCAGATTGAAGGTATGCAGGGACGATCTTGCCCCTGCCAAGATGCAATGACTATATGACATTAAGAAAGTCTTAGTGCTTCAGGCAGTTGGAAGGAGGCACAGGACTATAAACTACTCTTTCGAGGAAGGATTCCATCCAAGAAGGAGGGTTGCACAATTTTTAAGGAGATGGAACTAGTGGATAAAGATGTGACAACATAGTTGTGCCATAGGGGAGGGTCCACCGTAGCCTGCCCAAAACGTGACCATCGTAAAAAATAAAGTGGATTTGATAATGATTTTTCTGTTAAAGGGAGCGAGGGAAGTGCATTTAAGGAACATATATATGGAAATCTGTGGCAAAATTCACATTTATGAGGAGGATATGAAGGCATTCAAGGCATTGAAATTTGAATTTGGCTATAAATATGGAATCTCTCTCTACATTTAGACACTTTGCCTCTTGAAAAAATCTTGTGAGATTTTGCACCTAAGTCTAAGATGAAAGAAGTGTTGCATTCCTGGTGAGGATTGGCAGGACATCTATTGGGAAATTCTAGAGCAGGGATTAACAAACATCATGACTGCTACTCCTCCTACACACACCACAACTACTACATCAGCAAGGTCGAAGCCCATAGCTATAGGAGCAACACCAACAATGGTAGAACCACCAGAAGCAACAACAATGAAGAAGAAGAAGAAACCGCAGAAGCCACCGATAAGGCAGTCACCTAGGAAGGTTTCTGTCGAGTAGAGGAGCAAGGAAAAGATGGACATAGAGAAAATAAGAAACCAATGGAGCTGGTTGACTTAGAGGAGGAAGAAATTGAGACAGGGGTTGAGGACATAAGTGTCAATGAGGCCAAGCCCATTTCGCGGTTATCTCCATATATGTCATCGAGGAAGCTGACTGCTAAGGTGAAAAACGACCTTGATGCAGTAAAATTTTCCATTTGCACACCTTTGTTGCCTGAAGATGTGCCCTTTGAAGGAGCACTACTAGCGCAGGTACCGCAACTGCACATGGAGGATTGAGATTTGGAAGACAGGGCTAAATCTCATTTTGAGCCAAGTAAATACCTAAAGATGGTATACTATGAGGAGTCCGGTGTGACGAGAGTAGAACTAATGACGTGGGCGACTAGGATTCAACATGCCAATTTACTGAATATGTTGATTTTTCCTCATTTTGGGCACAACAACATCAATACAATATGTGTGCACTAGTTGCTAACTTTGGTGCATGACGGAGCCTTATGGCTTGGGGAGAGTATCCCAATTGACGCTATGTTGATCACGAGGATCACTGTGCTTCCATGTGTAGGAGCAGATCCTGCCAACGCTTTTGTTAGCATGTCTCAAGATAAGAAGCTCGCAGACTAAGTGAAGAAAGATTTCAATGTTGTCAAGAAGTCGTGAGCCTACGTTGTTAGCACGATTTCTGATAAAGCTACCACCTTTTCTGTGTGCTTTCACCTATAAAATTATGAGGAAGTGTGAGGCAGATGAGGTGCTAGCCCCAGTAATTTAGTTGGTTACGCAGTGCAACCAAGGGTTGCAGTTTAATTGGACAAAGATACCTCTCCCATAAGTTTTTGGATGATTGTCGCGAGGCCGAGGAAGATGGGAAACCCTTCCATTATGCATGCTTGTTGCTTTTGATTACTCTGACAACCTGGAGAAACCTCGACAAGTCGTAGTTCCCTAATGTCGACCCAGACTTGTGCAAATTTGCGAGGTACGCTTCGCTTTGGACATCGAAGGATCCAAATCGGGTGGTAGAGAATAAATTATTTTGGGTGTTATTTGAGATGGATTTGTGCACTGTGGTCAGCTAGAAGCCACGACTATCATCTGTGTTACTTAACCAATATCACGGAATTGAAAACTTCAAAGTAGATTTACACAACATTTACATACAAGCAAAGAAAGATGAAAAGGGCATATGGTATGAGTTTCCCTATTTGGTCACAAGATATTTTTTTCACTAATATATAACTAGACAAGCATGTGGCTAGACTCGAGCAAGGAAGCCGAAGGACATGAGGTAGGTACCAGTAGAACAACGAAGGCCACAAGAGGTACGCCAAAGGCAAACACAAGAAAGGTACCTTAGAAGGTCACTATGGACCTTGGGAAGAATATCGTGGAGGATCAAGAGTGCGTAAACGAAGAGGAGCTGGACACAGAGGAACCATAGTAGGGTGGAGCAGACACTTTTAAGGAGAAAAAAGATATTGAGTCTCCTTTCATCCTAAAGAAGAGGAAGAAACCAACCACTGGAGGAGTGCGAAAGAAAGAGAAGTTTGACAAGACCTCCAACATTGAATCAATGGTCCTCACTAAGGGGGACATCAATGAGATTAGTGACACTATGTGATCAGTCACCGAGAACATGTGGAGGTATATAGAGGATTAGTACAAGTCAGTGATGATGCAGGTCTAGTAGGGCCTCAAAGAGCTCCAAGTAAAAACAATCATGATTCAAGCGAGCATGATTTAGGTGAGCGAGAATCAGGTGAGCGTGGGAAGGTCAAGTGCAAAACCGACACTACCTTCGATGTTGGTGGTAACCACAGATATCCACACAATGCCCATTTCGGGAGGATCACTACGCTTTACTACCAAGGCAGATCAGGGAGCAGTGCCATATGGAAGGAATTCAAATTTAAATTTAGCGGCACTTCTTATTCAAGAATTTCATGAACTCCACCAGGGAGTGTTTGCCGAATTGAAAATCCGGGAAGAGCGGGCACTCTTCATGATCAATGACATTAAGAGCCATAATGAGCAGCTAGATAAGGAAGCTTCTTGGGCCATCTAGGATAGGGATGCAGCCACTGCGCATAGGCAGGAGTTGGAGGATGCCATTAACTAGACTTGCAATGAACTGCCAGAGCTCCTCATACAAAATGAAGCAAATTCCGAAGAGAAGCTCTACAAGCTGGCAGTTGGGGTGAAGGGATCCAAAGCGGAGGTTGAATGAGTCAAACTTGAGATGCAGATGCAAGTGATAGAGCTGAAGATGAAGCTACAACCAACAACACATCGAGAAGTTCGAGAGCAATGTGAGGCTGCTATTAAGGCATACATGGACATACTAGAAGCTGCAGTTAAGGACTATAGCTAGATTTTCAAGAACACAATGGAGATGTGTGCCTTGCTATAGGAGGATCCACATGTAAAAAAGATTGAATTCGACATCAAGGAAAAACAACTACAATTTGATGAAATTAGGGCAAAAACACAGACCTTAGCACCTGTGCAACGCTTCACCAAAATCCAGGAAGGGAAGGCTATTCAGAATCATATAGAAGAACTGTGACACAAAGCCTCAATCATTTAAGAAAGAATGCAACCTTGGGCTGACAAATCTAGTCAACTGTCTCAGGTTATAGAAAGTAAATTGAAGGGTATTCAACAGACATAGAGGACCATTGGATTAGTAGTTGATCTAGGTGGCTCCAGACATCAGCAAAAGTCCTAGAGGACTCAAAAAGGGTCAAAAATCAATTTTTTGAATTGTACTCAAACTAGGTTCATGTTTAGGATCTCATCGTCATGATCGAGGTGGTGCGAATGGTTTGTCAAACCGAGTCCGTATGCGAAAGTTAGGAGCAGTCAAAGTTCAGGGTTGACTTGGGTAACTGGGAAGGCTTAAGGAGATGGCACTTTGGACAAAATCTGGCCACCGGATTCTGCCAACCTGAGATGGATTCCAGGTGAATTTGTGGCCTACTTAAATTGACTCCTTCGATCAATTTCACGAATTTTCAAAAATGTCCAATTATGTTATATAATAAAAAAATTAAAAAAAATATTTATTTGGGTGGCAGGCCATGACCCCCACCACCCACGTGGAACCCAAAACAAATTCTTATTTAAATTTGGGTCAACGGGCCATGACCCCTGCTAACCCTCCAACCTCCCACCATATACGTTATAATAACATATATTTGGGGTGGGCAGGCCACTTCCAGTGGACCCGGCCCACATCCCCCCACCAAAATAGTTAACACAACGGAATGTGTGGCCAATGAGGATTGAACCCGCCCAGCCCACGTGGGCCGGCCCCCACCAAGCGGCCCCATGTACCAACCTCCGCATTGTTTTTAAACACCAATAAAACAGCTCACATTTAATCACGCCAACTCCCGCGTCATCATAACCATAACCAAACTCATTTAATACAACAAATGTAATGTGGTTGCCGCATTTAAAAATTTGAAATCCATGAGTGTTAAAAAATAGGAGGGGCGGGATTTGATCCCTTGACCCCTCCTCAAAAACTGTTTATTTTTAACCAAAACGCCAACTACCTCTTTTGTTGGTATTTCCAATGGGGAGAAATGTTTAAACATTTCTTTCTAATTTGCATGGGGGAAGTCATATGGGAACAGAACGGAGGCACTGAATGGAGAATGGAAAATGGAGGAAAAGTGCCCCAAATAATGAGCGTGTTTTTGGAGACACATATTTTTAATTAATTTTGCAGGTGGAACCACGAGCTCGGAGAAAAGAGTAGGCGGAACCATGATTGAGGCAAATTTCCAGGAGGCCGAAATTTTGCCAGTGTCCAAATTGGACAAATTTTATGTCGATCTTAAACCTCTCAGTGATACGAACCTGATGGCGCAGTCATAATTTTGATCTGAGTATCAGATCTTCAGATGACTCGGAGAACAGAATCTTTGAGGAATTTAGGGGGAATCTAAAAGATTCTTGTAGCCTGTATTTCCACTTTCTCATAATTCAAAAATTTGGCAGTTGATTTCACACTATTCGACACCATGAATCTGATGGTGCAATCATATTTTCCATTTGATCATTTAATTTTTCAGCCACTTTTCAAAGTGGAGTGCAAGTGTCAGCATTCATGTGCAAGCAGTAATTTCTATGTGATTCGACACTGTGAGATTGATGGTATGGCCAGGTTCAACAGTTTGACATCCTTTTCTTCAGATGGCCCCTGGATGTGAGGTATATGCAGTGTGTTCATGTACTTCTTTTTTTTATGAGATGCATTGTGCTGCATAGATCCCTATTTGATGTTTGATGTGGGATCTTGTTTTCTTACTTGTTTCATGATTCCTTCTTGATGTGACGTGGAATCATCTATGGGATGTACTTATTGTCATGATTCATCATGTTTTGTTTGAGATCCCTTTTTCGTCATGTTGATGGGATACTCATGTGTCACCATGTATGTTTGCATTGAGATCCCTTTGATGCCATGTTGGCAGGATGTTCATTATCATCATGCATGAGTTTATGTCATACTGATAGGAGTCCTTTTTGACTGAGAGTTCCTGTAGCGGAACATCTTATGGAGCCACTCCTACGTGAGGGAATTTTCCTTGTATGATAGCGACGTCACCACCTATGTACATCATCACTGTTGACAACACTTAATGCAACGACCTACACCATCTTGACACCGGGGCCCAGAGATGTAGTCCCTCTTGGACGAACTTCGTTATCAATGTCTTGTGTTTTATGATGCTAATTCTCGTCATGTTCTTTCTTATTTTCAACAAGCATTTATGTTCCTTTAAGCTATTTTAAATGCAATTCTAATGACATCACGAAAGCAAAAGATCTTGGTTAAATTCGTGAGTTGAGTCAACTCGGATCAGGTTTGGTATCGTAGTGGTCTTTACGTGGACGTGAATTGCAAGTGTGAACAATGGAACGTGTAGCGATAGAGGATGAAAAAGCAATGTGATGCCAGTCTACGTACAAGCAGGAGCGTTAATCTCCCAAACTGGGAGATTATATCTTCTACCTCTGTTTTTAGGTTTAATTGTTGGACTAATGGGTGCTCTGTCATCCACTGATAACCTTAGAGCTTCTGTTAAGTTAGGAGACTCCTCTTAAAACCAAAGAGTTCCATTAACCTCCACTAGCCCGGACCCGACGATAATATAAACCATAACTTAATAAAATTTGAAATCTGTCTTCTAAAATTCGTCGGCACTTTTCACCGTTGATCTACTCAAGATCCAACGGTCACAATTCTCCCCGACTTCAAACCTTCTCCACGTCTGTCAACCATCGATCTCGCTCCACCAGATATGACGGCTCATATTCCTATCGACTGGCTAACTTGCGCACTCCAAATCCACCCAAAAAAGTGGTTTCCCTCTCTCTCCTCGCTGCTACGTGTCACCGTCTGTATGGAATCAGAGCCAACGGGGGAATTACCACTTACAGCCTTTCTTCCACCTGATATCCACTTGTGGTTTTCTCCAAACCCGCTTCGGCTCGTTAACTGTCGGTTAACTTCTGCGCCCAAACACCGTTGATCTGTCTCAACTGAGATCTATCGATCCAAATTAAATCTTCACGTCCCTGCGTCTTTGGCCTTCCTCCGTTGATCTCGACTGTCCACTCCACTAATCTCAACCGTCCACTCCACACACTGAAAGTTCACGAGAAACATAGTTAAAAAACACATAATTTAACACAGTCAACAGCATTTCCTTCCATCTCACAAAATACCAATTAACCTTCGAATTTCACAATAAACACAGAGGTTTCGAAGGAGATTATCCTTCAGGATTTGACAGGGAATTTATCATTCACATACACAGAAACTAAATTTTCCGAATCTACTGGATTCACTCCAGGAAAGCCAAATTTCTCCAACAGTCAAAATCCCTTTACAACAGTGTAAAAATTACATAAGTACTAGTTCATCTAACAACTAGATCCTTATTCAAAGGCTAAAATTTATTAGCCCTATCTTTCTTGCGAGGCATTCTCCTCAAGAATCTCCACTACAACTAACTAACTAAAACTTATTACATCATGATCAAATCCTATATTCTAGCTCTATGCTTAACTAGAAAAACATGGAAATTGATGGCTAAAGGATCCCACTCCTTTGCTTGTAAATTTTTTTGTATTTTTGGAATAATTCTTCGAATTTGTCTTCAAGCCTTATCCTCCTACATTAGACTCCTGAGGACAAAATTCTTCATGGGCTACTGTCCATGAGCTCTTCTACAGAAACTCCCAATTTCTGTAGCATGTTTTCTGTTATCCAAGTAGCTTCAGCAATTGGTTGATCCTTCCATTTGACCAAATATTGAAAGTATTCTTGTCCCTTGGTTTTCTTGAACACTTTCTTGTCTAAAATCCTTTTTGGCTGTAACTCCTTTGCTGTAGGTAATTGTTTTACCCAGTCAATTTCCTGTGTCTCTTGGTCTTCTTCTGTATCATTTGCAATTTCACCTTCATACTTGCGCAAATCAGCAACATTGAAAATTGGTGATATTCCAACATCAGGGGGTAATTCAATTTCATATGCATTTGCAGAAAATTTCCTCAATACTCTGCATGGTCCAATTTTCTTGACCTTCAATTTGTTATACTCCCTCTTTGGAAATCTTTCCTTCCTTAGATGTGCTAAAACCAAATGCCCAACTTCAATGTTCACTTCTCTTCTTCTCATGTCTGCTCTATTTTTGTACTTGATGTTGCCATCCTATAGCTGTTGTTTCACATTTGCTTGTATTTCTGAAGAAAAATCTTCTCCCTCTGCACTTCTCATTTCATAGTTCCCCAAGTTTCTTAACTCAAACACTCCTCTTGGATGCATTCCATAAACTATATGGAATGGACTCTGCCCTGTACTCCTGTTAGGTGAGCCATTATATGCATATTCAGCCAATGCCAATACTTGATCCGACTGCTTTGGATTTTCTGTAGTAAGACTCCTTAAAAGATTACCCAAAGTCTTCTTCACAACTTCAGTCTATCCATCATTCTGTGGATGATAATCAGAACTGAAACTCAATTCCGTTCACAAATTTTTCCATAGTGTCCTCCAGAAATGTCCAAAAAATTTGGAATCACTAATTGAGACAATACTCTTAGGCAACCCATGCAATCTTACAATCTCCTTGAAACACAAATTAGCAATGTGAGTAGCATCACTAGTTTTATAACATGGAATAAAATGTGCCATTTTTGAAAATCTGTCCACTACAACAAAAAATGAATCATTTCCTCTTTGAGTCTTTGGTAAGCCCAAAACAAAATCCATACTTACCATATCCCAAGGCCTATCTAGAATTGGTAATGGAACATACAAACCTGTGTTTTGGCTTCTTCCCTTTGCATATTGACAAACTTTACAAGTTTTCACATACTTTTCCACTTTAGATCTCATTTTCGGCCAGAAATAAAATATGTTCAACTGTTCATAAGTCTTATTTATACCAAAGTGCCCTGCAAGTCCACCACTATGTTTCTCTTTGATTAAGTTCTCCCTCATAGAACAATTTGGTATGCACAACTGATTTCTCTTAAACAACAATCCATATTGTAAGAAATAATCCAACCATTTATTCCTATCCATCAAAATAGGATTCTTACAAGCTTCAAATGCCTCTTTAAAATCTAAATCTGTCTCATACAATTCTTTAAGAAAATCAAAACCCAACACTTGAATTTGACTCTCTTGAAATAATGTATTTCTCCTACTTAAATCATCTTCAACTTTGTTTGATTGGCCATTTATATGCTTCAAGACAAAATGGAAACCTTGAAGATACTCTACCCATTTGGCATGTTTCTGGTTAAGCTTTGGCTGCTGCATAATATACTGCAATGCATGGTTATCTAAATAAAGTATGAACTCTTTTGACATTAGATAATGTCTCCACTACTTCAATGATTTCACAACTGCATAAAACTCTTTATCATAAGAAGAATACTTCTTCTTTGAATCATTTAGATTTTCACTAAAATAAGCTATAGGTCTGTCTTCTTGACTTAAAACACCCCCAATAGCTTCTCCACTGGCATCAAATTTCACTTGGAAAGGTTTACTAAAATCAAGTAGAACCAAAATAGGTTTTTCAGTGATCTTCTTCTTCAACAGCTGAAAATTCTTTTCTGCTTTAGTAGTCCATCTAAATGGTTGTTTATCCTTCTTTATAGTCTCAACAATAGAAGCATTGATCTTACTAAAATTCTTTATGAATTTCCTATAAAAACTAGCAAGACCATGAAAACTTCTTACCTCAAAGATACTTTTAGGTGAAGGCCACTCCATGATTGCCTTGATCTTATCTAGATCCATCTTCAACCCTTCAACGGAAATAACAAAACCCAAATACACCAATTTCTCTTTCATGAATGAACATTTCTTCAAATTCAACAACAATTTCTCTTGATTTAACCTTTGTAAGACATAATTCAGATGCCTCATTTGCTCCTCCTTAGATCAGCGATAAACTAATATATCATCCAGATATACTATTACAAATTTACCAATAAACTCTTTAAGGATTTCATTCATTAGTCTCATAAAAGTACTTGGTGCATTTGACAACCCAAAAGGCATTACTCTCCATTCATACAATCCCTCATTTCTCTTAAACGCAGTTTTCCACTCATCCCCTTCTCTTATCCTTATCTAATGATATCCACTCTTAAGATCTAGTTTTGTAAAATAATTTTCTCCACTCAAACAATCCATCAAATCTTCAATTCTAGGTAAAGGAAATCTATACCTAATTGTGATTTCATTGATGGCTCTTGAATCAGTACACATTCTCCAGACTCCATCTTTCTTTGGACTCAACACTGTTGGTACTGCACAAGGACTCAAACTTTCTCTGATCAGTCCTTTGTCATGCAGTTACTGAACCTACTTTCTAACCTCTTCATTTTTTATGGGAGTCATTCTGTAAGCTGCTTTGTTTGGTAGATTTGCTCCAGGAATCAAATCTATATGATGGCTAATTCTTCTAATGGGTGGTAACTCATTAGGCAAATCATCAATAATGATATCACAATAGTTGTCCAACATTTCTTGAATTTCAATGGGTAAATCAGAAACTTTAGTAGAAGTCATTATTACCTTGGGCTTGCAAATTACAACAAAATTTACCTCATTTTCTTCAATCTGCTGTAAGTATTCCTTTCCTCCTAGTAATAGAGTTTTTGGATCAATCTTCTTTCCTGATGCATCCTCTTCTCCCATAGGCAGCAATGTATGATTGATACCATCTTTACCAAACTTGTAGGTGTTTATTTTCCCATCATGCATAGCTCCTCTGTCATATTGCCAAGGTCTTCCAAGCAATATGTGACACACATCCATAGGCATCACATCACATACAATTTTATCCTTATATTTGCCCAACTGCAACTCCACTTCACACTGTTCATTCACTAACAACTGATGTCCCTTTTGTAACCATGACACCTTGTAAGGTGTTGGATGTCTCACTGTCTTCAACTTCAATTTCTCCACCACTTCTGTAGAGACCAAATTATCAGTGTTGCCACTATCAATGATCATCTGACAGCATTTCCCTTAAACCTTACACACTGTTCCGAACAAAGTCTTTCTTTGTGATGGTTCAATTATCTCCTCGACTGACTTGAGCAAAACTTTACTGACTACCAAAGATTCTCCTCTCTTTAGTACATCTTCTTCTTCTATCACTGTTGTTGCTTCTTCCTCAACTTGAGCAACAATTGCATTCCTCTGACTTGTTTCTACATTCTCTGGGAACTCAAAAGCTTTGTGTCCCAATTTGTTACATCTGTAACATATTACTTCTCTTCCTTTGCCTCTGCCTCCTCTTCCTCTAGAAAAACTCCCTCCACCACCTGCATTACTTCCTGTGGTTGCATGTTGGGTTGAGTTGTTGCTAGCTCCATCTCTAGGTGTTATAGATCTTCCTTTACCACCTTGACTTCCTTTTCCTCAGAAAGTACCTCTTCCTCTGGCAGACTACTTCCTCATGAGTTTTTCTTCAGCTTTCAGTACTACCTAATAAGCTTCTTCTACTATTTTAGGAGATAGTATACTTATCTCATCTTGAATGTCCATCCTAAGACCATTCACATATCTAGCCACCTTCTCATTTATATCCTGAGTTTGTCCAGCTCTTATACTTACCTTATAGAATTCTTCTGTATATTCTCTCATTGTCATAGACCTCTATCTAAGATTTTGCTTCTGTCTGAAAAAGGTTTGTTGATAATTACTTGGTAGAAACTTACCTCTTAGCTTTGCTACCATCCTATTCCAATTTCTGATTAGTTGCTTGCCAAGACTCTTTCTTTCTGCTTGCACTCCATCCCACCAAAGTACTGCATGTCCTTTTAGCTTGGTGACAACAAACTTTACTTTCTTCTCATCTTTTGTTTCTTCATAATCAAATAATTTCTCCATGCCATTAATCTAGTCTATCAATTCTTCTGGATTCAATCCTCCTGCATATATTGAAACCTCAGTGTTTGACCTAGTTGTGGATCCAAACATTTATTGGAAGATTCTCATCTCAGGAGCAACTGCTATAGTTTCCTCCTCTTCTTCAATTTCAACCTCAGGCTCACTAACATCTCCATCATCTATATTTCTCCCTGTTGTTAATGCTTCTAATCTAGCCTACATCTGTTGCATAGCTTCCATCACCTCAGCATTTGCAACTGGTCATCCTCTTCTACCACGTCCTCATCCTCTTCCAACTCTGAAATCCATATTGGATTTCCTTCTCTTGCTTCTGAGATTCAATTCAATGTCGAGAGGTTGCTCTGATACCACTAATGATGGCGGTATGGGTATAGGCATGAGCGTTAATCTCCAAAACTACGAGATTATATCTTCTACCTCTATTTGCAAGTTTAATTGTTGGACTAATGGGCTCTTTGTCATCCACTGATAACCTTAGAGCCTCTGTTAAGTTAGCAGACTCCTCTAAAAACCGCAGAGTTCCACTAAACCTCCACTAGCTCGGACCTGATGGTGATATAAACCATAGCTTAATAAAATTTTAAATCCACCTTCTAAAACCTATCGGCACTTTTCACCATTGATCTATTCAAGATCCAACGGTCACAATTATCCTGACTCTGAACTTGCTCCACATCTATCAACCGTCAATCTCACTCCACCAGATCCGACAGCTCGTATGCATATCGGCCGGCTAACTTGTGCACTCCAAATCCACCCGAAAAATTGGTCTCCCTCTCTCTTTTTGCTACTATGTGTCACCCTCTATATGGAATTTGAGCCAATGGGGGAAATACCACTTACTGCCTTTCTTCCACCCGATATCCACTTGTGGTTTTCTCCAAACCCACCTCGGCTCATTAACTATCGGTTAACTTTTGCACCCGAACACCGTTGATCTGTCTAAATTGAGATCTATCGGTCCAAATTAAATCTTCACGCCCCTACGTCTTTGGCCTTCCTCTGTTGACCTCGACCATCTGCTCCACTAATCTCGACCATCCGCTCCACACACTCAGAGTTCACGAGAAACACAGTTAAAAAACATAGAATTTAACACAGTCAACACCATTTCCTTCCATCTCACAGAATACCAATTAACCTTCAAATTTCACAATAAACACAGAGGTTTCGAAGGAGATTATCCTTCGAGATTTGACAGGGAATTTATCATTCACATACACAGAAACTAAATTTTCCCAATCTACTGGATTCGCTCTAGGAAAGCCAAATTTCTTCAACAGTCAAAATCCCTTTACAATAGTGTGAAAATTACATAAGTATTGGTTCATCCTAACAACTAGATCCTAATTCAAAGGCTAAAATTTATTAACCCTATTTTTCCTGCAAGGCATTCTCCTCAAGAATCTCCACTATAGCTAACTAACTAAAACTTATTACATCATGATCAAATCCTATATTCTAGCTCTATTCTTAACTAGAAAAACATTGAAATTGATTGCTAAAGGATCCCACTCCTTTTCTTGTAATTTTTTTTGTATTTTTGGAATAATTCTTCGAATTTTTCCTCAAGCATTATGCTCCTACATCATGATGTACGAGACCATTCTCAAAATTTCCCAAAGTGTGGAAATAATGTATGAAGGTCTACAAAAACAGACAGAGTAAAAGGAGTGATTGCAGATTCAGTTGTGAGCCACGGAAGAGGCCCTGGAAGAACTGCAGCACAACAAATGTTTGGTTGTGTTATATTCTTTCCACAACAAGCCCACGTAGTTAACCGAGGGGTTAGAAGGGGTGTGGAACCCCCCTTTCATTGTGTCAACCGCGTAGTGGGGGGAGTCACAAGGGGTTTGAGGGGTGCAGGTAACCCCACTCTATGGGGTCCAGGGCAACGCCCCGGAAAAGTTTGGTTTTGGACTCTATGTTAGGTTGGGCAAACCTACCTATGGTCTTGTGCATGATTTTTCGCACATGGTTTTGGACACAATGGTTTTCAGTCCATGGTATTGGATGCTTCGGCATGTATAAATATGTATTGTAACATTGAAAGGAACATAATGAAAAATCAAGCTGGTAGTCCTAGTTTTGGGATCCAGGGGAAAATCTCTGTGTATATGCGTTTTATGTGTTATGCTCTTGCATTGTTTATTTTCTATGTTCTAGAATCGTATACAACTAATTTCTATACGGGTTTGAAACCTACATTTGGTATCAGAGTTGTTTTGGCTTCAAGGGGACGCCTTTGTTACTGAGGGGTTTTTCTTGGGCCTGTGGTAGACTCTATTCAGTGGGAGATCTACGAGATCGATTCTGGTGGTGAAAGAAGATGGCAGGCAGTGGAAAGATAGAGATCAAGAAATTCAATGGTCAAAGTTTTGAGTTGTGGAAACTCAAGATGGATGATCTGTTGGTGGATAAAGATCAGTGGATCACAATAGATCTGGGTACTAAACCAATGGGAGCGTCTGATGAAGAATGGAAGAAGTTGGATCGGAAGGAAAAGAGGACAATACAATTGTGTGTCTCAGATTCAGTATTGTTGAATGTATTAGGGGAAGCTATGGCAAAGGCTTTGTAGGACAAGTTAGGGACTTTGTACCAATCTAAGTCTCTGGTGAATATACTGTTCCTACAGAAAAATTTGTATAACTTGAGGATGAAAGATGGAGACTCGGCAACAGAGCATCTAAATGCATTTAATATTGTGGTAATTCAATTATCGTCTATTGATATTAAAATTTCAGATGAAGATAAGTGCATTAATTTGTTGTGTTCTCTACCAGATTCGTGGGATAGTCTGGTTATTGCAATAGGTAGCAATACAACTGCCTTCCAGTTTGATGAAATAGTCTCATCCTCTCCGACAGAGGAGATGAGACGGAAAAATATGGAGAGCCAGAATGGTGATGCCTTGTCTGTACGAGGACGGTCCTAGAACAAAAACAAAAATAAGTCATCAAGTGGGAGATCTAAATCTAGAGGGAGATCTAAATCTCCAGGAAAACCTGTAAAGGTGGTGTGCTGGAAATGCGGAAAGGAAGGGCACTACAAAAGGGACTGTAAATCTAAAGCTCCTAATAAAGGAAAGGGATCTGATGATGCTCCTTCTACAAAGGTGAAAACCACCTCAGATGAAGGTGGGGATGTGTACTTGGCTTCTTCAAGTACACATGTAGATCATGAGGCATGGTTGATTGACTCAGGTGCATCCTTTCACTTCACTTCCCATAGAGAGTGGTTCTGTGAGTATGATAAATACGATGGTGGTGATGTCTTCTTAGGGGGTGATAGGAAGGCTAGAATCGTTGGTTGTAGAAAAATAAAGTTGAAGTTGCAAGGTGGAAGGGTTAGAACACTTATGGGTGTTCTACATATTCCTGCATTGGCCAGAAATCTAATTTTTGTGAGCAAGCTAGACGATGCAGGCGTAAAAATAGTGTTCAAGAAGGATACCTACAAGATGGTTCGGGGGGCAATGGTATTGATGCGGGGAGTTCAGATTGGAACTCTATACAAGCTTCAATGTAGCACTGTTTTTGATGGGTGCAACAATTCTATGGTTCCTAAAAGTGGAGTAGAAAATCTAGTGGTCTCTGAAGAGAATACCATGTCGTGGCATCAAAGGCTTGGACATATTGGAGAGAAGGACCTTTGAATACTTCATGGTAAAGGTATGGTACAAGGTATGAGTAATAGCTCTATGTATTTTTATTTCTGTGAAAATTGTGTATATGGGAAGCAGAATCAGGTGAATTTCCCCTCTGGTGGTAAGAGGGCGAAACAAATATTAGAGCTTGTGCACAGTGATGTGTTTGGACCTGTGAAGGTTCCATCACTGAGTAAGTCTGTGTACTATGTATCATTTATAGATGACTTCTCAAGGAGTACATGGATATATTTCCTTAAGAAGAAATCTGAAGTCTTTGACAGGTTTAAAGAATTTAAGGCTCTAGTAGAAAACCAGACAGAGAAGAAGATAAAGGTGTTGAGGATAGATAACGATGGAGAGTTTTGCAGTAAGGAATTTGAAGAATTCTATAAGAAGTGTGGTATAGCACATCAGAAGACTACTCCATATACACCTCAGCAAAATGAAGTTGCAGAAAGAATGAACAAGACGTTGATGGAAAGGGCAAGAAGCATGCTCAGTGGTGCCTGGTTAGGACAGGAATTCTAGGGAGAGGCGGTGGAGACAACATGTTACCTGGTCAATAGATCACCTTCATCAGCGTTGGAGGATAAGACTCCACAAGAGGCATGGATTGGTAGGAAACTCTCTCTTTCACATCTAAGGGTTTTTGGATGTGATGCATATGTACATGTTCCAAAGGAGAAACAAACCAAGTTGGATAGTAAATTTGAAAAGTGCATCTTTATTGGGTATAAGGATGGTTTAAAGGGTTATAATCTTTGGAACCTAGTAACAAGGAAGGTTGTGTACAACAGAGATGTGGTGTTCAGAGAGGTGAAAGATGTTATTAAACATGAAGTCCAACCAAAGGAACCTGAGAAGATAAAGTTTGAGCTAAAGGAGGAAGAGTCAGACTCTACAACAGAGGAGGAATCAGAAGATGAAGAACCACAAACTCTGGGTGTGAGAAGATTAGTTTGAGAAAGAAGGCAACTAGAAAGGTATAGTCCATCTTCTTTCTATTCAAATTTTGCTTTATCTATTACTGATGCTGATCCCAGAACTGTGAAGGAAGCAGTAGATTCAGAGGATGGAAAACCCTGGAAAGAGTCCATGGTTGATGAAATGGCATATTTGCACAAAAATGAGGCTTGGGATCTAGTGGAGTTGTCGGCTGGAAGAAAACTCATTGGCATAAAATGGGTGTTTAATAAGAAGACAAATGCAGAAGGAAAGGTGGAGAAATACAAAGCTCGGTTAGTAGCAAAAAGTTATTCCCAGCTGCCGGGAATTGATTTTAGTGATATTTTTTCTCCTATTTCCAAGGTAACTTCTATTAGATTATTTTTATCAGTTGTTGTTGCTTTTGAGATAGAACAAATGGATGTGAAGACAACATTCCTTCATGGGGATCTAGAAGAGGAGATCTACATGAAGTAACCTGAAGGCTTTGCAGTGAAGGGTAAGAAAGAACTAGATGCAAGTTAAAGAAGTCTATGTATGGGTTAAAACAATCACCAAGGATGTGGTATCAGAAATTTGATACATTTATATGGGGACTTGGCTTCACCAGAAGCAAAGAAGATCACTTTGTGTATTTTAAATTAATTGGTGACCATGTTATTTATCTAGTCTTGTATGTGGATGATATATTGCTGGTTGGAAATGACAAAGAAATTATCCAAGATTTGAAGACCCATTTGTCCTCCAAATTCGACATGAAAGATCTTGGTGCTGCAAACTATATTTTGGGCATGGAAATTAAAAGAGATTGGAAAAAGAGGAAGCTCTGGTTAAACCAAAGGAAGGATGTTGAGACAATATCGTAGAGGTTTAATATGTAGGATAGTAAATCGGTGAAGGTTCCTATTCCTGTAGGTGTAAAGTTATTTGTTGAACAGTGTCCCAAGACACAAGAAGAGGAAGAGGACATGTACCATGTTCCATATGCAAGTGCAATCGGTAGCATGATGTATGTGATGGTCTGTACTAGACCAGACATTGCAAATGCAGTGGGAGTATTGAGCAGGTTTATGTCAAAACCAGGGAAGGAGCACTGGATAGCAGTGAAGCGGGTTTTAAAGTATTTGCGTGGCACTAGTGATTATGGTTTGTGCTACCAAGGAAGACCAGGATTGGATAGAGTATTGGATATTCGTCGCTTTGTTGATGCAGACTGAGTTGGAAATCTAGATCAGAGAAGATCTACAAGCGGGTATGTGTTTAACCTATTTGGAGGTGCAATCAATTGGATGAGTAAGAAACAATCTGTAGCGCCACTATCAACTATAGAGGTAGAATACATGGCAGCCACTCATGCAAGCAAGGAAGTAGTTTGGTTGCAGAGATTGTGTTCAAGTATGGGGTTAGTACAGGGTGCTATAAGGATAGATTGTGATAGCCAAAGTGAAATTTTCTTGGCAAAGAACCTTGCATATCATTCAAAGACAAAGCACATTGATGTTCAGTATCACTTTGTGAGGGATATGATAGAAGACAAAAAGGTGTTGCTGGTAAAGGTGGACACTTTGAAGAATACTGTAGATGCATTGACAAAATCTGTGAGCTCTAAGAAGTTCTATTGTTGCAGAGAAACAATGGGCGTTTCAGGGCTGGATAAATGAGTAAGCTCTCTTGTGGCTCCCTGTGGGAATAAAAAAACAAGTGGGAGAATGTTGGGTTGTGTTATATTCTTTCCACGACAAGCCCACGTTGTTAACTAGGGGGTTAGAAGGGGAGCGAAGCCCCCTTTCGTTGCATTGATTGCATAGTGGGGGGAGTCACAGGGGGTTTGAGGGGTGAAGGTATCCCCCCTCTATGGTTTCCGGGGCAACGCCCCAGAGAATTTTGGTTTTGGACCCTATGTTAGGTTGGGGGGACCTACCTATGGTTTTGTGCATGATTTTTCGCACATGTTTTTGGACGTGATGGTTTTCGGTCCATGGTATTGGATGCTTCAGCATGTATAAATATGTACTGTAACATTGAAAGGAACATAATGAAAAATCAAGCTGGTAGTCCCGGTTTTGAAATCCAAGGGAAAATATCTGTGTATATGTGTTTTATGTGTTATGCTCTCGCATTGTTTATTTTCTGTGTTCTAGAATCGTATGCAGGTAACTTCTATATGGGGTTAAAACCTACAACAAACAGAGTCTTCAAATAGAGAACATTGAATTGAAGATGCTTCTACATGAAGAGAAAGAGGAAAAATAGAGTTTGCTACAAAAGCTGCAAGCTAAGGACGAGGCCTTGGAAAAGCTACGACATGACCCATGTGAGGTAAAAAGTAATTCTCTAAATTCATGTATGCGTCCTGATGATGATTTTTCTGTTTTTGAAAATAATGCCACTGGAATTGGCTCCAAACTGTTGAGGAGAATGGGCTATGAAGGAAAATTGCTTGGGCATTAATGGCCAAGGCATTGTCAACCCCATCAAAATAGAGGAGTTACCACGTTAGTCAGGACTTGGGTATGTCAGAAAGGAAGTTGGGGAATGCACCAAGTCAGCTAGCGAACCACCAACAACAGATGATGAGAAGCCCTTATCAGTTCTTTCCAACTCAATAGGGAAGGTAAAAGATGTTTATTTCCCTTCAGTTTCGTCTTCACATAGTATGATTTCTGTTGGATATTTGGAGATACCAATTACAGGGACAAACATGAGGCTCCTAACCAGGATGAGGCACAAGGAGGAAAAAGAACTTGGTTTTAATAACCAAGGCATAAATCAACCATTGGAGGTTGTGTAGAGACCTTGATTTTCAGGCTTGGGATATACTGAAGGAGAATGCTCAAAGGTGTGAGATTCTTCCGAGGCATCGTCGAGAATGTCGAGGAAAGAGAATGATAGGAACACTGTTGGGTGTGGAGCCTGATTATCTTCTATATTCAAAGGTATCGCCACATAGGACCCTAGTTCGAAATGGGGGCGGCAACGCCGCCCGTAAAATGTTCGCTGCAGGGGGGGTCCAGGGGGGGCGGCTGCGACCTTTGGGAGCCCCCCCCCTGGCGGGGGGTTTCGGGGGAAGCGCCCCCGAAGCTAAAAACAGCTGTAAAATTGCCTTGTAAAAGTATAGTAATTTCTAGTCAATCTGGGCTGTTCATTAGGCGGATGATCTGACGGTAGAACCTATGTTTAGTTTAGGGTTTTTTTCCCTAGAAGGCAACCCCTCTCTTTGTATGAGGGTATTGTATTTGAGGCTGGGTGATAGATGTGTATTCTGTGTGCGAGAAACAGAGAGGTGAGACTGTGAGAGAAAACAAAGGATATTACAGCGGATTTGCTGTAGGTTGTGTCTCTTCATTTTGCTGGATAATAAAAAGGAAGGACTGGCTGTTCGGGGTGGACATAGCCCAAACTGGGTGAACCACGTATATCTGTGTCTCTCTTGTTTTGTGCGTTTTCTGTGTTTATATTTCTGCAATATTTTATGTGTTCCATTGCTCCGTAATATATAATTTTCTAACAAACACGTCACCATCATCCCATGGAAGAGGCCATTGCAAGGATAGAGCTGAGACAAGCTCTTATCACCATAATGACACCAGAGTTGGCAAGGAAAGCTATAACTAGTTTCGATATTCGAATGTTCATTTCGATTATAATCATTTTGTTAATTATGAACATAAAACATGGCATCGAAAAACATGTACATTTTGTGGATTACATAACCATACATTTTCTAAGTGTTGGAAAATAATAGCAGCACCCAAAAGAAGGAGGCATGAAAGACCCTCTCAACAGTAGGTAAGCAGATTTGGAGGAAGAAGACCTATTGCATTCATTGCGACAGAGGTGACCATCAAAGAGCCACATGTTGGAGGCTCCATCCAGAGCAGTGCCTTAAAGCATCAATGCATGAACCAGATGAAACAATTGTTTGACCAACGAATGCGCCAGAAGGAGGCAACCCATTCACCTTGATAAGTGAAAAATAGTGTCTAGATATGTTATCTTGTCATGGTCATGCTTTTGTAAATCATTTGTTGCATTTTAATATGTAAAAATGATGATGTGTTTTCCATCACTTGTTAAGCAACAATGATGTCTGGTCTTATTTTGTGTTGCATTTTACACTCTAAAAGTGATGCTGTGTTTCCATCACTTGTCAAAAAAAAAATAGTGTTGGCCTTATTCTGTAAATCATGTGTTGTAGTGATGATGTGTTTTTCCATCACTTGTTGAAGCAACAATGATATGTTGGCCTTGTTTTTGGTAGCTGGGGTATTGTTTCTAGTTCGATGTAAACTTGACCATCGAGTATGTGTTATAAACTCGTGGAAAGTATGGGATGCTTGGGTCATTAGTTGGTCATGAAAGTCAAGCAGTTAATTTGCAAAAAACAATGTACAACAGGTTGCAAAGGTTGCAGGTGTTGGCTTATCACTTAAGTCTCCAAAGAACAAAGGTGAAGGAGATGGAAGCGAGACCTTGTTAGGACGCTTGTGATGTAGACAAGGTACAAAAAATTTGCAGATTATTTTTCATGTTTTTGGAGGACCAAAAGCTCCTCAGTGGGGAGGATTGATCTAGGTGGTTCTCGACACAAGCAAAAGTCCCAAAGGATTCAGAAAGGGTCAAAAATTAAAGTGTTTGGATTGTGCTCGATCTTGGTTCACATTGAAGATCTCGTCGTCATGATCACGATGGTGTGAACGATTCATCAAACTAAGTCCGTATGCGAAACTTAGGAGCAGTCAAAGTTCAGGGTTGACTTGGGTGACTGGGTAGGCTTAAGGAGACAACAATTTGGACAAAATCCAACCACCGGATTTTGGCCAACCTAAGAAATATTCTGGGCGAATTTGTGGCCTACTTAAATTGACTCCTTCGGTCAATTTTTTGAATTTTCAAAAATGCCCAATTATGTTATATAATAACAAAAATAAAAATAAAAAATATTAAGTTGGGTGGTGGGCCATGACCCCCGTCACCCCTGTGGGACCCAAAAAAAATTCTTATTTAAATATGGTTCGACGAGCCATGACCCCCACTGACCCTCCAACCTCCTACCATATACGTTATAACAACATATATTTGGGGTGGGCGAGCCACCTCTAGTGGACTCGGCCCACACCCCCCCACCAAAATAGTTAACGCAATGGAATGTGAGGCCGGTGGGGATTGAACCCACCCAGCCCACGTGGGCTGGCCCCCACCGAGCGGCCCCATGTACCAACCTCTGCACTGTTTTTAAACACCAATACAACAAGTCACATTTAATCACTTCAACTCTGCACCATCATAACCATAACCAAACCCATTTAATACAACAAATGTAATGCAGTTGCCGCATTTCAAAATTTGAAATCCATGAGTGTTAAAAAATAGGAGGGGTGGGATTTGATCCCCCGAACCCTCCTCAAAAATTGTTTGTTTTTAACCAAAGTGTTAACAACCTCTTTCGTTGGTATTTCCACCAAGGAGAAATATTTAAACATTTCTTTCTCATTCACATGGGGGAAGTCATATGGGAATGGAATGGAGGTGCTGAACGGAGAATGGAGAATGGAGGAGCAGAGCCCCAAAGACTGAGCACATTTTTCGAGACACATATTTTTAATTAATTTTGCAGGTGGAACCATGAGCCTAGAGAAAAGAGTAGGGGGAACCATGATTGAGGCAAATTTCCGGGAGGATGAAATTTTGCTAATGTCCAAATTGGACAAATTTTATGTTGATCTTACACCTCTCAGTGACACGAACTTGATGGCGCAGTCAGAATTTTGATCTGAGCAACAAATCTTCAGATGACCCGGAGGAGAGAATCTTTGAGGAATCTAGGGGGAATCTAAAAGATTCTTGTAGCCCTAGATTTCCACTTTCTCAGAATTCAGAAATTTGATAGTCAATTTTACACTATTCGACAACACGAATCTAATGGTGCAATCAGGTTTTTGATTTGACCATTTTGATTTTTCAGCCACTTTTCAAAATGGAGTGTAGTGTCAACATTCATGTGTGAGCAGTCATTTCCATGTGACTTGACGCCGCGCGATTGATGGTACGGCCAGCTTCAGCAGTTTGACATCCGTTTCTTTATATGGCCCCAAGATGTGAGGTATATGTATTGTGTTCATGTGCTTCTTTTTGCTATGAGATGCATTGCGCTGCATAAATCCCTATTTGATGTTTTATGTGGGATCTTGTTTTCTTACTTATTTCATGATTCCTCTTTGATGTGACGTGGAATCATCTGTGGGATGTACTTGTTGTAATGATTCATCATGTTTTGTTTGAGATCCCTTTGTCGTCATGTTGACGGGATACTCATGTGTCACCATCTACGTTTGCATTGAGATCCCTTTGATGCCATGTTGGCGGGATGCTCATTATCATCATACATGAGTTTATGCCATATTGATAGGAGTCCTTTTTTACTGAGAGTTCCTATAGCGGAACATCTCGTGGAGCCACTCCTGCATGATGGAATTTTCCTTGTATGATAGTGACGTCACCAACTATGTACATCATCACTATTGACAACACTTAATGTAGCGGACTACACCGTCTTGACACCGGGGCCCAGAGACGTTCCCTCCTGGACAAACTCCATTATCAACATCTTGTGTGTTATGATGTTGATTCTTATCATGTTCTTTCTTCTTTACAACATGCATTTATGTTCCTTTAAGCTCTTTTAAATGCAATTCTAATCACATCACGAAAGCAAAAGATCTTGGTTAAATCTGGGAGTTGAGTTAACTCGGATTAGCAGTAGAGGGGCCACCTACTAAGAAGTTGGTCAAGGAGGTTCGGCAGGCCATCACGTAGTGCACAACAAAGCTTCAAACATTGAAGACACAGTTCAATGGCATTAAAACACATGTTGAGAGCATACCAACAGAGTGATTGTTGGCTTGTTGGGGCCTAACCCAGTTTCAGAGTTAATTAGCCAAACATATCCCTGTACTACTAGCCCTTTCGGCAACAATCCGCAGAGCAAGGACTGAGATCTCACCTGAAGCAGTATGGGGGGATGCTAGAATCAGGTTTTCGCACCCTTGAGATGTGTGAGGGGTTGATCTAGTCCAACTGTGAATACCTTCATGCAGGTTACTTCGCGCACTTTCCTGGCCTACGAGGCCTTTGGGGCCTTGTTATATTTGTCTTCCCGTAGCCATAACTAGGGGCTGTGGGGTTTTCGTGCTGCTAGAGCAGCGATCTGTGTTATTTCTCCAAGTCACGCCACATATCTTACTTATCTTCTTATAACAATTAGTTATCTTCGCGTAAAAAGATACCTTATATTATATTTACTTATTTAGCACATTCATATAAGTTCACGCAACAAATAAACAGTAAACTTGCAATTCATATCCAATATACATCAATGCATAAATCAGGAAAAGATACATAGAAATATTGTAAAACTTCTCTTTATTAATGCTTAGATTGGTTACAGACTCATCCTGCCCTGCACACTCAGCTGCAGCAGTCTGTGCACCCAGTTGCGAACTACTAGGCCTCTGCGCACTCAGCTGCAGAGCCTTCTCCTACTATACAACCCAAAGACACGACTCTACACTTTGACTCAATGCTTCATCGATTGATTTCCTCTCCAATTGTTATCTCTTTTACACTTAGAGCCTCACTCTATTTATACAATCCCATGGTCCATGGACCATGGGTAGGTCTCTCAAACCAACATTACATTACAAAAATTAGGGCGAACAACCCTCTGACTTATTTACCATCTTCACGCTCTGCGCCAAAAAATCACGGAGTATTTACAATGGAATTAGTCAAAACTTAGGATTTAAGCCCCAAAACTTACCTTGGGGGGATCCCACGCCCAACAAGCCCCTAACACAAACATCGTGACTCACCCTCGAGTCACTCTGTCAGTGCAGAGATCTTTGCGCGGAGACCTCCCAACTCTACTCGGACTGTTGCAAGGTCGGCAGTGCATTGAGCGGCTGCCTGTTGAATCTCCTATACTCGTTGTTCTGAGACTGCGGTGTCAAAACTGCTCCCCTGTACCTATTCCTACATCCCTTGCATCTACTTATAGTCTTGCACCTTCTTTCAGCTACTTGGAGTGTGGAGACCATGCTTCTGTCAGCTAGTCAGATAGCCGGGCCACCCGTGTGTTTCTCGATTTGGGGAAAGTTTCTCGATTTAGCTTTACCAGTTGTCCCGCGCCTCCATCTGTGACCTCCTTAACAACATATAGTCTTATCCAATGCGTTCTAAACTTTCTCAGGAATTTATCAAACTTACTGTCATATAGTAACACCAAATTGTTTACCTTGAAGGTGCACAACTTAATATGTCGATCACGCCAAGCCTTTTTGCGCTGATTTTGTACGTGTTGATGGAATCTAGCCAAAACTCGTTCCTCTTCGAATTCCTCCAACTAGGCGAGCCTCTCCTCCAGGGCTCCCCGGTCTGTCATACCTATGAGCGTTGTTATGCGCAGACTAGGTACAATATACTCCATTGGCATTACGGCTTCCACTCCATAGACCAACCAGAAAGGTGTCTTTCTTGTTAGTTTCTTGTAGGTTGTCCTATAAGCCCATAATATTGCTGGTACGCATAAGTCCCAATCACTTCATTGTGTGTTGCATACTTTGGTTAGCACAGTCTGCATTATTTTGTTAAATGCTTCTACAGTCCCATTGGCTTGTGGGTGATACAGTGTGCTTTTCTGATGATACACTTGAAACTCTTCTGTCAGTGCATTGATTGTTTCATTCAGGAAATGTGTATTGCTATCGCTCATCAAGATCTTCAGACATCGAAATCATGTGAATACATGTTCAAACAGAAACTTTGTGGCCATGGTAGCCATGCAATCTTTTACCGGCTGTGCTTCTTGCCAACGAGTCAGGTACTCTGTCACAATGATAATGTATCTCGCGCCCGTCTTTCCCAGAGGTTTGATAGGTCCTACAAAGTCAATTACCCACTTTTCAAAGGGATGCGGTGTCATTTGCGGATTCAAAGGCATCTAGTCCCTCCATGATGTTTTACCTATTCTTTGACATACATCACAAGCCTTGCAATGTGCTTTTGAATCCTGATGAAGGGTTGGCCACCACAACCCTACGCAGAGAATCTTTTGCGCAGTTGCTTTCCCTACATAGTGTCCTCCCGTAGGGCCCCCATGCATGTCCGCGAGGATATGACTTCGTTCAAATTCAGGTACATACCTTCATAGTATCTCATCATTACCCATCTTATCTAGGTGACCTGCAATGAAAGAAAAATCTACCGTGCGCACCTCCAGTTCCTTCTTCTACTGGATGGAGTACCCTTTTAGCATAGTTCCAATCGTGAGAAAGTGGATTATATCTTCAAGGTGTCTGTCCACTATGCGCACAACAAAGAGTTGTGCATCAAGTAATCCTTCCTCCAAACTAGTAGGTTCCTCTCCTGTCTCAATGCGCGACAGGTGATCCAGTCCTGCATTCAGGCACCCAGGCTTCACAACGACCTCAACATCATATTATTGGAACAATAAAAGCCACCTGCATATGCGCCCCCCAACATAAGCTTATTGACCAAGTATTTTAGCCTGGAATGATCTATATACATCTTAAAGTGTGCCCCTAGCAAATAGTGCCAATATTTTTGGAGCACATACACCATAGCCAATCCCTCGCGTTCAGTTGTGGAATAGTTCTTTTCTGCTTTAGACAACTTGCAGCTCACGAACACAATAGGGTGATCCAAGCCCTCTCCACCCTCCTGTGTTAGTATCACTCCCAATGATATACACGATGCATCAACATGGACATGAAACTCCTCGTCCCATTTTAGGAAGACTAGGATTGGCGCATAGGCCATTTTTTCTTTTAGTGCATCAAGGCTATTCTTGCAGTCATCGTTCCAGCAGAACGTGACATCTTTCTTCAACAATTTCTCCATCAGCACGGTGATCTAGACATAAATTTTGATGAACTTCCTGTAGTACCCCGTATGTCCCAGGGTAGCGCGCAACTATTTGACACTTCACGACACTTCCAAATTCATAATTACTGCAATTTTCACGGGGTCTACCATTTGTCCCTATTTGCAAACCACATGTCCCAATAGGTTCCCAAAGGGAATGAGGAACGTACATTTTTTGAGGTTCAACGCGATTTGGTGTCTTCAGCAGATATCCAGCATCAAGCGTAAGCTCGCTACATGGTGCTTAACCAATCCAAATACAGTCCAATCATCTATATAAACCTCCAAGAACTTGTGAATATATTCCTTGAATGTTGCAACAACTATGTGCGAAAAGATGGCCGGTGCATTCTTCAATCCAAATGGCATAATAGTGTATTGAAAGCAGCCCCACTCAGTCACGAAGGTTGTCTTACTCCTATCTTTCGGCATGATTTTGATCTGGTGGTACCCTGAGAATCCATCAATGAAAGAATATGCTTCTTGCCCAGCGACATTTTCCAATACTTCATCTGTGAACAAAGTTGGGAATGGGCCATGCACACATGCGTCATTCAATTTTTTGAGGTCCACGCATATTCTTATCTCATCTTTTTGCTTATTTTCCTGCACCACTATAGGGCTTACCCAATCGGATTCTTCTACCAGCTCAACGATTCCTACTGCAAGCATTTTGTCTAGTTATACGCGAACCTTCTCCTTGTATTTCGGGTTCAAGCGGTAAGGCCTCTACTTAATTGGCTTTGTGTTGGGCTTTAATGTGATGTGCACCATTCCTAAATCTTGGATGATTCCTTTTAAGTCCGTGATCTTGGTCAGGAATAAGTCCTGGTACTCACGAAGTAACTCAGCAACCTTGTCCACCATCACGTCATCCCGATAGTCACCGAGCATTGCATACTTAGGTTTGGCTTCTGGACCAATGTTCACCTGCTTTGTTTTTACCGGTGCGGTTATGTCAGGATCTTTAATCAGTGGTCCTTGAACCTCACGACGACCTTCTGTTTCTTGAATGTTAATTTTTTGTGGCTCCTCATCGTCTTCTTCAGTATTTATATTATAACACTCCAGCACGCAACTTAGCTGAGTAGCCCATTCAGGCTGAATCAATTCTATAGGCTCTTGTGGTATCTTAAGGATAGCTGCTTTTACTGCTTATAGTGTGTCGTCAACAGTGTCCTACCAACAATCCTCAAAAGTAAAGGTTAACAGGAATCCTTCACGCAAGATATCCCATTCACTCGTCCCATGGTAGAGCTCCGTCTCTATATACCAGTTCATGGGTATAATGTCTAGGGTATGATAGAACAGGCGCACCCACTCAGATTGTGGTTGTTCCCCATAGACTTGTGTCCACTTGGAAAGGTGCGTGCGCGGATCATCGGATCTATCATACTTATCTGTTAGACGCATCTAAGGCCTCCCAAAACACATGCACATCATTCTCCTGCATTCATGACAGTCCTCAAAGATTCCTTGGTGCGTACCCCACCACCTCACGGGCATAGCGTGTAGTACCCATTTCAAAGCCTCGAAATGTTGTTGTTCCGAAAACTCTCTTTCAAATATGTTCAGGAAAGCATTTACCTCGCTTAACCCATCATAAGTAGGTAGATCCCTTACTTCCGTTGATACGTAGCGCAACGATCTTGTCATCATGTTGCAGTTCAGCATGGTTACCTCGTGTAACTCGTTCTACCATCACTCTATTTCTTCATCTGAATCTGACGTACAGGAGCTTTCGTGCTCCCATGAGATTCGTCCATCCATGGTAGGATTTACCCAGTCTTGCTCTCGTGCGCTTATCTTGTAGATGTAGTCTAAGTCATCAGCACTTTCATAGTCACGCACTAGCTCCGTGTAACACGATCCTTCTACAGGGTCCAAAGGTATGATTATGCGCAACGACTTTTTCTCAAAAATCATCTTGCACTTCTTCAAATTTATCACCCCGTTCATGTCAGTGACCCAATCGATTCCTAATAGTGCAGGGTAGGGATTGTTGTTATCACCAATCTTTATCACTTCAAAGTCTGCTAGCGCACTTGCTCCTTCAATATCCACAATTATACCCTACAATCTGCCCATAGGTATGATCTTTTGCTGGTTTTCCATTCGCAGCTAGATAGGAAACCATTGCAGCGCAAGCCTTCCCATGCACTCCCATGTCTGATTCGGCAAAACGTTTGTGTCCGATCCTAGGACCAGAATCACTTGGTCCATCTCATATTCTCCAATTTGCGTAGTCAACCTCATTTCTCTTCCCATCCTCGTCGCATGCTTTCCAATCTTATGAATTACGCGCGGTTCTCCTGGCACCGTCCCAGCGCATCTGTTAATGAGTTCCTGCAATCCCTTTATAGCCTTATTATCGCGCAGTAGCTTCAGGCATGTTTCTAGGAGCGTCGTGAGCATCGATGGGTCCATTTCTAGCTCCGGTCTATCTTTGCTTCCTAAAGTGGAGGCATCAACGAAGCTCTTCCTAGCTTCCATGAAGGTTTCCTTAGCGCGCTCCAAATTAAACTCTGGTTCTTTTGTCGAAGCCTTGCGAACCCAAGTACTATCTTTAGGCTGCTTGTCTTTATCATCCCCTGTTGTAATTCCACTTTGGAGCACAATGTTCATGTTAGGGTCTTCTTTTCATGACTCAGACCTCATCATTTACAGGTTCTGAGTCAGGGGAGGTTGGAGCGCTCCCTTGTCGCGCAACCTCACTATCAGCGTGGGACAATCCTTGGTCTCATGATCAAAAAAGGTACAATACAAGCATGATGGATGCGTTGGATTTGTACAATCACGGGCATAATGTCCTGCCCCCCCACAATTGTGACATATCAGTTGTCCACGACCTCTTCCAGGTCCTCCTCCACCTCGGCCTCCTTTGCGCCCCTAAAATCTGGTTTGTGCCACTCCTTTGTTCTGATCAAGGGGCCATGCTGCAGCCTAAACTCTGTAGGTGGGAGTCCTATCCATCATCAACTCATAGCTTCTAGGTGCGCTCGTTATGTCCCACTGATCTACAGAAATTACAAAACACTGTTGCAAATTCTGCTTCTACTTCTGCAACAAATGGCAGTTGTCTGTAGCATGCTTTCCTCCTATTTGACAAATCGTGCACCAAAAAGTAGGTGTCCTACTAGGACCTACTTGGGCCTCCGGTCTTAACGCCATTAGTCCTCCTCCTGCAAGGTAATTTGCGAACACTGGGCAGTGGTCCTTGTCATGACCCTGACCCTTACATTTAACACACCATACCTCGTCACGCACTTCTGGGCGAGCTGTCCTGTCTTGTTTCAGACTCTGTATCTCAAGGCACAAGTTTTTCAACTGCGCATGGATTTGATAAACTCCTAGGTTAGGATCCTGTATCGAGGTCTCATGTAGGCCCATCGCGATCTCCAAGGCCTCTGCTTGAGTTGTTAACCTTTGTTGTGACAACGCATTCCTCAAATGCAGCGTTAGTGATGCTACAAACCATTCGTGGTGTTGTCCATCCGTCAAAGTCATATTAGCTTTGTGAATTGTGCACTTCAGTCTCTGATCTAGTTCCCAGGGGGTCTCACCTGGTAGCATCATGATCTCTTTGAACCCAATGATCGACTGTTCCTCTGAATTCGGCCTACTAGATTATTTGTTCAGCGCAATTTGGGTATCCGCAATCCCCACATTCAGATTATCATTAGAATGCTTAATATACCAGGTCAACACGCAATGCAGAGCGCTGACCAACGTCACTTTCTTTATATTTTCATATGTAACTCCATGCGCTTCCCATACAACTTTTATCACGAACCAAAACTAGTCTGGATCTTCATTTCCTACTCCCTTGAACACCGGCAACTTTATCGCGCTTGCGATATTGACTCGCAGTGGTGGCGAAGGTGGAACGAACAAAGATGGGGGTGATGGTGGTGAAACTAGTGGCGGTGTGGATGGGAGTGGTATGCGCAGAATCCTCTGCCTTATCAAATTGATTGCACTTCTTGGTAAGACCTTCACGAGCTCTTCCTTGTCCACTCACGGAGGTGAAATCAAGGGGCTAGTTTCTAGTTCTCCACTACCTTCATTTCTGTAAATTCTCCCACTTCGCGTAGCCCCGAACATCAATGTATTCACTAATCCGGTTTTCACACAGTAGCATTTTAATCCAAGTGTTCAAAGACTTAACATACTTACCTCACAGTCCTTTGAGGAAGCGTCGCTCTGCCTCGCTATAGCTGACTAAAGTATCTACCACGAGCTTAGTAATGAATCCTCCTATAATTCGATCGAGCCAATTGATCAATAGCATGCACGATCTTATCCTCTGATGCTTCCAATCTGTGTACCAACTCTGGGCTCCACACAATAAGACTGTCAAACTTACACCTTCCTTAGCTATCTACTAACTTCACGATCCACTTGTACATCTTAGTAGGGAAAGATGCAAAGAAAATTTCATGGATCTCTGTGTATAGGTAGCAGTCTAACCGCTTTTCTTTTGATAGTCACAGATTCTGGTTCTCTTGTGCCGCGAACTCGTGAATTCTATTGTCCAACCAACCTTCAATTTCTTTCTTAGTTGGATTCCAATGATACGACATCAGACATCTCTATGTAGATTCTAGTCCCGACAATGGAACCATTTGTTGTCTTGTTGGGGCCTAACCTAGGTTCGGAGTTAATTAGCCAAACAAATCCCTATACTACTAGCCCTTTCGGCAACCGTCCGTGGAGCGCGGGCTAAGGTCTCACCTGAAGCAGTATGGGGGGATGATGGAACCAAGTCTCCGCACCCTTGAGATGTCTGAGGGATTGATTTAGTCCAACTGTGAATACCTTCGTGCAGGTTACTTCGTGCACTTTCCTGGCCTGCGAGGCCTTCGCGACCTTGTTATGTTTTTCTTCGCGCAACCCTAACCAAGGGTTGTGGGGCTTTCATGCTGCTAGAGCAACAATCTGTGTTATTTCACCAAGTTACACTGTGGATATTACTTATCTTCTTATAACAATTAGTTATCTTAGCGTAAAAAGATAACTTATATTATATTTACTTATTCAGCACATTCATATAAGTTCACGCAACAAATAAATAGTAAACTTGTAATTCATATCCAATATACTTCAACGCATAAATCAGGAAAAGATACAAAGAAATATTGTAAAACTTCTCTTTATTAATGCTTCGACCTATTACAAACTCGTCCTGCCTTGCGCACTCAACTGTAGGGGTCCGCGCACTCAGCTGCGGACTACTAGGCCTCTGCTCACTCAGCTGCAAATCCTTCTCCTACTCTACGACCCAAAGACACGATTCTACACATTGAATCAATGCTTCATCAATTGATTTCCTCTCCAATTGTTATCTCTTTTACACTAAGATCCTCACTCTATTTATACAATCCCGTGGTCCGCAGAACATGGGTAGATCTCTCAAACCGACATTACATTACAAAAATGAGGGTGGACAACCCTCTGACTTATTTACCATCTTCATGCTCTACGCCCATAAATCACAGTCTCTTTACAATGGACTTAGTCAAAACTTGGGCTTTAAGCCCCAAAACTTGCCTTGGGGGGATCCCACACCCAACAGTGACTCGGGATGAGTCACATCTTTGTGTTGGGAGCTTGTTGGGATGAGATCCCCCAGGTCTAATTTTTGAGTCAATTTTGTAATATTGTAAAGTCTTCGCATTTTGAGGAGTGAAGCGCGAATAGCATAGAATGTTAGGCGTCAAAGGGGATTTTAGGCAGGTCAAAGCTCCTTATTTTGTAAAGGGATGGGCTGTTTTGATCTCTGCTGATGGTTCGTGGACCACGATAATGTAATGTGAAAGCTATAAAAGGAAGTCATCTAGGATTCATTAGATGTCAGTTTATGAATGAGATGTTGAGTCTATTTTGTCTATAATTCTATATTCTGGTGAAGAGGAAGGCTCCTGCAGCTGAGTGTATGGAGACCTTGGTAAGTCTGCAACTAAGTGCACGGGCCCCTACAGCTATGTGTACAGGGTTAGAAGAAGTGTATTAATTGAAGATCTAAAATAATAAAGAATAATTGAAGCAATTCCATGTGTTCTTTTCATATTTATATGTTTATATGTTTATACTTAGTCATGATTCGATTATATGTAATATTGTTTTAATTGTATCGTGAAAATCCAGATATACTTTTGTATGATAACTTATGCATGTTATAACACTTAAGCGAAGCTCATAGAGCTATTTAAGTAGAAATCACTTTAAGTCTGTAATTCTGAAGATAAGGGTTCACAAAGGTCATATCAGGCCCTAGTTTAAAGAAAGGTCTTGCTGCTACATCACATAGCCTTATGGATGTAGAAACCTGGTTTTAGCATCCCCCAATACTGCCTAGGGTGAGACTGCAGACTTCGTCAAGTAGACTGTTGTCGTAAGGGTCAGTTGTGTAGGATTTTTTTGGTTAGCGTAGATAACTCTAAACCTAGGTCCAAACCCCATCAAGCCAACATGTACCCCACAAATCTGCCCAACTCAGTTGTTGGCTCTAGCTTTTTTTGTCCATCCTTGGTAACATGAAAGTAGACTGATGAACCAAATATCTTGAAGTGTGCCACATCTGGTTTCTTGCTTGAAAAAACTTCTTCTAGTTTACTCATCCTGAGAATTCGATGAGGGATTTTGTTCTGAAATAAACAAATGTGTTGCATGCTTCATCCCACAAGTGCAATAGTTGGCTCTGATCATGTAACATCACCTGTATCACTCCCACATTACTTTGTTTATTCCTTCAACCACCCCATTCTGCTCTGGGTTATGAGGCGTTATTAACTGTCATCGAATTCCTTATGATGCACAAAAGTTCCTAAATTCATTGGACACATATTCTCCACCGTTATTGCTTCTACGAGATTTAAATTTCTTGGTAGTATATTTCTCAACAAGTGCTTTAGATTGACAAAATTTAGCGAACGTCTGATCTTTCTTCTACATGAAGAAAATACAGAACTTAAGGGAAAAATCATCAAAAAATACTACATAATACATGTTCTTAGTCGTGGATGCTGTTAAGAACAATCCACACACATATGAGTGAACTCTATCAAGGATCACTTGCGCTCAAATTTCTTTATCATGAAAGGAAGATTTGGTGTACTTTCTCAATGTAAACCATTTGAATGTGTCTCTCTACTCTAGTGTACCCTTGGGAAGTCTTGTAGAAATTTTCTGCATGATCTTCAAAGCTCCGTGGTGCAAGTGACTGAATCTTCTATGCCACAACTCACCAATGTTTCTACTCTACATCTTCTCTGCTTTAGTTCTCAAAGCACGACAATCTTCTTCATCCAATTTATAGAGGTTATTCACCTGATCCCTGATCTGCTTCACTTGTCCTAAGGCTACGTGACAAAGCAAGACCTTTCCCTTACTAAATATCAGATTGTAGCCATGGTCCTCCAACATGGCAATTGAAACCAAGTTCTTCTTCAAACCTGGAACATACATGACATATTTTAATATGGGAGGAGAACCAAACTTCCTCTAAAATGTAATAGTACCGATGTCAGTTGCACTATACCTCCCATCATCTCCCATCTCGATGTGCATCTGGAGGTCCTTCTCCTCCAAGTCACTGAAAAACTCTTTGTTGTTGGTCATATGGAATGAGGCTCCACTATCCAGGTACCACACACTACCCATTACCGATGTCACCATGCAAGAGATGAAGGTGAAATCCAATTCAAATTGTGAAGCAAGAGCTTCACCTGCCGCTCCTCCCGAGGGCTTCTTACTGACCTTATTTTGTAGACACTTTGTGACATAGTGTCACAACTCGTGACAGTGAAAAATTTTAATATTTGACATGTCCTTCTTTCCGCCCTAACTGGAATCTGATTTGGAATGGGATGACTTCCCCTTCCCTTTCTTTGCCTTTCCATCTAAGGCACAATTCTCCTCATCATCATGCTTGGATGAGGATCCATATCTGGTGTTCCGTCGGATCTCTTCTTGTACCAAGTTGGACCACAATCTCTCCCACTTTGGTAGCTTCTCCCTCCCATTAACTAATTCCTAGTAGTTGTGCCAGCTCTCGGGAAGTCCTAGAAGTGCTAAGTTCACCATATATTCTTCAGTAACGGTAACACCGACACTTCCAATCTCATTCCAACATTGGGTGAACTTGGTTAAGTACTTCGGTATTGAGTCACCCTTATCCATATTTATCTTTCTGAGCTTTTCCTTTAGTGGAAGATTCATGTGGTTTCTTTTTTTTTGAAACAAGTATCTCAAGGCCTTCCACGTTTAAAATCGAGTTTCCTTACCATGGAGGTTCGAGAAATATGATCTCGAACTCCTTCTAGGATAATCCCTCTCGCCTTTGCCACACACTTTCTCCACTCTGCCAGATCCTTAGCATCATATTTTGGAGGCTTTAGGATATCATGATCTATTAATTCCTTCATCACGTTGCCTTCCAACACTGCGTCCATCATATCCTTCCAAGCAATATAGTTCGAGCTACCCTCAAGGGAATATTCGAGTCTCAATTCGTAGAACGACATCTTGCTGGCTTTGAAGTATGACACTACAAATTCAATTTCTCCTGCAAAAGACATAATCATATTCTCCTCTTCTATAATGATTTCATCTCTGATACCATGTATAAATTCCTTGTAGATTCAAACTACAAATTGTAATATGCTAAAATAATTGACTTTAATCTATCTCTACTCATCATTGGAAACAATAAATGATCGATAAAATCACGAAACATAAAAGAGAAAGAATTCAATCACACATAACACAATAATTTTCTGGGGAAATCCATAGCTAAAAACCCCTACTATCTGTTAGTTTCAGTCTTTGCAGCCTTCCTCCAGTGATCAAACATGCTCTTACAAAGTGATTTTAAGGTGTCAAGGTCAAATTTTGTCATTTCAGTGAGTCTTAAAGCAAAATTTGGTCACTAGGTATTAGGTCTAGGGTTTTCCTTTACTCTTGTCAAAGTTGTCCAAATGTTAGTCCATGTCACCATTCAGCTGAGTGTACCATCATTCAGAGGGTTTTCATAGCATGTCAAGTTCCACTTGGTCATTTTACACCTTGTTCATGCTTCAGTTGTGCCTAGGTAAGGTTCATTTCCCTCTCCTAGGGTTTTGAAGGTAATTTCTCTCGGATGGTCAAATCATTAGAAAAACTTGTATCCTGATGTTCATACACCTTCCCCTATCCTTTATGTACCTTATTAAACACTTCCCATCACTGATATCCCTCAAATTCCTCATTTTTTCACAAACCCTAGTTTCTTGCTACAACTTGGCAATTTTCTAGACTAGGCCTATGTTTTGCCCCTTTGGAACCCTTCCCCTCACTCAATATTTGAAATTCCACTTTCCCCTACTTTCTAACATCCCTCCCTACTTTCCAAAATTTTCTCAAGAATTTAGAAGCTCCTTATCCCCTTCATTTCGCTTCATTTCGACAAATCCCCTGTTCCACACATCAGGATAGGTTTTACTCCAATGATGTTTCTGAACAACAAAAGATGAATTTGGGAAACCTATGAGAGGTTTTTGTCCACAATAGGCCAAGGAAGAAAAAATTCCTTCATGTTTTACACAGGTGTCATGGTTTTAGAGAAATTTCAAACATACAGTTGCCTCAGGAGAATTGATGCACCTCTGAAGTAACCTTGGCAAAAAATCAAGTTTTCTCCTAGCTTGGTTGTCCAAATGACTTGCTTGATGAGTGAAATGATAACTAGACACAAAGTGATTTCCAATGAGCTATCATGAGCTCAATTTAGAGTTGAGGAAGACCTTCAAAAGTTGATTGCAATAGCACTCTGCCTTGAGGCAGCCTCATTTTGCACATTTTGACCAGTCTTGGGAGATTTGATTTTTGACAGGGCAAATGAACTCCAAATTGAAAAATTCCACTTGGGTTGGAAATTAGACTCAATAATATTTCCAACACACTATCCCGTGCCCAATTTGGACATCAGGAAGACCTCCAAAAGTCTCCTGTAAAAAGGTGCTACGCATTGAGATGGCGCGGCGCATTGGGCAGTGCTCTGCAGTGTAAATTTTGAACTGGTGTGACGCATAGAGCAGGCGTGGTGCATTGGGTTTGGAAGCCTAACTTCACTCACAAACTCTCTCAAATTGCAAAATTTGCTCAATCTTCTTGTGTTCAAGTAGGTTAACATTTCTCCCATGACCAATGAATAAGTTAGCTTAGTGTTTATGGTGATTTAGTGAGAAATGTTTCAAACCCTACCTCCTTGCAATTTTTCCTCAAAAACAATTGCTTAGGGTTTGCAATTTGAGTTTTTGTTGTCAAGTCCACTTCATCACTTCCTCCCTAATTTATTTTCTAGTTTCATAAACCCATTCCCTAACCCCATATCCCTAATTCTCATTATCTCAAACCCTAGCTACATGTTCCTAAACCCTAATTGTTGTCCCAAAGAGCGTAAATACTATTCCTTAAACCCCTTATTCCCCAAATCCTATTAACAAACATTCCCAAAACCCCTCATATCGTCTCCCTCCACAGTCCCTTATACATTTTCATACATTTGGCAGCAAAAGATCAAAGACACTTAAATCTCTTCATACTTATCCAAGACAACACAAACAGTTGGAAAACATGGAATCTGATCCTTCCTATGACCGAGATGAAGAGACACACAGTGACTCTCCTTCAGAAATGCATGCACCAAGGAGGCCTCACAAAAGTGGAAAACATAACCGGGTGGAGCTCACTTCACTTGAGCAAGAGGACAATGCCGATCGGGAGTCATGGCTTGAAAGAGCCAATATCCACTTAGAGAGGTTGTTATAAAAGGCCAACAAGGAGAAGACATTGTTGAGACATATGGCATATCATTACATGGCAAGAAACAAAGTCTGCAAGGCAAGAATCAGGAGCTTGAAAGCAAAGTTGAAAAGGGCATCAAGGAGGCGAAAGGAGCATGATAGACTTCAGATATTGGCTGAGGCTTCCTTGGCCCATCACAGCACTTGATGGAGAAGACTCAGCCCAAATTTCAAAAAAATTGGGACACTTTTTGCATTTTTGAAATTTTTGGACTAAAACACAGAATTTTCTGCCCTACGCGCCGCGCCACCTGGCACTCGCTTTTGATGGAGGCATCATTTTGAGAAAAACTCAGCATATTTGGATTTGTCTTGGAAAAATATGCATGCATACCAATGGCCAAGAAATTTTGACAGGTTTTGAGCACTCAAAAAGGTAAAAAACACTCAAAAAATGACCTCACTGCCCCTATTTTGACACACAGGAAGTAGTGTTGGGAGAACTGACTTTTGGAGGGGAAAATGGAAGCTAAATTGAAAAATTCAACTTGGGTTGGAAAGTAGACAGGCAGACGTTTCCAAAAAGAACACTTGGAGTGAATTTGGACACCGAGAAGGCCTCCAAAAGTGAGTCGAAATAGGCACTACGTATAGAGAATCAGGCGTGGCGCATAGAGGAAATTTGGCCCAGTTTGACCAGGAATGCTCTGTTTTTCGCCCAGCTTTTGCCAGTTTGACTTTTTCACATGCTTAATGTCAAATTTGTGATGTAATTTAATATACATTGATGGATCATGATGTAAATATGTCAAATTTTCACTTATGGAGGTAGATTCATCAGTTTAAAAGTTGTTTGAAACTGAATGAATCAGTTCCCTTGTTTCTAGAGGCATGTTGTTCTGTTGCCTGATTTCTAGTTCTCAGTTTAGAATTAGTTGAAACAGCTCCTAAAAATGTGAGCTCGACCCCTAGAGGCTAGGATGAGCTATGGTTGTCTATATTATGTTGTTTTTCAGTCATTAACATGGTTGGACTTTTGAGAAAGCTTTGAGCTTCATTGTACACTCATATCAGCATTTTGGCTAAGGAATTAAGATTAGGATTTGCAGCACTCTTTGGGATCCATGTGGCAATTTGTCTTGGTACAGTGCTTTCCTTTGTAATTGTGAATTTATTTATGTGATTGTATGCCATTATCTCTCTTATTTCTTCTCAGCTAAATCAAACAAGAGTGTAAGTAGAATCCATTGAAATTGCAGTGCTCTACTTGAGGTTTGTTTTAGTTTCTTGATGTTTTCAGCTATTTGGAGAGGATTCATGATTTCTCTTGCCCTCTTCAACTCCTCACCTGTCTAATCCCTCCATCTCATTCGATTTGAAGTGCCAAAATCAGTTGCCTACCTTGCCCCATTGAGATCTCTGCAAAGCTGAGCCTCATTCCCCGCACCCAAAATCTGCTTTCCCATTTGAGCCAGCAAAAAAATCATTTCATTCAATCAAAATCTCTTGCACATATACCTAGCCTAAGATCAGTATTTCTATTAGTCATCTCAAGCCCTCATCGATTATAATCTGCTGAGATTGACCCAGAGAGAGTCCTCTCCCGACCTGGTTGGGCTAGCTACAAGGTTAAGCGTGGTTTGATGTTGGCCCTAGATCCTACCTTCCTCAGCCTAAGGTAAATCTAGGCACTAACATAGTGGCGACCATACTGGGGAAGAAAAGTTTATTTGTTTGTTAGTGTTCTTTCTTTATAAACTACAGATGGAGCCTGAAGTTATGCTAGGAAGCCTTCGAACTGCACATTGCTTTGCGAGTGCATAAGTAGATAAAAACTGCTTCAGTCAATCTCCAGTCTAGTCTTATAAGCTGAACATCTAACTTGCAAATTGCCCTAGTACATGTATCAAGTTCAGATCTGATTGTTGATGGTGGAAAATGATCAGACACCGGAAAGGCTGAAATCATTCACCTAGCGATTCCAAATCATTTTCGAGATCAGATCCAAAGACTCCACTGGAGGATGAACCCGACCAGCAAAAACATGAAAGGACAATATGGAAAGATCAGGTATTCAAGTTGGAATTTCATCCAAGACATTTTGTTCTTTGTTCTAAATTATTTCTTCTCTTTTCCCGAGAATGTCAAGAAGGCTTTGCAAAGTATACTATGTTTGAGAAGAGATCCTCGGCTTGCATTTGATTCCTTCCCTTTGAATATTGTAAATACCAAAGATTTGCATGCCTTTGAGCTTGATCAGGACCCTTTTTCTGAATCTTGTGATGACCGTCTTCAAATTGATGAACCTCAAGAGACCAAGACTAATTCTATACCTTCTGTACATACCCCTATACCTTGTAAAATTCCAGATCGATACAAGCCTCTGATTTTACCTCCTATATCCCATGCTTTCCCTAAAAATCATGACCTATATCTACCAAGATTTGATGGTGAATGCGACAACATCACTGCTGAGAGACATGTACTGAATTTTGAATCTTTTCTCGACCTTTTTGAAGTTGATGAAAAAGATGTTAGTATTAGGCTTTTTTCTCTTTCTTTGCAAGGCAATGTCAAGAGTTGGTTCAAAACCCTGCCTGATGCGAGCATCACAGATTTCCAGCAGTTTGTCAAAGTTTTCCTCGACAGGTGGGTGGTTAGACAAAACCCTTTCTTGATTATAGAAGAGTATAACCAGCTGAAAAGATTACCAAGGGAGACAGTACAACAGTTTTAAGCCAGATTTAACCAAGTTTATTATTCGATGCCTGTTAATATAAGACCTCCTCCTAGATCTGCTCTCTTGCACTACCTGGCTGCCTTTGATCCGGAAATGGTGTTTCAGTTGAGAGAAAAGAACCTTGCAACACTTGAAGAGATGCAGAACAATGCAGTAGATGTAGAGGCTCATTTGATGATCTGAAGGGCAAAGTTGAAAGAGGAAGAGATGAAAAATGTAGAACCGGAGGAATCGACATCTCTAGAGGTAAAGCTTGACATTTTGGTAAGTGCAGTGGAAGAGATGATGCAAAGGATCACGACAAGGAATGAGTATAATGTTCAAGCCCATGGCTCGCTGATTGAAAAAGAACAAGTTGCTAATCCAAAACATCTTCTTTCTTATCCCAGTTGTCATAGATCTGATAATTATTGTTTTATAGATCATCTTGGAGAAGAGAGATCTGTTGATATGACATGTATGCTTGATGATGTATTTTTTACTGATGATTTGCCTTAGTTTGATCAGTATGATGATGATTATGTTCTCCAAACAGAACCTAATCTTGCAGACAAATCAACAGCTAGTTTGTGGGAGGAGGAAGTTCATTTTCAACAGCTCGAATACAGTGATCAGCCGATGCATATTAGCTATGACAATGACGAGGAAAGTGCAACAAATTTTGAAGTAAGTGAAGGATCTTTGCCTTTTTGTTTTGCTTTGCTTCAGTTCATCAGAGACAACATTCATGCAATCAGAAATCAACTGTCGACAAGTCTTGATTTGGACCATCTTGAGGGCAATGAAAACCTTGTTCAAGACTTCTCATATCTAGATTTGCAGCCCCCGAATGCCATTGATTGTCAAGTTGCAGATGAAGACTTGGAAGCTGGCACGTATGATCAAATGATGCAAGATGATTCTGTACCTTTCTATTTTGAATCATTTCAGTTTTTGAAGGAAAATTTGCATAGTACATTTTCAATAAAGGATGAGCAGCCTGTAGAGAGTCATGCAATATCATTGGAACCAATTGAAAATGGGTTGCAGCAATCTTTTCAAGTTTTTCACGATCCAATAGCTGATGTGTTGGATGATGTCTATAGTCAAAGTCCTTCTCCTATCTATGAGCTTGACAAAAGTATTGATACAAAATTGATCCGGTAGCTGGTTTCTTTGTCATTTTCAGCAGGAGTCTCATCACAAAGCTCAAATCAAAGTTTGCATTCATGGTATGAAGAGAAGAGAAGTAATCCATTGGATGAGCTAAGTCCCAGTGTACATGGATTTCGAGATCCTTATGCAGTATGTTTAGAGGCGGATAGAGAATCCATAGTATTCAATGGATCTGTTCACAAGTTTTCATGGGAGATGCCTTTCAGTAGTTCTCTCTTGTTTTTCATAAGCGAGCACTTGCGAAGAATTCAAACATCAGGTAGAATACTTACTTGGTTGCATTGGTTGTTTCATTTCACTTGATCAGGTAATGAATGGAACAAGTAGAGTAGGTTGTATTGAATAAGCTTCATATTGAGCATATTTTCCAGTTTTTCGATTGTGTTTAAGTATCGAGTCAGTTTTTAGTTGAGTGAGAGTCAATTTGTGTCGTCAAGTCATCAGTTTTCAGTCATGCATTTCAGCTTGAGTTTTTGACTCCATTGCCCAATGGATGAAGGCACTGTCTGCTTTCCAAAGATCTGTAGTTCTTGGCACCTCCAAGGAGCTACCATCCCCATTGGAGCCAATGTTAGTTTCAGTCTTTGTAGCCTTCCTCCAGTGATCAAACATGCTCTTACAAAGTGATTTTAAGGTGTCAAGGTCAAATTTTGTCATTTCAGTGAGTCTTCAAGAAAAATTTGGTCACTAGGTATTAGGTCTAGGGTTTGCTTTTACTCCTGTCAAAGTTGTCCAAATGTCAGTCCATGTCACCATTCAGCTGAGTGTACCATCATTTAGAGGGTTTTCATCATCATGTCAAGTTCCACTGGGTCATTTTACACCTTGTTCATGCTTCAATTGTGCCTAGGTAAGGTTCATTTCCCTCTCCTAGGGTTTTGAAGGTAATTTCTCTTGGATGGTCAAATCATCAGCAAAACTTGTATCCTGATGTTCATACACCTTCCCCTATCTTTAGTGTACCTTATTAAATACTTCCCATTACTGATATCCCTCAAATTCCTCATTTTCGCACAAACCCTAGTTTCTTGCTACAACTTAGCAATTTTCTAGACTAGGCCTATGTTTTTCCCCTTTGGACCCCTTCCCCTCACTCAATCTTTGAAATTCCACTTACCCCTACTTCCTAACATCCCTCCCTACTTTCCAAAATTTTCTCAAGAATTTAGAAGCCCCTTATCCCCTTCATTTCGCTTCATTTCGACAAATCCCCTGTTCCACATATCGGGATAGGTTTTACTCCAATGATGTTTCTGAACAAGAAAAGATGAATTTGGGAAAACTGAGAGAGGTTTTTGTCCACAATAGGCCAAGGAAGAAAAAAATCCTTCACTTTTTATACAGGTGTCATGGTTTTAGAGAAATGTCAAAAATACAGTTGCCTCGGGAGAATTAATGCACCTCTGAAGTGACCTTGGAAAAATCAAGTTTTCTCCTAGCTTGGTTGGCCAAATGACTTGCTTGATGAGTGAAATGATAACTAGACACAAGGATATTTCCAATGAGCTATCATGATCTCAATTTGGAGTTGAGGAAGACCTTCAAAAGTTGACTGCAACAACACTCTACCTTGAGGCAGCCTCATTTTGCACATTTTGACCAGTCTTGGGAGATTTGATTTTTGACATGGAAAATAAACTCCAAATTCACAAATTCCACTTGATTTGAAAATTAGACTCAATAATATTTCCAACGCGCTATCCTGAGCCCAATTTGGACATCGGGAAGGCCTCCAAAAGTCTCCTGCAACAAGGCGCTATGCATTGAGATGGCGCGGTGCATTGGGCAGTGCTCTACAGTGTAAATTTTGAACTGGCGCGACGCATAGAGCAGGCACGACGCATTGGGTTTGGAAGCCTGATTTCACTCACAAACTCTCCCAAATTGCAAAATTTACTGAATCTTATTGTGTTCAAGTAAGTTAACATTTCTCCCATGACCAATGAATGAGTTACCTTGGTGTTTATGGTGATTTAGTGAGAAATTTTTCAAACCCTACCTCCTTGCAATTTTTCCTCAAAAACAATTGCTTAGGGTTTGCAGTTTGAGTTTTTGTTGTCAAGTCCACTTCATCACTCCCTCCCTGATTTATTTTCCAGTTTCATAAACCCATTCCCTAACCCCATATCCCTAATTCTCATTAACCCTATATCCCTAATTCTCATTATCCCAAACCCTAGCTACATGTTCCTAAACCCTAATTGTTGTCCCAAAGAGCCTAAATACTATTCCTTAAACCCCTTATTCCCAAAATCCTGTTAACAAACATTCCCAAAACCCCTCATATCCTCTCCCTCCACAGTCCCTTATACATTTTCATACATTTGGCAGCAAAAGATCAAAGACACTTAAATCTCTTCATACTCATCCAAGACAACACAAACAGTTGGAAAACATGGAATCTGATCCGTCTTATGACCGAGATGAAGAGACACACATTGACTCTCCTACAAAAATGCATGCACCAAGGAGGCCTCGCAAAAGTGGAAACCATGACCGGGTGGAGCTCACTTCACTTGAGCAAGAGGACAATGTCGATCGGGAGTCATGGCTTGAAAGAGACAATATCCACTTAGAGAGGTTGTTAGAGAAGGCCAACAAGGAGAAGACATTGTTGAGACATATGGCATATCATTACATGGCAAGAAACAAAGTTTGCAAGGCAAGAATAAGGAGCTTGAAAGCAAAGTTGAAAAGGGCATCAAGGAGGCGAAAGGAGCATGATAGACTTCAGATATTGGTTGAGGCTTCCTTGGCCCATCACAGAAATTTATGGAGAAGACTCAGCCCAAATTTCAAAAAATTTGGGACACTTTTTGCATTTTTGAAATTTTTGGACTAAAACACAGAATTTTCTGCCCTACGCGCCGCGCCACTCAGCGCTTGCTTTTGATGGAGGAATAAATTTGAGAAAAACTCAGCATCTTTTGATTTGTCTTGGAAAAATATGCATTCCTACCAGTAGCCAAGAAATTTTGACAGGTTTTGAGCACTCAAAAAGGTAAAAAACACTCAAAAAATGACCTCACTGCCCCTATTTTGACACACAGGACGCAGTGTTGGGAGAACTGACTTTTGGAGGGGCAAATGAAGGCCAAATTGAAAAATTCAACTTGGGTTGGAAAGTAGACAGGACGACTTTTCCAACAAGCACACTTGGAGTGAATTTCAACACTGGGAAGGTCTCCAAAAGTGAGTCCAAACAGGCGCTATGCATAGAGAATCAGCCGGGCGCATAGAGGAAATTTGGCCCAGTTTGACCATGAATGCTCTGTTTTTCACTCAGCTTTTACCAGTTTGACTTTTTCACATGCTTAATGTCAAATTTGTGATGTAATTTAATATACATAGATGGATCATGATTTGAATATGTCAAATTTTCACTTATGGAGGTAGATTCATCAGTTTAAAAGTTGTTTGAAACTGAATGAATCAGTTCTCTTGTTTCTAGAGGCATGTTGTTCTGTTGCCTGATTTCTAGTTCTCAGTTTAGAATTAGTTGAAACAGCTCCTAAACATGTGAGCTCGACCCCCAGAGGCTAGGATGAGCTATGGTTGTCTATATTATGTTGTTTTTCAGTCATTAGCATGGTTGGACTTTTGAGAAAGCGTTGAGCTTCATTGTACACTCATATCAACATTTTGGCTAAGGAATTGAGATCAGGATTTGCAGCACTCTTTGTGATCCACGTGGCAATTTGTCTTGGTACAACGCTTTCCTTTGTAATTGTGAATTTATTTATGTGATTGTATGCCATTATCTCTCTTATTTCTTCTCAGCTAATTCAAACAAGAGTGTAAGTAGAATCCATTGAAATTGCAGTGCTCTACTTGAGGTTTGTTTTAATTTCTTGATGTTTTCAGCTGTTTGGAAAGGATTCATAATTTCTCTTGCTCTCTTCAACTCCTCACCTGTCTAATCCCTCCATCTCATTCGATTTGAAGTGCCAAAATTAGTTGCCTACCTTGCCCCATTGAGATCTCTGCAACGCTGAGCCTCATTCCCCGCACCCAAACTCTGCTTTCCTATTTGAGCCAGGAAAAATCATTTCATTCATTCAAACTCTCTTGCACATATACCTAGCCTAAGATCAGTATTTCTATCAATCATCTCAATCCCTCATCGATTATAATTTGCTGAGATTGACCCGGAGAGAGCCCTCTCTTGACCTGGTAGGGCTAGCTACCAGGTTAAGCGTGGTTTGATGTTGGCCCTGGATGCTACCTTCCTCAGCCTAAGGTAAATCTAGACACTAACACTATCTATATATTGCATTAATAAAAAAATATGAGAAGATTACAATGATTTTCTCAACCCCGAGCAACCTCTACACACTCTCAATCTATCTCAGTGCTTCACAAACAAGATGCATCCAATACTTATCCAAATCTACTACTTGCCAAGATCCTATTTCCTTTCGTAGTTTCCTAGGGAAGTAAGCCATATTTAATTGGGAAATCCCTCATCCCTAACTACGCAATCCATCATAGGTCATCCTTTGATTGCATGCGTCAATTTTACAATTCGGATGATTATACAACTGATAGTACACTCTCCCTAAACTCCAATCTCAATTGGTTCTTTATATGATCTGGCATGCATGAGTTAATTATGAGTGAATATTCATTTTACTAATTGAGCGGCATTGGTTACACCCCACTACTAGATCTTCCACTAATTCCTCCATTAGTTGAAGCTAGTTTAAATAAATTTAACTCAGTTAAACTGAACTAAATAATTACAACTTAAAAGAACTCAACCTGGGCCCCTAAAATTTTGGAATCACTCTATATGACTCTAGATAGTCTCCCAACTCAAATTAATTGAGCCAACTAAGTACAATTAACTTAGTTTAGTATTACAAGTTTCTATGAGAATTAGAATTACAATTTAATGCCTAATTTAATTCAAGAACAAAATTAAATTAGGATTTTCTTGTTGCATTTTTCAAAAAGGTCAAAGGTATGATAAATTAGATATCATTTTTTGAGATTCAACTGCGTTAAGTAAATAATTCATCTATGACCTTTTCCATGAGAGGTAGTTGTCACTGAATGATTTCTCGTGATTTTTGAATAGTTCATTTAGCACTCGTTGCATCGGGTGATGCTCACAAGGGTGAAGAAGTGGGATTGAAACTAGTAAAATGAATCACATAGCGTCAATATTCACTTCGAGGCTTGCACCCGGTAACCAGGACTTCACGGGAGGTCACCCATCCTAAATTGCCTCTGGCTCAAGCGCACTTAAATGTGGAGTTTTCCCCCACAATCAAACCCACTTAGCTTGCTACCCCATTTGCAAAATCTTAGCAAGTATTGTGCCTTGTGAACCACAAACCAAGTTCAATGTCATTATTTCAAGAAGCGTGGTCATTATGCACATGAATGTAGAAAGAAGAAACATGATATAAGTAACAAACCAAGTGAAAATTTCAAAAAATAAAATAAGAACCAAGATAACATGTTTTTAGCTTGTAATGTAGCACAAGAAAAACAAAGAGATGTATGGTTTCTAGATTCAGGGTGCAACAATCACATGACATGGAACCATTAGGGGAATTTTGAGGTCTAAAATGGGCCTCCTAAGACAAATGTACAACCAAAATAAACTTCATAAGGACCAATAGGATTCAAGATGATGATGCCAACCATGAGGGATGATTCACCATTTTTGGAGTAAAAAAGTTAAAATATTAAAAAATAATAAAATAATAAAACTACTTTTTCCATTCTTATTTTCAACTTTAATCCTTAAGATTTTACTCAAATTTTGAGCGAGAGTACTCATTGGATGCAAAAATTAATTCCTCATCCAAGGAGTACCCATGTTTCATACTTTCAATGGACCCTGCTATATGAAAAATGAGAAATGCATGAGAAAATGTGATTGGAATCACATTTTTCATGTATTTCTCATTTTTCATTTAGTAGGGTCCATCAAAAGTATGGAACATGGATACTCTTTGGATGAAGAATCAAATTATGCATACAATGAATGTTGTTGCTTGAAATTTGAGTAAATCCATAAGGAGATAAGTTGAAAATACAAGTTGATTTTTTTTTCCTTTTTCCCTTCTAAAATTAGGTTATGTAATCTAATCTTATTTTATTATTTCAACTATTATTTTATAATTTCCTTAGAAGGTCCAATTTAGACCTCAAAATTCCCCTAATGCATAGAAATGTTTACCAAGCTAGATGAAAATGTGAAATTTGAAGTGACATTAGGGACTGATAACAAAGTCTCTGTCATGGGAAAAGGAAGAGTCAACATTCTAACAAAGAAGGGGGAGAAGAAGTACATTTTAGATGTTTATTTTGTCCCTAGTTTGAAGCATAAGATCATAAGCATTGGACATCTCATGTAAAAGGGCTACAATGCTTTTTTCAAAAATGGTGTGTGCACAATTTTGGATAAGTCTCCAAGCAGACAACTGATTGCAAAATTTCAGATGACAAGAAATAAAATGTTTCCCCTAAAGATAAAACCAAATTTGAAGGTAGAAGGTGTGCAAGCACAACTGTCAATGAATTTACAAGATGATGAAATAAAAGTTGCAGTCGTCACACAAGTAAACTTTCAATCAGAGGTCAAAGATGAAAATTGGTTATGGCATTTGAGATTTGGTCATCTCAATTTTGGAGGTTTGAATTTGCTGCATAGGAAAGGCATGGTGAAGGGATTGCCACTCGTAGAAAACCCAGACAGCTTATGTGAAGGATGCATCTTGGAAAAAAAATACAGAGAGACATTTCCATCAAGAAAGTCAATAAGGGCAGAGGCACCCTTGGAGATTGTCCATTCAGACTTATGTGTACCAATGCAGACACCATCAATTGGTGGTAGCTATTATTTTTTTACTTTAATAGATGATTATACAAGGAATAGATGGGTCTACTTCTTAAGACAAAAAAGTGAAGTGTTTGAATGCTTCCTCCAATACAAATCTATTGTTGAGAAGTAGAGTGGACACTATGTCAAAGTTTCAAGGACTAGCAGAGGTGGCGAATACATCTCAAATCACTTCCTTCCTTTTTGCACGGAGCATGGAATTCACAAGCAATTTAAAACAAGGTATACACCTCAGAAAAATGGTGTCATGGAAAGGAAGAATAGGACTATTGTGGAAATGGAAAGGAGTATGTTGAAGGAAAATCATTTTCCAGATGAATATTGGGCTGAAGTTGTTGCTTGCGCAAAATTTATCGTTAATAGTGTCCAATAAAAAGCGTAAAAGATACTATTCCTAAAAAGGCATGGAGTGGAAAAAAGCATAATGTCACTCACATGAGAGTGTTTAGATGTGTGGCTTATGCACATGTCCCAGATGAATTAAGGAAGAAGTTGGATAGAAAGGGGGATAAATTCATATTTGTTGGATATTATGATGAATTCAAGGCATACAATATCTAAAATCCATTAACCAAGAACGTCATAATCAACATAGATGTGTAGTTCATAGAAGAGGAAGCATGGGATGGAAGTTTGGAGAAGACAATCAATGTGAAAACATGTATACCACATGAAGATAAAGAGGAATTGACTGCAACAAGTAATTCCTCAATGGTGACTCCTCCTACTCCTATTCAATCTCAACAAAGCAGTCACCAAGTGACACCGTCAACAAATAATATGACAGTGTCGCACAGTCAAGCAAGTACTACTCCAAGCACACTGAAAAGACCTGCAATGTCATCTACCTCAAGCACAACATCAAGTGACATGTCAAGCCCATATTCCACAAGCATAAGAAGACAAAAATTCATAAATTTAAGTGAAATTTATGAGCAAAATGAAGTTGATAGTAGTGTTGATCTGAATTCATTATTTGCATTATTTTGTCATGTAGATGACCCAATCCATTTTTAGGATGCAATCAAAGAGAAAAAATGGATTGCAACAATGGATGAAGAAATAGAAACAATAGAAAAGAATGATACATGGGAGTTAGTGGACTTTCCGCAAGGAAAAAAATTCATTGAAGTGAAATGGGTCTATAAGACCAAGAGAAACACTAAAGGAAATATTGACAGGTATAAAGCAAGGCTAGTTGTCAAAGGTTACAAACAACAACCTGGAAGAGATTATGTAGAGACATTTGGGCCAATTGCATGGATGGAGATAGTGCACACGGTATTCTCAATTGTTGCGTAGCATAAATGGAAAGTTTATCAAATGGACGTAAAATCAAGGTTCTTGAATGGAGTGTTGAAAGAGGAAGTATATGTTGTGCAACCACCTGGTTATGAGGTAGAAGGCCAAGAAGACAAGGTGTATACGTTGAAGACAACTCTTTATGGGATGAAGCAAGCACCATGTGCATGGTATAGCAGAAGAGATGCCCACTCGATGGACAATGGATTTGACAAATGTGATTGTGAACCTACTCTCTACATCAAAGAGAGTGATGGTCAGCTTCTTATTGTTGTTTTATATGTAGATCATTTGAGTTTTACAGGGAGTGATGATCTCCTCATTTCTTCTTTACAAAAGGTCATGAAAAGTGAGTTTGAAATGGCAGGCTTGGGGTTTTGAAGGTATTTTTTGGGCATAGAAGTGAAGCAAATAGAAAATGGTATTTTTATTTTCCAAGCAAAGTATGTAACATACATTTTGGAGAGGTTTAATATGCAGAACAACAAGCTCACACCAACTCCAAATGTCATGGGGTTGAAGTTGAACAAAGAAGATTGCAGCAACAATGTCAATCTGACATTATACAAAAGTATGGTGGGAAGTTTGATGTATTTGACAACAACTAGGCCAGCTATAATATATGTGGTAAGCTTAGTTTCAATGTTCATGGAGACACCCAAGGAGACGCATTGGCAAGCAACGAAAAGGATTTTAAGATATGTCAATGGGAAAAAAGAGTATGGTATTTTGTACATCACAACAAATGATTTTAGGCTAGTTGGTTACACTGACAATGACTAGGCATGAAGTGTTGATGATAGAAAGAGCACATCAAGATATGCTTTTCCTTTGGGTTCGGGAACTATTTCATGGGCCTCCAAGAAGCAATTGATAGTATCATTGTCAACCGTAGAAGCTGAATATGTATCCTTTTGCTCGTTACGAAGTGATAAATATTTTTTAATTTAAAATCTTTGAAGTGGAAGAGCCACCGTGCATGCAAAACTAGAAACGCCGTGCATTTCAATTCGATGACGGTTCATGATCATTAACTGTTGCAGTGGTGCATCAACGTGTAGGAAGGTCACTCTCTTTTAGTCACAAAAATCATATACTTAAAAACGCACGCTCACGTAGATTTGAAATGCATATTTTACTTTTGTGTGCATTTAAGATTATTGTATGTAATGAAAAATGTTTACTCTAAATATATCATGCAATGGAATGTGTTTGGTAAAAGTTTGTGTTTATATTGAATGAAGATGAGTTTATATTAATTCGGATGAACTCTGAAATACGGTGATGAATGATGTTTTGATGGTATGTTTGGTATCAACACTCTATCCTTTTCCGATTATCATTAATAGAAAGAATAAAATTGTTCATGCTAGTCATATACTTATGGGAAACCATATGGTATCAACATTGTATCCTTTTCCGATTATCATTAATAGAAAGACTAAGATTGTTCATACCAGTCATATACTTATGTGAAACCATAACAGTTCGTCAAAGAGAAACGTGAATGCGTAGGTAATTTAAAATGGATGGCAGTAAACGAAAAAAATATTCAGAATTTTTAAGAAGTGCAATAGATTAACTACAAGCTAATTGTGATTAAACAACTTATTTCATCCTTCAATCACCTGAGGCTTTTCACCAGTGTTCGGGAAAAATAATTATTAGATAAAACCATCTCCACCCTGTTAGAAAAATTACGGGGAGGTAGAGGAAAAGATTCTTGCTCTGAATTTGGCTGCGGCAAGCGGCAAGGAAATCACAATTAATCTTATGTTGCAGCAAGGATATCACAACTACACATAGGCTTAAATAATACACAGGAAATAACTCACTAAAAAATATAGTAGAAATAAAAAGTTGATATAAATTACTTATGAAGGTTTAAAACCACATCGCAACATAACATACTTTGAATTATATTTCAAAACATAGGAAAAATCTTATGTTGCAACGAGGATATCACAACTACATAGAGGCTTAAATAATACACAGGAAATAACTCACTAAAAAACATAGTATAAATAAAAGGTTGCGGTAAATTACTTATGAAGGTTTTAAACCACATCGCAACATAACATACTTTGAATTATATTTCAAAACATAGGAAAATACATTCATGTGATAAATGGAGGCTGCAGCTCCAAGTAAAAACAAAATACTTACTAGGATTTACGCATCACATCAATTGGATTTCTGTAAAACTCCGTAAAACTGGTTTCGCGCCCACCAATATTTTCTCCATGATTTTCTCTTCACTACCTGAGAGACATTCACCCTCTCTCACTCTCTAACTTGCCCAACATTACAAATGATTTTTAGATCCATATTTATCTCAAGGTACAAATTTGACATTAATACATGACGGATCAAATAATTAATACACAACATGGGCGATTTTACATAGTAATTGGTTTTCTGAACTTGCAAGTGTTGTGGAGTGTGGGCAATAGTTGCGGAGTAAATGCTTGCCCATATTTATTTACCAAACTTCATTAAATGCCTTTAGCTCTTTGTTGTGTTGTGGAATGGTCAACATTATAGTTCTTCTTTGACGTCAGTCCATTCACCTGCAAACAAAATCGCAACTGTGCAGTAGTTGACTGGGCAAGCATGGTGTTTGTCAGTGTGTTTAATGCAGTGGTTAGGATTAATATATCCAACACTCCACCTAAATAACAATCGTCGCCGTTAAAAATTCCCAAACAATCTCTGAGATAGGAAAAAATTTGACGTGCCAATGGCTTTGTGAAAATATGAGCAAACTGTTCATGTGACTTGCAATGTTACAACACAATTTCATGATTGTTAATTAACTCTATGATAAAATGATATTTAGCATCAATATGCTTGGTTTTCTTGTGAAAGACATAATTCTTTGACAATGCAATTGTGGATATGTTGTCGCAGAAAATAGTTGTCATTCCCTCTTGGTTGTGGCAAAAATCCCTCAACACCTTTCTCATCCAAACTGCCTAATACATTGTTGTTGTTGCGACGACATATTCAACTTCTCCTATTGATAGTGACACTATTGGTTGCTTCTTGGAGGCCCATGAAATGGCTCCGGAATCAAAATGAAAAACATATCCTGACGTGCTCTTTCTGTCATCGAAACTTCCTGCTCAATCATTATCATTGTAACCAACCAGCCTGAAATAATCTGTTGCAGTGTACAAAACTCCATACTGTTTTGTCCCATTGACATACCTTAGAATTAGTTTCATTGCTTTCCAATGTGTTTCCTTGGGTGTCTCCATGAACCTCAACACCAAACACACTGCATACATTATATCCGGCCTAGTGGCTATCAAATACATCAAGCTGCCTATCATACTTTTGTATAATGTCGGATTGACATTGTTGCTGCAATATTCCTTACTCAATTTCAACCCCATGACAGTTGGAGTTGGTGCGAGCTTGCTGTTATGCATCTTAAAATTGCCCGAAATTTCTACTACATACTTTGCTTGAGAGATAAAAATGTCATTTTCTGTTTTCTTTACTTCTATGACCAAAAAATACCTGTAAAAATCAAATCATCTACATATAACACGACAATACAAATTTTACCATCGCTCTCTTTGATGTAGAGAGTAGGTTCAGCATCACATTTGTCGAAACCATTGCCCAACAAGTAAGCATCTATCCTACTATACCATGAACATGGTGCTTTCTTCAGCCCATAAAGGGCTTTCCTCAACCGATACACCTTGTCTTCTTTGCCTTCTACCTCATAACCAAGTGGTTGCGCAACATACACTTTCTCTTTCAGCACTCCATTCAAGAACGCTGATTTTACGTCCATTTGATACACTTTCCATTTATGCTGTGCGACAATCGCCATAATTGTACACACTGTCTCCATCCTTGCGAATGGTGCAAACGTCTCCAAATAATCTCTTCCATGGTGCTTCTTGTATCCTTTGACAACTAGTCTTCCTTTTTGCCTTTCAATCTTTCCTTCAACGTTGCTCTTGTTCTTATAGACCCACTTCACTCCAATGACTTCTTTTCCTTTCGGAAGGTTCACTAACTCCCATGTTTCATTCTTTTCTATTGCTTCTATTTCTTCATCCATTTCTGCAACCCATTTTTCTTCTTTGACTACATCTTCAAAAAGGATTGGATCATCTACATGACAAAATAATGCAAATAAGGAATTCAGACCAACGTTGCTATCAACTTCATCTTGCTCATAGATTTCATTTAAATTTCTAAATTTTGGTCTTCTTTTGCTTGCTGAAGATAGACTTGACATGTCACTTGGTGTTACGCTTTTAAGCGTGCTTGGAGAAACACTTGCTTGACTGTGGACACTATCCTATTATTTGTTAATGGTGTTACTTGTTGGCTGCTTTGTTGCGCTTGAACAGGTGTGGAGGGAGTCACTATTGAGGAATTTCTTGTTGTTGTCAATTCCTCTTTATACTCATGTGGTATGCATGCTTCGACATTGATTGTCTTCTCTAAACTTCCATCCCATGCTTCCTCTTCTATGAACTGCACATCTCTATTGATTATGACATTATTGGTTAATGGATTGTAGAGTTTGTATGCTCGGGATTCATCAATGTATCCAACAAATATACATTCCCCCCCTTGTTGTCCAACTTCTTCCTCAACTCATCCAGGACATGTGCATATGCCACACATACAAAGCCTCTCATGTGAGTGAAACTGTTTTCTTCCACTCCATGCCTTTTCAAGGACTACGCTTTGGATGCTGTTGGTCAGACATCTATTCAATATATATGTTGCACAAGAGACAACTTCAGCTCAATAATCATTTGGAAGATGCTTTGCCTTCAACATACTCCTTACCATTTCCATAATGGTCATATTATTCCTTTCCGCCACACCATTTTGCTCAGGTGTATACCTTATTGTAAATTTCTTGTGAATTCCATGCTCCCTGCAAAATCGAAGGAAGTCATTTGAGATGTATTCGCTACCTCTGTCAGCCCTGAGGACTTTGATGTAGCGTCCACTTTTCTGCTCAACAAGAGCCTTGTATTGGCGAAAGCGCTCAAACACTTCAATTTTTTGTTTTAGGAGATAGACCCATGTCTTCATTGTGTAGTCATCTATGAAGGTCAATAGATAGTGGCTGCCACTAATTGATGGTGTTTGCATAGGTCCACATAAATCTGAGTGGACAATCTCCAAGGGTGCTTTTTCCCTTACTGACTTTCCTATTGGAAATGTTTGTCTAAGCTGCTTGTCCAAGATACATCCTTCACATAGACTATCTAGTTTTTCTATAAGTGACAACCCCTTCACCATGTCTTTTCTATGCAGCAAATTCAAACCTCCAATGTTGAGATGTCCAAATCTCAAATGCCATAATCAATTTTCATCGTAGACCTCTTCTTGATAGTTCACTTGTGTGACAATTGCATCTTTTCTTCCATCCTCTTGTGAGTTCATTGATAGTTGTGCCTATGCGCCTTCTTATTTCAAATATGATGTTATCTTTAGGGGAAACATTCTATTGTTTGTCATATGAACCTTTACAATTAGTTGTCTACTTGGAGGCATATCCAAAATTGTCCACACGTCATTTTTGAAGAAGACATTGTAACCCTTTTGCATGAGTTGTCCAATGCTTATGAGGTTATGCTTCGGACCGGGGACAAAGTAAACATCTGAGATGTACTTCTTCTCCCCCTTCTTTGTTAGGATATTGACAAACACTTTGTTATCAGTCCCTAATGTCACTTCAGATTTCCCACTTTCATCTAGATTGGAAAACATTTCTATGTTCCCTGAAATGTGGTTGCTACACCCTAAATTTAGATACCATATATCACTTTATTTTTCTTGTGCTACAAACATGCTATTATGGTTCTAATTTTATTTTGTGAAATTTACACTTAGTTTGTTACTAATGTCATATTGCTTATTTCTACATTCATTTGCATAATGACCATACCTCTTACAGTAATGATATTGAATTTGCGATTTATCATACCTCTGACCTTGTGCTTTATTTTGGCTTGGGCCTTGACTTGGATTTTTGATTGTTGTCCCTTCCACTTGAGCTTGAAGGGCTGCTTCTTCCTCTTCCTCTAGCATATGATCTTCCTCTGCCTCTACCTTGACCAAATGAAACTTGTGTCTTGAAGGCATGCTCCAATGAGGAGCTTGTTTCTCTATTTAGTCTATGTTCATGAGAAATCAGTGATGCATGAAGCTCATCCACTGAGAACTGTAAGATATCCTTTGTCTCTTCTATGGCCACAATAATGGCATCAAACCACCTTGGAAAACTTCTCAAAACTTTCTCAACTATTCTCCTTTATTCAAGTGTCTCACCATGAGACATGATTTGAGTAACCAACCCAATTACATGTGTAAAAAATGAGTCCACATTCTCAGACTCTTTCATACAAAGTTTTTCAAAGTCTCTTCTCAACATTTGCAGCTTTGTTGTCTTGAATTTTTCCATACCTTGTTATGTTGTCTGGAGGGTGTCCCATGTTTGGTTGGACTTCATTGTTGTTGCAACCCTTAGGAAAACACTGTCATGAACTTCTTGAAAAATGTAGAAGAGGGCTTTTTCATCCTTCTTCCCGTTGTCCCTCAACAAATCCCTTTCTGCTTGAGACAAGGCATTGTATGCTGCTGCATCTGCTAGTTCTTGAAAACCATTCTCCACCAAATCCCAAATGCCCTGAGAAGAAAACAGGGCTTTCATTGTAATAGCCCAATAGTCATAATTGTTTCCATTAAACTGAGGTATCTGAGGATTAGTCAAGATTGTGCTTGATGTTTCCAATTTCTGAGTGAGAAAAAAAACTTTCTACCTACTGGTAAATATGCTCCAAAGGAAAAAACAATTTGCCCTCAAAACAATTTTAACTGCTAGTAAAAACACTTGTTTTTACACTAACAAATTTCAACCATCTCTGATACCATGTCAAAAAAATTTACAGGGGAAGAGGAGAGGATTCTAGCTCATAACTCGGTTGCGGTGAAGTTAACTTCAGTTTCAGCAAGATAAGCCTTATGTTGTTGTGTTGCAGAAGGGTCAGCACTATACTATAAGCCTTATGTTGTTGTGTTGCAGAACTTCAGTTTTAGCAAGATAAGCATTATGTTGTTGTGTTGCAGAAGGGTCAGCACTATACTTATGCTCTGACTTCATTCCTTTCACCTGCAAACAAAATAGCAACCATACAGTAGTTGACTGGGAAAGCATGGTGTTTGTCAATGTGTTTAAGACGATGATTGAGATTAATATTTCTAATGCATATTCCAATTTACTTAATTCTTAATTTCCTTAATGAATTTCGGTGATATATATGAGAGAAATGTGATTAAAAATTCTGAATAATTTAATTACCTATGTTCAGCGGCTGACAAATATACCATCCAATCCAAGGCTTTTCCAAAATCGCAGACAAAACAAAAAGGCTATTTTACTAAGAGGTGAAAGGCGAGCCCGATGCCTTATCAAAACAAAATGTTGTTATATGAAAGTCATTAATCAAGCTTAAAAAACCTGGACAACATAAAACACACTTTTAATTTTGTTCCATTTATAAAATGTTGTTACATGAAAGTTATTGATCAAGCTTAAAAAATTGGGCAACATAAAACACACTTTTCATTTTGTTCCACTTAATCACTTTTCAGTGTATTCCATTTTACGCATTCAATGGAAAACATACAACACACTTTTCATTTTTTCCTTCAAAAATGTAAAACACATTTTCCTTTTTTAAGCTTTATGTTCATTTCAATTGTATTAAATGTTGATTAATTCAAAATTGCATATTTATATAAATTTAGATTTATGCTCATTTCAATTTTATTAAATGTTGATTAAATGGTGAGAGGATATAAATTCACCTTAATATAAACTTTCATTCAAGTTGTACTCTTTATATATATATGGAAGATTTAGCATAATTCACTTTTCAAATCAACAATGGGACAATTACTGCCCAAAGAAAACCAGGCCACCTGTAATTACCCTATGGTGGTCTTTAAATGGCAGAGTTTCACTCATGAGAGATTCCTCTAAGTCTTGAGCCATTAACCTATTTCCTTATGTCCAAAAAAAATTATCTATTAACTAAACAAAACTCCCTATTTTCTAGCAAACTAAGGGACTAAAGCCCCTTTTGACTCCTATGACCTTCGCATTTTGCTTCCTCAAAACATGGAGACTTTACAAGTATACCAAAACTTATTACAAAACTTTACCCCATGGTACCCTGTCCCAACAAATACTCAATGCTCAATAAGGGAGGAAGGAGCTAAGACTATGAAGTTGGATCGGAGGAACTCAAGTGATGAAGTCTCAACTTTGCTGGTAAAATCCTCGAGGTGGGCATACCCATGCTCGGTCATAAGAAGGTATTAAACATGGCTGCCATAAAATACACTGTGGATTCATGACACAAAATGCTAGAACATGACCATGAAGACATACACAGTGGATCCATGTGAGTCAATAGATAGAGCATAGCCACCAGCAAACACAATGTAGATATATGTCACAGTATATATCAGTAGGACTATGGACACATGACAAACATAGAAGTGTCTCAAGGTATCCCTCAAAGTATATAAATGATACATTACTCCCACACAGCCTGGGAAGGATGCCATATAAGAGTGAGATATCCCTAACCCAAGGTCTTCGACATAACCCTGATGGTATGAATCTACATCATGCGAATATATGATCTGAAGTCGAACATGGTAGAAACCACATGATTACCAGCCAATGAGGTAAACCGGTAACAGGCGCGATGGTATCCACCAATGATGAAAATGGACCCCAAGGTACATAGTATATTCCACTATGTGTGAATAAATGAGCTGATGTTGAACAACAGTGAAATCGATTAATCAAGAGCCAATGTTGTAAAGCCACTATCAATCCCGAGGTAGCCTCCCACTAAGGTTTGCAAGCTCTAAGATACTACCGGTTCCTAGATCAAGCTACTGGATAATGAGCTGAAGTCAACAGGAGAAGATCCATCGAAGGAGGGTCGTAATGCATCCCCCATCAATTGACATGGAACAGACCAAGATTATGTGATGAATGGATGAAGTCATGAAGCAGTGAAGTACAACTGACACAAAGATGGCTGACTCAAAAAGGTCAACAAGCTACTGCAGATGGCCAACACAGGATGAGACTTCCCTTGAACACATAGCAACATGACACAAGAGTGACTTGCCAGCATGACTAATGAGCACCATGTGATATCATGCAACAACGCAGGAGGCATCAAAGCATGCTCCATATGACTGAAAGAGTAACCAACCAGAGGATTAAAGAGACTCATATGGATGGTACGACTCCTAAGCAAGCTAAAGCCCAATTGTAAGATAATGATACATGCAGGTGTTGTGTTCAAGGAAAATGCAACTCACGCTGCCATTTTCATGACTAATGGAAATAAATGTTACAACAAATGTTACCATTTTGAACTTTGAAAAACTTGTTACAACAAATGTTAGGAAAACAAAAATACAACTGGCATATTATGTTATTCTCTGCTTTATGGGCATACTGTACCTTAGTGAAATCTACTACCGGCTTTACTCCATTCCAATTAGTGTATGGGGTTAAATCTGTCATTCCTATCTAGTTTGAAATCTCCTCTTTTGAATTAGATGTCGAGTTACTACCCAACACCTTAGCCCAAGAAGAACGCCTAGTACAAATTAACCAACTTTATGAAACACACCTTCTCTCCATAGTCAATAACAAAATTCAGAAGAAGAGAGTCAAGGCCCAATACGATAAATTTGTTCAATTGCGTGTCTTCTCTGAGGGTGATCTTGTTTTGGTTTATGACCAAGACCATGATAAGTTAGGTGTTGGTAAACTCAAACCATTGTGGCATGGTCCCTACATTGTTAAACATGTTCTCAAGAAGGGAGCCTATGAGTTAATTGATTATGAAGGGAATCCACTGTCGGAGCCGCATAATGGGCTCTACCTCAAATGTTACTATGCTTAGTCTATCTCGATTGTTATTTATACATAGTGTATATATGTGTGGGTGTGATTATTTTACTTTTACTTATCATTAGTTGCCCAGGTTCTATGTGTAATTCGTGTGTTTGGTCTTTGGTGCACATATGTCAACACCCTCACTACCTTATCGAGGCTTCGCAGATGGTGCAAGTCATTACACTCAGAATGTTGCTTCCGCCACTTGGGTTCTCTTTTCCCCCACCGATGAGCTTGTAATTTTAGGAGGTATTTGTCTTCACCATGTCACAAACAACGTGGCCGAATAGAGTGTTGTCATCGTGTTAGGGCCCTGTAATAATAGGATTCATAATTTTGAATAGGCTATGGTTAGTCTTGTAATATTGTACATACTTTTGCTTTCTGCAAAATGTTTTCCATATTAAAAATTAAAAAATGTAAAGAGGGTATGTCCTAAAAGAATAATCAAAGGACAAAAGAAATAAAAAGATAAAAAGGTGAAAAATATGAACCCCAAAAAGAAATAAAACAAATCATGAAAGTGTGCAAATTAAAATGCCACTACTTTTCACTTTACTAAGCAAAATAAGGTTGTGTGCAACTTGTCAGAAATGCCACAATCCATAATGGTCAAATAGCTTAATCTTGACTCATTCAGGTTTTAAATTTCATGTTAATAGATAGAGAATGAAGATTTAGCCAAACTGTTTAACCTTGGCAGATCATTAGTTAGGTAGAAAATAAAAATGAGCTCATCAGTTTAATCTGAGCCATTGGAAGTTATAAGGTTAGAATTACATAGTTTTCTTGTCAAAAGAAAAGGAAATAAAGGGTCAAAAGGCTCAAATGCACCCATTAAAATGAAGAAAAAATGTTAGATTAAATAAAGGGTACGTAGAAGAAATGTTGTAAATGCACAAGGTTGCTAAGTCAAAAGCTCATTTATCATGCTTAAGCCTATGTGTGGAGTACTAGAAAAGGTATGTTTTTGATGATCATTTCAGTATCTTTTCAGTAGAACTTACGAAACTTTTTGCATCATGAACTGAGAGAACGATAAAAAATTATAACAAAACATGTGAGATTAATATGCAAAACTAAAATGCTGACAATTGTCATTTCCTTATGCAGGAAGGAGTGAAAACGAGAAGTTGTCATTCCAAAGGAAAGGACAATGACGGGTTAACCACTGTCCCTTTGACCGGAGACCAAATGCAAACAAGGCAAAGCAAATCAAAGCAAATCGGCCCAGAAAAGGAGGTGGAGATATCGGCTCGGCGCAGGAGAGAGAAGAAATGATTAAGGATTAACGATTTGGCGAATCCCTCAGGATCCTAGATCCTGAGGGATCGTTGTTTTATCTATTTTTTGTACTTAGACATCTCCGCCATCACCCTTATAAAAGGGACAGCACTATTAGCTCGAGGAGTTATACATGATTATGTTTTTATGTAATTTCTGTTAAGATCAGAACTTTGATCATCGAGTCTCGATAAGAACTGGTTTATTGTAATTTTGCTTTATGCATTAATACAAAATTGGTGATTACTTTATCTCTGAGTCTGGATTAACTTCAAGCAGTGTATCCCTGGAGGCTAAGGGCCTGGCCCTGGAGGACACTTGCTCTTGTATTATTACGATTGGTTTTTGCGTGATTTGCTTATCATCATTATTTGGTAATCTGATGTGTTTTGTAAGTTTACATCACATGCTCTGTTATGTTTAATTCTTTAAGGTTTCCATAGACATAACTCTCGTATTGACTCTGCATTATATTGCTGTTCTTTTATGAGTTTATCTAATATTACTAGTCTTAACGAAATATTGTTACTATTCTATTACAGAGCTTTTGTGCTATACATTCACGTTACGGAATTCATCTTGGGAGTTATGTTCTTTACGATTGTTGTATTTGTAAACAATGCTGTTCTATTTTGAAACGCAGTCGTATTCTATCTAACTGAGATTGATACTTGGATCAGATTACTATTTAAGTGTGCTGTGTGTGTATGGTTCTGTTGATGCCCCGAAAATCGCTGCAACAACATTGGGGAAACCACCTGGTCCGGACCTTAATACAGCTCCTTTTCCGTTTGGAATAGTGGCTCCGACTGGGGATAATGGGACCAGTTTCCCAAAAAATATAAGTAAACGGGATGGATGAGCGACTTATAGAATATGATGGTGATAAGCGAATAACTAAAACTATCAGCAAAATATAATAACTATAATCTAATCCCGGGACTTATCGATTTCTAAAGCGTAGCGTTTGATAATCTGTGCTTCAAGACAGGCATATAGATGACTCTATCACTAAAACATAGATATTTAAATCATTCAAGACTATTGTGCATAAATAGTTACGTAGAGCGATAACAGCGAAATTACCACACTTTATCATTTATATCATTGTTACATGCATGATTAAAGGAAAAGGCATATCACAAAACATCCAATAGTGGAATGAAATGGAGATTTGTTGTTACAGCGCATACATGTATTCAACAATAGCAAGAAATAATAACACAGCAATTCATATAAAAGGAATGAATACAGATGCAGATAAAAGTACCATGTAAGCTGCTTAACACTCCCATATATTAATTGCTATGTCGCAGTCCTTTCTTCAACTCGGAAAGCATCCCAAACAACAGACAATAGTGCGCAATTGCATAAAACAACTTTCCCGTTAAATTAAGAACAATTGGTCGAGTTTCATAAAAGAATATAGGCTGAAGCACAGTAGTGCAAACTTCAGTCTTTAAGTTTGTTACAAAATTTTACGACCCTTTCTAAAAACATGAAAGGGTCTATAAATACTAAGCTAATCTAAATATCTAAGAAACTGAAATGCTATTAAGTTGGCATCAATTAATATTTCTCCCATCTTCCTTGGCGATCTGGCAATCGGCGGCAATGATTCATCAGGTAGGCTCTTTGCCTTTAAACCTGAGCTGACATATCACCAGCATTGGCTCTACTTTAGGTGGTTTGTTGAGGCGCGAACTGAGCTGAGCAGCATATGTGGCATCTTGAATATCGGGAATTATGCACCCGAGAGCATCAGTTAAACATTTGAGGGCCGACCTTTGTGTATGTGGCTTGATTAGAAAGAGCCAATATGCCTCGGAAGTCAAAGTATTTACTCCAGCGATTAACCTTCCCTTCTCCTCCAAGTTAGGATAACTTGATTGCTCAATCATGTTTGTTGTTGTTATGCTTCCAGGTGTACACTGGGAGATCATGTTTGCCAAGTAGAGTGTGTTGTTGACCAAATCAACCATATTGATGGCAGTTAATTTACACCTCGAAGCTGCCCTTTCTGCTTTCATCACTTGTGTATTCCATTCCGTGAAAAGTATGTCCTTGTATGTTTCATGGATTCTGGGAAAATTCGCTGCTTTTCCTACATCAGAATCTTGCCAGTCAAGATATGCGACTATGGTTTCTTCAGCTTGATCTAGCTCATTTCTGGCCTTCTCTACCTGCTGACATACTGATGTAGTTAGCTCGCACAATGGTTCCGCCTCAGTGAGTTGTCGGCATAGGAGCCTAATCTGAGATATTAATGCGCTGTTTATTTGAGATGCCTCGGCTCTGAAATCCTCCACTTTTTGGGTGCCCTTGATGTCTTCGAGCTGCGCTAACAGTTGAGCTATTTGCTCGTCCTTTGATTTCATCATTAGCTCATTCGCTGTTCTCAACTGTGCCAATGCCTCCGATAATTCTTTTTGTTTCTGGATCGCACTTTGGTCGATCCTCTGCTTCTCAGTTTGCAATTGTTGGGTTAATAAATTGTTTGCTTGTTGTTGTACCAACAACTGCTCTTCTGCTTGCGCCGCCTTCTGTTTTACCTCGGTCACTTCTGCCTGTAGTGCAAAAATTTCCTGGTCCTTAGTCTTCAATAGAAGACTTACCTCCGATGCCTTATCAATAGTCGCTGCAGAATAAGCTCCCGCATACTGTGACAGCTTTGTTAGGTCATCGGAGGGGTCTAATTCTTCCTTCCATACTACATTACCCGTGACTGTTTGCTCAGGAAAGATAGAAGGTTGATCAAGCTTTCGTCTCTTCCTTGATCGCTTAACAACTGCTCTATGCCTTGGGCTGTAGAAAACATCCAGGGGAGGAATATCTTCCACCTGGAGAACAATTTGATCGGAAGGGTCTTTAGGAATTACCTCAACATCCTTGGAAATTGGTGGGCTACTGGTTCCACTTAGAACCTGAGAAGAAGTGATATCTGGTGTATCACTTGTTTTGGAGGTGTCCGTATCTTTGGAGCCTTCCTTTCCACTGATAATGGAATCGAATTGCTTCCATTGCTTAAGCAATTCGGGATCAATGGTGGTCTGTTTATGCTGCTCGGTTTGGGACTCGCTCTACTCTTTTTCCTGTTCTTTCCTCTGCTGCTCCTCTAGTTCTTTCCTCTGTTGCTCCTCTTGTTCCCTTTTCTGCCTATCTGCCAATTCCTTTTTCTGCCTATCTGCCAGTTCTTTTTTCTGTTTCTCCTCTTCTTCCCTCTTCCGCTGTTCCTCTATCTCTTTCTTCTTTCTCTGTTCTTGTTCCATTTGTGCTTTCTGCTGTTTTTCTATCTGTTCTTTCTTTTGCCTCTCTGCTTGCTCTTTTCTTTGCCTTTCTGCCTGCAGCTTCTTTTGCCTTTCCTCCTGTTGCTTCTTTTGTTCTTTCGTTGTAACAGGAGGTTGGCTCGTCTGTTGCCGACCAGGCTCGCTTGAAGAAGTCGTCGGGGTTGTTGACAGTAAATCTAGAGGCAGAGTTTGCAACCTCTGCTCTCTAAGTTTATTGAACTCAGTTAACCCCTCATCATTGTATTTCATCCTAGCAAGCTCTTTAGCATGACCTATTGTTTCGGAGGCAACGAACAGGTCATCAAACATATCCTCTTGATGGTCAACTTTTGTCAATTTGGCCTGTTCTAATGCAGTGTAAGCAGTTTTCTTTGGATCATAGAGTCTATTTGGGATAGTGGCCAGGGCTAAAGCTTGCATCTTTGTGGCTTCCTTTTCTGCATGCTTGAGATCATGTAGAGTAAAGACACCAATTCTTAAGGGAAAAGAGGGCCAGCCCCTCTTCTTTTCTTTCTTGAGAGTCTGTGTAACACTCTCGGCCATAATCTGATAGGAGATTTCTCGTGCTAGCAGTTTATCTGGAATATACAAAGGGAGAACATGCGGATTGGCTTGGCTCCCGAAAACCCTAACATAGGTAAATCGCTCTTCTCCGAACCAACTTGCTACCGCTGGTAAATCAAAGGAAGCTAGATAGGAGATTTTGGGAATGGGCCTATCAAAAATAGAATAATGAATGGGAACCATAAAACCATTGCAGATTTGGTACAAATGGTCCTTGTAAGAGGACTTCCACAATTTCTGGTGGTATATATGAATGGATGAGGGGTCTTGGGCAGTCCACCTCCAACCAAGGACGGGAAACTCAAAATTGAAACATAATGTGTCTAAAATGTAAGCACTATAATAAAACAGGGGAATTTTCCTTTCAGTGACCACGGAATTGGCTCTAAAATCACGAACAGCTACAGCTAACTTATCAGAGAGAATAGTAGCCCAATCCATGATTATGCTATTTACAGCTGCTTCCATTAGGGGAACCATCTCTATGGTAAAATTAGCAGAGTCGTGTAATCCCCATAGCCTACACATCATTATCCCCGCATAGCAATAGGGAGAAGCCAAAGAATCGACTGAGTACTTACCAGAAGTTTCGTGCTTGTGTTTGGCTGGATTCTGCCTCCAATCCCGGATGGGCTCGGATTCCACTTCATTATCAGCTGCAAATTTCTCCAGGAAAGTCTTGTTGTAGACCTTCTCCGGCTCAGGCAAATGATACATTTGCCTTAGATGCTCTGGCTTGAACGACCCGAAAATCCTCCCATCCCTGGTGTTAAACGTTCTGTCGAGGATTGGAATTTCCTCAATTGCCCATCGCACTACATCTGTGTAGGGAAGAATTTGTTCTCTGGCCGCTATCCTGTGAAGGAAAGAGTCGGCCAAATCTTTGAGAGTAGCATCGGACTTCTTGAGCACGTCCACACTAGCTTCCGTCACTGTTACTTTTGGTTGCTCGGCCTCTAACAGATTATAAGTGCCTTGCCATGTAGTTCTAGTGAGACCAGTGCATGTGGTGTCCGATATTAGACCTTTCTTCTTATCGGCTGTAGTTTGTCCTGCAACTGTCGTAGCAGCGGAACCCGCGGTCCTTTTGGATTTCTTTCCCATCTTGCTCAGGCTTCTCTCGACAGATGAATTCTACACAAAGGCAAGAAAAACTGTAACAAGGAAACATAACAATGACAATCCATAGCGGGAAAGATATATCAATTGAAGCGTGCTGAGATTAATTCTCAAAAATGGCTGCGGATCCAATCACTGGGAAGATATTGCAGATACATTAAATGGTCATTTAAGGCCTGCTACTCATTAAATGATTATTACACCGTTATCCGGCTGAATGACCCCCTTAAGCGTGCAATAGATATTTTGGCGGTTGAGCGCAGGTGATCGTTAATCGAAGGGGCAAAACTTTAAATACAAACACATCACCTTATCCCTGCATTTAACGGTTTTTTGAAATCCGCGCTTTATCAATCGGATATCAATAATACTTTTAGATCTTCAAGTCATGGCTTTTTGAAACGCCGATTGCCGATAGTTGATCGCATCGCTTCGGAGAATAGATGTTATACAATCATGAGCGAAGGATCCTGCCGATCGCCGATTGCGACATCGCATCGGATTAGCGCGAAGAAACATAACAGGGTGCATTTAAAGTGATTTGCCGATTTCCCGATCACCGATATCGCATCGCATCGGGGGTAAGATCTTGGCGCCTTATTAGGGTGCATGGGATGTTGCCGACTGCCGATTGCGAAATCGCATCGGGTCGGAGTTTATAACTTAAAGTGTTTTGACCACATATGAGGCATCGCCGATAGCCGATCGCCGATATCGCGTCGCGTCGGGGCTTATGTTATGCGCGTTTATAAGGTGTGCATGGAGTATCGCCGATCGCCGATAGCGAAATCGCATCGGCGGAGACCAAGGTGCCACTTTAATGTGTTTCCCATGTCATTGCGATATGCGATCTTGCGATCGCTTTATCGCAATAACAAAAGATTGTTTTATTATTGAAAAACTATTGTTCGAAAGGCTTAAATACATAAACTCATTTGATTATCAGACCTTTTTGAACAACAGAAGTATTGATGCCAATCAAACTTTAAAAGGGACCCATTCCATATGTTAATCTTTGTAAATAAAAAATGATATGAAATGGGGGGTTGTTGTAGAGCACAATAGGTTCTCAAGTGCTGTTCCATAATTTATCAGTAATCAATGTTGTTCCATTAATGTGTGCTGTTCAATTTTCCCTTAAGAGTGAAAGATTGCCGTTTGACTGCAATTAGTGCATTTGACTTGATAGATTAAGTTTGTTACGGCTTGCGAGACTTAGTTGTTGTTCTATTTCCTAGTTTCTGTTCTATTTTAAGAATTGTTGTTCCATTACAGATTTGTTGTTCGATTTCTTATTTGTTGTTCCATTTTTCTATTTGCCGTTCCATTTACTGGCATTTGTTATTTAGGTGTGGGAAACGATCTAAGGCTATAGTGAGCCGTGGAATCTACTGTCCGGCTCCCTGATCCACGATCTGTTCTCTGATTTCCTTTTCCATCAGTTTCCAAAGGGATGGGTTATCGCTACTGAACCCTTGACTGATAAGTTACTTAGTCTTTTGAGTGTGTGGTTTACTCTTTTAAAAGTAGTCAAGCTGTAGATAAGCATCCGTTTACTCTTGTATTTTTGAACACTGTACTACTAGCATTACTCTGACAAATGATAGCCTCAGACTGAGACACTCTTTGAAATAACAAAACGCTCCCGGATTGACATATTAATGTGAGGTAATTAGAGGTGAAAGAGACCCTTTTTATAGCTCTACATTTTGGCGCCGTTGCCGGGGAAAGAGGGTAGCCATTTGTCCTTTTTTTAGAGTAGTGTACGAACCTGCTAGGGAACAGTTGGATTTTAAAAACAGAAGGTAAGAACCTATGTATGGAGCATGTAAAAGCCCTGCTCCTCTGTCCGCTTTCCTAACAGATTTGTTGTTGCTTTGTTTGAATAGATCTTAGTAGTTAATTTGAGTGCATGACTAAGCAGAAAAAACCAGAAAAAAATACCAAACCTCTACCCAAGCCAGAAAAATCTAAGGGGCCGGTGACCCTTGGCCGAACGACCTTCATAGACGAAATCTACAAGAAAGCAGAATCTCAGCCATCAGTAGGACCCAAGAAAATCATTTCTAAACAACCTACTAGTTCCCTTCAGGCCACAGGATCACCATCTGTAGCCTTTGCTGAGGTGCATAGTCAAACTGAAGAGCAGGACTTTCAAGAAATTGAAAATTCTACTCCAGAACTATTGCAGGAAGGGAATTTCAGCAATCTTTGTGAAGGAGAAGGAGAGACAGGGGAAACTGAGGAACCAAGATCTCCTATTGGAACAACTCAGCCATTAAACAACCCTGACAAGGGAAGTGCTACAAAAATCGTTGTTGAAGAAACCCAATCTCCTCAGACATCAGGCATTCTCATTATCCTAGATAGAGGAAGTGCTATTAAAACTATTCCTGTCAAAGCCATTCCCTCTCAACCTAGGAATACTCTCCTAGATATCCCTGAAGGTTATTGGCATATATTTGACCCTATGGCCCAAAATCAACCAAACACTCAAACTTCTACATTACAATACCCTATAGTGGATTCTGCAGCAAATGCACCTATGAAAGCAATTCCTCTTCAACATATCCCTACATTTCACGGCCTCACATCAGAAGATCCGGATGCATTTTTATTTGAATTTGATGTGTTGTGCAGGGGATATTATTACACCACCGACCCCCAGAAACTGAAATTATTTCCCTCTACATTAAAAGGGGCCGCTTTAAGATGGTTTATGGGATTAGGTGGCGGGGTTATAAATAACTGGGATCAAATGAAAGAATCTTTTCTAAAAAAATATCAGGATTATTGCAGGTCTAGAGAACTGAAGGACGAAATATTCCAGATTACAGCTAGATTGAATGAAACATTAGAGGAGTATGTGGAACGTTTCCAATATAATCTACAAAGATCGCCTTATGCATCACTACCTTTACCTGATAATGTGTTAAAAACAGCATTGATAAGGGGCATGAAGGAACAATGGATCGAAACATTAAACATTATGGGAAAAGGGGATATTTATCAAGAAAATTTTGCTGACATAATTGATTTATGTATCAGGAGCTCGAGAGGCAGCACAAGAGTAAAACTAGCAGAACATGATCGGTTTGCAAGAGATAATAAAATTTCAACAGAAGGAGTAACACGTGTAGAAATTGGAAGTTTATTGGAAAATTTTAAAACTGATATTCTAGGGACACTAACTACACAACTTGATATTATGCAGGCCAAACAGAAGCAGATGGAGGCAGAACGGAATTTGGCGATCTTCTGTCCCCGATGCAGGAAAAAGCATAGTCACAAGGAGTGTCCACTGGATACAGTTCAAACATGCGCCATCTGTACAAAAGATCACCTTACGGAGAGCTGCCCCTCACTTCCTGGGTTGAAAGCGGTATATAAGGAAGCAGAAAAAGAACCAGAATCGGTGTATTTGCTCAACCAGCACTGTCAGTGGCAACCGAGACAATCTGGTATGTTTCCAAACCCAGCTTCTTCTTTTCAGCCTCCACAGTATAATTCTCAACAATATATTACGTGGCAAAGCAAATCCCAATCCCCGTTTCCAAAATGGTCACCATAGTCGTTTCCTTCTTCAAACCCGTGGCTGAATCAGGCAAACCAATCTGGTTGGACGAATTTTCCTTATACTCCACCATATTGGCAAGGTAACTCATATCCTCCACAATGGATTCCCCCTACTTCACAAAGTTTAGCCTGACAGACAAACTGGCAGAGACCGATGCATCAGCCAGTAGGAACTATTCCGTTCCCTCAACCTACACTGCCAGCCTTGCAACAAAATCCCCAGTCTAATCTGAGACCGCAACTCCTAGCCCAACCCAACACCAATCCAAATAACAAGCCGGTCCAATCTCTCCAAATTATAGAAACACTAGAAATAGGAGCCAACCTGAGGGAATGTAATGATCTTCAGTTAAGATCTAGGCGTATTATTGAAACCGAGGGAGATAAAACAGTTCAGATTGAAGATCAGTTACCCAGAGAACATCTGTCTCAACAAGAGGATGTGAATAAACAAAAAACTTATAATCAAGCAACCACATCCTCTCCTCCCTTCCTAGAATGATTAGTCATACCTCAACCTATACAATATCTTGATTTTGACATTCTGGGAGAATTACAAAATTTGTACATAAAAATTCCATTCCTCCAAGCCATTCAAGACATCCTGATATACGCAAAAACTATCAAAGAATTGTGCATAAAGAAACCAAGGAGGAATATAACAAACAATCCAAGAGTCCACGTAGTCGGCACTTTATCTGACTTACTATCAGGGAAAGAAACACCCATTAAATATGAAGATCCAGGAAATCCAATTGTAACTATCCAAATTTATGGTCAGACCTTGTCTAATGCCTTGGTTGATCTAGGAGCTGCAATTAATATCTTGACAACCACTACTTGCCAAAAGCTAGGCATTACATCTGTAGAACCCACTTCTACCTTGCTAGAATTGGCTGAGCGATCTGTGGTTAGGCCAGAGGGTACTCTACATGATGTCATGGTCTCTGCGATTCCTGGGAATATCCAACTGATTTCCTGATAATAAATCCCAAAACCCGACTTGATGGACACCCGCTGATTTTAGGAAGGCCTTGGCTTGCCACTGTCGATGCTTATATTGGTTGCTGGCAAGGAAATATGACCATAACCAAAGGACCAAATATCAAGAATTTAGTTATATATCCTCCAGCGCAGCCAAGTGTCACAATAATCAAAACTAATAAGCACCTTGTATCATACCTTACTGATAACATTAGATCTCCATTAACTATCCAAGAGGCACTTGATTTTAAAGACCAAATAGAAGATGATGCCATTAATAATTTCATTAGTCAAACTGAATCTAAATCCGGCACATAGTGTCGCATGATAGAAGCAGCATTTGATAATGACTTAGAAGAAGATCCTCTGAAATATACACATGATCAAACAATACCTGTTACTTCTATTGCAAATATTAAATTTGTGGAAATTGAACCGGCAAAAACCTTAAATATTAATGCCAACCTCACACCCGAACAAGAAACGAAGCTCATCCATTTTTTAAGGAAATATAAAGAAGCATTTGCATGGAACTATCCTGATATGAAAGGAATTGACCCCGAATTATGTACACACCACATTTATATAGAAAAGGATGCCAGACCTGTTCATCAACCTCAAAGGAGACTTAATCCTCATCTAAAAGATGTGGTAAAAGCTGAACTTCAAAAACTTTTAGATGTCAATTTCATCTATCCTATCTCTGATAGCAAATGGGTCTCTCCGCTTGTGGTGGTACCAAAAAAGAATGGGAAATGGAGAATCTGTGTGGACTACAGGGAGCTAAATAAAGCAACACAAAAAGACCACTTTCCTCTCCCATTCATCGACCAAGTATTAGACACTTTAGCTGGAAAGAAATTCTTTTCTTTCCTGGATGGCTTTAGTGGATACAATCAGATTCAGATTGCCCATGAAGACCAAGATAAAACTACTTTTACTTGTCCTTGGGGAACATTTGCCTACCGAGTTCTACCTTTTGGCTTATGCAATGCTCCTGCCACATTCCAAAGGGCTATCCTTAGCATTTTTGCAGATTTAATAAATGACGGAATTGAGGTATACATGGATGACTTTACACCATATGGAGATGATTTCGATCCAGCATTGGATACCCTGGAAAAAGTCCTACAACGCTGCATTGCTACCAGGCTTTGTTTAAGCCACGAAAAATTTTATATGATGATGACTGAAGGACTTATCCTAGGACACTATGTTTCAGCAGCTGACATTCAGGTAGACCCATCCAAAATCCAAATACTTTTGCTTATTCCCACTCCTACCACTCAAACAGAGGTACGCAGTTTCCTTGGATTTTCTGGTTATTACAGGCGATTTATAGAACATTATTCACACATTGCTGCACCTCTATATGCACTAACCGGTAACGTTGATTTTCTTTGGACAGAAAAATGTGAACGTGCTTTCAAGGATTTGAAGAAGCTCGTATCCACAACCCCAGTCCTTCGAGGACCAAATTGGGATTTTCCATTCCAGATATCATCTGATGCCTCAGATACAGCCATTGGAGCGGTCCTTGGGCAGGAAGAGGATAAAAAACCATATGCTATTTATTACATCAGCAAAAATTTTTCCCCTGTTGAATTAAATTACACTGTTATTGAAAAGGAATTCCTAACTATAATACATGCTGTCAATAAGTTTAGACATTACATTACTGGATATCTTGTTATCTTGTATACAGATCATTCTGCTATAAAATATTTAGCAGATAAACCTGTCACAAATGGCAGAATAACCACATGGCTGATTTTATTGCAGGAATTCGATATTACAATCAAGGATCGTCCGGGCAAGGAAAATCCTGTAGCAGATTTCCTCTCAAGAATGCCAAAGCCAATCGATGCAGGAGCAGTTGAGGATCAATTCCCGGATGAGCATCTGTTTGCTGTTGCTGTTCAAACACCCTGGTATGCTGATGTTGCCAATTACCTAGCAGTAGGTAAACTACCAAACCATCTATCCCCTAATGAGCGGAAACAAATTGTTTAGAAGAGTGCTCGCTTCTCGTGGATTGGGGGCTATTTGTTTCACGCAGGAGCAGACATGCATATCAGGAGATGCATCCGAGAAGATGAAATCTTTGACATTTCAAAAGCCTGTCATGATGGTCCATGTGGTGGACATTTCGCTGAGCGCAGAACTGGACATAAAGTGCTGTAGACAGGGTATTATTGGCCCACGATTTTCAAAGATGCAAAGAAATTTGTCCAAGCCTATGACAGTTGCCAGAGAGCAGGACGCCCTGGCCAATTTGATGAGATGCCTCTGAAACCACAGTTAGTCATTGAACCATTCGAGCAATGGGCTCTTGATTTCGTTGGACCAATTAACCCATCATCAAACCAGAAAACTATATTTTGGTGGCAACAGAATATGTCACCAAGTGGGTTGAAGTAGAGGCATTGCCAAGGGCTACAGAGGACTCTATCATACAGTTCCTGTTCCATCTATTTGTACGATATGGCCTTCCAAGAGAAATAATTACAGACGGTGGATCACAGTTTGCTGGGAACAGAATAGCTGCAACACTCAACAACTATCACGTCCAACATAAAATCACTACTCCATACCACCCACAGGCAAATGGGCAGGTAGAAAGAAGCAATAAGATAATAGAATCAATCCTAATGAAAACCATTGCGTCACACAGACGTGATTGGGCTGCCAGACTACCTGAAGCACTGTGGGCTTACAGAACAACATGGAGAAGCACCACTGGTTACTCACCTTATCAATTAGTGTTTGGAAAACAACCCATTTTCCCCATAGAATTTGAAATCCAAACATTACGGACAGCACAGGAAGTTGGCTTAGATCTAACCGAGGCACAGATTAATCGATTGCAGCAGATCAATGAGTTAGACGAAATTAGGCTCTCTGCACTTCAAAACACTGCCCTGATTCAACAGCAGCGAGCTAAATGGCATGATGCTCTCATTAAAAATAAAGTCTTCCATGAGGGAGACTGGGCTCTTTTGTATGACTCTAGGTTTCAGGACTTCCCTGGGAAACTCCAGACTCGTTGGTTGGGACCATACAAAATCCAGAAGGTACATGACAATGGAACCCTTACTCTAATCACTATTGACGGTTCTGGATATGCCTTCAAGGCAAATGGCCACCGAGTTCGTCTCTATCGCAAACCACTCACTCGGGAGTCCTTCTGCCAGCAGCTATGCCGAGACTCTGATATGGAGATTTTGGGAGAGGAAGAGAAGTCTTCCTCACCTGTAATTCATTAAGGAATTCATTTCTTTTTACAGTTTGTACATAAGTTCTTTTTCTTTGAATCATTTTTGTACATATTTTTGAATTAATGTTTTGTAGTCATTTTTGCTGTTCCTTTTTCAAAAGAACAACATTTTTCTCCCGGCTGCTCCTTTTTCAAAAGAGCCAATTCCGTTGGATCAGCCGTCATCTCGTTGTAATTTGGATCTTTTCTTTATTTTTGTGTGTTCTGCTGTTCCTTTTCCAAAGGAACGACATTTGCTTGTTCTGCTGTTCCTTTTCTAAAGGAACAACATTTTGATTTTTTCCGTCCCTTTTCCAAAGGAATGGCATTTGTGTGTTTCTGCTATTCCTTTTTCAAAGGAACAACATTCTTGATTTCTATTGTTCCTTTTCCAAAGAAACAACATTCTTGATTTTTGCTGTTCCTTTTCCAAAGGAACGACATTTGCTTGTTCTGCTGTTCCTTTTCTAAAGGGACAACATTTCAATTTCTGTTGTTCCTTTTTCAAAGGAACGGCATATCTGCATGTTTTACTGTTCCTTTTCCAAAGGAACAACATTTTCGATTTCTGCTGTTCCTTTTCCAAAGGAACGACGTTTTTGCATGTTTTGTTGTTCCTTTTCCAAAGGAATAGCATTTTTGATCTCTACTGTTCCTTTTCCAAAGGAACAACATTTTTGATCTCTACTATTCCTTTTCCAAAGGAACAACATTTTTGCGTCTTTTGCTGTTCCTTTTTCAAAGGAACAACATTTTTAGGTTCTGTTGTTCCTTTTTCAAAGGAACGGCATTGGAGTGTTCTGTTGTTCCTTTTTCAAAGGAACGACATTTTCTGCTATTTGTGGTCTTTTGTTGTTCCTTTTTCCAAAAGGGACACCACTTGCATGCTTTTGCTCTCCTTGTGAAACAGTTTGTTCTTTTCGCTGATTTAAATTGAGGATGCTTATTGCTCCTGTGCTTTCAAGTCTTTTGGAAGACAGCTATGCACTTATGCAATGGATACAAAATCACAACACACTGAAATCAGCAAATCATAAATCGCTATCTTTATAAGGCTCTATATTGGTAAGAGGAAAAAAGGAAGGACACACTTACTTATCATCTTTTGCTCTCATTGTTCTACTAATCTTGCTCTGATTGGTTATCCTTATCATGTTGATCCCTTTTTAATCCTCTCTGATTATTATTTAGGAATAATAGCAAAGGGTTTATATCTTCCTTTTGAGATGTTAAGACTTCTTCCACCATTCCTACTCTTAAGGAGTGTTGAACCACCCTTTGTGTATAAATAAGGGAAAGTATTGTATGAAAAAGAAAGAAAAAAGAGTAAACATGACTTATAAGTTGTCAAATGCAGGATAGGGGGTCTCATCAAGAGCCAGCCTACCATGATCATGAGGACGAAAGCGAAGTGGCATTCCCACTATGGCCACCACACCAGGGATATGGTCCAAAAGGTATATCAAGTAAACAACCCTTGGAACCGGAGGTCTCATCACGAGCCGACCTGCCCACTTTTCGCTCCTTCCTCGTGAATGTCATTATGATTAACTAGTCACCAAGCCAGCATAATGGCCTACATTTTGACATTATACAACATTCCCTAAGTATACACAGCGGATCATGGTTCCAAGGGTGAAATAAACAACTCTGCCAAGGTTATGGACACCTGTTGGTAGCAGAGCACTGTTAATGGTATTGAAGTCACATTATTTACACCAATAGGTGAGTTATTAACACCCTTCTATTTCTTATACCTTAGTAGTTAATCATATATCGTTTCCCGAATTATATAACGCATGTAAATTTATTATCACCAATCATGGCAGAGTAGTTGACAATGACCGCATGAGACTTGGAATGTACGGCAGCTGTCCTATCCTCCCAGCCTCGCATCATATCACAACAACCTTACGTAATAAGCGATCCAACGTTATCCCTCGATTTCGGTAATTTGCTATTTTTTTTGTAAACATGGCATATTTCCATACATTGTTCCTTTATGACTCTGATTCAGAGCGGGCGCTGCTCCTTTATTTGACGGCTGGGACAGCCTATCACATTACGGGGGGGAGGTTAACCTCATCATTCCCTGGATTACGTGTCAGCTCACTATTCGGGAAAGTTGTGTACTAGGGTATGGCATGGCTTAACGATATACTATTTTTATTTCTTCTGCACGAATTGCTGTTCATAAGCCATTTCTATGGTATGCTCTGTTTTTTTTTAGCAAAGTCTTGCGTCTGTTAGCCTCTCTGTGTTTCAACAGCACGATCAGCTGCCGTTCCATTGAGAGTTCATAGTGAAAACATGGGAGGAAGATCGATCTGGAGGGAACCGTAGGTGTTGATAGTCTCCGCGGCTGCCCGGGAAATCCTGGCAAGAGCAGGGTGGCTGACCTATCTCAACCGCTTGCAAGAGTCTAACGAGACGGTGGAAATTGAATTCCTGCAGAATTTGCAAGAGGATCACTCTACAGTGAGGGGGAGACATATAGCAGTTATTAATGACATGGTCGCAGAAGTCTCGGGACTACCAGCCACCAGACCTGTATGGACGTTAAAAAAGGAGAGATTACAGAAGATTCTAGAAATCTTCCAGGACGAAGGCCAGAGCCAGGCTTTTGAAGGTTGGCAGAAGGAACAAGAGAAAGTCGCAAAGGTAACTCGTAGGCTAGATATTGTTATCAAGCAGATGGATACCTTGTGTTCTTTATACAATGACGTCTTAGCATGTAGAACCCCTGCCAAGAATTATGCCCTGTTTCTACTGGAACGGTATTTGCAATTAAAAATAAAAGATGTTAAAGCAGGTGCTCTCATACAAGTTAACACTGTTAATGATTTTATTGACTGTTGTAAGCACTACGGGGTAAAAGTCCAGAGACTACTGTGTGAGTTCTATTTACATAACCTTGTACTAGGCCAGGAGACCGAGCTAAACCTGGCCCTTTTGTTGGAGACATCCAATTGCAGGCATTCATCTCATTCGGGGTTAATCAGATTAAATGGCTTAAAGCCTATAATACTTTCCAGAGGCAAGAAAACGGCTTAGATTTGTGGGTAAGGGCTGAGCCTAGGGACCCAGTACAACTGTGGAGAGCACATAGAAACCTCATGAAGACTCCGGGTGTAATTGAAGCATTAGGACCTATGCATGAGGCACTCATTCGGTAGGGATTAGATTACTTTTCCTCTATTAAGGACCTTGCCATTGATGCAGCTAAATTTCGGTATCAAACCTCTAATCCGAATATCCAGCTCAGGGAACCGTTTAAGTATGAGAATTTTAAATTAGTTTCCAACCGCTTGCACCTCTATGGCAAAATCATTTTGAGGGCAGGGCCATCCTGGTTAGGATATAGGTTCCGGAGCCCAATTATTTGGCATCCTGCACCTGGATACCAAGCCCTGTATGAAATGCCCGAGGGTCAGACGGGCCATTTCTTTGACCACCTAGTTACTCATTATGGCTGTAGGCCTCCATGCAAGATTCCATCTCCAGCCTATTCTCTCACTGTCTTGCATGTCAACTACAACATTTTCATGAGGGCATGAAACAGGGTAAGCAGGGGGGTGTGTGGAGTACTAAAAAAGGTATGTTTTTGATGATCATTTCAGTATATTTTCAGTAGAACTTACAAAACTTTTTGCATCATGAACTCAGAGAATGATAAAGAATTATAACAAAACATGTGAGATTAATATGCAAAACTAAAACGCTGACAGTTGTCATTTCCTTATGCAGGAAGGAGTGAAAACGAGAAGTTGTCGTTCCAAAGGAAAGGACAAGGACGGGTTAACCATTGTCCCTTTGACGGGAGACCAAATGCAAACAAGGCGAAGAAAATCAAAGCAAATCGGCCCAGAAAAGGAGGTGGAGATATCGGCTCGGCGCAGGAGAGAGAAGAAATGATTAAGGATTAACGATTCGGCGAATCCCTCAGGATCCTAGATCATGAGGGATCGCTGTTTTATCTATTTTTTGTACTTAGACATCTCCACCGTCACCCTTATAAAAGGGACAACATTATTAGCTCGAGGAGTTAGACATGATTATGTTTTTATGTAATTTCTGTTAAGATCAGAACTTTGATCATCGAGTCTCGATAAGAACTGGTTTATTGTAATTTTGCTTTATGCATTAATACAAACTTGGTGATTACTTCATCTCTGAGTCTGGATTAACTTCAAGTGGTGTACCCCTGGAGGCTAAGGGCCCGGCCCTAGAGGACACTTGCTCCTGTATTATTACGATTGGTTTTTGCGTGATTTACTTATCATCGTTATTTTGTAATCTGATGTGTTTTATAAGTTTACATCACATGCTCTGTTATGTTTAATTCTTTAAGGTTTCCACAGACAGAACTCTCGTATGGACTCTGCATCATATTGCTGTTCTTTTCTGAGTTGATCTAATATTACTAGTCTTAACGGAATACTGTTACTATTCTATTACAGAGCTTTTGTGCTATACATTCACGTTACGGAATTCATCTTGGGAGTTATGTTCTTTACGATTTTTGTATTTGTAAAAGATGTTGTTCTATTTTGAAACGCAGTCGTATTCCGTCTAACTGATATTGATACTTGGATTAGATTACTATTTAAGCGTGTTATGTGTGTATGGTTCTCAAGCGATGTTCCATAATTTATCAGTAATCAGTGTTGTTCCATTAATGTGTGCTGTTCAATTTGCCCTTAAGAGTGAAAGATTGTCGTTTGACTGCAATTAGTGCATTTGACTTGATAGATTAAGTTTTTTATGGCTTGCGAGACTTAGTTGTTGTTCTATTTCCTAGTTGCTGTTCTATTTTAAGAATTGTTGTTCCATTACAGATTTGCTATTCAATTTCTTATTTTCTGTTCCATTTTTCTATCTGCCGTTCCATTTACTGGCATTTGTTATTTAGGTGTGGGAAACGATCTAAGGCTGTAGTGAGCCTTGGCATCTACTGTCCGACTCCCTGATCCACGATCTGTTCTCTGATTTCCTTTTCCATCAGTTTCCAAAGGGATGGGTTATTGCTACTGAACCCTTGACTGATAAGTTACTTAGTCTTTTGAGTGTGTGGTTTACACTTTTAAAAGTAGTCAAGCTATAGATAAGCATATGTTTACTCTTGTATTTCTGAACACTGTACTACTAGCATTACTCTGACAAATGATAGCCTCAGACTGAGACACTCTTTGAAATAAAAAAACGCTCCCAGATTGACATATTAATGTGAGGTAATTAGAGGTGAAAGAGACCCTTTTTATAGCTCTACACTATGTTTCATGTGCAAGAGGAAATGTGAGAAAGAAAGGATATCCATCAAGCTTGTTTAACTAATTTCCCCTCATTTCACTATACCCCCACATACTTATTTTCTAATTTCCCCATTCTCCCTTCATTACTTATTAATTTCTCTTTTTCCCTCATTTTGATCTTTACACCTTCGTTTCACACATTCCCCTAGAAATTACCCTTCAAAAATAATCCCCCCTTCCTAAAACCCTTTTCCCTAGTGTCAAACCCATTCCCCATTACAAATATCACTTTTCCCCTTGATAATTTCCCTTCTTTCCCCTCAAAAACCCATAAAAACCCCTTATCCTAAGTTTTTATGCCCTCACATTATGTAATTAACTTCCCCGCTTCATATTTTCCTGATACCCTTTTTTAACCCACCAACCCTTGGTGTGGTTAAAAAACCCCGCCACATAACTCGTGGTGCCAACTTATTTACTTGCTTCTTATATTAAACCCAGACATTATGCACTAATTAATTACAACTATTTGTAATTAAATCCCGGGCCCCGCCAAGTAATTTTCCCAATTCTATCCGTGCAACTCAATTTCGTAATGGCCCTCAAATCTCCTACCCCCATATCAGACAGTGTATAGCCATATCGCATAGATTGATTATCCAACCGATAACAGCCCAAAAGCACACGAGATTCATGGTTTTTCCTGGGCATTGTTCTGCTACATGGCGACACCAGGCTAGATCACGTACTCAAGAAAAAGACTGCCCGCCCTCCAAAAGCGGTGTGATGACCCAGAAAACCAACTCCCTGCCTAAACCAAAAACTGTCCACTATTCATTTATAATTTCCGTGCCAAAATGTGACTGTTACCTATTAAAACGCCAAAAATGCCCCAATTCGCTCTTTTCGCTCGTTTTCACTGCAAACTGTTGCTTAGCCATTTTCGACACCCTGAAACCCCTGCGACGAATTTGACCACCTTCTACCACCTGAAGACGCTCCAGATACCCAATTGAAGCAACCGGTTGACAATTAAAAGCAACAGTACCTTTTTCATTCACTACTGAACCCAATTTGCACATCAAACCATCAATTTCCAGGTATTCTTGGAAAAAACCAGAACGACCCTTGAATTTGAAAACGCACAGTTTAAATTGAAAGGTTAATTAATTGAATTAATTAAGAAACCTTCCAGAAATTGAAGAGAAACCTATTTGTACATCCCAAACCCTTTTACAAACTGTAATTACCCTCCCACTGTTCTAGAGCTTCCAAACCTCACTTCTAAAACCAATGAAAGCCTAATTCAAATCTATAAACCCAATTATGGCTTCCCAAACCTCTCTGAATGTGAGACCTCTGCAAACCCCTCACCTGGACATCGACCACCTTGCATTAGTAGACAGAGACTTCCAAATAAAGGACACAGCTTCCCCTACCTACCTTCTAAAGCTCCATTACTGGAGTAAGGACAAGTTCTTAAATGAGCACGATGACATTCACCATTGGGAGTCTGATTTGCCCAAGTATTTGTTTCCAGAAGTGCACCCATTCCCAGAAATCATCCACTTTTGTCATGCTTGCTACATTCCCAGCCAAAGATCCATTGTCACCCCTGACCAACAAGTTTTATTTACCATTACTGCAGAATATATTAACCAAATGCTACAAGTCCAATAAAGCCCAAATGAGACCCCACTTTCTATTGAAGGCTTGCTTGACCTCTCTATACCAAGTTAGACCCTCCTAGGATAGCTCAATTTTCCAAAAATTCATCATAGAGGAGTGTCATACTCCTACAGAAAGTCCTCCATATGTTGCCACCATTTTTTCTGAGAGAGGCAGACAAATCATCACCATGCTCTCTTGCATTTTAGGATACACCACAGATGAACATGTGGATGAGGTTGTTCTTGCCTTCCTTTCCATCTTTTCCCCAGGCAAGCCTCCTGCTATAATGTATAACTATGCTCAGTTCATAGCAGACAGAATGCATGAACAATTCACCAGGCTACCAACCAAGAGAGTTTTCAAGTATTCTTCAGTCTTATTCCATATGTTTTTATACTACCAGTCAGACAAGTTTCCTATCAGCATTCAGAAGTTGGATACCAAAGGAAACCCAAGATCAGTCATCTACTGGACACCATTGATCTAGAAATTCTCCACTATTTTTTCCTACAAAGACTTCATTGATTTATTTTTCCATCCAGTTATGAATATGCTAACTAGTAGCCCTTAGCCCAGAATCAGTCAAGAGATCAAAAGGGTGTTACAGTTGGAAAAGAACAACAAAGTGGGAGACTGGTATCTGTACCAGAACCACTTAGAAATAAGAATTTATGGATTCCAACCTTCCCACTTCCAAAATACCTCCCCATGAGGATATTTGCACTAGAATACTTTAGGAAGATTATAAATTCTGATGAAGTCAATTTCCTATCAGCTAGGAAGAAGACCCAATTCAAAATGAAAAATCAATTGGGCCCCTTCATTTGTAATACCAGAGAAGCTGGACCAGAGGCAGATAAGATTTTGCAACAAATGAAATTCAAGAACAACTTTATGTGGCAGTATGACCCTCATGGAGTCATAAACAAGCTAAGGATAAAGGTCAAATTGGGACCTTTCATCCATCATCCCAGACCAAACATTGAGAGGTTTTCCAACCAATCAGAATGGTTGGAAAACACTCTAATAGACATGGACAATATTGTAGTTGATGTAGAGAATACATTGATTGATGTAGAAAAACATATTGATACAAGTTCCTTCCTGCAGGTTATAGAACTATGAGAACCAATGAATATTCCTCCTATTTTACAAACTCCAGCAAATGAGGATAGAAATGCAAAGAGAACCAGGGAGGAGGGTTCCAGTTCAGCTATGGAAACCACAGGTGAACAGTTTGAGATCAGTTATAGGAAGAGGCCCAAGCTTAATCCTGTAACTGAATAGGAAGACACAAATGACTCACTGGAAATCATTGACATTGATACAATGGTGGTAAGGAGCAAAGGCCCATCAGCTTCAGGAGAAACTCATCAGCCCTCAACATCAAAAACTCAACTTATTGAAAGACAGCTCAGTGTTTAGGTTTCTTCATTCACCAAGCCTGTGGATAAAGAGAAGGACATCAAAGATAGATATAAGGAAATTAAGTTGAGAAATGAGAAGTTGAAGGCTGAGACTTATGCCCAATACTTCAAGCAGACACCTACAAATCAAAACAGGTTGATGTCAACCTTTTACATCAAAACAAGAAAAATGCAAATGTCATTCATGCAACCTACAGTCCAGCAGCCAAAAATATTAGCAGACTATAGGAAAACTGATTTTGAGGTTTTGTCCAGGGATGTTCATCCCATTGACCAAATTGAGTTTCGTAAGCATGTAGGTGGAATGATCTATTCCACCTTGACAGGTAAAGCTATGGCTACACATAAGCTACAAAGTTCATTAGATACTACCACTTCAAGGTACAAACTGGAGAATGCCTCCTCAGAGGCCAAAGATAACAGAATCAAGTCACTGGAAGACTTGGTCATTGAGCTGGGACATGATCCCAATGATATCAAGGCTGCTAAGAAGTTGATAAAGAAAAAGAATGAGGACATTTCTGCTCTCAAAAAACAATTCAAATTGCCTCATTTAGAGCACCCACAGACAAAATAGGTCTTAGAAAGCCAAACACATTAGGAGGAAATGATGGACCTTGTTTTACAACTCAATGATCAATTTAAGGAAATGGAGGAGTTAGACAACTTGATATAGTTAAAACAAGCTAGTCTTGAGACTACCACTGCCACTTTTATCCCAACATTCACTACTACAGTACCATCCACTTGGCAGTTGCATTGGCTCATACAGCTCCATTGGCTACAACGCTACTAGCTGCCACAACATCTACATCAGCAACAGGGTCGACAACAACAGCAGCTCAACCACGTGATGAGGAAAGTAAGTTAGTCAAGGCAATGGAAGACATGTCCATTCAGACCACACAAATAAACAAGCTTAACAAAAAGATAATCAGTCTCAAGAATGACAATAAGCTTGCCCAGATTATGCACAAAGAAAAAGTACAGAAGGCAACCAGAATGAATGAAAGGATAAAGAGGTTAGAGAAAGAACTGTCATTAAAGGAGCGACTTGGCCAAGCTAAGGAACAATTATGGGCCAATATCATTGACTTTATCAATGATATTTGGCCATCCATTCAAGTAATATTTGAGCAAAATGACTTAGGGAAAGAGGCTACAAAAGCCATTCAAAGAGTTAAGGCTGAACGGGGAGACATGCCAGAAGAAACCACTAGGAGCTAGAGATACCTGACAGGACTGGCACAATACTAGAGGTAAAAAAGGTCCTCACCAAGAGGAATTTGATGATGAACCTTGAAGATAAATGCCAAACCATGCAGCTGGCTATAGACAGGTTCATGGATAAGTTTGATTTTTTAAGGTAGAAAGGTCTGCCAAATATATTAGAGAGGCGGCCAGATATCAGGTAAATACTTCGTCGATGAAAGGGATGCCTACTGGAAAGGTTCTATATCAAACATTTGAGAACCTGTTTTACCTCCAGCATGAGGTAAAACACCTTTTTGTAAATAAACCCACTTTTGCCAAGTACACAGAAGCAGATGAAATTTATAGGAGGATGGTAAATATTCAATTACCAGATGCAGACACATGGGAAAAGTTGAATGACTTACTATAAAAATACACAGTCAAAATGTGAAAATTGACAGTCAAAGTGAAAAAGGCATAGTAAAGAAAAGGAACAGGCCAACCAGATCAAAGAGTATCAGGTGAAAGTGTATTAGTTGAAACATAAAAGTAAAAAGAACAACCAGCGTGAAAACCAACAACAAGGCAGAGAATAAACAACAAAATATTAGAGCATAAAGACAACACAATTAAAAAAATAGGGACAGCATACAACAGTTGAACAGCTGTCTCCATCTTCTTGCATGAAGATATTTCTTTCTCCTAGATTAATTCCCAAGACAGTTTGGGATATTTTGTAAACTATTTTTGTATAAATACTTCATATTTCAAAGTATTGGGTGTGGATTGCTATACATTTGTAGAGTTGTATTGATCATAAACCTAAGGGTTATTGTACCAATTTTTCAAGTTAGCAAACTGGACTGAGGAATAAAAAGATTGCATTACAGGATTCATGTGTTGAGCTATTACAATGAAGTATTTTCCTTGTCAAATTTGTTATCTTCTTATGTATTTCAAAAACCTGCATGTTATCTAAAGTGAATGAATTAACTGGAAATTTATTCCAGAATTTGTTTAAGTACACTTTGTCTTGAACAGTTAATCATTTCTATGTTTTCTTCTTATATCTGGATCTCAGAATCATTAATTGCTCTCCCATCCTGGTTGAACTCTTTCACTTATTTCATAATTCGGCCTAAGGAACCATTAATTTCTCTGTGGATCTAATTGAAACCAAATTCACCATCCAGCCTTAAGATCTGAAATAACTCAGCTACCTTGCCATGTAGACATTATTTTTAGAACTTGATCCAGTCCTGTTTGCTTGAAATTTGACCCCATAACCCAATGGTAAAAGACATCCCTCTATCCATCTAAGTGATCCCATCACCAAATCCAAATCAAAACCCAAGTATAATCATAACTAGCCTAAAATGAAATAACTAAAACAAAGTTAAATCATAAAGAGAGAGCCCTCTCTGAGCATTAGGAAGGCTAGATCCTAATCTCCAAAGTAGGTTTGTGGTTACCTCTAATCATTTCTTTCTTAACAACTCTAGAGAAATATTGGAGTGATAACATATTGGTGACCATACTAGGGACTCGATCCTCAGTGTAATAAAACTTTAAGGAAATCTTAATTCTCATCTTTTGCACCTTAAGGTCATTTTTGAGTTGTTTAAAAGTTTCATAAAAACAATTAAAAATTTAAAATTCTGCCTCCCAAAAAGACTCACTATACCAAGGCAAATCCAGATCCAAACCCTGCTACAATAGTTGATGACCTTGACAGAATTTTATGGAAATGAGAAAAGGTAGAAACGCAAGAAAGTAGTAGCCAGTTAGTTAAAGAAAATTCACTCCCCGAGGAATTATCAACTTTAGAGGATATTCTGTTTGATTTGTCATTTGACCTTTCATTATTTAGAACTAAATCAGAAAATGCAATTCATGAAACTGTATTAGACCCTAATTTTATTCAATTCATTGAGTCAAAAAAGGTGCCTATACATCCAGATTTAGATAAACTTGTGTTGGAAACTTTTGACAAACTAGAAGCTTTATCCTCTACATTGATAATCCATATAGATGATGCCTATCTTCAATAATCAGTTGAATTATTTTCCCTCACTATTGTGCCTCTGAAATTTCTGCAGAATCTTCAAATACTGTAAATACACCTTCATTTACTACCACCTCGCCTATAATATCCACCATAATTCATTCCCCTAAACCAATTATTCCTCACCTTCCTCTTCAACCAAACACCTCAAGCTCATCTAGTTCATCTCCAACCATCTCAAGTCCTTCTTCAAGCACCACTACTTTTCCCCCTAGTCAAAACAAAATCTCAGCCATGGCAAACAAATATGCACCTTTGGTTTTACCAGCACAACTACATGCCATGCCCCAAGATTATCAAAGTAAAATCTTTTTTTTTTTTATTCTACTGGTCAGTATACTACCCAACAACATGTGAACAAAATGACTGATTACTTTGAATTGCATGAAATCGATGAGTTTGATGTCCAAATGAGGTTATTTGCCCAAACATTAACAGGGGATGTTAAGAAATGGTTCAAAGGTTTACCTGCTAATCATATTGCAGATTTACCTGTTTTTCATAGATTATTCATTGATAGATGGGAAAGAAAGAAAAACCCTTTGCAAATACTATCTGAATATGATAACATTAGAAGAACTCCTAATGAATCAATTCAGGATTATTGTACTAGGTTCAATATCATCTACAATGCAATCCCTACTAATATTAAACCTCCACCAGACCTAGCATTGATCAAATTTCCTGATGGTTTTGACACTGACATGTCATACCAATTAAGGGAAAGAAACCCTGAAACATTAGAACAAATGCAGAGTAATGTTGTTAGTGTAGAAGCAAATTTATTAGCTAACAAAGCTAGGATGAGAAATGAAAAAGAGTTGTCATTAAATAGGAAACTTCCACTTCTGGTGGTAAAATAGATAGTTTAGCAAAAAGTGTAGAAATAATAATGGATAGATTAGAAAACATGGAAAGAAAAACTCAGTGGGAAAACCAACAGCCACCCCCAATAAGAAACCCCAACTTTAGGAAAAATCCTAACACTGGAAAAAATGCAATACCTGATCAGCAAATTAGACCACCCTTCAAGGAAAAATATGCTGAGGGTTCACAAAACCATGAATAAGAGTATGACACCCAAATAAACCTATTAGGAATTAAAAATGAAGAAGCTTCTTTTCTTACTCAGGAAGAACAAGAATTGTACATGCTGCAACAATTGCAATTAGAATCTGGAGAATCCTTTGACTTCAAACAAGGCTATGAATCTGCTATATATGAAGTTCATAAATAGTACAACCTTAGGAGAAATAATGAAATTCCCACTAAGAAATCAATCCAAACCCACACTGAAAAGATAACAAAAACTCCTATGACCAAAGTTCTACAAATTCTCCCTAGGGGAACTTAGGAGACTTCCAGCCCAAAAATTGTAGATATAACTTCATCTGAGACTCAAGCTAAAACTGTTACTCAAATCATTCCAAATAAGAGAATTCAAAATAAAACTGCTCAAACACAGACTGAAGTGCCAAGTACTAAAAAACAAGATAAAAATACACAGACCACATTTGCTAAGGAAGATCTCATCCAATCAAGAAAAACTCAATTTCCATTCAACATTAAGACTGAGATAGAAAAATTGAAATATGAGTTCCTTTGACCGAGCTAGTGAAAAATGAATCTTATAGAGCACAAATAATTGAAACATTAAATATAGGTGAAGGAGAGGATGATGTAAACTTGAATGATGATAAACCTGAGTTATTATTTGGTCTAGAAGTAAATGGCACACATCAAAAAGGGGGTATTCTCCCTTCTACATTAGCTTGAACGTTCATGAAAAAATCTTACATAATGCTATGCTAGACTCAGGGGCATCCCATAACTTAATGCCAAAAGCAATCATGGAGAGACTAAACTTAGATATCACCAGACCATATAAGGACCTATTTTCCTTTGACTCTAGCCAAGTCAAGTGCCTTGGCCTAATTAAATATTTGTGTGTGACTGTAGTTCAGTGCCTAGCAAAGAGTATTGTTATGGACATAGTAGTTGTTGATATCCCACCCAAGTATGGAATGTTGTTATCTCACTCATGGGGAGAAAAATTACAGGGATCTCTACAATTGGACATGTCATATGCCACCATATATGTTTTTGGTCAACAAAGGAAACTTTACAGAGAGACCTTGATGAAATACATGGTGAGTAGTGTAGAAAAACCACAAAATTTCCCTATATACTCCATGCATTCTGATATGGACTCTTTTATCTTGTACAATTCAGACAATGGAAAAAATGAAATCACAGCTATAGAACAAAAATACAAAGCTCCTGATAGTGAAAACATTTTTCATGAGTCCCTATGGCATCTAGATTTTGATGGCTCTATGAATAGATTAGGAGCAGGTGCAGGAGTTTGGATTCACAACATGGAGAATAATCATTCTGAAGGTCATGCATTTAGATTAAACTTTAAATGCACAAACAACATGGCAGAATATGAAGCTCTAATCTTAGGACTACAAATGGTTAGAAAACTTGGAGCCAAGAGAGTTTCTATCATGGGAGACTCATAATTGATTATAAAACAAATCAAAGGTGAATACTCTGTGAATAATCCTAGACTTAGCCAATATAGAGAGACTGTCCTAGATTTGATCAAGGACCTTCTGGAAACTAACTTTGCTGCCATTCCTAGGAAACAAAATATGCAAGCTCACAGTCTGGCCACTTTTGCTAGTACCTGCAAATTGCCTTTTCAGCCCAACCACCAGTACACTGCAGAAGTGAGACATAGGCCTGTTATACATGACAATTTGAAATATTGGCAGATTTTCTCACAAGATTCTCAAATTTATGATTTCATGAATGCTGAAGGAGAGTTTCAAAATTGTAATATAGATACAGATTGTATAGTAGATAATAACATAGATAGTGAAATAGATATAAATGCTTTAGATCTGAATAAACCCACTAATTTCACTAAAGTAGAAATAGATAACTTAGAAAAGGTAGAAATAGAAGAAATAATGAATGATGATCTTGAAATTTTAAACCTTAAAGATAAATTTTTTCCCAAGGGATTAGTCCCATTAGAAGATTTGTTTGATTCAAATGATGTAGCTAGGAAACCAAAAATGGAGCCTTTAAGAGCAAACATAGAAGAATGTAACATAGGAACTGAAGAAAAACCCAAGCTTATCAAAATATCCAAAGCATTACCTCCAGATGAAAAACTGAAGTACATAAACCTGTTCAAAGAGTTTCAAGATGTCTTTTCCTAGAGTTATGAAGACCTTAAGTCTTATGATACCAGCATAATTCAACATAAGATACCTATCAAAGAAGATCATAAACCTTTTAAACAGAAGCTTAGGAGAATTAATCTAGTTCTTATGCCACTCATTGAAAAGGAAGTAAAAAGGATGTATGATGCATAGATCATAGCACCCATTAGATATTCAGATTGGGTCTCTAACTTAGTCACTACTAGGAAGAAAATAGGAGAAATCAGACTTTGTGTTGATTTTAGAAACTTGAACAAAGTCTCATTAAAAGACGACTATCCTCTCCCAAAAATGGACCATATCCTTCAGAGGGTAGTAGGCTCATCTAGAATTTCATTGCTTGATGGATTTTCTAGATATAACCAAATGTTAGTTCAACCAAAGGATCAAGCAAATACTGCATTTACCACTCCTTGGGGTACTTTCATGTACTTGAAAATGCCTTTTGGGTTGATGAATGCAAGAGAAACATTCCAAAGATCTATGGACATAGCCTTTGCAAAAGAAATCCATGAATTTCTAGTTATTTACCAAGATGACATCATATTCTTTTCCAAATTAGATAACGAACATCTAGATCACCTAAGAAGAGTTTTCATTAAATGCAGAAAATTTGTAATTTACTTAAATCCCAAAATGATACTCTTTGGTCTAGAAGAAGGTAAAATCTTGGGACACATAATATCGAAAGATGGAATTAGAATAGATCCATCTAGAATAGAGGCAATCTTGACCATCATTCATCCTAGAAACATCAAAGAATTACAGTCATTTTTAGGCAAAATAAATTTTCTTAGGAGATTCATTTCAAACTTAGCAGAATTAATTAGAGAGTTAAACAACATGTTGAAGAAAGATTCAGCACTTAAGTGGACAATAGAGGCTAAACAGTGTTTTGAGGCAATCAAAGAAGCCCTTACCAAAACACCAGTCCTCATAAGTCCTAACTTTAAAAAAGTTTTTACAATTTTTCTTTTTCTTCAGAACATACTATTGCAGCAATCTTGTTGCAAAAGAATGATCAAGGATATGAGCAACCTATTGCATTTTTCAGCAAATCTTTGAGAGATGCTACACTAAAGTACAACATAATGGAAAAACAAGCACTTGCTTTAGTAAAAGCTATTAAATATTTTAGAGTATACATCTTGTATTCACACATCATTGCTTATGTTCCAAATTCAGTAGTAAAGGACATTTTGACACAAAATGGGCCTGAAGGAAAGAGAGGCAAATGGATTGCCACTATTTTGGAATATGACATAGAAATAAAGCCTACAAAACTTATCAAAGGCCAAGGTTTAGCTAAACTCATGGCTGAATCAAATTGTCAAGCCTTAGATATAAATTTCATTGGTGCCCTAGATGATCAAGAAGAGATGGCGACTCCACAGATCAGTGAACCTTTTACAGATTCACCTTGGTATACAAATATCATCTTTGTCTTACTAAACTTACAAGCTCCTCCTGGTTTATCTAGAACTAAAGCTAGATTTTCGAAAATGAAATCATTGAAATATTGTATCATATATAATGCTTTATTTTGGAAAGATAATGGCAAAATTCTATTAAATTGTTTATTGAAAGATGAAGCTCACAAAATTATGCAATAATTTCATGAGGAGATTGTGGAGGACACCTATATTGGAAAACAATTGTTGAAAAGATCCTGAGGGCAGGTTTTTACTGGCCCACCCTTTTTGCAGATGTTAAGAAACATGTGACTTCCTGTCACAAGTACCAGATATTTGAGGGAAAAAGGAAGTTCTTACCTTTACCTCTCAAACCCATATCCACAGAAGTACCTTTTCAACAATGGGGTTTAGACTTCATTAGATAAATTCACCCATCCTCCTCAGCCCAACATAAATGGATTTTGACAGCCACTAGTTACTTTACTAAATGGATAGAAGCCATCCCTTATAGACAAGCACAAACTCTGGCATTATCTCATTCCTTGAAAACAATATCCTTTCAAGATTTGGATGCCCCCAAAAGCTCATTACTAATAATGAAGTTGCTTTTAAATCCAAGAAAATGGTAGACTTTTGTAACAAATATCACATTACCCTTGGCCATTCCACTACCTATTACTCTCAAGGTAATGGAATTGCAGAATCCTCAAACAAAAGCCTTGTCAATACCATCAAGAAACCGCTAGAAGACAACAAGAAGACACGGAACAAAAATTTGGTCAATGCCTTATGGGTAGACAGACTAACTACCAAAAACTCCATTGGTACATCTCCTTATCAGCTAGTATATGGTATGGATGTTGTTTTTCCATACTCTTTAGGAGTGCCAGTGATGAAGATCATTCAAGAGTTGTAGGTAGAACCAAATGATATCCAAAGAAGGATAAATCAGACAATACACTTGCAACAAACTAGATAAGAAGTTTATGTCAAATCACAAGTGATTCAGGATAAAATCAAGAATATTTTTGACAAAAAGATCAAAGTTGATGGTTTTTACATAGGTGATAAAGTTCTCAAATGGGATTCTATAAGAGAAGAAAAAGGTAAACATGTAAAATTTGATTTCCTATGGCAAGGCCCTTGTATCATTTATGGTTACAGAGGTAACAATGCATTTTTCTTGAGACAATTAGATTGAACAAATCTACCAGGAGCACCAGTCAATGGTAGGATGCTGAAGCATTAGTTATCCACGGATTAATAGTAGTTCACTTTACTTTACTCATTGTATATAACATTACAGAGTTTAGATTGGATTGGATGGTAATCTTTTAAGGTTGAAGCCCAGAGAGAAGGCCCTGAGCTTTGAGAGGTTCACCATCATAAGTATGAATAAAGAAGAATCATAGATGAGAAGTTTACAGGTTAACTACAGCCACAGTTTTAAAGGCTACTGATCTTAAAGTTCTTAACATTTCACCAAGAAATGCCATCCCCATGTGGAGCCATGGTTAGGGTTCGATAATAATAGGATTCATAATTTTGAATTTGTTATGGTTAGTCTTATAATATGTACATACTTTTGATTTCTGCAAAATGTTTTCCATATTAAAAATTAGAAAAATGTAAAGAGGGTATGTCATAAAAGAATAATCAAAGGACAAAAGAAAGAAAAAGATCAAAAAAGTGAAAAATATGAACCCCAAAAAGAAATAAAACAGATCATGAAAGTGTGAAAATTCAAATGCGCTACTTTTTACTTTACTATGCAAAAAAAGGTCGTGTGCAGCTTGTCAAAAATGCCACAATCCATGATGGTCAAATAGCTTAATCTTGACTCATTCATGTTTTAAATTTCATGTTAATAGATAGAGAATGAAGATCTAGCCAAACTGTTTAACCTTGGCAGATCAGTAGTTAGGTAGAGAATAAAAATGAGCTCATCAGTTTAATCTGAGCCATTGGAAGTTATAAGGTTAGAATTAGATAGTTTTCTTGTCAAAATAAAAGGAAATAAAGGGTCAGCAAGCTCAAATGCACCCATTAAAATGAAGAAAAAATGTTAGAGTAAATAAAGGGTAGGTAGAAGAAATGTTGCAAATGCACAAGGTTGCTAAGTCAAAAGCTCATTTATCATGCTTAAGCCTATGTTTCATGTGCAGGAGGAAATGTGAGAAAGAAAGGATATCCACCAAGCTTGTTTAACTAATTTCCCCTCATTTCACTATACCCCCACATACTTATTTGCTAATTTCCCCATTCTCCCTTCATTACTTATTAATTTCCCTTTTCCCCTCATTTTGAACTTTACCCCTTCATTTCACACACTCCCCTAGAAATTACCATTCAAAAATCATCCCCCCTTCCCAAAACCCTTTTCCCTAGTGTGAAATACATTCCCCATTACAAATATCACTTTCCCCCTTGATAACTTCTCTTCTTTCCCCTCAAAAACCCATAAAAACACCTTATCCTAAGTTTTTATGCCCCCGCATTATGTAATTAACTTCCCCACTTCATATTTCCCCGATACCATTTTTTTACCCACCAACCCTTGGTGTGGTTAAAAAACCCCGCCATAACACATGGTCCCACCTTATTTACCCGCTGCTTATATTAAACCCCGACATTATGCGCTAATTAATTACAATTATCTGTAATTAAATCCCAGGTCCCACCAAATCACTTTCCTGATTCTATCTGTGCAACTCAATTGCAAGATATCCCTCCGATCTCCTACCCCAGATCCAACGGTGTACAGCCATATCGCGCAGATTCATTATCTGACTGATAACAACCTAAGAGCACGCGAGATTTGCGGTTTTGCCTGGGCATTGTTCAGCTATGTGGTGGCACCAGGCTAGATCATGTGCTCACGAAAAATACCACCCGCCCTCCAAAAGCGGTGTGATGACCCAGAAAACCACCTCCCCGCCTAAACCGAAAATTGCCCACTGTTCATTTATAATTTATGTGCCAAAATGTGACAGTTACCCGTTAGAACGCTGAAAAAGCCACAATTCAATCAATTCGCTTGTTTTCACTGCAAACTGCTTCTTAACCATTTGCGACACTCTGAAACCTCTGTGACCAATTTGACCACCTTCTGCCACCTGAAGATGCTCCGGATACCCAATTGAAGCAACTAGTTGACAGTTGAAAGCTACAGTACCTTCTGCATTCACTACTGAACCCAGTTTGCACGTCAAACCATCAATTTCCAGGTATTCTTGGAAAAAACCAGAACGACCCTTGAATTTGAAAACGCACAGTTTAAATTGAAAGGTTAATTAATTGAATTAATTAAGAAACCTTCCATAAATTGAAGAGAAACCTATTTGTACATCCCAAACCCTTTTACAAACTGTAATTACCCTCCCACTGTTCCAGAGCTTCCAAACCTCACTTCTAAAACCACTGAAAGCCTAATTCAAATCTGTAAACCCAATTATGGCTTCCCAAACCTCTCTGGACGTGAGACCTCTGCAAACCCCTCACTTGGACATCGACCACCTTGCATTAGCAGACAAAGACTTCCAAATAAAGGACATAGCTTCCCCTGCCTACCTTCTAAAGCTCCACTGCTGGAGTAAGGACAAGTTCTTAAACCAAAACGATGAAATTCACCTTTGGGAGTCTAATTTGCCCAAGTATTTGTTTCCAGAAGTGCACCCATTCCCAGAAATCATCCACTTCTATCATGCTTGCTACATTCCTAGCCAAAGAGTTATTGTCATCCCTAACCAACAAGTGTTATTTACCATCACTACAGAATCCATTAACCAAATGTTGTAAGTCCAACCAAGCCCAAATGAGACCCCACTTTCTATTGAAGGCTTGCTTGACCTCTATACCAAGTTAGACCCTCCTAGGATAGCCCAAATTTTCCAAACTTTCATCATAGAGGAGTGTCATACTCCTACAGAAAGTCCTCCATATGTTGCCACCATTTTTTTTGAGAGAGGTAGACAAATCATGACCATGCTCTCCTGCATTTTAGGATACACCACAGATCAACATGTGGATGAAGTTGTTCTTGCCTTCCTTTCCATATTTTCCCCAGGCAAGCCTCCTGCCATAATGTATAACTATGCTCAGTTCATAGCAGACAAAATGCATGAATAGTTCACTAGGCTACAAACTGAGAGAGTTTTCCAGTATTCTTCAGTCTTATTCCATCTGTTTTTATACTACCAGTTAGACAAGTTTCCTGTTGGCATTCATAAGTTGGATGCCAAAGGAAACCCAAGATCAGTCATCTACTAGACACCATTGATCCAGAAATTCTCCACTATTGTTTCCTACAAAGACTTCATTGATTTATTTATCCATCCAATTATTAATATGCTAACCAGTAGCCCCCAGAATCAGTCAAGAGATAAAAAAGGTGTTACAGTTGGAAAAGAACAACAAAGTGGGAGACTGGTATTTGTACCAAAACCACACAGAAATAATAATTTATCGATGCCAACTTGCCCCATACAAACTGCCTAAATACCTCCCCATGAGGATATTTGCACTAGAATACTTTAGGCAGATTATAAATTTTGATGAAGTCAACTTCCTATCAGCTAGGAAGAAGACCCAATTCAGAATGAAAAATCAATTGGACCCCTTCATTTGTAATACCAGAGAAGGTGGCCAAGAAGCAGATAAGATTTTGCAACAAATGAAATTCAAGAACAGCTTGACCCTCATCCCTCATGGAGTCATAAACAAGCTAAGGATAAAGGTCAAATTGGGACCTTTCATCCATCATCCCAGTCCATACATTGAGAGGTTTTCCAACCAATTAGAATGGTTGAAAAACACTCTAATAGACATGGAAAGTACTGTAGTTGATGTAGAGAATACATTGATTGATGTAGAAAAACATATTGATACAAGTTCCTTCCTGCAGGTTACAGAACTAGGAGAACTATTGAATATTCCTCTAATTTTATAGACTACAGCAAATCAGGATAGAAACACAAAGAGAACCAGGGAGGAGGGTTCCAATCCAGCTATGGAAACCACAGGTGAACAGTTTGATATCAGTTACAGGAAGAGGCCCAAGCTTAATCCTGTAACTGAACAAGAAGACACCATTGACTCAATGGAAATCACTGACACTGGTACAATGGTCGAAAGGAGCAAAGGCCCATCAGCTTCAAGAGAAACTCACCAACCCTCAACATCAAACACTCAACTTATTGAAACATAGCTCAGGGTTGAGGTTTCTTCATTTACTAGGCATGTGGATAAAGAGAAGGACATCAAAGATAGATACAAGGAAATTAAGTTGAGAAATGAGAAGTTGAAGGCTGAGAATTATGCCCAATACTTCAAGCACACACCTGCAAATCAAAATAGGTTGATGTCAGCCTTTGACATCAAAACAAGAAAAATGCAAATGTCATTCATGCAACCTATAGTCCATTAGCCAAAAACATCAGCAGACTATAGGAAAACATATTTTGAGGTTTTGGCCAAGGATGTTGATCCCATTGACCAAATTGAGTTCCACAAGAAGGCAGGTGAGATGATCTATTCCACCTTGACAGGTAAAGCTATGACTGCACATAAGCTGCAAAGTTCATTAGATAATATCACTGCACAGTAGAAACTGGAGAAGGCTTCCTCACAGGCAAAAGATAACAGAATCAAGTCACTAGAAGAGTTGGTCATTGAGCTGGGACATGATCCCAATGATATCAAGGTTATTGAGAAGTTAATAAGGAAAAAGAATGAGGACATTGCTGCTCTCAAAAAACAACTCAAATTGCCTCATTCAGAGCACCCACAGACAAAAGAGGTCTTAGAAAGCCAAACACATCAGGAGGAAATGATGGACCTTGTTTTACAACTCAATGATCAATTGAAGGAAATGGAGAAGGAGTTGGACAGCTTGATACAGTTAAAACAAGCTAGCCTTGAGACTGCCACTACCACTGTTATCCCAACAGTCACTACTGCAGTACCATCCACCTTAGCAGTTGCATTGGCTCCTACAGCTCCACTAGCTACAGCACTACCAGCTTCCATAGCATCTACATCAGCAACAGGGTCGACAATAGCAACAACTCAGCCAGGTGATGAGGCAAGTAAGTTGGTCAAGGCAATGGAAGACATGTCCATTCAAACCACACAAATAAACAAGCTTAAGGAAAAGATAATCAGTCTGGAGAATGACAATAAGCTTGCCCAGATTATGCACAAAGAAGAAGTACAGAAGGCAACCAGAATGAATGAAAGGATAAAGAGCTTAGAGAAAGAGCTGACATTAAAGGAGCCACTTGGCCAAGCTAAGGAACAATTATGGGCCAATATCATTGACTCTGTCAATGATATTTGTCCATCCATTCAAGTAATCTTTGAGAAAAATAACTTAGTGAAAGAGGCTACAAAATCCATTCAGAGAGTTAAGGCTGAACTGGGAGACATGCCAGAAGAAGCCACTAGGATCATCCACTTCCTCAACTCCAAAAACAAATATGAATTACAGGAGTTGGAGATACCTGACAGGACTGGCACAATACTAGAGGTAAAAAAGGTCCTCACCAAGAGGAATTTGATGATGAACCTTGAAGATAAATGCCAAACCATGCAGCTGGCTATAGATAGGTTCATGGTTAAGTTTGATGTTTTGAGGCAGAAAGGTCTACCAAATCCCTTGGTGATAAATGATAAATTGATGCCACAGGATGACTACAACAAGAGAATCAGAGAGGTGGCTAGAGATTAGGTAAATACTTCATCCATGAAAGGGATGCCTACTAATAAGGTCCTATATCAAACATTTATGAACCTGTTTTACCTCCAGCATGAGGTAAAACACCTTTCTGTAAATAAAACCACTTTTTCCAAGTACATAGAAGTAGATGAAATTTATAGGAGGATGGTAAATATTCAATTACCAGATGTAGACACATGGGAAAAGTTGAATGACTTACTATAAAAATATGTTGGGTGTGGAGCATGATTATTTAGAGGTCTTTGTTTTAGCTGGATGTATACCCCAGGAAGTTTGTACACCCCTCCATGCGGGGGGGGTGCAGGGGGGACTTGTCCCCCCTCCCCCTCCACGCGGGGGGGTGCGGGGGGGACTTGTCCCCCCACCCTCCCTGCAGGGGTTCAGGGGGGCCAATCCCCCCAGCTGGGGGGTCTGGGGGCCAGCGGTCCCCCGGCAGGGGTTTCGGGTGCAGTGCCCCGGAAGCTAAAAACAGATGTAAAATTGACTTGTAAAAGTATAGTAATTTCTAGTCAATTTGGGCTATTCATTAGGTAGATGATATGATGGTAAAACTTATGTTTAGTTTACGATTTTTTGCCCTAGGAGGAAACCCCTCTCTTTGTATGAGGGCACTGTATTGAGGCTGTGTAATAGATTTTTATTCTCCAAGTGAGAAACAAAGAGGTGAGACTGTGAGAGAAAACATAGGATATTAAAGAAGATCTACTGTAGGTTGTGTCTCTTCATTTTGCTGGATAATAAAAAGGAAGGACTGGCTGTTCATAGTGGGCGTAGCCCAAACTAGGTGAACCACGTATATCTGTGTCTCTATGGTTTTATGTGTTTTCTGTGTTTATATTTATGCAATATTCTATGTGTTCCATTGCTCTGTAATATATAATTTTCTAACAAAATACATAGTCAAAATGTGAAAATTGATAGTCAAAGTGAAAAAGGCACAGTAAAGAAAAAGTAACAGGCCATCCAGATGAAAGTGTATTAGGTGAAAGTGTATCAGTTGAAATATCAAAGTAAAAAGAACATCCAACGTGAAAACCAATATCAAGGTAGAGAATAAACAACAAAATATCAGATCATAAAGACAGCATAGCCAAATAAACAGAGACAACATACAGTAGTTGAACATCTGTCTCTATCTTCTTGCATGAAGATATTTATTTCTCATAGATTAATTCCCAAGACAGTTTGGGATATTTTGTAGACTATTTTTGTATAAATACTTCATATTTAAAAGTATTAGATGTGGATTGCTATACATTTGTAGAGTTGTATTGATCATAAACCTAAGGGTTATTGTACCAATTTTTCATGTCAACTGACTAGACTGAGGAATAAAAATATTGCATTACAGGATTCATGTGTTGAGCTATTACAGTGAAGTATTTTCTTTGTCAAATTTGTTATCTTCTTATGTATTTCACAAACTTACATGTTATCTAAAGTGAATGAATTAACTAGAAATTTATTTCAGAATTTGTTTAAGTACACTTTGTCTTGAACAATTAATCATTTCTATGTTTTCTTCTGATATCTGGATCTAAGAATCCTTAATTGCTCTCCCATCCTGGTTGACCTCTTTCACTTCTTTCATAATCCGGCCTAAGTAACCCTTAATTGATCTTTTTATCCGATTGAAACCAACTTCACCATCCAACCTTAAGATCTGAAATAATTCATCTACTTGCCCTATAGACACTAGTTTTAGAACTTGATATAGTCCTGTTTGCTTGAAATTTGACCCCATAGCCCAATGTTAAAAGACATCCCTCTATCCATCTAAGTAAGTGATCCCACCACCAAGTCCAAATCAAAACCCAAGTACAATCATAACTAGCCTAAAATCAAATAACTAAAACAAAGTTAAATCATAAAGAGAGAGCCCTCTCTAAGCATTAGGAAGGCTAGATCCTAATCTCCAAAGTAGGCTTGTAGTTACCTCTAATCATTTCTTTCTTAACAACTCTAGAAAAATATTGGAGTGATAACACATCGAGCCCTTAACCGAGGCTAGTTGTCTTGGCATATAACACTTAGTTGTTCAACTTGAATCACAATGGGCTTGGATCTATGTCACATTGATGCTGCATAAGATAATTATGCAAGGAGCTATTGCTTTGTGATCTCATGCCCGATTGAGATCACCAGACAACAAAATATAATGGATAATACAATCTATTAATGATCCCCAATTTAGATGGTCATGCATGCAGCTTCAATGTAATTTCTAATGCTACAAAGTGTGAGCAAGTACCTTGCCTTTTCACGTGTTGGTGAAGGTTTTTCAGCCTGATACAGAATCCTTGCGAACCAATCAAGTGATCTCTTAGTCACATTGACATTACATAAGATAAACTGAGGCATGGTCCCTAGTTTTTCACCCTACATTTTCCCTAATAAAATGCTTGCATAATTAAATGCAATAGAATTGGTGCCATTCATGGATTTGATCCATCCGACTCCAATCTCATCACCTTTAATGCCGATAAATATTCTCCTCGTCTTTCACATCAGATTTCTTTCCAAATATTTGTGTGTATTTACCATCACAATATTCATCACACTTTGGTGGATGAGGGCTCTTCCACATATGTTATATCTATCTCCTATTGGAAGGCTATAGGCTCTCTAGTGCTTGTCCTGTCCAATGCAACTCTCCAAGATTTTGACAAACACAATTTTGTTCCAAAGGGGGTTCTTTCGAATTTTTCCATTGATTTGGGAGGGAAAATTGTCCATGTTGATTTCAAGGTTGTCAACGCCACATTAGATTAAAACCTACTCCTTGGTTGTTTTTCATTTCATGTAATGACTGCAGTTGTCTTGTCCATTTTCCATTCACTTTTCTTTGCTCATGAAAGTAAGATTGTTACTATCGATAAACTTGACTTCTGTGTGGCATTGACCCAAATTTCCACTAGGGGGGATTCAATACCACTTGTGGGAGATCACCGTGGTCAGTATCAGATTGTTGGTGCAGGCTTGTTTAAAATCTCATCTCTTATTGGGGTATTTCCTTAATTACCACTGCCTGACATTCCTTCATCCTCTTCCAAAGCTCCTATGCATATGATTTCTTCTAACACTTGTCAACCCCATAGACCTCCTAACCCTTGGGTGGTGTCTCCTGATCCAATGGAAGTTGATCAAGCTAGTGAGCATCCTCTGCCACCTCTTGTGGAAGAGATTTCCTCTTTGGCAGCCCTGTAAGTACCTCCTGATGCTGGTCAGAAACTCCATCTCAATGTTAACACTCAGGTTGTCCTTAAGCTCCTAAGGGATACGGCCGAGGTAACCACAAACCAATCTTTGGACTTCAAGTCCTAGCCCACTTGCAATCAGAGAGGGCTCTCTCTTTCTGATTTAGCTTTGTTGATGATGATTTTAGGCTAGTTATTGAGTTCAAGGGGTTTTGTTTAAGTTTTGGTGGGAAAGATGATGCTTTCAACTAGCGAGGCATGCATAGTGTGAAAGTTTCAAACCATTGGGCATGGAGTCGAGGAGTAGGACTGCTGGTGCATTTTCTTGGTGACAAGAGGAATATGGAGCAAGCTAGTTGTACCTGAAACAATGATTCAAGCTAAAAGGTTGGAATGAGGGCTAAGGAATGAGAGGCAACAAAGAATCTCTCATTCAACTTAACAAAAGGAAGGTGAAAGAGCTCTATCTAGGAGCAGTCAAGAATCCCTAGATAACTGTCACACATGGGTGAATTAGAGGAAATATGAGCCAAAGGGAATTCATATTCATTACTAATTCAGATGAAAACATAAAGAAACAACAGACATTGAGCATAGAGTACAACCAAGCAAGTTCTAAGCTAATCTTTCTTTCTGCTATTTAGATGGTGCTACATGTATAATATGAGCATATATCAATGAAAACAGAGGTAAGAGGCACTTATTGAGTCATGTTGCAGCACAAGAATTCCATAATTCACTCTTCAAACATTTATACGCAGCACACAGTCCATTCTCCAAGCTTTCAGTAGTCTTTGATTAAGGAAAACATATCAGATCTACAGAGCGAGTCTCTCTTGGAGTGCATTAACCAGCCAACCCTTTAAACAATGAACAGGGTGGTTTATATAGAGGAAATGTCTACAAAATATCTACAACAGCAGATCTTAAACAGATCTGAGGGAAATAAGTGCTTTTTAATCTAAGTTATCCTGAAATAAATGCATAATGATATATCTAAGTGCGCTGGCGGCAACCGCCTCAAAAATGAGCTGAAATCTGTCCTGGTGGCTCTGTGCTGTTCATTTAGCCATAACTGCACATTGGTCTCTGATCCATTGCTGTTCGGTGGCTTTGATGTGCATTAACTATGATCTGAGAGCCTTGATGGGCTTTCACCGCTTTCTTTGACTTTGTTGGAGGCCATTCAATGTTCACCTGCTTTGGGAAATAAAGATTTCCACTAAAAACACTTAACTGATACTTTTTACCGCAACAGTGATACTCTTTGCCGCTTTCTTGATATGCTTTGGCACTGAATGTGCGCCTTTTCTCACCGCTGATACTCTTTAAATTGTCCCATCGCCCCTTTTCTGCCTATTCAAGGCAAAAATAACTGTTGCAAATGCTTCTGTGGCCTTTGGGATGCTATCGGCACTGGCTAATTGAATATGAACCTTTCATGCAGAAATCCTGTTTAAATAATGGCGGAGGAATGCAACCTGATAACTGTGCTGGACTGAGGCTAGCCTTTAATCTGCGTTTTTTGGGCCCACTGGTAGCCAAGCAATAGGAGGCCTTCCATTTTGCGCAATTTTTCTTAGCGATGCGCGATTAGCGCTAGGCGATTTGCTGTGATTCCGGGCATCCTTTGCTGCGATTTGTGCCCTCTGCGCCCTTTTGGTGATGACAAAATGGCTTGAAATGCATGAATTCCCTTATCGGGAGCGGGTGCTGGAAGAAACCCTGTAAAAATGGCCATTTTCTTTAAAACAGACAAAAAACCCATTTACACGCAAAAATCGCAAAAATCCGGGGCGGGAGCGGTCACTGTTCATTGGATTAAATCTGGGCCGTTGGATCCGGCGCGGGCCGATCCAACGGCTGGCGCTATTTCGGTGGTCGGCAGATTGGCGGTCCAACACATAAAAACTTGCAATGAGCGATATAGAGGGCAGACCCGAAAACTATATATGTCGTGCTTTGTATCTTTTCGGCTTTGCCGGTCAGAGCCATATATATGAAATGATGCGATAAGACATGAACCGTTGGATGAGCGGGCCCAAATGGGCGGCTATGATTTCATCGGCATTTCGGCAATCGACGGGGACATGGGTATACACATATGTGTGATCGCCGAAATGGGCGATTGCCGAAACGATCTAGACCATTGATCTGGGCGGAACGATGGACGGCCATGATTACATCGGCACTTTACCATCGGAAATATTTGCGATAAGGCTTGCGATAGATGAAATGCGGGGTTTTTACGTTAAACTTAAGTTTTATGAAAACTTAGGTTTATGCGGTAAAATGCGATATATGCGGTGAAACATGAAATTGCGATGTAGAGGGCTCCCAATAGCGATATCGCATCGGTGGAGAGGTCGGGGGCTTATATACATGGCACAAAACTTTGTGATACGCCGATGCGAAGTCACTATCGGCGATAAACCATCGAGGGAACATATATATGGGCCAACATTGATCGCTGCCCCCTCCCGACTGCGATATCACATCAGAGGGGGTCCGAAAGGAAACTTTTTGAATCGGAGCAAGGCTTTTGCGCTAAAGGCAAGTTTTGTGAAGTCGGAGGGGGGTTTCTTCATGGAAAGAAGGGCTTTTATGATTCGGCAATGGGTCTTTATGGCCTTAGAATGATTTTTGGGTGTTTTAAAAGGTTTTTTAAGGCATCGGAAGGGGTCCGAAAGCCCAAAACGATGGATTTCATGCCTTGGAAGGAGTCCAAAGGCACTTAAGAGGAATTTTATGCAGTTTGAGAAGGGTTTTAAGGCCAAACAAGGGGTTTATGCCTTGAGAAGGTGAAAAACAAGGCAAATAAGATGGTTTTTATACACATGAAGAGATTTTATGCTTTGTGAAGGAGTCCAAAAAGCATGAGAAGATGGTTTGAGGGTGGCAATGAGGGTTCTTGCTGAGTTTCAGATAAACTTAGCAATTCCCAAGTGTACTTATGGTTATTTTTCAACCAGGGGGCAGGGATATGCATTTAGGGGAGCTATTAACATAGTTTTAGTAAGGGGGAGGGGAAACAGATAGGGATTTACATAATAGAGTTAGTAGTTAACATGAAAGTGTGAAGAAAGCGCTAAGTATGGAAATATTAGGCTACAGAGGGGAAATAGAACTTGTAGAAGAGATATCAACACTCCTAAGTAAAGCAGATCTCTACTTAAGCAAATTTTTATGAAACATGATGAAACTAAGAGGTATCAAGCAGATCTTGACCTCTTTAGGGAAGTTAGTGAATGATTTGGGGACAAGGAAGAATGGGGAGTTAGTCATGCCTCGCTTGAGCTGCTCCAAGGGAAAATTGCTTGATACATGTGATCTGAAGTAAAATATCCCTTTGAAACACAAAATTGATCACAAATCAACATTCTGCAACCTCAAAACTACCTACCCTGCCTACTTACCTAGCATTTTCTCTTCTTTTTGGTTTGGGTGCACTTGAACTAGCAAACCTAGCTTTTCATTCTTTTCTTTTAGCTATCCTCCTATCTAAATCTACACTTATTACATCTAGGGGCTCAGATTAAACTGTTGAGCACCCTTGTTTCTCTACCTATCTACAAATTTGCCAAGATTAAGCTGTTTGGACAGATAATTATTCTCTATATTGTACAATAGGAAATTGAAACCTAGGGAGACCAAGATTAAGCTGTTTGGACCTCCCTTAACTGAAAACTCATCAAAAATGGAACACAGCAGTGGCACTTAGACTAGCACACTCTCATGGACACTTCATTGGCCTCTGTAGCAAATATGGAACGTTGCAGCATGCAAAGTATGACATATTTGGCATGTAAAAATGTCGATCATGAAAGATGAATACCTGCTGCAGCAGGAGGCTAATAGTGGCTCCACTTGGGGATGGCTTTTCCTTGTGAAAAGCCAAGAACAACAGGTCAGACTGCCTTGATCTTCTATTGTTGCTGTGGAACTGAAAACAATTCTTTGTTGGCTGCTAAAAGACTGGAATTTTGAGATCTGAATAGCACTCTCCTCAACTGAATTACTATGAACTATATAGCATCGTCTGCTTTCTTCTGTGTGCTTAATGTTATGTAAAATGTTGCCTGAGCACTGCCCTTTGAAATAGTCACAAAACATGGATCAAAACTGATGTATTTTCCTTTAACTCTGTCTTTGAAAAGGTCGTTGATGTAAAACCAAAAATGTTCCTTTGTTTTGATACTATTTACTGAAGTGGGAAGATTGATTGTAGCACTTCTAACTGCATTTGATTTGATATAACAGTGCTGCTTTGTCTTTGTATAGTTGAAAACTGCTTGTTCCTTTCCCTTTGAAAACAGTCTTTAAAACATGGCTAAAAAGGAGCATTTTCTCTTATTGGCTTCCACATGATTTAAGCTTGAACTCTGAACGCGGCCTCCTTTAAACATGAATCGCTGTACAATACAGCACTGCCTCTTTTTAACACTGAGTGCTTTAAGTACATCTTATTTGGTCCTGAGCATCCTTCTGCACTTTATTTGAAAACAGGGATCAAAATCGGTCACTCTCTTTGAAATCAATTTCACAAGAATAGAGAGCTGGGTGTTGCGTTCTATTGCTCCTTTCACTCAAAACTGCATTGCGCACTTATGCTGAAACCAATGCAAAGACAGAGCCTTTGAAATAGATGATTTGCATGGGCTGTGCCTTATAAACTTTGCTGCACTGTTCTCCTGAGAATGATGCTGTGACTGATCGTTAAAATAGAGGACTGCCTTGCTCTGTCTCCATAACTTCGCTGCTTGGTTCCAAGCAATCGGATTGCTTATACAAACATAAAAAGGAAAGCGCTGACATATATACAAACATCAATATACAAATATATACACAGGGGCATTGTATCCCTTAAAAGGGATCTCGATAATGTTTCAACATTCGGCCATTTACAGGGCCGTCTTCCACTGCGCTGTCATCTATAGATTTGAGAAAATACGTGTTATTTCCCTGCACAGTGCTGATAAAAAATGGGCCTTTCCATAGAAAATCAAACTTGGCATGCTTTCCCTTGTCTTCTCTTCATGAGTTCCACCCTAGAACTTTGTCGCCAATGTAGAAATCCTCAGGCTTGGTCCTTTTTTCAAATGCTTTCTTCAGCCTCTCTTGCACAATTTGAGCTTTATCATACACTTGCTCTCTGGTTTGCTGAAGATGAATGGTCTGATTAATTCTTCTTTGAAAATCATTTGGTTCTGCCTGAATCTCTTGTAACAGCTTCATAATGGAAATGCCCAAAGAAGATGGAAACCTGGCCTCCATACCATATACTAGCTCATAAGGGCTCATCCTAATGGATCTCTTTGTTGAAAGTCTGTCTACCCATAGGGCATTTCTGAGCTTTCTATGCCAGTTTTTCTTGTTTTCTTCCTAAGGTCTTCTTGATAATACTAATCAGGCTCTTGTTAGATGACTCAGCCAAGCCATTACCTTGAGGGTAATAGGCTGTGGAGTGGCCTAAGGTAATGTGAAATTTATGGCAAAAATTGATCATATTTTTGGATTTGAAGGCAGCAACGTTGTCAGTGATGATCTTCTCAAGGTAGCCAAATCTGGAGAGGATATTGGTTTCAAGGAATTGGATAATGGTGGAGTCATTTGCCTGCCTACATGGGATGGCTTCAATCCACTTGGTGAAATAGTCTGTGGCTATTAGAATCCACTTATGCTGGCCTGAGGAAGAGGGATGGATTTCTCCAATGAAGTCAAGACCCCATTGTTGAAAAGGCATTTCAGTTGAGATGGGCTTAAGGGGCAAGGGCAACAGCTTTCTTTTGCCTTCAAAGATTTGGCATTTGTGACATGAAATAGCAAACTTCTTTACATCTGCAAACAAAGTGGGCCAATAGAAACCAACCCTTAAAATCTTATCAGTGGTGGACTTCCAATACAAATGTCCTCCATAGTCCCCTGCATGAAATTCTTTCATGACATTGTTAGTTTCATTCATGGTTAAACAATTAAGCAATATGACTTCATGATTTTTCCAAAATAACGCACCATCTACGACACAAAATTTTAAAGCTTTCATTTTCAAAAATCTTTTCTTGGTTCTGGACAATCCTGGGGGAGCAAACAGGTTTAACAATACAAAGCATATATCAGCATACCATGGGGATTGCAAGAAGGTTTCACTGATCTGTGGAGTCGCCAGCTCCTGTTCATTGTCTAGTTGGTTAATGTCTAAGGCTTGAAAATTTGTTTCGGACATCAGTTTGGCTAAACCTTGTCCCTTTATCAGCTTGGTTGGTTTTATTTCTATGTCATACTCAAGGATGTTAGCAATCCACTTGCCTCTTTTGCCTTCTAATCCCTCTTGAGTTAATATGTCTTTTACAACAGCATTTGGGACATAGGCAATCACATGTGAGTATAAAATGTAAACTCTGAAATCTTTGATTGCTTTAACAAGGGCATAGGCCTGCTTTTCCATTATTTGGTATTTCAAAGGGGCATCTCTTAAGGCTCGGCTGAAAAATGCAATTGGCTTTTCATTTCCTTGATCGTCCTTTTGCAAAAGGACAACAGCTATAGTATTATTAGATGCAAATGAAAATATGATAAAGTCCCTATCAAATTTAGGACATTTTAGGATAGGGGCTTGGGTTAAGGCAGCTTTGATACTCTCAAAGGCTTGCTTGGCTTCAAGAGACCATTTTACCTTGGCATCCTTCTTTAACATGTTGCTTAGCATTCTGGTTAACTCAGCTAAGTTTGGGATAAATCTCCTTAGGAAATTGATCTTTCCAAGGAATGTTTGCAACTCTTTTATGTTTCTTGGATAAGGGATTTGAAGGATGGCTTGAATTCTTTTCGGATCTATTCTAATCCCATCTTTTGAAATGATATGGCCTAGTAATTTTCCTTCTTCAAGGCCAAATAAAGACTTCTTGGGGTTCAAGGAAATGCCATATTTCCTACATGTTAGGAACACTTGCCTAAGGTGTTTGAGGTGCTCTTGATCAGATTTGGAGAAAGGGGTTAAGTCATCAAGGTAAACAACTAGGAAATCATGGATTTCCTTAGCAAATGCAATGTCCTTTGCCCTTTGAAAGGTGGCACCAGCGTTCTTTAGGTTGAAAGGCATCTTCACATACTTAAATGTTCCCCACGGTGTTGTAAAGGCTGTCTTGTCTTGGTCATCCGGGTGAACCAGTATTTGATTAAAACCTGAAAAGCCATCTAGCAAAGAGATCCTAGATGACCCCACTACTCTTTGTAGGATGTGGTCCTTCTTTGGTAATGGGTAGTGGTCTTTTAGGGAGACTTGGTTTAAATTTCTTAGGTCTACACATAGCCTAATCTCACCTATTTTCTTTCTTGTGGGAACAAGATTGGATACCATTCTGAAAATCTAATGGGTGCTATGGTACCAGCCTCAAACATTCTTTTTACTTCTTTCTCAATCAAAGGGAGAAGCACAGGATTGATTCTCCTTAGTTTCTGTTTGAAGGGCTTTTGATTTGGCTTTAAGGGAATGGTATGTTGAATAAGAGAGGTGTCATAGGACTTCAAGTCCTCATAACTCCAAGCAAACACATCTTGAAACTCTTTGAACAAGTCAACATATTTTGGTTTTTGATCAGGAGGCAAAGACTTGGACAGTTTAATCATTTTGGGCTTCTCTGCTGTCCCAATGTTGTATTCTTCTATGGCAGCGTTTAAGGGCTGCATTTTTGGCTTTTTGGGAACATCATTTGCATCAAACATATCTTCTAATGGAGTCAGGCCAGCAGGCAAAAGGTTGTTCTTTAAATCAATGATTTCGGCCTCTGTTTTGGCTATTTCCTCCAAATGCATCTGTTTCAGCTCTTCTATGTTTGTGTTGTCAAAAATAGTTGGGTGTAGGATTTGGTTTGCTGCTTCAGCTGTTATGGTTTGCTCATTTTGGCTCATTTGTTGTTGTGGGTCATCCATGGCATCTTCATCAATGTTTAGGCCTGAAAACTCGTGCTCTGAGGTGAGAAAATTGTTGATTTGATCATCATGCTCAAACACTTGCCAATCTTTGATATTGTTAGGGACAGCAGGCCTATGTTTTATCTCAGCAGTGAAATGGTGATTTGGCTAAAAGGGAAGCTTGCATGTACTAGCAAAAGTGGCTAGGCTGTGTGCATGAATGTTATGATTTCTTGAAATCTTGGCAAGCTTGGATTCAGTGAATGCATTGAGTATATTAGTGGCAGCAGTCCTATAGGATCTCAGCCTATTGTCATTGGTGACAAAGTTACCTTTCATTTGTTGTATGATTAAATCGAAGTCACCTAGAATGGACACTTTTGCAGCTCCTAGAACTCTGAGCAGTTTAAGGCCTAAAAGGAGAGCCTCATACTCTGCCATGTTGTTGGTGCATTTGAAGTTTAGTCTGTAAGCATGGCCTTCTACATGGCTGTTATGTGTATTGTGAATCCATATTCCTGCCCCTGCTCCTAGCTTATTAACAGAACCATTGGTTGAGGGGAAAGTACCCCTAGGGTCCTTCGGGTTAAGACTCTACCAGACTGAAAATTGCTTATTCAAAGAAACACACACATAGCCATTATCTTTACTGTAAGAAAATTCTAATGTTGAGGGTACGTACCTAAGGTCCTACATTCGAGAAGGCCTTTAGGGTCCAAACCCTTCTTGGAGTTCCCTTCTTCTCCTTTGACCTGTAAAACAAACAAATCAAAGAACACAGCAGTACATGGACAAATACTTATACATAGACCATCTTCATGTTATAAAGTTAGTTATAAAAATCTTTAAGTAACTACTTGCATAAGAATTCAAAACAAGAATCTCATAAGCACAAAGAAAGATTGTTTCGGGAACCAAGATGTGTTTCTTTATATAAAGGCAAGTAAAGTACATATAACGGAAAGATTTCACCTGAAACACCTTCAGCAAGCTCCAAGCAAAGCTTCCTCCCAGATTCGTTCCAGCCTCAAGCCTCCAACAAGAGCTCCTTCCAAGTCTTACTCAATGGTGATATAAAGGATGAATGATCACCAATACACATGGAAACAAGGGTTTCCTATGCAAAATGGGGGAAGTGTAGAAAGCACCAAGGACTTCAGACCTGGTCTAAGGGGAAAATCTCAGCATAATAATCTTGCTCTCTCTTTTCTCTCTCCCTTAGGCCTTCCCTTTGATATCTTTTTATACCATCTCCAAAGTAGTTTTTTAGTTAGGAGTTGGTTGGGAACAGTTGGGCCACAGGCACTAACAGGTGATCAGCAGGTAAAACCCGCGATCTCCGCCTGAAAATAAGGAATTATTTATTTTTTTAAGTGTTTTAATACATACACGCGGGTTGGGTATACACAGACCCACGTGTACATGCGTTTAACTCAGGGCAATGTCGCGTATAAGGGATAAAACACTGTTTTTTTTAGATTTTAGGACCAGGTCTGGAAGGAGGGGTTGCCCTAGGCCATGAGTGCAGCATCACAAACCATAAGAGTGAGATCTAGAGCTATAACAGATGCCCCCTAATATATGAGGTCAGAAGGGGAACATGATGGCCGAAATATATTATGTAAGTACATGGAAAGAAAGTCTGTCGAGAAACCGAGGAGGACTTCACCAGAATTCAGCCTTCCAAGCCACCAAGAGGAGATCAAAAAGAAACATTGTCTGAGGCGGGCATACCCATGCTCAGAAAAAGTAAAGCATGTCCGCATATCAAGTACAAGCGGATCCACTAAGTATACAAGTATAAATGACTGGAAGATACATAATGGATCATCTGATCATAATGAGCAAGTACATGTCTGAATATCACATATAAGACTGTCAATGATGCTAAAAGATGCAACGGATCACTGATATCAAAGACTGATCCCAAAAGGTACCAACTGAACATGATGGAATAGGATGGTACTACACTGCAAACTCAGGTGCCAACATATAGAATGTCGCCATGGCTGACTGCAACATATAAGGTGGAGTGGTATCAACTAGCAGCAACAGGAGCAACTGTCAAGTGAACCAATGAATGCTGATACAACCTGAGGTCTTCACCACCGCCGTGGTACATTTCTACACCATGGGAATAAATGATCTGAAGTCGACCATGTGAGAAATCGTTTGATTACCGGTCATTGATGTATACCGTTAACAAATGCGAGACTACTCACCGATAATGATAATGAGCGTCAAGGTACCCAGTACAATCTAACAAGTGTGAATAGATGAGTTGAAGTCGAACACCTGTAAGAATCTATCGATCAGGAGACAATGATGGTTTCCCATTGTCGATAGCGAAGGATCTGCCACTAATGACTGCAAACCCCAAGGTACTGCCAAATGGACTCTAGATCTTTGCCCCAGAGCAATGAGTCGGAGTCGATAGGGAAAGATCCGCTAGAAGGAAGGCATTAAGGCATCCTCCATCAATCTAGCGCGAGTATAACCCGTAGGCCAATAATTTGGAAGGAATCGGACGAAAAAGATGTAGTAACCCAACCGAAGTACGTTTCCGGCATACACAAGATGTGGCTAGCGCACGGCAGAAACCCTCTGAACCAACCAATAATGAAAGCTGACACAGAGGCGAGGTATCCACCAATAGGGTCAAATGGAAACCAAGGTACTGCACGAATCCCAATGTGTGATAATGTATGCTGATGTCGAACACGAGGGAAACCACTCAGTCAAAGACCCATGATACTGATCGATGCTGAGCACAAGGTGACCTATCAATAATGAAAATAGGGCCAGGGTGCGGCTCTAGGCCTGTCCTCAGAGCAAGGTGTCGTCGTCGATAAGGACAAGACCCGCCAGCAAGAAGTTAATGGGGACCTTCTCAAACCGGCACGAGTAAAGGACTAATATAACTGATGTGATGATAGACATGACACTGACAACCAGGGATGGCCGACTGAAAAATGAGTCAAGAGACACCGCAGAGAGGCCGACTCAGGCTAACTTCCCTTGAACAAAAGCACGACTCAATGTGACTATGTGGCAACATATGATGACTCTGTATAAGTTCGCTATGCAGGAGGCACGAACGAACCCTCCATATGATTGGAAGAGATAACCAATCGGGGGAGAACTGACTCAATAACAAGATTATGGTATACCTAAGTCAAACTAAATCCCACCCATGCAGAGGAGACTTTGTTTTGAGTGCTTTGTTCAAGGGCGACACGACTGACTCTAGCTGCCAACAATAAATGGAAATAATGTCCCGTTCCCGCTCTTTTTGGAATATTTAATTTTTTTGTCTTTTTCTGTTAAGCCGGAAAAAGAATAAAAGAATGCTATGGTACAGTGGAAAGAATGAGTGTCGGTGAAGCAGATGATCTAGTTCCTGGGAAAGGAACGTTCCTATGCTTAATGCAGGGAGGTGAAAACTGGTCAGTGACACTCAGAGGTATGTTCCTTCCACGGATCAGGGTATGTCAAGCTGCAGAAGTCAAAGGTATGCAAGGTTGATTTTTCAGACGTCATGGTCAAAAGTTGGCTTAAACACGAGTCCAAGTGAAGCCGGCTCTAGGCCAAAAGGTGCAAATGGTCAACATGCAATGCAGAAGTACAACTCGACACACATAGGAGCCTCTAGGGTATAAGGCCAGAACGAAGTGAAGAAGCAAAGAGGAATGAGTCTTCAACGCATAAGTCATGGCGGGACTACAGAGGACTCCCGAGCCTACTCAAAACGAAGCAGCATGGGCAACAAATGTCAGTGAGGTGCTAACTACGATGCCCATGTAAAGGGATGGCTCTACCATCGTGTCATGATTTTAAAGAATCGACGAGTGAAAATGGCTTACGAACCATAACACGATGGGGTGGACCCTACGGCAGATGTATCAATCACATGGAGGCTAGTATGCATAATGCAACGGAAAAATGGTGTCCCTAACCTATATGCCATTGAAAACACGATACCTGCCATGACGGTCAGCGGTCATGGAACCGTCTCAAACTGTCGAAAAATGTCCAAAATGTCCTGAAAAACAAACCAAGCTCGGCATTCCAAGCTCCCAAGTTAAAAGTCACATGAGGCCAAACAAAATAAAACTTTGAGAAAATTTTGTATTTTCAAAACTTATAAAAGGCATTTTGGACTCACCATTTTCACCATTTGACTTGGAGAGCAAAAATTGTGGAGCAAAAGGAGTAAACTTCCCTGTGACCAATTCAACCATTCAAACTTGCCGAAAACTTCCAGGTAAGCCTTAAACTTGTCTTGCAATTAATTGTGATAGTTTTTAGACATATATTTTATCACGGGCCTTTCCCGAAGGGGAGAGGTAGTACATTCCCGAGGTAGGACACGGAATAGCCTCAGTGTAGATGACTATGTACAGATTTACTGCCCAAGTCATCAGAAGGTCGGGAGCCAGATCTCTATCCCACATGTGGCGAGTTTGTCACTCAAGATAATCTTGTTCACCATAGCTCGAGTGAACGGATCATCCTCACTACATCAGGTGTCACGGGTAACCATGAGCATGGCAGTGGACTGTCTCACTACTGTATTTGACTGGTGTACTCCTCTTCTGGCCAACATGAAGGAACAACTCACTTCTATCAGGAGGGGACGTACCAAGAACTTTGGGTTCGGAACCATCTTGTGCACTTTCTTCTTTGAGAAGGTTCCCGCACTCCGCCCCAGGGTAGCTGTTTCCATCAGTAGCCCACGTGATCCACGCATGGGCCGGTGGGCTGACCTGATGAAACGTCTGGGGGGTGGGGAAGTCCCAAGGAATGCATTTGACGATGACTTCTTTACCTGGTGGGAGCAGCAAATCATCGCCGTGGATGACTACCCCTATGCTGGGCTGGATTTCCGAGGAGATCCTGATCTAGTGTTACCACCGGATGCAGCATGGGGCGAGATTGGTGAGAATTTTTTCCTGATTTTATGATTTTTTGGATTTTTCAAATATAATGATGAATTTTGAAAATATTTTTTTTTGATGAGATTCAAATGACTAATATGATGATCATGTTCCAGACATTGGGCCTGTACGACCAGATGGATTCCCGCGGCATGGACGGCGTGGCCGAGGAGCCGAAGAGGCAGTTGCCGATACGGAACAGACCCTAAACAACGTCCAACGACACTTGGCGAGACTGAGCTGCCGAGTACCGATGGCCGCCATAGAGGACCTTCCTCTGGATATGCAGCGTCATGTGGTTGGCATGCCACGTGACTGGGTTCGCGTCTTTCGGCGCGTGGCCAATGCTATAGTGACATACTTAGACGCTCATCCTGAGCCGAGGCATTAGATATGCCTGACATGATTATGGGCATTTGAGTCCCAATTTTGTATATTTTTGGACACACATATGTACACTCGAGGCGCTTTATGATATATATATATATATATATATATATATAGATATAGATATATATATATATATATATATATATACAGTTTGACCTTTTGATGCATGATTTTATGATGATGAATGATTGATATGCTAGTCTAATGCTTGATTAGCGATAGAATCAGCTAACCAATTTTGAGATCTTGGAATGTGCAAATAATTAATGTAAATAAATGATCTTTGTAACAACCTCACCCTTAAATATTGGCGATATAATAATGGATCCCTAACCCGATAAATGTTATTTAATTGAGACACTATCAATTGAGAATCAAGATATACTACCAACGAGTCGATCCCATAAGAGATTGCCTCGGATAATAAATTGATAACAGTTGTATACTCGGCCATATTGTTTGAAGCAGGACCGATACACACGCCTCTCGATACCATCAATTGACCAGTTGGATAATAAAGTACCCAGGCTGCGGAAGCAAGATTCTGAGTGTGTCGACTAGCACCATCGGCGAACCCAAAATAGACCAAATCATCCATCAGCACCTGCCACAGCAGACCAAAAAGCACTGATATCAGAAAACGCTCGACGATATATGTATAAATATACATAAAGTACAAAGAAGTCATTGTCTAGCCTGAACTAAGCAAAGTACTTCTTTAGGTAGAGCCCATTTCGGGGCTCCGCCAGCTTGTTCCCTTCAAAGTCGATTAACTCATACGACCCTTTTTCTAAAACTCGTTTAACAATGAAAGGACCGTACCACATAGGCCTAAATTTGCCTGCCCCCAAGGTGTCTTTATCTTGGTCGTAGACCAAGACAAGGTCACCTTCAGAAAAGACTCGAGGACGGACAGACTTATCATACTGCGTTTTAACCCTTTTCTTATGAGCCTCATTCATTGTGGCGGCGTCTCGACGCTGCTCATCGAGATGTTCCAAGTGAACTAGGCGCTCTTCGAGACTCGAAGTCTCTGGAAGGAGTTCAACAGCCAACTTAAGAGATGGAATTTCACATTCGACCGGTAAGATGGATTCCATCCCATAAACCAACTGAAAAGGTGTAAAACTAGTAGCCATTTTGATGGAGGTTCGGTATGCCCATAGAGCCGGATACAACATAATGTGCCAATTGGACCAATTTTTATCGATCGTCCGTTGGAGTATCGTCTTAAGAGTTTTGTTAATTGCCTCGACCTGCCCATTGGCCTGAGGATAATAAGGCGACAAATGCTTCTGACGGAAGCCTAATTTACGAGCCAATTTGGACATCAGTTGATTCTGGAAATGACTGCCATGGTCAGTGACAATCTCCTTTGGGATACCGAATCTTGAGATGATCTGATTGAAAAGAAACAAAGCTGCCGTGTCACTATCGTTCTTATAAGTAGGCATGGCCTCAGCCCACTTCGTGAAGTAGTCTACAGCCACGATAATGTACTTGTGATTCGCCGCTGAAGGCGGATTACAAGTCGTAAAGTCAATGCCCCACTTAGTAAAGGGACCGACGGTGACAACGGGAAAAAGAGGAGCTGGATGCGCACGCATCTTCCGAGTAAAAATTTGACACGGGTGGCAGCGTTTGACTGCTTCCACACAGTCCTTAAAAAGTGAAGGCCAAAAATAGCTGGCACGTAAGATGCGTTGGGCTGTAGCAAGCCCTGATAGATGACCACCACAAGCTCCATTGTGGCAATCATTGAGCATGGACTCTACTTCCTGCGGAGTCGCCAATTCTGGTTGAGGGGAAAGTACCCCTAGGGTCCTTTGGGTTAAGACTCTACCAGACTGAAAATTTCTTATTCAAAGAAACACACACACAGCCATTATCTTTACTGTAAGCAAATTCCAATGTTGACGGTACGTACCTAAGGTCCTACGTTCGAGAAGGCCTTTAGGGTCCAAACCCTTCTTGGAGTTCCCTTCTTCTCCTTTGACCTGTAAAACAAACAAATCAAAGAACACAGCAGTACATGGACAAATACTTATACATAGACCATCTTCATGCTATAAAGTTAGTTATAAAAATCTTTAAGTAACTACTTGCATAAGAATTCAAAACAAGAATCTCATAAGCACAAAGAAAGATTTTTTCGGGAACCAAGACGTGTTTCTTTATATAAAGGCAAGTAAAGTACATATAACAGAAAGATTTCACCTAAAACACCTTTAGCAGGCTCCAAGCAAAGCTTCCTCCCGGATTCGTTCCAGCCTCAAGCCTCCAACAAGAGCTCCTTCCAAGTCTTACTCAATGGTGATATAAAGGATGAATGATCACCAATACACATGGAAACAAGGGTTTCCTATGCAAAATGGGGGAAGTGCAGAAAGCACCAAGGACTTCAGACCTGGTCTAAGGGGAAAATCTCAACATAATAATCTTGCTCTCTCTTTTCTCTCTCCCTTAGGCCTTCCCTTTGATATCTTTTTATACCATCTCCAAAGTAGTTTTTTAGTTAGGAGTTGGTTGGGAACAGTTGGGCCACGGGCACTAACAGGTGATTAGCAGGTAAAACCCGCGATCTCCGCCCGAAAAAAAAGGAATTATTTATTTTTTTAAGTGTTTTAATACATACACGCGGGTTGGGTATACACAGACCCTCGTGTATACGCGTTTAACTCAGGGCAATGTCGTGTATAAGGGATAAAACACTATTTTTTTTAGATTTTAGGACCAGGTCTGGATGGAGGGGTTGCCCTAGGCCATGAGTGCAGCATCACAAACCATAAGAGTGAGATCTGGAGCTATAACAACCATCAAACTCTAAATACCATGTGATTTCTTGCTTGTGGTTAGTATTAAGAGTTTCAGTCATTTTAGGAGTGGGCAGATGTGAGTTTTCTGTTTCATTGAGTTCCTCTTGTATGCTGGTTACATTGACTGTTTTGACTGTTTCTTGGGTATGGGCAATCGATTCCTCATTTATGCATGTCTCTTGTTCTAAAGCCAAAGGCTTATCATCAGTTGGAGGACTTGTTTCATCATTAAACAAAATAAAAGAATCCATATCAGAATGGATTAAATAGATAGGGAAGTTTTGGGGTTTTTCCTCACTACTTACCACATATTTCATCAATGTTTCTCTATACATTCTCTTTGGTTGCCCAAAGACTGAAATGGTGGCATAAGATAGGTCTAATTGGAGAGATCCTTGGAGTTTTTCTCCCCATGATCTTAACAGGAGCATGCCATACTTTGGTGGGATGTCAACAACCACCACGTCCATTAGGATTGTTTTGTTGGCATATTGGACTAAAGACACACATAAGTCTTTGATTAAGCCTAAACACTTGACCTGAATCAAATGAGAATAAGTCTTTGTATGGTCTAGTCACCTCAAGGTTTAGCTTCTCCATTACAGCTTTGGGCATTAGGTTGTGTGAAGCACCTAAATCAAACATAGCATTATGCAAGACTTTATCATGTATGTGTAAACTGACATAAAAGGGTAGAACAGCTCCATGTGCTGACTTGCCATCAACTTCAGGACCAAAAAGCAGCTCAGGTGTATCATCTAAAACATTGATATCATCCTTGGTCTCGGGCATTTGAAGCGATCTTTGGATTTGTTGCCTATAGATATCATGCTTTGCAAGTTCAGATAAAGGGATGGATATCTTCAGTTTACCTATTTCCACTTCTAATCAATGGTTTTTCTGACTTTGTTTTAGTATTGTGACTGGCAGATTTTCCCTTTTCAATTGTATCTTCAGTGATCTTCTCCTGATTACCAGTGATTTCTTAAGATTTTTGTGTTTTGGGAAGGCTTTCAGGAGTGTTGTTTACATTTTCTTTTGAGGGAAAGGATACAAAAGGCTGATTTTTAGAGGGCTGAACATTTGTGACATCCTCTATGGTCACTCCTTTTGGATTTGGGACTGTTTTATCAGCAATTTCTATGAGGGAAGCCTTGTCCTTAATCTTCTTGGGCTGCTTGGTATCATTTGGTTTAACCTTTTCGGGCACATCTATGGTTCTTGTCCTCAGCTTATACTATTTGTGGACCTCATAAACAGCTGAATCATAACCTTGCTTAAAATCAAAATACTTGCCAGAGTGAGTCTGAAATTGATTAAAGTCATGCTCATCTTGGTCTTCTTGGGTCAGAAAAATTTGTTTCTCTCCCTTCAAATCCATCAAGTTCATGTGAGTGTCTTCTATGGGCTCACTAGATGTAGATGCTTCTGTATAGTTTTCTTGGAAAGGAGGCCTTATATCACGGTCTGGGCTTGCCCTTCCAGCATTTGGATTTGGATTTTTCCTGAAATTTGGGTTCCTTATGGTATTGGGCTGTTGTCCTTCCCATGATGATTTCCTCTCAACACTCTCCACTCTGTCTCCCAGCCTGTGCATGCCACTGATAATAGCATCCAGCTTTTGGTCTAAGGCTGAGGGTTCTTCCTTGAAAGTGGTTCTTCTCTCAGTTCTAGATCTGTTTCTTTTGGCAATTAAATTTGCCTCCACAATGACAGCCACATTTTGCATTTCGGCAAGGCTGTTAGGGGCTCTTTCTTTTAACTGGTAGGCCATATCTGGGTCAAATCCATAAGGGAATTTATACAAGGCAAGGTCAAGTGTAGGCCTTAAGTTCTGTGGTATTGCATTATAGACATTATTGAATCTTGCACAATATTCCGAAACAGTCTCTTGAGGGCCTCTTTTAATTGTATCGTATTCAGCTAGTATGTGTAAGGGGTCTTTCTTTTTCTACCATCTATTGATAAATGACTAGTATAAGGCTTTTGGGTCTGCTATGGAATTGGTTGGGAGTGCTCTAAACCAAGTCCTAACATCACCTGTCAAACTTTGGACAAAAATCTTCATTCTCACACCATCATCGTCAATCTCATAGCTTTCAAAGTAATCCTGCATTTTTTTTGTATGCTAAAGGGCTGTGCAGGCACTTGTGCCATCAAAATAAGTTATCTTAGTCTGGTAATCCTGAGGCATAGCCCCTGGATTTGCTGGTAATTGCATAGGTGCATATCTATTAGCCATATTAACAGGTATAAGTGGAACAACAGGGATAAATGGAACGACTGGAACAACAGTGATAACAGTGGTGATAGGAGGAGTATGTGCAGTGAATGGAGGTGTGGAAGGAGTGCTTTGAGAGGTGGATGATGAACTAGGGGAAGTAGGGGTTGAACGAAATAAAACTTTGACAGGGGTTGGAATACAGCTTGGCTGAACTATTTCAGGACTAGAATTAGCAAAATCCTCTTTTCGCTCTAATTTCCTGAGGTTTCTTGGGATTAAATTCAGATTTTCAAAAGCAGCTGGGGGATTTGGGTCTGGATTTGACCTTGTATACCGTGGATTCTTTTTTGGAGCCAGCTTCTAGCTTGTTTTTTGGGGAATTTTCTAAGAATATATGGGTTAGAAAGAAACTTTTGAAGGTCTGGTTCCTTCCCAGTGGAGCTTTCCAACTTGATTTGTGAAATTATCTGAGGATTGTCCCCAGTGGAGTCGCCATTATGTTAACACTCAGGTTGTCCCTAAGCTCCTAAGGGATACGACCGAGGTAACAACAAACCAATCTTTGGACTGTAGGTCCTAGCCCACCTGCAATCAGAGAGGGCTTTCTCTTTCTGATTTAGCTTTGTTGATGATGATTTTAGGCTAGTTATTGAGTTCAAGGGGTTTTGTTTAAGTTTTGGTGGGAAAGATGATGCTTTCAAGTAGAGAGGCATGCATAGTGTGAAAGTTTCAAACCATTGGGCATGGAGTCAAGGAGTAGGACTACTGGTGCATTTTCTTGGTCACAAGAGGAATATGGAGCAAGCTAGCTGCACATGAAACAATGATTCAAGCTAAAAGGATGGAATGAGGGCTAAGGAATGAGAGGCAACAAAGAATCTCTCATTCAGCTTAACAGAAGGAAGGTGAAAGAGCTCTATCTAGGAGTAGTCAAGAATCCCTAGATAACTGTCAAACATGGGTGAATTAGAGGAAATATGAGCCAAAGGGAATTCATATTCATTACTAATTCAGATGAAAACATAAAGAAACAACAGACATTGAGCATAGAGTGCAGCCAAGCAAGTTCTAAGCTAATCTTTCTTTCTGCTATTTAGATGGTGATACATGTATAATATGAGCATATATCAATGAAAACAGAGGTAAGAGGCAATTATTGAGTCATGTTGCAGCACACTGTTAGCCTCCTGCTGCAATAGGTATTCATCTTTCATGATCAACATTTTTACATGCCAAATATGTCATACTTTGCATGCTACAACGTTCCATATTTGCTACAGAGGCCAATGAAGTGTCCATGAGAGTGTGCTAGTCTAAGTGCCACTGTTGTGTTCCATTTTTGATGAGTTGATCCATTTTTGATGAGTTTTTCAGTTAAGGGAGGTCCAAACAGCTTAATCTTGGTCTCCCTAGGTTTCAATTTCCTGTTGTAGAATATAGAGAATCATTATCTGTCCAAACAGCTTAATCTTGGCAGATTTGTAGATAGGTAGAGAAACAAGGGTGCTCAACAGCTTAATCTGAGCCCTTGGATGCAATAAGTGTAGATTTAGATAGGAGGATAGCTAAAAAAAAAGAATGAAAAGCTGGGTTTGCTAGTTCAAGTGCACCCAAACCAAAAAGAAGAGAAAATGCTAGGTAAGTAGGCAGGGTAGGTAGTTTTGAGGTTGCAGAATGTTGATTTGTGATCAATTTTGTGTTTCAAAGGGATATTTTACTTCAGATCACATGTATCAAGCAATTTGCCCTTGCAGCAGCTCAAGCGAGGCATGACTAACTCCCCGTTCTTCCTTGTCCCCAAATCATTCACTAACTTCCCCAAAGAGGTCAAGATCTGCTTGATACCTCTTAGTTTCATCATGTTTCATAAACATTTGCCTAAGTAGAGATTTTCTTTACTTAGGAGTGCTGATATCTCTTCTACAAGTTCTATTTCCCCTTTGTAGCCTAAGATTTCCATACTTAGCGCTTTCTTCACACTTTCATGTTAAATACTATCTCTATTATGTAAATCCCTATCTGTTTCCCCTCCCCCTTACTAAAACTATGTTAATAGCTCCCCTAAATACATATCCCCTCCCCCTGGTTGAAAAACAACCATAAGTACACTTGGGAATTGCTAAGTTTATCTGAAACTTAGCAAGAACCCTCATTTCCACCCTCAAACCATCTTCTCATGCTTTTTGGACTCCTTCACAAAGCATAAAATCCCTTCATGTGTATAAAAACCATCTTATTTGCCTTGTTTTCACCTTCTCAAGGCATAAACCCCTTGTTTGGCCTTAAAACCCTTCTCAAACTGCATAAAATTCCTCTTAAGTGCCTTTGGACTCCTTCCAAGGCATGAAATCCATCCTTCCAGGCTTTCGGACCCCTTCCGATGCCTTAAAAACCTTTTAAAACACCCAAAAATCATTCTAAGGCCATAAAGACCCATTGCCGAATGATAAAAGCCCTCCTTTCCATGAAGAAACCCCCCTCCGACTTCACAAAACTTGCCTTTAGCACAAAAGCCTTGCTCCGATTCAAAAAGTTTCCTGTGGGACCCCCTCCGATGCGATATCGTAGTCGGGAGGGGGCAGCGATCAATGTTGGCCCATATATATGTTCCCCCGATGGTTTATCGCCGATCGCGACTTCGCATCGGTGTATCGCAAAGTTTTGTGCCATGTATATAAGCCCTCGACCTCTCCACCGATGCGATATCGCTATCGGGAGCCCTCCGCATCGCAATTTCATGTTTCACCGCATATATCGCATTTTACCGCATAAACCTAAGTTTTCATAAAACTTAAGTTTAACGTAAAAACCCCGCATTTCATCTATCGCAAGCCTTATCGCAAATATTTCCGATGGTAAAGCGCCGATGTAATCATGGCCGTCCATCGTTCCGCCCAGATCAATGGTCCAGATCGTTTCGGCGATCGCCCATTTCGGCGATCGCACATATGTGTATACCCATGTCCCCGCCGATTGCCGAAATGCCGATGAAATCATAGCCGCCCATTCGGGCCCGCTCATCCAACGGTTCATGTCTTATCGCATCATTTCATATATATGGCTCCGACCAGCGGAGCCGAAAAGCTACAAAGCATGGCATATATAGTTTTCGGGTCCGCCCTCTATATCGCTCATCGCAAGTTTTAATATGTGTTGGACCGCTGATCCGCCAAGCCGCTGAGTTAGCGCCAGCCATTGGATCGGCTCGCACTGGATCCAACGACCCAGATTTAATCCAATGAACAGTGACCGCTCCCGCCACGGATTTTTGCGATTTTTGCGTGTAAATGGGTTTTTTGTCTATTTTAAAGAAAATGGCCATTTTTACAGGGTTTCTTCCAGCACTCGCTCCCGATAAGGAAATTCATGCATTTCAAGCCATTTTGCCATCACCAAAAGGGCGCAGAGGGCGCAAATCACAACAAAGGATGCCTGGAATCATAGCAAATCGCCTAGCGCTAATCGTGCATCGCTAAGAAAAATTGCCCAAAATGGAAGGCGTCCTATTGCTTGGCTACCAGCAGGTCAAAAAAATGCAGATTAAAGGCCAGCCTCAGTCTAGGACAGTTATCAGGTTGCATTCCTTCGCTATTATTTAAACAGGATTTCTGCATGAAAGGTTCATATTCAATTAGCTAGCGCCGATAACATCCCAAAGGCCATGGAAGCATTTGCAGGAGTTATTTTTGCCTTGAATAGGCCGAAAAGGGGTGATGGGATAGTTTAAAGAGTATCAGCGGTGAGAAAAGGCGCACATTCAGTGCCAAAGCATATGAAGAAAGCGGCAAAGAGTATCAGTGTTGCGGTAAAAAGTATCAATTAAGTGTTTTTAGTGGAAATCTTTATTTCCCAAAGCAGGTGAACATTGAATGGCCTCCAACAAAGTCAAAGAAAGCGGTGAAAGCCCATCAAGGCTCTCAGATCACAGTTAATGCACATCAAAGCCACCGAACAGCAATGGATCAGAGACCAATGCGCAGTTATGGCTAAATGAACAGCACAGAGCCACCAGGACAGATTTCAGCTCATTTTTGAGGCGGTTGCCCCCAGCGCACTTAGATAGATCATTATGCATTTATTTCAGGATAACTTAGATTAAAAAGCACTTATTTCCCTCAGATCTGTTTAAGATCTGCTGTTGTAGATATTTTGTAGACATTTCCTCTATATAAACCACCCTGTTCATTGTTTAAAGGGTTGGTTGGTTAATGCACTCCAAGAGAGACTCGCTCTGTAGATCTGATATGTTTTCCTTAATCAAAGACTGCTGAAAGCTTGGAGAATGGACTGTGTGCTGTGTATTAATGTTTGAAGAGTGAATTATGGAATTCTTGTGCTGCAACATGACTCAATAAGTGCCTCTTACCTCTATTTTCATTGATATATGCTCATATTATACATGTATCACCATCTAAAAAGCAGAAAGAAAGATTAGCTTAGAACTTGCTTGGTTGTACTCTATGTTCAATGTCTGCTGTTTCTTTATGTTTTCATCTGAATTAGTAATGAATATGAATTCCCTTTGGCTCATATTTCCTATAATTCACCCATGTGTGACAGTTATCTAGGGATTCTTGACCGCTCCTAGATAGAGATCTTTCACCTTCCTTCTGTTAAGTTGAATGAGAGATTCTTTGTTGCCTCTCATTCCTTAGCCCTCATTCCATCCTTTTAGCTTGAATCATTGTTTCATGTGCAGCTAGCTTGCTCCATATTCCTCTTGTCACCAAGAAAATGCACCAGCAGTCCTACTCCTCGACTCCATGCCCAATGGTTTGAAACTTTCACACTATGCATGCCTCTCTTCCACACCTCCATTCACTGCACATACTCCTCCTATCACCACTGTTATCACTGCTGTTCCAGTCGCTCCATTTATCCCTGTTGTTCCACTTATACCTGTTAATATTGCTAATAGATATGCACCTCTGTAATTACCAGCAAATCCAGGGGCTATGCCTCAGGATTACCAGACTAAGATAACTTATTTTGATGGCACAAGTGCCTGCACAGCCCTTCAGCATACAAAGAAAATGCAGGATTACTTTGAAAGCTATGAGATTGACGATGATGGTGTGAGAATGAAGATTTTTGTCCAAAGTTTGACAGGTGATGTCAGGACTTGGTTTAGAGCACTCCCAGCCAATTCCATAGCAGACCCAGAAGCCTTATACCAGTCATTTATCAACAGATGGGAGAAAAAGAAAGACCCCTTGCACATACTAGTTGAATACGATACAATTAAAAGAGGCCCTCAAGAGACTGTTTTAGACTATTGTGCAAGATTCAATAATGTCTATAATGCAATACCACAGAACTTAAGGCCTCCACCTGACCTTGCCTTGTATAAATTCCCTGATGGATTCGACCCAGATATGGCCTACCAGTTAAAAGAAAGAGCCCCTAACAGCCTTGCCGAAATGAAAAATGTGGTTGTCACTATGGAGGCAAATTTAATTGCCAAAAGAAACAGAGCTAGAACTGGGAGAAGAACCACTTTCAAGGAAGAACCCTCAGCCTTAGACCAAAAGCTTGATGCTATTATCAGTGGCATGCACAGGCTGGGAGACAGAGTGGAGAGTGTTGAGAGGAAATCATAATGGGAAGGACAATAGCCCAATACCATAAGGAACCCAAATTTCAGGAAAAATCCAAATCCAAATGCTGGAAGGGCAAGCCCAGACCGTGATATAAGGCCTCCTTTCCAAGAAAACTATACAGAAGCATCTACATCTAGTGAGCCCATAGAAGAAACTCACATGAACTTGATGGATTTGAAGGGTGAGCAACAAATTTTTCTAACCCAAGAAGACCAAGATGAGCATGACTTTAATCAATTTCAGACTCACTCTGGCGAGTCTTTTGATTTTAAACAAGGTTATGATTCAGCTGTTTATGAGGTCCACAAACAGTATAAGCTGAGGACAAGAACCATAGATGTGCCCGAAAAGGTTAAACCAAATGATACCAAGCAGCCCAAGAAGATTAAGGACAAGGCTGCCCTCATAGAAACTGCTGATAAAACAGTCCCAAATCCAAAAGGAGTGACCATAGAGGATGTCACAGATGTTCAGCCCTCTAAAAATCAGCCTTTTGTATCCTTTCCCTCAAAAGAAAATGTAAACAGCACTCCTGAAAGCCTTCCCAAAATAGAAAAATCTCAAGAAATCACTGGTAATCAAGAGAAGATCACTGAAGATACAATTGAAAAGGGAAAATCTGCCAGTCACAATACTAAAACACAGTCAGAAAAACCATTTGATTTAGAAGCAGAAATAGGTAAACTGAAGATATCCATCCCTTTATCTGAACTTGCAAAGCATGATATCTATAGGCAACAAATCCAAAGATCGCTTCAAATGCCAGAGACCAAGGATGATGTCAATGTTTTAGATGATACACCTGAGCTGCTTTTTGGTCCTGAAGTTGATGGCAAGTCAGCACATGGAGCTGTTCTACCCTTTTATGTCAGTTTACACATACATGACAAAGTCTTGCATAATGCCATGTTTGATTCAGGTGCTTCACACAACCTAATGCCCAAAGCTGTAATGGAGAAGCTAAACCTTGAGGTTACTAGACCATACAAATACTTATTCTCATTTGATTCTAGTCAGGTCAAGTGTTTAGGCTTAATCAAAGACTTATGTGTGTCTTTAGTCCAATATCCCAACAAAACAATCCTAATGGACGTGGTGGTTGCTGACATCCCACCAAAGTATGGCATGCTCCTGTCAAGATCATGGGGAGAAAAACTCCAAGGATCTCTCCAATTAGACCTATCTTATGCCACCATTTCAGTCTTTGGGCAACCAAAGAGACTGTATAGAGAAACATTGATGAAGTATGTGGTAAGTAGTGAGGAAAAACCCCAAAACTTCCCTATCTATTCAATCCATTCTGATATGGATTCTTTTATTTTGTTTAATGATGAAACAAGTCCTCCAACTGATGATAAGCCTTTGGCTTTAGAACAAGAGACATGCATAAATGAGGAATCGATTGCCCATAACCAAGAAATAGTCAAAACAGTCAATGTAACCAGCATACAAGATGAACTCAATGAAACAGAAAACTCACATCTGCGCACTGCTAAAATCACTGAAACTCTTAATACTAACCACAAGCAAGAAATCGCATGGTATTTAGAGTTTGATGGTTCTGTTAATAAGCTAGGAGCAGGGGCAAGAATATGGATTCACAATACACATAACAGCCATGCAGAAGGCCATGCTTACAGACTAAACTTCAAATGCACCAACAACATGGCAGAGTATGAGGCTCTCCTTTCAGGCCTTAAACTGCTCAGAGCTCTAGGAGTTGCAAAAGTGTCCATTCTAGGTGACTCCGATTTAATCATACAACAAATGAAAGGTAACTTTGTTACCAATGACAATAGGCTGAGAGCCTATAGGACTGCTGCCACTAATATACTCAATGCATTCACTGAATCCAAGCTTGCCAAGATTTCAAGAAATCATAACATTCATGCACACAGCCTAGCCACTTTTGCTAGTACATGCAAGCTTCCCTTTGAGCCAAATCACCATTTCACTGCTGAGATAAAACATAGGCCTGCTGTCCCTAACAATATCAAAGATTGGCAAGTGTTTGAGGATGATGATCAAATCAACAATTTTCTCACCTCACAGCACGAGTTTTCAGGCCTAAACATTGATGAAGATGCCATGGATGACCCACAACAGCAAATGAGCCAAAATGAGCAAACCATAAAAGCTGAAGTAGCAAACCAAATCCTACACCCAACTATTTTTTACAACACAAACATAGAAGAGTTGAAACAGATGCATTTGGAGGAAATAGCCAAAACAAAGGCCGAAATCATTGATTTAAAGAACAACCTTTTGCCTACTGGCCTGACTCCATTAGAAGATATGTTTGATGCAAACTATGTTCCCAAAAAGCCAAAAATGCAGCCCTTAAACGTTTCCATAGAATAATACAACATTGGGATAGCAGAGAAGCCCAAAATGATTAAACTGTCCAAGTCTTTGCCTCCTGATCAAAAACCAAAATATGTTGACTTGTTCAAAGAGTTTCAAGATGTGTTTGCTTGGAGTTATGAGGACTTGAAGTCCTATGACACCTCTGTTATTCAACATACCATTCCCTCAAAGCCAAATCAAAAGCCCTTCAAACAGAAACTAAGGAGAAACAATCCTGTGCTTCTCCCTTTGATTGAGAAAGAAGTAAAAAGAATGTTTGAGGCTGGTATCATAGCACCCATTAGATTTTCAGAATGGGTATCCAATCTTGTTCCCACAACAAAGAAAACAGGTGATATTAGGCTATGTGTACACCTAAGAAATTTAAAGAAAGTCTCCCTAAAAGACCACTACCCATTGACAAAGATGGACCACATCCTACAAAGAGTAGTGGGGTCATCTAGGATCTCTTTGCTAGATGGCCTTTCAGGTTTTAATCAAATACTGGTTCACCCGGATGACCAAGACAAGACAACCTTTACAACACCGTGGGGAACATTTAAGTATGTGAAGATGCCTTTCAGCCTAAAGAACGTTGGTGCCACCTTTCAAAGGGCAATGGACATTGCATTTGCTAAGGAAATCCATGATTTCCTAGTTGTCTACCTTGATGACTTAACCTCTTTCTCCAAATCTGATCAAGAGCACCTGAAACACCTCAGGCAAGTGTTCCTAACATGTAGGAAATATGGCATTTCCTTGAACCCCAAGAAGTCTTTATTTGGCCTTGAAGAAGGCAAATTACTAGGCCATATCTTTTCAAAAGATGGGATTAGAATAGATCCGGAAAGAATTCAAGCCATCCTTCAAATCCCATATCCAAGAAACATAAAAGAGTTGCAAACATTCCTTGGAAAGATCAATGTCCTAAGGAGATTTATCCCAAACTTAGCTAAGTTAACCAGAATGCTAAGCAACATGCTAAAGAAGGATGCCAAGGTAAAATGGTCTCTTGAAGCCAAGCAAGCCTTTGAAAGTATCAAAGCTGCCTTAACCCAAGCCCCTGTCCTCACAAGTCCTAAATTTGATAGGGACTTTATCATATTTTCATTTGCATCTGATAATACTATAGCTGCTGTCCTTTTGCAAAAGGATGATCAAGGAAATGAAAAGCCAATTGCATTTTTCAGCCGAGCCTTAATAGATGCCCCTTTGAAATACCAAATAATGGAAAAGAAGGCCTATGCCCTTGTTAAAGCAATCAAAGATTTTGGAGTTTACATTTTATACTCACATGTGATTGCCTATGTCCCAAATGTTGTTGTAAAAGACATATTAACTCAAGAGGGATTAGAAGGCAAAAGAGGCAAGTGGATTGCTAACATCCTTGAGTATGACATAGAAATAAAACCAACCAAGCTGATAAAGGGACAAGGTTTAGCCAAACTGATATCCGAAACAAATTTTCAAGCCTTAGACATTAACCAACTAGACAATGAACAGGAGCTGGCGACTCCACAGATCAGTGAAACCTTCTTGCAATCCCCATGGTATGCTGATATATGCTTTGTATTGTTAAACCTGTTTGCTCCCCCAGGATTGTCCAGAACCAAGAAAAGATTTTTGAAAATGAAAGCTTTAAAATTTTGTGTCGTAGATGGTGCGTTATTTTAGAAAAATCATGAAGGCATATTGCTTAATTGTTTAACCATGAATGAAACTAATAATGTCATGAAAGAATTCCATGCAGGGGACTGTGGAGGACATTTGTATTGGAAGTCCACTGCTGATAAGATTTTAAGGGCTGGTTTCTATTGGCCCTCTTTGTTTGCAGATGTAAAGAAGTTTGCTATTTCATGTCACAAATGCCAAATCTTTGAAGGCAAAAGAAAGCTGTTGCCCTTGCCCCTTAAGCCCATCTCAACCGAAAAGCCTTTTCAACAATGGGGTCTTGACTTCATTGGAGAAATCCATCCCTCTTCCTCAGGCCAGCATAAGTGGATTCTAACAGCCACAGACTATTTCACCAAGTGGATTGAAGCCATCCCATGTAGGCAGGCAAATGACTCCACCATTATCCAATTCCTTGAAACCAATATCCTCTCCAGATTTGGCTGCCCTGAGAAGATCATCACTGACAACGCTGTTGCCTTCAAATCCAAAAATATGATCAATTTTTGCCATAAATTTCACATTACCTTAGGCCACTCCACAACCTATTACCCTCAAGGTAATGGCTTGGCCGAGTCATCTAACAAGAGCCTGATTAGTATTATCCAGAAGACCTTAGAAGAAAAAAAGAAAAACTGGCATAGAAAGCTCACAAATGCCCTATGGCCAGACAAACTTTCAACAAAGAGATCCATTGGGATGAGCCCTTATGAGCTAGTATATGGTATGGAGGCCAAGTTTCCATCTTCTTTGGGAATTTCCATTATGAAGTTGTTACAAGAGATTCAGGCAGAACCAAATGATGTTCAAAGAAGAATTAATCAGACCATTCATCTTTAGCAAACCAGAGAGCAAGTGTATGATAGAGCTCAAATTGTGCAAGAGAGGTTGAAGAAAGCATTTGACAAAAGGACCAAGGCTGAGGATTTCTACATTGGCGACAAAGTTCTAAGGTGGGACTCACGAAGAGAAGACAAGGGGAAGCATGCAAAGTTCGATTTTTTATGGAGAGACCCATTTGTTATCAGCGTTGTGCAGGGAAATAACATGTATTTTCTCAAATCTATAGATGACAGCGCAGTGGAAGACGGCCCTGTAAATGGCCGAATCTTGAAACATTATCGAGATCCTCTTTAAGGGATACAATTCCCTATGTATATATTTGTATATTGATGTTTGTATATATGTCAGCGCTTTCCTTTTTATGTTTGTATAAGCAATCCAATTGCTTGGAACCAAGCAGCGAAGTTATGGAGACAGAGCAAGGCAGTCCTCTATTTTAACGATCAGTCACAGCATCATTCTCAGGAGAATAGCGCAGCAAAGTTTATAAGGCACAGCCCATGCAAATCATCCATTTCAAAGGCTCTGTCTTTGCATTGGTTTCAGCATAAGTGCGCAGCGCAGTTTTGAGTGAAAGGAGCAATAGAACGCAGCACCCAGCTCTCTGTTCTTGTGAAATTGATTTCAAAGAGAGTGACCGATTTTGATCCCTGTTTTCAAATAAAGTGCAGAAGGATGCTCAGGACCAAATAAGATGTACTTAAAGCACTCAGTGTTAAAAAGAGGCAGCGCTGTATTGTACAGCGATTCATGTTTAAAGGAGGCCGCATTTAGAGTTCAAGCTTAAATCATGTGGAAGCCAATAAGAGAAAATGCTCCTTTTTATGCATGTTTTAAAGACTGTTTTCAAAGGGAAAGGAACAAGCAGTTTTCAACTATACAAAGACAAAGCAGTGTTGTTATATCAAATCAAATGCAGTTAGAAGTGCTACAATCAATCTTCCCACTTCAGTCAATAGTATCAAAACAGAGGAACATTTTTGGTTTTACATCAGCGACCTTTTCAAAGACAGAGTTAAAGGAAAATACATCAATTTTGATCCATGTTTTGTGACTATTTCAAAGGGTAGTGCTCAGGCAATATTGTACATAACATTAAGCACGCAGAAGAAAGTAGGCGATGCTATATAGTTCACAGTAATTCAGTTGAGGAGAGTGCTCTTCAGATCTCAAAATTCCAGTCTTTTAGCAGCCAACAAAGAATTGTTTTCAGTTCCACAGAAACAATAGAAGATCAAGGCAGTCTGACCTGCTGTTCTTGGCTTTTCATAGGGAAAAGCCATCCCCAAGTGGAGCCACTTTTAGCCTCCTGCTACAGTAGGTATTCATCTTTCATGATCGACATTTTTACATGCCAAATATGTCATACTTTGCATGCTACAACGTTCCATATTTGCTACAGAGGCCAATGAAGTGTCCATGAGAGTGAGCTAGTCTAAGTGCCACTGCTGGGTTCCATTTTTGATGAGTTGATCCATTTTTTATGAGTTTTCAGTTAAGGGAGGTCCAAACAGCTTAATCTTGGTCTCCCTAGGTTTCAATTTCCTGTTGTAGAATATAGAGAATCATTATCTGTCAAAAAAGCTTAATCTTGGCAGATTTGTAGATAGGTAGAGAAACAAGGGTGCTCAACAGCTTAATCTGAGCCCCTGGATGCAATAAGTGTAGATTTAGATAGGAGGATAGCTAAAAGAAAAGAATGAAAAGCTGGGTTTGCTAGTTCAAGTGCACCCAAACCAAAAAGAAGAGAAAATGCTAGGTAAGTAGGCAGGGTAGGTAGTTTTGAGGTTGCAGAATGTTGATTTGTGATCAATTTTGTGTTTCAAAGGGATATTTTACTTCAGATCACATGTATCAAGCAATTTTCCCTTGGAGCAGCTCAAGCGAGGCATGACTAACTCCCCATTCTTCCTTGTCCCCAAATCATTCACTAACTTCCCCAAAGAGGTCAAGATCTGCTTGATACCTCTTAGTTTCATCATGTTTCATAAACATTTGCCTAAGTAGAGATCTGCTTTACTTAGGAGTGCTGATATCTCTTCTACAAGTTCTATTTCCCCTTTGTAGCCTAAGATTTCCATACTTAGCGCTTTCTTCACACTTTCATGTTAACTACTAACTCTATTATGTAAATCCCTATCTGTTTCCCCTCCCCCCTACTAAAACTATGTTAATAGCTCCCCTAAATACATATCCCCTCCCCCTGGTTGAAAAATAACCATAAGTACACTTGGGAATTGCTAAGTTTATCTGAAACTCAGCAAGAACCCTCATTGCCACCCTCAAACCATCTTCTCATGATTTTCGGACTCCTTCACAAAGCATAAAATCCCTTCATGTGTATAAAAACCATCTTATTTTCCTTGTTTTTCACCTTCTCAAGGCATAAACCCCTTGTTTGGCCTTAAAACCCTTCTCAAACTGCATAAAATTCCTCTTAAGTGCCTTTGGACTCCTTCCAAGGCATGAAATGCATCCTTCCAGGTTTTCAGACCCCTTCCGATGCCTTAAAAAACCTTTTAAAACACCCAAAAATCATTCTAAGGCCATAAAGACCCATTGCCGAATCATAAAAGCCCTCCTTTCCATGAAGAAACCCCCCTCCGACTTCACAAAACTTGCCTTTAGCGCAAAAGCCTTGCTTCGATTCAAAAAGTTTCCTTTGGGACCCCCTCCAATGCGATATCGTAGTCAGGAGGGGGCAGCGATCAATGTTGGCCCATATATATGTTCCCCCGATGGTTTATCGCCGATCGCGACTTCGCATCGGCGTATCGCAAAGTTTTGTGCCATGTATATAAGCCCCCGACCTCTCCACCGATGCGATATCGCTATCAGGAGCCCTCCGCATCGCAATTTCATGTTTCATCACATATATCGCATTTTACCGCATAAACCTAAGTTTTCATAAAACTTAAGCTTAACGTAAAAACCCCGCATTTCATCTATCGCAAGCCTTATCGCAAATATTTCCGATGGTAAAGTGCCGATGTAATCATGGCCGTCCATCGTTCCGCCCAGATCAATGGTTTAGATCGTTTCGGCGATCGCCCATTTCGGTGATCACACATATGTGTATACCCATGTCCCTGCCGATTGTCGAAATGCCGATGAAATCATAGCCGCCCATTCGGGCCCACTCATCCAATGGTTCATGTCTTATCGCATCATTTCATATATATGGCTCCGACCGCCGGAGCCCAAAAGATACAAAGCACGACATATATAGTTTTCGGGTCCGCCCTCTATATCGCTCATCGCAAGTTTTTTTGTGTTGGACCGCCAATCTGCCGACCGCCGAAATAGCGCCAGCCGTTGGATCGGCCCGCGCCGGATCCAACGACCCAGATTTAATCCAATGAACAGTGACCGCTCCCACCCCAGATTTTTGCGATTTTTGCGTGTAAATGGGTTTTTTTTCTATTTTAAAGAAAATGGCCATTTTTACAGGGTTTCTTCCAACACCCACTCCTGATAAGGGAATTCATGCATTTCAAGCCATTTTGTCATCACCAAAAGGGCGCAGAGGGCGCAAATCGCAACAAAGGATGCCCGGAATCGCAGCAAATCGCCTAGCGCTAATCGTGCATCGCTAAGAAAAATTGCCCAAAATGGAAGGCCTCCTATTGCTTGGCTACCAGCAGGCCCAAAAAACGCAGATTAAAGGCCAGCCTCAGTCCAGCACAGTTATCAGGTTGCATTCCTCCACCATTATTTAAACAGGATTTCTGCATAAAGGTTCATATTCAATTAGCCAGCGCCGATAGCATCCCAAAGGCCACGGAAGCATTTGCAGCAGTTATTTTTGCCTTGAATAGGCAGAAAAGGGGCGATGGGACAGTTTAAAGAGTATCAGCGGTGAGAAAAGGTGCACATTCAGTGCCAAAGCATATCAATAAAGCGGCAAAGTGTATCAGTGTTGCGGTAAAAAGTATTAGTTAAGTGTTTTTAGTGGAAATCTTTATTTCCCAAAGCAGGTGAACATTGAATGGCCTCCAACAAAGTCAAAGAAAGCGGTGAAATCCCATCAAGGCTCTCAGATCACAGTTAATGCACATCAAAGCCACCCAACAGCAATGGATCAGAGACCAATGTGCAGTTATGGCTAAATGAACAGCACAGAGCCACTAGGACAGATTTCAACTCATTTTTGAGGCGGTTGCCCCCAGCGCACTTAGATAGATCATTATGCATTTATTTCAAGATAACTTAGATTAAAAAGCACTTATTTCCTTCAGATCTGTTTAAGATCTTCTGTTGTAGATATTTTGTAGACATTTCCTCTATATAAACCACCCTGTTCATTGTTTAAAGGGTTGGTTGGTTAATGCACTCCAAGAGAGACTCGCTCTATAGATCTGATATGTTTTCCTTAATCAAAGACTGCTGAAAGCTTGGAGAATGGACTGTGTGCTATGTATTAATGTTTGAAGAGTGAATTATGGAATTCTTGTGCTGCAACATGACTCAATAAGTGCCTCTTACCTCTGTTTTCATTGATATATGCTCATATTATACATGTATCACCATCTAAATAGCAGAAAGAAAGATTAGCTTAGAACTTGCTTGGTTGTACTCTATGCTCAATGTTTGCTATTTCTTTATGTTTTCATCTGAATTAGTAATGAATATGAATTCCCTTTGGCTCATATTTCCTATAATTCACCCATGTGTGATAGTTATCTAGGGATTCTTGACTGCTCCTAGATAGAGCTCTTTCACCTTCCTTCTGTTAAGCTGAATGAGAGATTCTTTGTTGCCTCTCATTCCTTAGCCCTCATTCCATCCTTTTAGCTTGAATCATTGTTTCATGTGTAGCTAGCTTGCTCCATATTCCTCTTGTCACCAAGAAAATGCACCAGCAGTCCTACTCCTTGACTCCATGCCCAATGGTTTGAAACTTTCACACTATGCATGCCTCTCTACTTGAAAGCATCATCTTTCCCACCAAAACTTAAACAAAACCCCTTGAACTCAATAACTAGCCTAAAATCATCATCAACAAAGCTAAATCAGAAAGAGAGAGCCCTATCTGATTGCAGGTGGGCTAGGACCTGCAGTCCAAAGATTGGTTTGTGGTTACCTCGGCCGTATCCCTTAGGAGCTTAGGGAAAACCTGAGTGTTAACATAATGGCGACTCCACTGGGGAAAGAATTCCATAATTCACTCTTCAAACATTAATACACAGCACACAGTCCATTCTCCAAGCTTTCAGCAATCTTTGATTAAGGAAAAGATATCAGATCTACAGAGCGAGTCTCTCTTAGAGTGCATTAACCAACCAACCCTTTAAACAATGAATAGGGTGGTTTATATAGAGGAAATGTCTACAAAATATCTACAACAGCAGATCTTAAACACATATGAGGGAAATAAGTGCTTTTTAATCTAAGTTATCCTGAAATAAATGCATAATGATCTATCTAAGTGCACTGGGGGCAACCGCCTCAAAAATGAGTTGAAATCTGTCCTAGTGGCTCTGTGCTGTTCATTTAGCCATAACTGCGCATTGGTCTCTGATCCATTGCTGTTTGGTGGCTTTGATGTGCATTAACTGTGATCTGAGAGCCTTGATGGGCTTTCACCGCTTTCTTTGACTTTGTTGGAGGCCATTCAATGTTCACCTACTTTGGGAAATAAAGATTTCCACTAAAAACACTTAACTGATACTTTTTACCGCAACACTGATAATCTTTGCCGCTTTCTTGATATGCTTTGGCACTAAATGTGCACCTTTTCACACCACTGATACTCTTTAAACTGTCCCATCGCCCCTTTTCTACCTATTCAAGGAAAAAATAACTGCTGCAAATGCTTCTGTGGCCTTTGGGATGCTATCGGCTCTGGCTAATTGAATATGAAGCTTTATGCAGAAATCCTATTTAAATAATGGCGGAGGAATGCAACCTGATAACTGTGCTGGACTGAGGCTGGCCTTTAATCTACCTTTTTTGGGCTTGCTGGTAGCCAAGCAATAGGAGGCCTTCCATTTTGGGCAATTTTTCTTAGCGATGCGCGATTAGCACTAGGCGCTAATCGCGCATCGAAAACTGCCTCAGTTTCTCATTCCGGGCATCCTTTGCTGCGATTTTCGCCTTCTGTGCCCTTTTGGTGATGACAAAATGGCTTGAAATGCATGAATTCCCTTATCGGGAGCGAGTGCTGGAAGAAACCCTGTAAAAATGGCCATTTTCTTTAAAACAGACAAAAAACCCATTTACACACAAAAATCACAAAAATCCGGGGCGGGAGCGGTCACTGTTCATTGGTTTAAATTTGGGCCGTTGGATCCGATGCGGGTCGATCCAATGGTTGGCGCTAACTCGGCGGCTTGGCGGATCGGCAGTCCAACACATATTAAAACTTGTGATGAGCGATATAGATGGCGGACCCAAAAACTATATATGCCGTGCTTTGTATCTTTTCAGCTCCGCCGGTCGGAGCCATATATATGAAATGATGCGATAAGACATGAACCGTTGGAAGAGCGGGCCCAAATGGGTGGCTATGATTTCATCGGCATTTCGGCAATCGGCGGGGACATGGGTATACACATATGTGTGATCGCCGAAATGGGCGATCGCCGAAACGATCTAGACCATTGATCTGGGTGGAATGATGGACGGCCATGATTACATCGGCGCTTTACCATCGGAAATATTTGCGATAAGGCTTGCGATAGATGAAATGCGGGGTTTTTACGTTAAACTTAAGTTTTATGAAAACTTAGGTTTATGCGGTAAAATGCAATATATGCGGTGAAACATGAAATTGCGATGCGGAGGGCTCTCGATAGCGATATCGCATCAGTGGAGAGGTCGGGGGCTTATATACATGGCACAAAACTTTGCGATACGCCGATGCGAAGTCGCGATCGGCGATAAACCATCGGGGGAACATATATATGGGCCAACATTGATCACTGCCCCCTCCCGACTACGATATCGCATCGGAGGGGGTCCCAAAGGAAACTTTTTGAATCGGAGCAAGGCTTTTGCGCTAAAGGCAAGTTTTGTGAAGTCGGAGGGGGGTTTCTTCATGGAAAGGAGGGCTTTTATGATTCGGCAAAGGGTCTTTATGGCCTTAGAATGATTTTTGGGTGTTTTAAAAGGTTTTTAAGGCATCGGAAGGGGTCCGAAAGCCTGGAAGGATGGATTTCATGCCTTGGAAGGAGTCCAAAGGCACTTAAGAGGAATTTTATGCAGTTTGAGAAGGGTTTTAAGGCCAAACAAGGGGTTTATGCCTTGAGAAGGTGAAAACAAGGCAAAAGGGATGGTTTTTATACAGATGAAGGGAATCTATGCTTTGGGAAGGAGTCCAAAAAGCATGAGAAGATGGTTTGAGGGTGGCAATGAGGGTTCTTGCTGAGTTTCAGATAAACTTAGCAATTCCCAAGTGTACTTATGGTTATTTTTCAACCAGGGGGAGGGGATATGTATTTAGGGGAGCTATTAACATAGTTTTAGTAGGGGGGAGGGGAAACAGATAGGGATTTACATAATAGAGTTAGTAGTTAACATGAAAGTGTGAAGAAAGCGCTAAGTATGGAAATCTTAGGCTACAAAGGGGAAATAGAACTTGTAGAAGAGATATTAGCACTCCTAAGTAATGCAGATCTCTACTTAAGCAAATGTTTATGAAACATGATGAAACTAAGAGGTATCAAGCAGATCCTGACCTCTTTGGGGAAGTTAGTGAATGATTTGGGGACAAGGAAGAATGGGGAGTTAGTCATGCCTCGCTTGAGCTGCTCCAATGGAAAATTGCTTGATACATGTGATCTGAAGTAAAATATCCCTTTGAAACACAAAGTTGATCACAAATCAACATTTTGCAACCTCAAAACTACCTACCCTGCCTACTTACGTAGCATTTTCTCTTCCTTTTGGTTTGGGTGCACTTGAACTAGCAAACCCAGCTTTTCATTCTTTTCTTTTAGCTATCCTCCTATCTAAATCTACACTTATTGCATCCAGGGGTTCAGATTAAGTTGTTGAGCACCCTTGTTTCTCTACCTATCTACAAATCTGCCAAGATTAAGCTGTTTGGACAGATAATGATTCTCTATATTCTACAACAGGAAATTGAAACCTAGGGAGACCAAGATTAAGCTGTTTGGACCTCCCTTAATTGAAAACTCATCAAAAATGGATCAACTCATCAAAACGGAACACAGCAGTGGCACTTAGACTAGCACACTCTCATGGACACTTCATTGGCCTCTGTAGCAAATATGGAACATTGCGGCATGCAAAGTATGACATATTTGGCATGTAAAAATGTTGATCATGAAAGATGAATACCTGCTGCAGCAGGAGGCTAACACTCAATATAGAATATGATTAGGATCCTTTGCCCACACGAGCTGCCCCACCGCTTGTTCCACAAGACTCCCTTGATGATGAGCCTCCCCTGTTAGTCAACTTTGATGTCATGGATCTACCCACTAATAATCCTAGGGAGATTATGCCTCTTACTGCCTCTAGTCTCCTCGAACAAGTATATCTTGGTAACTTAAATCTTGAACCAACCCAAGCAGCATCTCCTTGACCTTCCTTAGAAGTGCCACCCATGGACTGAGTCAATTCTTGGGATTCTACTACCGAACTTCCCAACGAATTTCCCACTTCATTTTCACCTGTTGACAAGCGTTATGCTCCAGAGAAATTGATTTCCATGACATGAAATATAATGACCTGATAAATAAATTATGAGCAATTATGGATCAATTATGAGAAATTATTAGTTATTGGTTCTCTAGCAAGAATACGTTATAACCCTTTGTTATTGTTTCTCCAGCAAGAACATGTTGTCAACATGAGAAATGCTCATCAACAAAATAATTTCTCAGGGAAAATTGATTTCCATGACATGAAATTCTAGAACATGGCCACAAAGACATACATAGTGGATCCATGTGACTTAACAGATAGAGAATTTACACAAACAAATACAATCGTGGATCTATGCCACAATATAAATTAGTATGACTATGGACACATGACAGATAGAGAAGTGTCTCAAGATAGCCCTCAAAGTATATAAATGATACATAACTCCAACACAACCTAGGAAGGATGCCATATAAGAGTGAGATGTACCTAACCTAGGGTCTTCGACATAACCCCGATGGTACGAATCTACACCATGTGAATAGATGAGTTGAAGTCGAGCATCATAGAAATTGCCTGATTACCGACCAATGAGGTAAACCAATAACAAATGCAAGGGAATCCATCAATGAAGAAAATGGACCCCAAGGTACCTAGTACAGTCCACTAAGTGTGAATAGATGAGCTAATGTCAAATACTAGTGAACTCAATCAATCAGGAAACAATGATGAAAAACCATTGTCAATCATGAGGAAGCCTTCCACTGAGGTCTACAAGCACCAAGGCACTATTGGTTCCTAGATCAAGCTCCTAGATAATGAGCTGAAGTCGACAGGAGAAGATCCATCGAAGGAAGGCCATAATGTATCCCCCATCAATCGACACAGAACAGACCAGGATGATGAGATGAATGGATGAAGGCATGAAGCCTACTCGAAAAGGCAACAAGCTACTACAGATGGATGACATAGCTGAGATTTCCCTTGAACACATAGCAGCATGACACAAGAGTGATTTGGTAGCATGAGTAATGAGCACCAGGTGATATCATGCAATGATGCAGGAGGCATCAAATCATGCTCCATATGACTGGAAGAGTAACTAGCCAAAGGAGTAAAGAGACTCATATGGATGGTATGACTCCTAGACAAGCTAAAACCCAATAGTGAGAAAATGAAATGGATAGGTGCCATGTTTAAGGGCAACGCAACTGGTGCTGCCATTTCAATGACTAATGGAAAAATATGTTCCTTCCCTTCTCTTTCTATAAGTTCCTTTTTCGTAAAGTTGTCCCCCAAGCCCAAAAAAGAGATAAAAGTATACAAGGGGGGACCTCCTCGCCACAGTAGACTAGGGTATTATGTTTTCGTAACTAATCTATCCAAGTCTGGAAAAGGGTTAAACTTATAGTGGGTAGATGACACTTCAGGTACTTTAATGAGCGTGAAGTAAACAAATTCACTCAGCAATATTTTCTAAATTAAGGAGTCTGAAATGAGCTTAAAGAAAACTCCCCTTGTAGGAACGAGTGGTATAAGCGATAGCAACTGGTTTTGGTAATGTTGTAACTTCTCATGACATAATGAGGAAAAGAGGTTGGCTAATAGGACCACTCATTGCATTGGTTCCTCCAAGGAAGGGTAAACACCAAGTGAAAGCGAATAATTGGCCAAGCATATGATGATGATGGAGGAAAGAAACCAAGTTTCATCGTGCAGAAGTAGGTTGATAAAAGAGTAGAAATCACAAGGGATAAAAATGGTTGAATCCTCCTGGGCTAAAGCCAAAAATGAGACGAAGAGAACATGTGGCTTAGATTCTAGGTCATGATGGATCAAAAGGAGGAATTCCAAGGAGTAAAAATGACTGCATGGACACCAACTCAGAAAATAGGTGCTAACTAGGGTATCCATGAGTGGGTAAGCTCTACTACCAAGCTACAACATTCATAAAGGAAGTGGCAAAAGTCACAACTTAATGGGGTTAGACCTAAGGTATAAATATGCAACTAATAGTCAAAATGCAATCATGACAATGATATATGACCTACCCCTATATGCCAAGTTTAAGAGAAACGCACCTAAGGTCCAATGTATGTTGCAATAGAAGCACCACCCTATCTTGTAAAAACCATCCAGAAAAAATAGACCCATGGTTAAATAAACATGGATGAGGTAAAAACAGGACCATATATATTTTTTATGTTTTGAGTTTTATAATTTTTTGGATTTTTGGCATAAATAAGGCATGACAAATACTCACATCACACACCAAACCAAAAAAGAGATAAAGCATCACACTCCTATGTACAATATGTACAAGCGTAACACAATCCAATAGGTCACGCTAAAGTGTGCCCACAACCAGGCACAGGCCAAGGGTTTCTATACCTGAACTCATGGAGGAGTGGAGATACCATATGGCTCACCAATGTGGGGCCATGCCAAAGGAAGTCAAACTTCCCAATCCAGAAAGGTTGACCATGCCAGGGATAGTCTAACATAGCCACACTCTTGTAATCAACCCGAGGACATGAGGGAGGATCAAGACATAAAGGGGGTATGAGATTCTCATGAAGAGGTGGAAATGAAGTGGGAAATTTGTTGGCAAGTTTGGTAGTAGAATCCCAAGACTTGACTCGATCCATGGGTGGCACTTCCAAGGAAGGGTGAGGAGGTGCCCCTTGAATCGTTCCAAGATTTAAGTTGCTAACGTCTACTTGTTCTGGATCAGGGAGACTAGAGGTAGAAAGTGGCATAACCTCCCTATAATAATTAGTGGGTAGATCCATGAACTCCAAGTTGACTAACCAGGGAGGCTTGTCATCAAGGGAGTCATGTGGAACAAGCAGAGGGGCAGCCCATGTGGGAAAAAGATCCTTATCATATTCCATATTGGGATGGAGTTTCTGACCAGCGTCAGGAGGTATTGATGGGACTGCAGAAGAGGCAATTTCTTCCAAAAGAGTTGGCGAAGGATGCTAACTAGCTTGATCAACTTCCATAGTAACAAGCGACACCAACCAAGGATTAGGAGGTTGATGGGGTCCATAGGTGCCAGAAGAGATCATATTCATAGGAGCTGTGGTAGAAGTAGAAGGTGTGCTAGGAAAAGGGAGTTGAGGAAAAAATCCCATAAGAGATGATATTTTGAACAGCCCCACACCAATAATCTACAGTTGATCGGGGGGTGATCTCCCATTAGTGGTAAAAAATTCCCAGTAATGGAAATATGAGCAAATGGCATGCAGAAGTCAAGTTGATTGATAGTGACAATATTTCCTTCATGAGGAAAGAAAAGTAGATGGAAAACAGAGGATACAACTGCGATCATTGGATAAAACCAGCTACGTCCAAGGAATAGGTTGTAATCTATTGTGGCGTCGACAACCTCAACATCAACATGGACATTTTTCCCTCCTAACTCGATGGAAAATTTGGAAGAACCCCCTTTGGGACAAAATTGTGTTTTTCAAATGCTTGAAGAGTCGTGCTGGACGTAGCGAGTGTCGAAGAGCCTATAACCTTCCAGCGAGACAAAGACATAACACACGTTGAAGAGACCTCATCCACCAAAGTGCGATGAATATTCCGATGGTAAAGAAATCTGGTGTGAAAGATGATGAGAAACTTTATTGGCATTAAAATCAATGATATTAGAGTCAGATGGGTCAACTCCACCAATTTCAGACAACAAGGCTTTGCATTGTTGAGGATAGATTTACAAAACCTCCAAGGAAGACATTGCACAAGGAGCCTAGGAAAGATCTTCAACAATAATATAATGTTGAGCAGCCCTAGCCGAAGGATTGTGTGTTGTCTTCCGGAGAACACCCTTGGAGGGGCGATAAACTAGTTCCACATGCTTATCTAGAGTGAGAGGTCCAGTGGAGGTAGGTGGAGCTGACGAGTACTTAGAAGGGGAACTTGACTCAAGAACATCATAAGATTTGGCTTGCGTAGTCACATTGACATATTCCTTGCACATGAAGACGGATGAGTTATGAGAAGATGACCCCTCATTTCCCCTTGTGGAGGCCGAGAAGGTTGAGCAACCGTTTATTGTTGGGGTTGTGCAGGGAATGGATGAGTCAAAATAGCAAGTTGTTGAGTGGATGGTGGTGAAAGAAGCCTATGGACTTCATCCATTCGAGGGAATTCATGAGTAAGGTGGTCGCCTTCAAAAATTTTACAGGGGAACTTGACTTTGAGGGATGGGTTGAGACTCCTGAGTAGTTTGATTTTTGTTTTATTTATTTTAACCACTGGATTGTTGGTTGTTCTTCGGTTGAGTGGACTTCACCATGAGAATATTGGTGGACTGCTCAGGAGGGGGTACTTTAGTAGAGCAAGATGCACTTTCTGGGGCCTAAGATGTAACAATCAATTTCCCAAGTTGGGCAGCAAGTTGGCTCATGGAATTGGAAATAGACCCAATCACACCATCATCATGTGGGTCGGGAACAGGTTTTGGAGGGTTAATGGAAGGTTGAGGGGCATTAGGAAATTCTTCATAAAGCGTAACTGACTGTGAATAGATAAGATCCAACTGTTGGGAAGCTAAAATGGTTTTTTCCTCAGTAATGGCTTGAACCATAGACACATCCTTCACAATTTTAGGTCGAATAGATTAAATGAACCATTTATGTAATATATCATCAGGTAACTTGGTTTTGACTAATGGCTTGCAACAACACCACTCATGAATATGATCAGAGATTATCGTGGCATTGTCTTGCTTGAAATTAGACAAGAGGTCAGAGTCGGTATCAAACTGAGTGGGTAATTAGAAATGTGTCAGGAAAATTTGAGCAAGGGAGGCAAAGTCACAGTAGGATGCAGTATCTTACTTGATGTACCACTTTGTGGAATCCTTGGTCAACGTATGTTGAAATAAGAAAATTTTAATAGAATCATCCACCAAATAATTGGATGAACACCATAAATTATAAGTGGTAATATGCGTGGACAAATTCTCCCCGGGATTTCCTTCAAACTTGGGAATATCGTATGGTAATTTGGCAGGCATCGGTGGCCACCAAGGATCATGACGGAGGGGGTCATTAGTCAGTTTGGCCAAATCGGGTACATTGAGAGAAGATAAAAAAGGATTTTGAAGTTGACTAAATGGGTCATAAGTAGGAGAGGCCCCTCACCAGCCATGTGGTCCCCCCATATAAGGAGTGGAGGGATGCACCTGCTGGTGAAGAAAATGATTCACCCCAGCATAGGACTGTTGTGGGCCAGCATAACTGGTAAATGGATGTTCCCCCCAAAGTAAGTACTGCTAGGGAGAAAAGGACCTCCAAAAGCATGGATGTTGATGGGGTTGTATCCAGGGATAGACGAAGGACCACTCTGTGTAGCAGGACCGACATAAGGAGGATAACCCATGTGAGAAACAGTACTGGCACGTGGTTGCCCCTAGGTAAACTAGCCCCTCTAGTAAAAGTACTAGTAGGTGGCGCCCCTACAAAAATATAACTGTACCAAGCTTGTGACATACTAGAAGCAGTGTTGTGCCCATGCTCACCAGGGACAATTGGTGATCCTCCCCACATATTACTAGAAGTAACCATGCCTAAATGAGGGACAATAATAGATGGTTGGACAAAATGTGGTGCAACGATTCTTGAACCTACCAACTAACTGAGTAGAGGTGCCATGGTCGACATAGGAGATGGTGTGGGCTTGCAAATGTTCGAGAAATTTGTAGGAGTAATAGAAGAAAACGATGGAATGCCCTAAGAAGAAGTAATAGGTGTGGATGGAGGAGTAAGTATAGCCATGCTAAGAGGTGGAAATGATGGCATGGGAGTTGATACTGCTGATGCAAAAGGTAAGGAAATCTAAGACTCTACCATAGCGTAAACTAAGGAAAAAGGCACATAAGTATAGGCAGGTGTGGAACTATTAGGATTTAACCACAATAACTCTAGTCCTAAAGGATCATTCAATGATGGATTGGCAGGGGCATCAGAGTGGTCTGCCAAAGTCTCGATAGAAATCAAGTCACTATCCAAAGGACCAAGTATAAATTCTAAGATAATGTGTTGGTCTATGTCTTGAGTATCGATAGACACTCTCCGTGCAGGGATAACAAGTCCACCTCGTTTAGGAGGTAAATCATGAAGATGACGTGACCATCGAGGAGAAAATTCAACAAGGGTGATAACTTATAATTTAAATACAATTATGTTAGTACAAACATCCTAAGGCCAAAACTACTGACTCGGACCAAAAAAAACACACTAGAAACATCCTAGAATATAGCACACACAAACCAAAATACAAAGAAGTTAGTGGTGGAACAATTATACTAGTGACTTGCTTCCCAACCCTTTTATCTGCGAACTCGGTGCAAGTGCCCTTATTAGCCATGGGGCACCCTCTGAGAGGACTGAGAGAGTATGACTAATATCTTTCCCAGGTACAAAGAAGACGAAACCTGACCCTGCACCTATGTATGAGCCTTAAGAATATATGCCACTATGGTCACCACGTACAATAACACGACCTGGGGGGCTAGTCGTAGGACAAATCCACACACAAGGGCAGGAAACTTAACCACAAAAAGGAGCTAAGATCGAAACCCCCTTGAGAGTTCCTCCCAAGTGGTCCCCAAGTGATAATGACACCGTTTGTATGCGTGGAGATTCCGCTATATTGCACCACCCGAAACTAAGCGAAAAGTGTTATGTCAGTTCGCCTAGCCTAAGTGTGACCTCGTTCTTAACCCTCTTGTGAGAAGGGCTTCCCAAAACGCACTACTGCAAATGGATTTAACTCCCTATCGCAAGCTACTAATTTTATTTTGAAGTCTTGGAGCAGTTAACTCACACTCCTATCTCCAAGACCCTAGCTTAAGCTAGTGTTGTTGTACTACTAGTGAAAGTAAAAGACAAATCTAGTTAATTTTATTATTGCGCTGATTTTAATGGTTGTTGCTTACACAAGAGGGATGTGGTGTAAAACTGAGATGGTGTGAATAACTCTTAGTTAGTTACCCTAATGCAGCTATATGCACTTTTTTTATTTTTAATTCGATGAATGCTAACTACAGGAGGGTAAGAGCCTTTTAACACACCAATTCCTATTATGATCCACCTCTAAATATTCTTGAATGCAAATTATCCCAAATTTTGTGAATTAATGACCCAAAACAAACCAAGAAGGCAAACCAAAACAACCAAAAAGAAACCAAAGGAAAAGACTCCCAAGAAAGAATGCAAAGCACTCCAAAAGCATCATATCTAAGAAAACAAATTCCAATAAAAGAAACACACTCAAAGCGATCAAATCGAAATCCAAAAGAAAAATAAGGGAATGTCAACAAGCTAGGGCATTAGTACAATGGCTCAACAAAGACTGATGTTCTACAAAGGTCAAAACCAGACCCTAAAGGTAGGAAGGCATAAACAAGATTAAATGAGAGTGATACAAATCAATGAAAACACACTTAAAAGAAATTTCCTAGATGATAGTTGCACAACCAATCACAACACCACCAATTGTGACGAAAACAAACAAGAGAGAGAATAGGTAACTTAAAAGAAAGATACCATACCACACAAAGGAAAAAAAGACCAAAGTGAGAAATCAAAGATATCTAATTAGTCACCAAAAGTAGCCAAACATATCTGAAATAGAGATCTAGAGATGAGAACACTAGTCCTCAACCAAAGCACATAAAGAATTCTGCAAGAGAAACCTTGAAGAACACAAGCAATGGATGATCCCAACCAATAAATAAGAAATGGATCAGATCTGATAGATATTAGAAGCTATCAGCAACAAAAAACAAATATATCTAACAAATAGTAGAAAGTTTTGAAGAAAAACACCTGAAAAATCAAGCAAATAAGCTGAAAGAAAACCCAAAAATTGTGCAAAACAAATAGAAAATAGGCTGATTTTTCAATCAGCCATATCTCCCTCATACGAATTCTGTTTTAGGTGTTTTTTGTTTTGTTTTGAGGTAAAAAATCAAGATGATTTTATATATGTAGTTATTTTTTTTGAATTCTGTATAGAAAATAACAAAAACAAATAGAAAAAAAGATGTGCGTGAGGACGGGAGAAAAACAAATTGCCCAATTTTCAATTGGTCATAACTTCCTCATACAAAGTTAGTGATTTTTTGTTTTTATTTTGGAGCATAAATCTGAGAGGAATACAAATATGTGGTCATTTAAACCAAATTTTGTACATAAAATTCTCTAATTTGTTTTTAAATGTACAATCTGGTATTCTCTCATAGAAAAAACAAAAATAAAACTCTAAATCTAAGATCAACTCAGATATGAAGCAAGTAAAATCAATGGAGGTCAAAATGAATCCAAAAAAATACAGAGAACTCAATGGGAACAAGATAAAGACAAAAAAATAAAGAAGAAGAGGAGATCTCAAACCAAGAGGGAAAACAAAAAAATGCTCTCATTGAAAGCACCAATTTAATTGCATTTAATTATGCAAGGAGCTATTGCTCCATAATCTCATGCCTTATTGAGGTCACCAGACAAAAAAATATAATGGTTAATACAATCTAATAATGACCCACAATCCATATGTTCCTGCATGCAACAATAAGTCAAATCTATGCTATAAAGATAAGAGATCACACCTAGAATCCTCGCATGTCGGGGAATGGTTTTGAGTTTGATGTTGATCTTATGCTCCACTTGAGTGATCCAACACATTTGCACCAGATCTCTATCAATGTACACAAACACAACTAAACAAGGATGACAGTCGATCTTCCTTGGAAGATCGTCAGATCAAAAGTAATAGATATGATCATATAACATACTGAACACAAATTCATGTAAGGGAACATAAACTTTTATTAACCATATAAATGAAAGTACATCAAATGTATGCCTTCAACAAATAAGATCCTCTCCTGCAACCTGTAGTATGGTCTCCTCTCCCAAGACAGTAGAGCTCTCGCACTATATTTTGGATCCTTTCCCCCTTGCCCCCTTTCCTCTAGGTGAGATTATAAAGGTTCATTCTATCCTTTAGGAGAATGTATCTAGACACCTAGGGGCTTGAGAAGTTAGGAAAATTCTACAATAATGGACCCTTAGCCAACTCATACACGAGTGGGTCAAGTTGATCTGCTTGGGAATGGAAAACTCTAGAAACCTTTTTCACAACTATGAGCTTTTTTGTTAGGCCCTTATACTACTAGTGTAACCCTTTATTGTTATTAGTACAACCCCCTTATTGTATTGATGTACCCATGTAGTGCTCATATTGTTACTATTGTGCCCAAAAGAAGCCCACTATTGTTATTATTGTGCCCTTACATTATTATTGTTATGTCGGCTCTGATTATATTATGACCCCTTAGACTCCTATATATAGAAAGGAGGTCTTTTCATTTGTATCATCCAAGAATTGTTCATTTATGTAATGTAAAGGAGGTTGCCCCCTCAAAGAGGCTAAATTTTGAAGGAGTTGATCTATCTTTTCTATCTTTTTGTGAGTTGGTTTCATAACATTTGGTATTAAAACTTTGAATTCTAGGGTTTCGCTACTCCAAACAGGTTATCGTGGCATTTTCACTATAAGTTTTTTTCTGCAATGTTTCAGATGCAAACAAAAAACCACATTTGAGATGAAATCGTTTCAAAACTTGGGTCCAAATTATAGAGCTTTTCGCGCTATATTTGCGGAGATATGATCTGAGGAAGTTGGTCTTTTTGCAGACTCCTGAATTACATTCCAAACAGGTGACCTAGGGAAAATCGTCATAACTTTTGTTTTGAGCATTAGATTGAAATTTCATAAGAAGTTACAGAAAGAGAACAGACTATAGTTTCATGTGTATATTTTTTAGATCCTAAGGTTAACATAGTGACACGTGGCACTTCATACAAGTTCGATCTTCTGAAAAGGTATATAATCAGGTCATCTTAGGAGATTGTTCATAACTCTTTCTTGGAGAATCTAAATTTGATCAGACTGGTGGCATTGGAAAGAGGACGTAGAGGGCTACTACAGATCGCTCTTTCAGAACTGGAAGAACTGAAATTACAGAGTTATATTCATTTCAAGATCGAGCTCCTAAAATAAAAAAAAGACGATATGAGGAAGTTTGATGGCAAGGATCCGGTAAATTGGATACTTCAAATGGAGCAATATTTCGATCTACATGGTGTACCACTATTACAAAAGGTATGTATTGCATCTTTGTATTTAGAACCGGATAAATTTTTATGGTATAATGGGCTTTGTTCTCGTAAACAACTTGTTACATGGTCAATTTTCACGGAGGAAATGATAGCACATTATGAGGATACAAAGAGCAACACCTTCTTTAGAGCAACACCACAACAATTGGAAAGAGTAAAAGGGCTTTGTTACATAGTGGAAAGTAAAATTATGGCAACAAGGAAGTCTACCCCTCACAACTATAAAGATGGAAGTGTTGTTTCTCCTAGCCTTCCACAACCTACAAGGGTTACACCACAACAATTGGAAGAAAAAAGAGAAAAATGGCTTTGTTACAATTGTGATAGCAAATTCACTAAAGGTCATAAGTGTGCTGAGAAGAAATTATTTTACATAGAGTATGAAGAGGAGGAAGAAAAGGATCAAGAAACATCAAAAGAAGAAGATATATGCTAGGACCCAACCCCAAAGAAAGAATAAATGAATTAGACCATATCTTGTAAAGCATTGGCAATAATTACCACTCCTAAAACTCTCAAGATAGAAGGACATATCAAGACGAAAAAGGTGCAAGAAGTGAAAGATCACATTGAGAAAGAAGAAATGAATCGAACCATATCCTGTAAATTATTCATTGGTCAGAATTACCACTCCTCAAACTATCAAAATAGAAGGACATATCAAGAAGAAAAATGTTCAAGAAGTGAAAGATCACATTGAGCATCATGAAATGAATCCAGCCATATCTTGTAAAGGATTGGAAGAAATTACCACTCCTCAAACTCTAAATATAGAAGGACATATCAAGAAGAAAAAGGTTCAAGTAGTGAATATCACATCGAGCATCAACAACAAGTTCTCCAACTTTTAAAGAATAACGCCACTTTGGTGCAAAATCGAATGAAACAATAGGTAGATCAACATTGTAGTGAAAAATGTTTTGATTTAGGTGATTGGGTATTTTACTGCTACATCTCAAGCAAGCTATTTATGAGAAGGAAATGTTGGCAATACTACATGCACTTAAGAAATGGCGACCTTACCGATTGGGAAGACACTTCAAGGTAAAGATGGATCATGATAGTCTTAAATACTTTTTATAACAACTATTATGTTTAGAAGAACAGAAAAAATGTGTCACAAATATGTTGGGTTATGACTTTGATATCATCTATGGAAAATGGAAGAAAAATGTTGTTGCAGATGCACTCTTAAGAAATGATGAGGATGTGGAAGCATTGTTTTGTGCTATTTCTATTATCCAACTAGATTGGATAAACGAAGCAAGGGATGAATGGAATAAGGATGAAGAAGTATGGTCACTTATTCAAAAGTTGCAAAAGATCCCAATTCAAACAATATTGCCAGAAATTGAAAAGGAAGGAAAAATCATATTGGAACCTGGAGCAGTCACAGAAACAAGAACCCGACAGCTACGAAATCAATCAATTTCAGAGTATCTCATCAAGTGGAAGAACTTACCTGCTGAAGATTCCACATGGGAGGACAAGAATTTTATACAGAAGCATCAAGAACTACTCAAGCGTTGAGGACAACACTTTTTGAAGGAGAGGGACATGTTAGGCCCCTATACTACTAGTGTAACCCCTTATTGTTATTATTACAACCCCTTATTATATTGATGTACCCATGTAGTGCTCATATTGTTACTGTTGTGCCCCAAAGAAGCCCACTATTGTTATTATTGTGCCCTTACATTATTATTGTTATGTCGGCTCTGATTATATTATGACCCCTTAGACTCCTATATATATAAAGGAGGTCTTTTCATTTGTATCATCCAAGAATTGTTCATTTATGTAATGTAAAGGAGGTTGCCCCCTCAAAGAGGCTGAATTTCTAAGGCGTTGATCTATCTTTTCTATCTTTTTGTGAGCTGGTTTCATAACATTTTTCTCAATTACCTCAATTATGAAATAAATATTATCTCATAATTATAATATTTTGGCAAAATAATTATGAGAAATTGCTCAATTATGTAATTTCACCCTTTTATGATGGGATAAATCTCATTTATCCCATCATTTAAGGAAAAGGTGAAACGGGATGCATTTAAGCCAACCAACTGAGGTAAGTTGATATTGGGCTTCTCTCACTATAATGGAGTGGAAAATAGGGTTATAACAGACACCAATGGTCACTAGGTCGTAGTGTTAGGTATGTCGCTAGGTTGCAGGTTTAGTGAAGTCACAAAGTCGCAAAGCAGATCCTATCGTTATTTTTTGAAGTGTGACTTAGCTTCTATGGTGGTTGAATGATGATTCCATGGCTCGAGGTGAGAAAATCGATTTCTAGGGTTAGTTTTGGACCTCGCAGGGGTTCAGGGAATCAAGGATGACTAAGAATAATGATATGCACTTCAATGGAGTGGTGGTGCTCCAAAAATGGAACATTTATTGGAAGAATGGAGATATGGAGGGATTTAGGGCGATTTTAACTTGGAAATGGCTCACAGAGGTGGATAAATCCTAGATGATGAGGAAAATGTAGAGTCTATGGGTAGAAGGAGACACATGGAAAGAGAAATGATTATAGGGAAGGTGGAAAGATGGCCACCTGGAGAGAAGGAGTTGTGCACCTAGAAAGTCGCCAAGTTCACCTGCCTTGAGCGCTCCAATTAGTTGAATGAGTGAAAGTGATTGAAGAGGTTATTTATAAAAGGGTCACATGTGCAAGACTTTGGAGGTCATGTTATCACTCAGAAGTTTTCCCTAGAAGTTATTAAAAGAAGGAATAATCCGAGGTAACCATAAACCAAATCTTTTAGACTTAGGTTCTAGCCAACCTAAGTCCAGAGAGGGCTCTCTCTTTATAATTTAACTTTGTTTTTTATTAGATTTTAGGCTACTTCTTAGTGTTCATGAGGATTTTGATTTTGATCGAATGTTGGGTGGTGGAATTCTTGGAATATATGGATAGAGCTAGGTCTTTGAGCCATTGGGCTATGTAGTCAATCAAAGGATAGCTTAACTAGACTAGATCTTTAAAGGGATTGTTCACAAGGCAGGCTAGCAAAGCAAAAGGCAAACCTTCAAAGGGCTGATGGATGGAATGATTCTAACTAGGGTAAAAGGGCAATGAAGAATCCTTAGATTGGGATCAGAATGAGGAACAGAGGGTGATCATCAACAAAGAGAAATTAAGAATCCTTTGCTACATAGACCATAAGGAGAAACTACGGAAGTAAGGGAGCATTTAAGAATTCCCTAACTAACATAGTTTAGTAGAAAACATTAAGAATATAAACAATCAAGACAAAGTGCATCAAAGCAAGTTCTGAAATATCATTCCTAGTTTACCATTCAAATTTCATAGAAACACATATGATTATTAATAAACATAAGGAAAAACAATAATACACATGAGAGAATACTTATTTGATTTTCGCTTTACACAAGAATCCTGTAAAATGTCTGAACTTTATTCCATGATCCAGCAAGCCAATCCAGTTTTGATACAATAGAACTTTGATTTTAGATATAAGTCTACATAAATGTCTTTGAATCCACACTAAATACTTTGAAATGGGAAGTATTTATACAAAAAATATTACAAAATATCTCATAACAGTTTGAGATTTAATTAAGGAAATAAAAATATCTTCAAGCATGAAGATAGAGATAGATGGAAAACTGCATCATGTTGTCCCTCTTATTGTGGTAGTGCTAGTTGTTGCAGTTGAATTTGAGCCCTTTTAAGCTAGCTGATATTTGTACACTAGAATCATCTTTGTCTTTAGTCTTTTACTGATACTCTTTAACCTGCTACTCTTTGACCCTGTTCACCTGTTTCATCTGGCTGCCATTCAGATTTACTGTGGTAACTTATAGTAAATCTGTCATTTTTTCCCACCATTCATCCTCAGGTAACTTTACTTTGAGCATTCTTCTATAGATCTCATCTACCTTAGTGTATTTGGAAAAATTAGGCTTTGTGACAAACAAATGTTTCACCTCATGCTCTAGAAAAAACATATTTTCTAAAGTATCATACAATACTTTCCCTGTTGGCAAAGCTTTGCTTCCTGAAGTGCTTCCCTGTTCCTTGGACAACATCTTTAATCTATCAACATAGTCTAATTGGGTCATAATTTTGTCATGGATGACCATAGGACTTGGAAGGCCTTTATCCCTCAAAATTTGAAACTTTTCCATGAATCTGTCAATGCCAACCTACATGTTGTGGCATTTTTCCTCTAGGTTAAGCATAAGGTTTCTTCTGCAGAGAACCTTTTTAACTTCTATGATAGCTTCAGTTCTATCCTCTACACCCATCTCATTAAGCTCATGCTTGTTCTTGCTATTTAATAAATGGATGAGTCGATTAGCATCCTCAGGGTGGTCTCCTAAGTCTTCGTTTACCTTTTGAATTGCTTCGGTGGCCACTTTCACTAGTTCTGTTTGCTCAAATATTACTTGAATTGATGGCCAAATATCATTGACAGAGTCAATGATATTGGCCGAGAGCATCTCTTTAGTCTGTCCTAGTGGCTTTTGTAGAGTTAAATATTTTTCTAGGACTTTAATCTTCTCACCCATCCTTAGGGCTTTCTGTGTTTATCTCTCTACTATATTTGAGCAAGCTTGTAGTCAGTTTCTAAGCTTGCCACTTTCTCCTTAAGCCTTTTAAGTTTTGTTGCCTGGATGGACATTTCCTCCATGGCTTTCACTAGCTTTGTTTTCTTTTCTGTTGAAGTACCTGCTGTTGTAGACTCAGTTGTGACTGGCAGTGCTGTGGCAGGTGGAGCTGTTGGTGCCAAAGATGCTGCCAGTGTTGAGGGAACTGCAGTTGTTACTGTGGGAATGGCAATTGTAGAAGTGGTGGCCAGTTCACTTTGTTTGGACTGAATCAATGTGTCCAATTCTTTTTTTGTTTCTTTCAACTAGTCATTTAGCTTTAGGACCAAGTCCATAACCTCTTCTTGTCCTTTTTGGGTCTCTAGGACTTCTGTTGTTTATGGGTGATGTAGTGGTGGAATCTTAAGTTGCTTCTTCAGAGCAGCTATGTCATCATTTTTCTTCTTGATTAGTCTTTCAGTGGCCTTCACATCTTTGGGATCATGTCCAAACTCAACGATTAAGTCCTTTAAGGACTTGATTCTGGTGTCTTTTGCCTGTGAAGAGGCCTTTTACAATTGGAATTGAGCCGATATATTATTTAGGGAATTTTGCAATTGTTGAGCTACGATGGCTTTCCCTATTAAGGTGGATTAAATCATCTCCCCTGTTTGTTTGTGCTGCTCAATCTGGTCAATAGGATGTATGTCGTTTTCCATAACTTCGAAATCTATCTTCTTGAAGTCCGCTGCTATTTTTGGTTGCTGAGTGGTAGGTTTCACAAATGTCATCTGCATCTTGCCTTCTTTACCATCATAAGCTGACATGAGCCTTGTATGGTTTGTAGGTGCCATCTTTAGGTACTGTGCATAAGTCTGGGCTTTTAGCCTCTCATTCCTGGCCTTTATATCCTTGTACCTTTCTCTAATGTCTTGATCCCTGTCAGCTAGCATCCTAAAGGAGGACACTTCAACACTCTGTTGCCTTTCCAACATATGAGTATTTGATGTGGAAGGTTCTAGTGTGCCCCCAGAGGGAGTGGCAAGCCTGCTTCTTTCTCTTTAAGAGCTAGTAGCCCCAAAATTTTCTTATGTGAATTCCTGTTCTGAAACAGGATTTAACCTCTACCTTTTGACTAGGCTGGTGTCTTCATATGTTTGTGTGGTTGCTCTATCTGATGTAGTGGCCTCTTCCCTATTCCTTTTGAGGCTTTTCTCCTCATTTAGAGGAGTTTGCAAGTTAGGGGGAGTACTCATAGTGGGCTGCTATATACCTATTTGATTTAATTCCTCTGATAGGTCTGGCTATTCAGACTCTTCTTGCACCTGGGATTCTTCTTCTCTATGTGATTCACTTTGTGCCTGAGATTCTCCCTGTGCCTGTGATTCTTCTTGAATTTGGGACTATCCTTGGACTTGAGATTCTACTAGCACCTGCAGGAAAGAACCTTCATTAAGCCTTTTCTCTAAATCAATTAGATCATTTTCAACTGTTACTTCATTATTATCCCTGTCCACTAAAGTATTCTCCACCCATTCCAATTTATTTTCATATTTCTCTATCTCATGGATTCGGTGGTGAATGTAGGGAGCCATCTTGTTTTTCTGTCTTCTATTGCAAATGAAGTCACAGGGGTCATATCTCCACATGAAGCTTTGTTTTAGTTTAAGTCTTTGAAGGATTTATTTTACTTCTCTTCTAGATTCTCTGCTATTACATACAAAGGGGCCTAGTTGATCTTTCATTTTGAGTTGGGCCTTCTTTTTGGCCTTAACAAAATGCACCTCATCTGAGTTGATTATTTTCCTATAGTACTCTAGAGCAAATAACCTCATTGGGAGATATCTAGGCAGTTTATATGGGGCCAACTCACAGCCATAGATCCTAATTTCTGTGTTATTTTGGTATAAATACCAATCTCCCACTTTGTGTTGTTTTGACAGTTGCAGAACGCTCCTGATATATGAACTAACTCTTGGAGGAGGACTTCCTAGCAGCATGGTCACTACTGGATGTACAAAAAGATCAATGAAGTTTGTGTATGAATATGAGGAATCATACTTATGTATCAAAGGAGTCCAAAAAATTACTGACCTAGGATGACCTTTAGTGTCAAGCTTTTAGAGAGTGAAGGGGAACTTGTCAGCTTGGTAATATAAGAAAAGGTGGTACAAAACTGAAGAATACTTAAATACTCTTTCATTACTCATTCTCATAAATTATTCATGCATCCTATCAGCTATGTACTTGGCATAATCATACATGACAGCAGGGGGCTGTCCTGGAGTAAAAATGGACATGAAGGCTAAGATGATTTCATCTATGTATTCACTGGTTGTATAGCCTAAAACACAAGAGATCATTGCTACTATATCCTGACCAAATGGGGAAAATATGGTAGCCACATATGGGGGAGGGTCTTTTGGGATGTGCTTTTCCTCCCTGATGAAAGTTTGGAGCATTTCAGCAAGTTTGGCAGTGGTAAGCTTGGGGAATCTGTCTAGTAGGTCTCCAATTGAAATAGGGGTTAAATTCTTCCTTGGCTGTAGTTGCAACATTTCATTGATTGACTCGGTAGTGATGGTGAAAAGTATGGTGTGGTCAGGGGACATCACTGCTCTTTGACTGGGAATGTAGTTTGCATGGAAATAATGGACAATCTCTGGAAAGATGTGCACCTCAGGGAATTGGTATTTGGGAAAATTAGACTCCCAAAGACCTATTTTATTGGCATGGTTGAGGTATTGGTCTCTGTATCAGTAGTATAGTTTGATAGGGGATTCAAGGACAAAGGTGTCCTTGATTTGGAAATCTTTATCAGCAAGGGGAAGGTGGTCCAAGTCCAAGTGAGGAGTGGAAATTGGCCTGACATCCATGGCAATTGGGGCAGCCATTCTTAGTTCTTGTGGATTTAAGAATGGGGAAGGTAAATTTTTAGTCTTTGAGGTAATGGGGGTTCAATTCCAGGTGGGTTTTATGTTACTAAAGTTCCCTTTAATTTCAATTAAGAAAACTTAGAGACTGGTTCAAAAATTAACAGGGCTTTCAATGGATTCCGACTTAAATACCTAGAATTGAAGAAAACTGGGTCTGAACTAGTTAACTGGTGATTCTGAACAATTGAAAAGGTTTCAATCAGGCTGGAAGGCAATCTCGGAGCTTATGGCGTCTTCAGAGTGCAAGTGTACATGGGTTGACGGCTTTCAACGTTTACAAGCACGTGCATGGAAAATTTACAGTTGAAAACGATAAAAATAATGATTTGGGGATTTTTTTGATTTATGCGCAAAAAGACAATTTGGTAGGTACTGTGTACAGTGATCATTTGTCACGTATCGAGATGAACAGTGATAGTTTTGGTGGGTAGCGGGATGGTGGTAAGTGGTTTGCTTCGCACCACTTTTGGGCACTTGGCAGTATTGGGGGGAGGCTGTCCGATTCCACTCATTGAGCGCCACGTCACTTCAGGGGCCCAACGGAAAACAACCCATTTCGGGCAGGTATTGTTCGGATTTCAGGCCCTTCCAAAATCAACATGGGCCACCGAATGGGGAGGGGGGAGATCATGCAGTGGTCAGGCATGGGAGTTGCATGGAAGGTAATGGAGGGGCCCGATGGGCATTTAAACGCAGTGGTTTTAGCGTAATGAGGGATTAGAGTAGGGATTAAGGTATTGGGTGGGATTTTATTGGTGAATGGGTTGACTTTAATTAATCGCAGATTGATTAATTATGTCATTTGTCGAGGTTGGACAATATAAAGTTTATATTTCAAACTTCGGGGTAGGGATATTAATATTAACAGAGTTTAATAAATATATACGGGAAACAGTTTATTTTTTGGGAATTAACATATAAATAATGTTAAAAGTTAATATGAAAATTGCAGGAGATAAATGAAGTGCGCTAAGCATAATGTGTTTTTGTAATTCCTTTTCTTTTTACATAGAAACATTACAACTTAGGCTAAGTGCATTTTTGTGGGTTTTTCATAAAAAGGGGTATCCATGGGGGTGATTGTTTTTCCTTAGGAAAATGGTGTTTTAACCTTAGGAAAAGGGATTTATTAGGGGAAAATAAATGAATTGAAGGGGGTGAATGTTTATGAGGGGATTTTAGTACTTAAGATATATAAGTCTTTGGTCTGAGGGTCCGATCCCTCCAGAAGTCAGAGAAATGCTCTGAGCCTCTTTGACTTAAGATTTTGGGTACTTCAAACTTATTTTGGGAAATTAGTTAAGTCAAGGGTGAAATGAGTGAGGGAAAATTAATCAATTTGACTTTGTGAACTTTATGCCAGTCCAATTTCTCATTCATACTTAGAAATTTCATGAAGAGCGTGATAAATATGCTTTTGTCTAACAATCATCACAATTCTGCAACCTTTTTTCTACTTACCCATCTACTCACCCTACCATTTTTACTTCTCTTTATTAGGGTGCATTTGAGCTAGCAAACCTTTATCAAATATTTTTCTTTTCTTTACAATGGTAATCTAGCTAAATATAACATTATTACATCCAAGGGCTCAGATTAAACAGTTGAGCTCATTTTTATTTACTCTACCTAATCTACTTATCTACCAAGATTACACTGTTTGGTCAGATTTTTATTCTCTATCTATAAACATGAAATTGAAACATGAAATAGCCAAGTTTAAACATTTTGACTATCATGGATTGTGGCATAGGTTACAAACTGCACACAATCATTTATTCTGCATAAAAAGTAAATAGTAGTGGCATTTTGACTAGCACACTTTCATTGTCTTATTTTCTTGGGGTTCATATTTTCATCTTTTTTGACCTTTTTATTCTTTTTTCCTTTGATTTTTATTTTAGGACATACCCTCTTTACATTTTTTAATTTTTTGAATATGGAAAACATTTTCAAAAAGCAAAGGTATGTACATATTACAGGTTTAATCTAAGCAATTCAAAAATTATGACTCCTATTAGTATAGGAACCTAACAGGTCGCTAGGTCATAATTTAGTTGAGGTCACAGAAAATGATATTTAATAACTTGAGAGTTAACAACCATGTGACTTAGAAGGATTATTTTTCTCCAAGTCACAAAGTTTCCAGACAGATTAGGTCGCGAGATAAAAGGTCAATTGAATAGTGATTATGCAAGCCAACAACATAAGCTTGGTGATCAGTGCAAGTCGCCAGTCACGAGGTCACCAATTTTAGAATTTTATAAGTTGTGTGACTTGATAGATCTGTGACTTCGTGAATTGTACCAATAAGGTATGTTTTTGGGAGGGGTTGTAGATCGTAATTTTATATCTCAAAGTAAGGATTCTAGATGCAACTTGCGACCTTGAGAGAGAGAGAGTTGAGTTTGGAACTTGTAATTTGCACTTTTCTCAGGTGATTAAGGAAAACTTGAACCACTACCAGGATGCAGAAACTTATTAAGGTGTAGACAAAGGAGAGAAGTCTAGTAAGCAGGGGGAGGTCCAAAATTTTGAAGGGGTCAAATTTTTGGGTTGTTGTAGTGGCTACAACATGTTCATAGTAGTTTTATTTTGTATTACTTAATGGTTGTGTTGTAATGTAATTTCATGAAAGGTCAAGTTAGATTGTGATATTCCTTAACATTTATTTGATATACAAATTTTTAACATGATTGAATTATGTAAAGCATGGTTTTCTTCAGATGGCCATGATTAAGAATGATTTATTATGGTTGGATTTTGTCACATTAGAAAATTCAACTAGGGTTTTGTTGAAATGTGGAGTTGGTTTTCATTCATGACACTGTAGTGACAAGCTATGTTCATCATATTGTGATGCTAGGTGATGTTCATCAGAATACAAAGTTGGGGGAATATCACAATATATGATGTCTGGCCATAAGCATAACATTACGATGTAAGGTTTTGTTCATCAAACTATTACATTAGATGTAATTTGTCACATTGTAACATTGGTATTTATTTTTCATATTTCAACGTGAGGATTACATTTGTCACATTGTGATGCCAATTTTTTATTAGTCACATTATGATGACAATTGTTTTTTCAAATTGTGACGTTGGATGATGTTTTTCACATTATGAAATTTGGTCACATGTATCACATTGTAATGTTTGTGACTATGGCTATTACTAATCTTGACTATGTTTATGTTACATTTTTGTGTTCAAGTTTCTTAATTTATGCCAAAAAATCTATATTCCAAGTTTTTTCACATCCGAAAAGAGTTTTTTTCATTTGGGATGTCCCTATTGGTTATTTTGCATTGAAATTCTCATCTTCTTTTACTAATGTGAAATTGGAGATTCATTAATGTTTCTGTTGCATTATGACATTCATAAAAGATTACATTAATTTATGATGTTCCTTACAGGATATAATGTGAGATAAAGAACTTAATACTATAGCTGAGATAAATGTTATCCAACATTCTCATAATTTACAAGAAAAATAAAATAAAAACTACCTTAAAAAATATGTCACTGTAAACAGGCTGGGAAATAAACTCCGCAATGAAAAATTGATCTATTGGTATTGAAAACACTTATTTATACAAATGAGGAGTAGGTAGGAGACCGTTTTGTCTCAATGACCTCTCTGTAACCTATTAAAGAAAAATAAAATTATTGTCAAATTAATAATGTACAAAGCAATCCTGAAGTATTAGTTAACATTCCCCCCTTATTTCAAATGGACATTTGACATGCCAAGTAACATTCTAAAATTTTCAAACTTTTCATGTCTCAATGATTTGGTAAAGATATATGTGATTTTCTCTGAAGTAGGATAATGTTTCGGATGAATGACTTTGGCCTCTACATAATGTCAAATCAAATGATATTTGGTGTTAATATCTTTGCTTTGATCATGACATTTAGGATTCTTGGGAAATTGAATTACAAAAGAGTTGTCGATGAATAAAGGGGTTGAAGTCTTTTGTTTCTCCTAGAAATCTTCAAGTAATTTACAAAGTGAAATTATTTACTTTGTAGTTTGTGCTACTGCAACATATTTGGCTCCAGTGGTAGAATCAATAGGAACATATTGCTTTCATGATCTCTAGGTGATGGTTGTTGATCTAAGGTTCATGAAATGACTAGAAGTAGACACTCCATTCTCTTTATCTCCATCAAAATATGAATTTCAATAACTAGTGAGATAGAAGTATAAGACTTTATAATATTTGTTGTCATATGACTTAGTTCAGGTTAAATATTTGAGGACTCATTTTGTTGTCATACAATGACCTTCAAGGATGATGCCTAAACCTAGAAAGTATTCCTACAACAAAAGTTATGTCAAGATGAGTAGTAGTCAGAAAATTTAAAATTCCAAAAAGTTTCCTGAACTTTTTTTTAATTTTCAAATGTACTTCCTTAATTTGAAATAAGATTTAGGTTCTGTTCAATTGGAGTACAAACAATATTACAATCTTGCATTCCAAATTTACTCAATAAATATCCAATATACTTTTTTTGAGAAATAAAAATATGCTTAGGTTTCTTATCAAATTCAATTCCTAAATAATAATGGAGTAAACCTAAGTCTATCATACATTAAAAAAAAAAGTGTAACTCATTTTTAATAGATGTTATATAATCATCATTGTTCCTTGTGATAAGAAAATCATCAACATAAACAAGTAGATATGCAACTGATATTCCAACTTTCTTGACATAAAGAGTTGCATCATCTAGGTTGAAATTATTATAATTCAATTTGAGAAGATGTTCACTCAACTTCTCATACCATGCACGAGATGCTTGTTTCAAACCATACAAAGCTTTCATCAATTTACATACCCTTTTCTCATTTCCTTTAACGGAATAACCTTCTGTCTTAAACATATAAACATCTTCTTTTAAATATTTGTGTAAAAAGGTTGTTTTTACATCCATATGATGTATTTTCCATCCCTTTTGAGTTGTAAGAGAAAACAAAGTTCTAATAGTTGCCCATTTAGTTGTAGGAGAAAACGTTTATGTATAATCAACACATTGATTTTGTGTAAACCCCTTTGCTACAAGCCTTTATTTATGCTTGTCAAGTGAACCATTTACCTTATATTTAATTTTATAAACCCACTTACAACCAATGGGTTTGATGCCAACATGAGGATCCACCAACCTCCAAGTGCCATTTTTAATGAGAGCATCATACTCCCTTTCCATTGCATCTTTCCATTTATTACAACTAGTAGCTTCTTCAAAGGTAGTAGGTTCATTAACAACAGAAAAATTAAATAATTTAAATTCACAATCATTCTGTTTAGTAGAACTTCCTGTAACAAATTCATCATACCTTTTTGGAAATGTTTTGATTCGTGTTGATATTCATAGTGATTGTTGTGGTGGTTGCTCATCTTGAAGAATAGGCTCTTCAAGAGCAGTTTTTGATCTTGTAGAAACATTATCATCATCCAATTTTTCTTTTGCAAAACAAAATTATCATCATCCAATTTTTCTTCATTCTCTATTGAAGATGGAAAATTTATTGAAGGAAAATCCATAGATTGATCTAGAATGTGAATCCCCCCTTTAGGATGTGGAAGATCATTATCCCATTCATAATAAAACTTTTTGGAAGTGAATTTATCCAAATTAATAAGTTGTCTATCAACGATGGAAGAATCTTTAATAGATTCAAGAAAAATTACATCTCGTGAAAAAATAAATTTATTGTTCTCCTCATCATACAACCTATAATATTTGGAAGTAGTAGAATATCCGAAGAAAAGAAATTTGTGACTCCTCGCACACAATTTGTTGCATTGATGTTTAGGAATCAATGCATAGCATAGAGAACCAAAACCTCTAAATGTTGAAAAACAAGAAGCCGATTATACCACATTTCATAAGGAGACATATTATTGATAGCAGAAGAAGGACAATTATTGCGAATATAGATTGCACAAAGCACTACTTCTCCCCAAAACAACAACTTGACATTCTTAAAAAACATCGTTGATCTCACCATATTTAGTAATTTTCTCTTCATACATTTTGCAACACCATTTTGTTGCGGATTATAAGGAATTGTAGTTTGGTGTATGATTCCATTGTCTTGAAAATACTTCTCAAAATCATGAGATGTGTATTCACCACTATTATCAGATCATAAAGTGTCAATGCTAAGTTGAGTTTCATTTTTAATCGATAAATGAAAAAATTTAAAAGTTGCAAAAACATGTGATTTTTCTTTCAACAAATAAACCCAACACATCTTTGTGTAGTCACTAATAAGAGTTAAAAGATATTTGTTACCATTCGTAGAGGAAACATGCATGGACCCACATAGATCAGGATGTATGAGACCTAATTTCTTGGAAGCTCTAGAAGTAGAACTATAAAAATGATGCTTACAATGCTTGCCTAATATACGTGCATCACATGGACTAAGTTTTCTTTGAACAATAGGAATCCCTTTAATGCCTTTTTGTTTCATTATCATGATACTATCATAATTAATACGAAAAAAACGAGCATGCCATAACAAACTAGAATACAAAGTGTCACTTTTTGGAGTCAAATAAGCATAACTGAATGTAGAAGATGATGTTGCTTTGAGTTTCAGATGTTTGTCTTCTTCAACACCAGTCATAACAATCACACTATTAGATTATCTAAGTATTTCAACTATACCATCAAACATATGTCGAGAATTCCCTTGCTACATGATATGTATGAGAGACATCCAATTTCTTTGAAAATGAGGAATATAAAGAACATCATGTAAAATATAATCAACAAGTCCTTGTATTTTTAGCTAAACATATCCAATTCCTGAAGGCTTTATTTATGATTTATCAGAAAAATAAACTACTCCATCAATATGATCACTAAATGTTTCAAATAAATCTCTTTTGAAGGTCATATGACAAGAGGCTCCAATGTCTAATATCCAAGTTTCATGCCAAGAGGAAAATGTAGTGCAAAAAACATCGTTTACACCGAAATTACAATGTGCAAAAATATAGTGGGCAAATTCAGGTGACTTTCCTTTTTTCGGAGGTTATTGCTCTTTCTTCTCACTAATATTTTCTCAAGGTATGCGAAAATTAGGGGAAGTATGACCAATTTTACCACATCTATAACACTTAATAGATTGTTTATCATTCTGAAAATGCTTTTGTTTCCTGTCACCTTGATGATTATTACCCCCTGCCTCTAGATTGTTTCTTACCATGACCACTGCTAATTTTTCCATTCCTAGTAGATTCTCCTTAAGACTTCTATTATTTTTGTGTAAGACACAAAGTCTCAATATTGGAATTGGGAAGTGACTCCTTCCCAAAGGCTTTCTCTCTCTTTGCAATTTTCTCTACAAGTTTTCAAAATTCATGGCTTTCATTTGTTCACTAGCTTGAAGAGACTCCAAGTAGTGTGAATAGGTAGGGTATAGGGCTTTAATGAATGTAGTGAGTTGCACATGAACTTTAACACTAGTGGAATAAATATCATGATAAATGGCTTTAATGTTTTAGGTTAACTTCATTGGATCATTCTCTTTCAATTCCAAAATAAATAATTCATCAATAATTGTATGATTTCCAACTCTGAATGGGAGTCATAAAGATCTTTTAATTTCTTTAATGCTTCAAATGTTGTGGTGCTGGAAATAATATTTCGACTTACCTCTTATGTTAAAGAAGCAGAAATCAAAGCATATGCATTTTTATCTTTACTCTTCCAAATTGCAAGTTGTTTTTCATATTTAGGTTGTTTTGGTTCACTGTCATCCTTTCCTTCACACACGCCTTCCCATAAATAATTAAAAATAAGAGTATTCTTAACTTTTCAAAACCATTCTTGATAATTGTCCTTACCACTCAGAACAACACCTACTATCAAGATCAAATAATTCATATTAGCAGTAATATTTGGCAGCCAACACTAATTCAATAAATAGAACTCACACCACTAAAGAACCCTCAGCAACTTTCATTATCTTCTAAAAGCACAAAATTGTTTTTTTCATATCCATAAAAAAGTTAAAAGTTATACTTCATCTATGTAATTCTTGCAAGGACATCAAAATACTACAGCAAGGTCTCTACACCAAACTAGTCCAAGAAAATGTTAATCACTTACATAATAGCATTTAGAGAGAGAGCAACCATCATCATGACAATGCAACTGTAATGGTCGGTAGAAGCAACAAACAGTGTATCTCCCACTCATAACAATTCATTTCAAAAAAGAGATCTCTTCGAAACATCGATGACACTTTTCAAGAACAATGAATGAAGAGGAAAATGATTCCTTTGTGCTCGCATTTAAGCTCTCACAAAGCATAAACTACCTCACCATATCCTTGCAAGAATTCTGGCAAGCATTTCAAATGAGCATTCTTATATCACTTTGAAAAACATAAACTCCATTGATCAAGTTCGACTCGCAATAGATGCAAAATCAAAACATGGAGTTTATAATTTAACCAGTGCTTTGATACCAACGTAAATAGGTCTAGGAATAAACTCCACTATGAAAAATTGATCTATTAGTTGAAAACACTTATTTATTCAAATGAGGAGAAGGTAGGAGACAATTTTGTCTCAATAACCTCTCAGTAACTTATTAACATAAAATAAAACTAATATCTAATTTATAATGTACAAAGCAATCCCAAAGGATTAGTTAACATTCACAATACAAAATTTCTTAAAAAATCATATGGTTGAATTCAATTTCAATATTTTATCATGAAGAGATACTTCAATAGTAATATTTATAGAGATTCATTGTAAAATGAAATACTATATTTCATATAACGAATAAAATCCTTTTATAATGGGAAACTTTAATTTAAACATAATAGTTATGACACCTTGCAACGTTCTTTGATATGCATATTAATGAGTTTGTTTTTTTTTTTTTTTTTTTGTTTTTTTTTCCAGAAGGAAAAAACCAACAATTTTCATTAAAATGGAAAGTTTTTAAGTAATTTGTGAAAGAAGCATGATAGCAGGGCACCCAAGCCAGCCAAAATACTCCATAAGGATTAGTAGGTATAGCCTATCAAAAAGGAAACCAATCATTACAATACATGGCATCAGACCCCAACATAAAATAGAAAGAAAAAAAGGGCACAAGGCCTGAAAACAAAAATACAACTGGAAGATGTTCTGACCGGATTGGATGTGCTTAAATATGTTTTGACAGGCCTCATCACACACACATGTGAAAATGATCCATGAAAATCAACCGGAAGATGCTCTGATTAACAAGGATGTGCCTAGAGATGAAGAAACGACACCTTGGCCACGTCGGAATATACTATGACTGGCAAGAAAAACATAGCTGAAAGATACTCTGATTTACAAGAGCATATAAGTCGGAATATACTCGGACTGACAAGTTGCAATTGGAGATGCTCTGATTTTCTACTTCATTACTTATGACAGTTAGCATGAAGTTATATCATGATAAGAAAATAGGGATTCAAGGCCCAAAACCCCCAAAATATGGATTCAAGGCCCAAAACCCCCAATAACGACCCCAACATGGGTTTGCAAACCCCAACAGAGAAACTAAAAGAAGAAAGGGTGCAAGGCCTGCTTAAGAGACCCTAAGGGTTACTGAAAAATGAGTCGAAACGCCATTAAGATCCAAGACAAGGCATCCATAATGCCCTAAGAGGAAGAGGTGGTAGATCTATAGCAAGAAACAACAAGCACCGTTGCCCACACCAACGAAGGGAGTAACAACCTATCAAAAATGAAATAGGGCCAAGGCCCAAAACCAACTGTGGTGATAACCAAGACAACAACCTAGATGCACCCATATGAATGCCCAGTGACGATGGCAACATGAAAATGGAGTAGCATCAAAAGGAATCCCTTAGTAGAAGCCTCGAAGCTAAAGGCACCCACTGCAATAGAAAACCCCAATGAAATTTATACCCCATATTTTTTCCCTGAAAAAAGTGGTTGAAGGATAAGGACAATGATGCCACCATGCAAAACCCCAAATATATAGACCCAGACATGAATAAATCGTTGATGGAAGCATAGGGACCCCGACGAAGGTAGCGGACCACAACAAACTACCCAATCATGCACAAAGAATCGCTAAATCACCTGAGGATGTCATAAATATAAACAAAGAATAAATAACAACATCCACATGAAACCTCTAACATCGTCGGTAGACGGAGACAGATAGAGTATCGAGGCGGCTAGTGTTCCAACCACCTCAGCGCATCCTAGGTTGAGAAGCAGAGAAGCAATGACTAACACAACAACTAATACCTTTATTTCTTCCTTTCTCTTCTTATGCATCTTAACGGGTTTATAGAAAATGAATATATCACATCTTTATGTTCTTTGATAATTATGTCACATTTCTTAATAAATCCCTGTTTAATGATATTTTTAAGTAATTATGTCACATTAGTTTTCACATAATAACTTTTTTTTTCTATAGTAAAAATATTTAGTTTAAACCTAATAAAATTAAAATTAAAAAGTTAAAAAAAAATATTCTTGATTTTAAAATTTTAATATTTGTTTTTCCATTTAATTCAAACATATAAAGATATTAATTAAAAAATCATATATATATATATAATTTTTAATAATATTTTACAAGTTTAGTGGGTGTAGCTTGAGTGGCAGGGAAGAGTTGCTCTTATCCTCCCCATCTGAGTTCTACTCCCACTATTCTACATGAAAGATAATTTACTCACCTAAACTCAAGGTAAGTTTTCCATAAAATAAATAAGATCAACCTCTAATATAATCATAAAAATAAATAATATCAATCCATAATATGATGGTGATGACGACGACAAGATAAAACACCACATTTATATAGAATAGTCCCCAATCATTGCTTGATTGATCATTTCCATCACCATAAGTTTAAGGAGGCCATTGAAATTAAGATAAAGCCAAATACTCTGAATAAAGATGATAGAATTAATAGTTATTAGATGGCAACCATTTTCTCCTAAAGATCTTTTGTTTATGAGGACTGATTGGATTTTTCTCATTGTTTCTTAGTTGAATGCAAATAGTTGAAACACAATTAAACTAATTAATTAATTATGGAATTAACTTAATTTGGTCCATTTCCTTATCTCTTGGTCCAGTCCTATTCCCCCAATCTAATGTAGCCATTTCTTGGTCAATTATAGTCGTTTCCTGGTCAAATATAGTTGTTCTTGGTCAATTATAGCTGTTAGATAACCTTCTCTCTCTATTTATATTGCAGCTATGATCTAGTTCTTCAACTTGTCCTGACGATGAACCACACTGGCTGGTTCGAAACGCGTCGACAAATGAATTATGATGTGATTTCCACCGAAAACCCTCTCAAAAATATTATTATTATTATATTTAATAATAATTACTAATTTATATTAATTATTAATTAATATTAAATATAATTTATTGATATTCAATTTGAAATTATGTAATATAAATTAATTATTTAATAATCATATTTATTTGATAATAGTAATAATATTAATAAGCAATAATAATCTTAATAACAATAATTATTTTAAAATTATTATAATAATCTTTAATTATTAATTCATTTATTATTATTAATAAATCATAATGAATTAAGTATTAATTATTAATTCATAATTATAAATTCTATGACTAACATTATACCTTATGATGAATATGAACTGTTAGAGTAATAAACTTAATGGATTTATACTAAAAATCCAAGGGAATAATACTAAACTCAGGGGATCAATATTATAAATTCAAGTTATATAAACCCTAAGATAAATATTATAAACCCTAAAAAAATTATTCTTGACCATGGTTGATTTTCATATTAAGACAATCTTTATCACAATGTGACGTTGGACCATGGTTGACCATGATTGATTTTCACATGGAGACAATTTTTGTAACAATCCAACATAGAACCATGGTTGATTTTAATATTAAGACAATCTTTGTCACAATGCGACGTTGGAGCATGGTTACCATGATTGATTTTCATATAGAAACAATCTTTGTAACAATGCGATGTTGGACCATGGTTGATTTGCATATTGAGAAAATCTTTGTCCAAATGTTACGTTGGACCATAGTTGACCATAATTATAAATCCAATGGATTTATATTAAACCAAAAGATTAATATTATAAATCCTATGAATAATATTATACCTTATGAATATGAACCCTTATGCTTGAGAGCAGGTGGGGTTGGTTGAGAGAGAGAGAAGCATGTGTCCAATGGATTCACATTATAAACCCAAAGTATAAAAACCCAAGGTACAAATATTATAAACTCAATGGATTTATATTAAACCTTAAGATTAAAATTATAAATCCTATCAATAATATTAAACCCTAGGGAATAATAAACACAAGGGATTAATACTAAAAACCAAAGTGATTATAAACCCAAGAGAATAATAAACCTAGTGTATTAATACTACATACACAAGGAATTATAAACCCAAGGGAATAATATTAAACCCTAGCGATCAATATTAGAAACCCAAGGTATATAAACCCTAAAATAAACATGGTTGACTATGGATTACCATTGTTGATTTCAATATTAAAATCAAACATGGTCAACAATGGTTCAATGTCACATTGTGACAATGTTTGTCTCAATATGAAAATCAACAATGGTAAACCATGGTCAACCATGTTTATTTTAGGGTTTATAATATTTATGTTAGGGTTTATATATGCTAGGTTTACAATATTGGTCCCTTAGTTTTAATATTATTCCCTTGGGTTTATATTCCCTTGGGTTTTAGTGTTAATCCTTTAGGTTTATTATTCCCTTGGTTTTATAATATCAATCCCTCACGTATGTTAATTTAAGAGTTCATATTCCTCGGGTATAATATTATTCACGGACTTTATAATATTAATTTCTTAGGTTCAATATAAATCATGGTCAACAAAAGGTTTATATACATTGGATTTATAATATGAGTCCTTTGGGTTTAATATTATTTCCTTGGGTTTATAATACCTTTGGGTTTTAGTAATAACCCATTTGGCATATAATATCAATCCCTTGAGTTTATTATTCTAAGGGTTCATATTCCTAGGGTATAATATTATTCATAGGGTTTATAATATTTATCATATGGTCTATATAGCTTGGGATTATAATATTATTTCCTTGGGTTTAATATTATTCCTTTGGGTTTATAATCCCTTGGGTTTGATATTAAAATCTCAAGGAATTATCAACCCTAGGGAATAATATTAAACCCTAGGAATTAATATTAATACCTTGGGTTTATAATATCAATCCCTTCGGTATACTAATCTAAGAGTTCATATTCCTAGGGTATAATATTATTCATAAGATTTATAATATCAATCTCTTGGGTATATTAATCTAAGGGTTCGTATTCCTAGGGTATAATATTATTGATAGGATTTATAATATTAATCCTTTAGGTTCAATATTAATCATGGTCAACCAAGGGTTACTATACGTTGGATTTATAATATTAGTCATTGGGTTTAATATTATTCCCTTGGGTTTATTATTCCATTGGGTTTATAATATCAGTCTCTTGGATTTATTAATCTATGACTTCATATTCCTAAGGTTCCACATTTACTAATGTGGTTGTGCATATGATTGATATACGCCTATCAACATATATAATTGATGTAAATTAATAATAATAATAATAATAATAATAATAATTTTATTATATTTGTTTTTTGTAATGCTATTATTATTATTATATGTTTATCAATATGAATGTTATTATTATCATTAATATTACATCTATACCATAAATGCCTATCGGTATTTTTCAACCACATTTACCAATGTGGTTGTGCATGTGATTGATATACACCTATCAACGTATATCAACCACATTTATCATGGTTCAACATGATCTTCATGTTGATTATCTTGACCAAATTGATCATGATTATGATGTGTTAGTGTTCAAATTAATATATCATTAATGTGTAAATTGATAGATCAATGTAATAGATTAATAAACCCAAGGGATTCATATTATAAATCCAAGGGAATAATAAACTCAAGGATTTAATACTAAAAACAGAAGGGATCAAAAACCCAATGGAATAATATTAAATCGAATGGATAAATATTATAAACCCAAGGTATAAACATTATAAACTGAAGGGATTTATATTAATCCCTAAGATCAATATTATAAATCTCATTAATAATATTAAACCTTGGGGAATAATAAACCCAAGGGATTAATACTAAAAACTCAAGGGATTATAAACCCAAGGGATTAATACTAAAACCCCAAGGGAAGGGAATAATATTAAACCCTATGGATCAATATTATAAACCTAAGGTATATAAACCATAAGATAAATATTATAAACCCTAAAATAAACATGGTTGACCATGGATTACCATTGTTGATTTCCATATTGAGACAATCTTAAGATTGTCTCAATATGAAAATCAAGCATGGTTAACCATGGTCAGTCATGGTTCAATGTCACATTGTGACAATGTTTGTCTCAATATGAAATTCAACAATGGTAAACCATGGTCAACCATGTTTATTTTAGGGTTTATAATATTTATGTTAGGGTTTATATACATTGGGTTTATAATATTAATATGTTGGGTTTAATATTATTCCTTTGGGTTTATATTCCCTTGAGTTTTTAGTATTATTCTTTTGGATTTATTATTCCCTTAGGTTTATAATATCAATCCCTTGAGTATATTAATTTAAGGGTTCATATTCCTACTGTATAATATTATTCATAGAGTTTATAATATCAATCCCTTGGGTATATTAATCTAAGGGTTCATATTCTTAGGGTATAATATTATCCATGGGCTTTATAATATTAATCCCTTAGGTTCAATATACATAATGGTCAACCAAGGGTTTATATACCTTGGATTTATAATATTAGCCCCTTGGGTTTATAATACCTTGAAGTTTTAGTATTAACCCCTTGGGTTTATAATATCAATCCCTTGGGTTTATTAACCTAAAGGTTCATATTCCTAGGGTATAATATTATTCATAGGGTTTATAATATTAATTCTATGATTTAATATGCATTGAATTTATAATTATGGTCAATCGTTGTCAACCATCTTTAGTTTAGGGTTTATAATATTTATCTTAGGGTTTATACACCTTGAGATTATAATATTAATTTATTGGGTTTAATATTATTCCTTTGGATTTATAATCCCTTGGGTTTAATACTAAAAAACCAGGTAATTATAAACCATGGGGAATAATATTAATCCCTTGGATATATTAATCTAAGGGTTCATATTCCTAAGGTATAATATTAGTCATAGGGTTTATAATATCAATCCCTTGGGTATATTAATCTAATGGTTCATATTCCTAAGGTATAATATTATTGATAGGGTTTATAATATTAATCCCTTAGCTTCAATATAAATCATGGTCAACCAAGAGTTTATATATCTTGGATTTAATATTATTCCCTTGAGTTTATAATACTTTGGAATTTTAGTATTAATCCCTTGGGTTTATTATTCTCTTAGATTTATAATATAAATCTCTTGGGTTTATTAATCTAAAAGTTTATATTCTTAGATTTCCACACTTTCTAATATATAGTTATGCATGAGATTGATATACAATTATCAACATATATAATTAATATAAATTAATAATTATTATTTATAATAATAATAATAATAATAATATGCTAATTAATGAGCTAGGATATCGCTAGTGGCAATTAAACCGGTTCGAGAAAAAGAATAAATAAATCTAGTGGAATTCTCAGGGTTCAGAACCTATTATATTTTACTATTATTTGGGTAAGGCACATAATCAGGATATAACATAATATTATCCCATGTAACATAAATTTTCCAACTATTATAACATTTTTATTTGATATTATGCTAATTATGTTAGTAATATGCATTTGGGATAATAATATATTTATTTAAATGGCTACTCATCAATGATTTTAAATTTGAAAATATTAAAGTAATTTCTTTTTAATTTTTAGGTTTTTTTTTAATAATATTAAAAAATATAATATTATAATATTTTCTAAATAATTGTCTTTTATGTATATAAAATATTAATTTAACTTTTACTAATTTATAATTTTTTTGATAACGAATTATCTAATTGTCATGATGATGAACCACATTAGATAGTTAGAAGTATAGACCAAAAACTCATGATGTGATTAATCAAATTTTTTTTTATCAAAATCAGTATGGATCATAAAAGTCTAAAATCAAGCAATTTATAATTTTATTATTATTTTTTTATATAGGAAAAATAATATTAATAAAAATTTACATTAAAATTGAAATTTATAATATGTTTTAAAATTATTTTTGTTTGGTTAATAGCTAAGTTTTTTTTAACATAAGGAAATAGGTTAATGGGTCAAGACTTAGAAGCATTTTCATGAGTGAAACTCTGCCCTTTAAAGACCACCAACAAGGTAATTACTCATGCCCTGGTTTTCTTTGAGCATATAGACATAGTAGTCACCAAAACCAGTAATAATTGTCCCATTATTGATTTGACAAGTGAATTATGCTAAATTTTCTATATATATAAAGAACACAAATTGAATAAAAATTTGTTTGGATGTGAATTTATATACTTTCACCATTTAATTAACGTTTAATAAAATTAAAATGAGCGTAAATCTAAATTTATATAAATATGCAATGTTGTATTAAAAAAGGGAAAATGTGTTCTACATTTTTGAACGAAAAACTGGAAAGTGTGTTGTATGTTTTCCATTTGAATGTGTAAACTGGAACAGACTAAAAAGTGATTAAGGGGAACAAAATGAAAAGTTTGTTTTATGTTGCACAATGTTTTAAGCTTGATTATAACTTTCATGCAAGAACATTTTATAAATGGAATAGAATGAAAAGAATGTTTCATGTTGTCCAGTTTTTTAAGCTTGATTAATGGCTTTCATGTAACAACATTTTATTTTGATAAGGAATTGGGCTCGCCTTTCACCTCTTAGTAAAATAGTCTTTTTGTTTTGTCTGGGATTTTGGAAAAGCCTCGGATCGGACGGTATATTAGTCACCAGCCACTGAATACAGGTAATTAACTTATTCAGAACTCTTAATCCCATTGCTCTCATATATATCACCGAAATTCAATCAGGAAATGAAGAATTAAGTAAATTGGAATATGCACCCATCATGGGTGGAGACGGTTCTATCTAAAAATGCAATTGACAAAGGCGCTAAAATTATTTTTCACTCATGGAAACACCGCTAAAGAGCCTCGGGTGGTTGTTTAATCAAAATTAGCTTGTAGTTATTCTACGTCAAAACATCATTCATCACCTTATTTCAGAGTTCATCGGAATTAATGGTAATGCAATTCCATGAGTTCATCTTATACCTAACAAATTTCATTGCATAAAATCATCTTACACACATTTCCATTCAATATAAACACAAATTTTCACCAAACACATTTCATTGCATAATATATTTAGAGTAAACATGTTTCATTACATATAATAATCTTAAACACACACAAAAGTAAAATATGCATTTCAGATCTACGTAAGCGTGCGTTTGTGTGACTAAAAAGAGTGACCTTCCTCCACGTTGATGCACTGCTGCAACAGTTAATGATCATGAAGAGTCATCGAATTGAAATGCACTACGTTCAAACGAAGCATATTCGCATAATATCAAATCTCCACTTTTGGTTATGAAAGTTTAGGTAGAGGAGTCTTCCTGAAGATAATAGTTGCGGAGATTAATTCACAAAGTTAACTTCAGCAACAACGAAAAACTAAAAACTCAAGCAAATTTACTCGAGTAAAACAAAGTATATGGGAGCAACCTAATAAAACTTTGAATTATAATTTTGAATACATGAAATACATTCATATGGAAGCTGTGGCTACTTCACTAAGTACACTCCACATACATTTTAACACATTAATTTATGACAAGTCAAGGTATTAAAACATAGTATGGGAGCTTGTACAAAAAATAGTTTTCTAAGCCTGCACATGTTTTGGAATACAAATAACAGTTGGGAATAAAATTATGACCATATTTTTTACCAACCCTACATTAAATGTTCATTTGTTCTTAATCACTTCATGTGTTGCAGAATGCCAAGTTTGTACTCCCGCTCAGAATTTCATTTAATTCATGTCCTTAATCCTGCAAACAAAATCTTCTTTGTGCAAAGAAAAATGATCTTTGATTTGTTGTTATACTTTCAAATGATGGTTGTTGTCAGTATCATGACTTCAGTGGTTGGGATAAATTTTCCAACACTCCCCCTTAATCACAACTTCAACCATTGACAATTCCCAAATAATAGACAAAAACTTCACATGCCAATGGCCTTGTGAAGATGTCTATAAATTTTTCCTACAACATGCAATATTGCTACACAATTTCAGCATTGTTGATCAATTCTCTATTAGTGTCAATGTGCTTGCTCCTCTTGTGAAAAACATAATTCTTTGATAGTGCAATTGCAAAATTATTGTAGCAGAAAATAGTTGTTTTTCCCTTTTGTTCATGGCATAAATCCCTCAACATTCTTCTCATCCAAACTGCTTGACACATTGCTATTGTTGCGGTGACATATTCAGCTTCTTCAGTTGACAATGATACTATTGGTTTCTTCTTGGAGGCCCATGAAATGGCTCCCGAACCCAAATGAAAAACATATCCTGACATGCTCTTTCTATCATCAACACTTCCTTCCCAGTCACTGTCAATGTAACCAATTAGCCTAAAATCATTTGCTGTGGTGTAGAAAATATCATACTCCTTTTTTCCCATTGACATACCTTAAATTAATTTTCGCTACTTTCCAATGTGTCTGCTTGGGTGTCTCCATGAACCTTGACACCACGCTTACCGCATACATTAAATTCAGCCTAGTTCTTGTCAAATACATCAAACTTCCCACTATACTTTTGTATAATGTGTTGGAAATAATACTGAGAGGGGGGTGAATCAGTATTATCAGATCAATAAAACTTTTTCAATTTCATACTCAGAAACATATACGCTACTTCAGTTAAGTGAACCAGCGTGTACACGCTACTGTGTCTAAAGTAACCAGCGTATAACCAGAAATCTTATGATTCAGTTAGCTTATCTTCAGTAAATGCATCAGGACATTATTAACCATATTAATAGTAAACAGGTGCAGTATAACAGAACAGATCGTCACACAAAAGCCACACACATGAACACCATGATATAAGGTGGAAACCCAATGTGGGTGAAAACCACCTGATGCAAGTCGTCTCTATCTTTCTTTAATAAGAAACTTCAGTTTACAATCTTTTGTACTGGTGCAGCCTTATAACAGTACGCAGGCTACAACCTGCAGAAGGCTACAACCTTCTCTCGTTTTCCAGACTCTCTTGGAAGGGAGCTCCAACCCCCTTTGCTCTTGTACTAGCTAAGATACTAGTACGTAGGTGCTGGCCTACAATCTTCTTTCCTTCAGGTACCACTTTTCATACATTTTCAGACTAGATATTCCTGAAGCACAACATTACAATCTGAAGACCACAATTCATCCAATTTTCATAACAGATCATTGAAGCACAAAACAACCAATACTAGCATCATCAATCTTTGAATCACTGAACCACTGAAACCCTGTCAACACCCAGTCACCAGAACATAGAGCAGACTACAGAACTCTTCAATAACAGTCAGACCCAACTGCAACCCCAAAAATTAAGCTTCAAAAGACATACGCTACTTCAATGAAACCAACCCGCGTATACACGCGCTTTTACCAAAGACAACCTGCGTACAGATCTAAAAATAATTTCTCATAACTTGCAGCTGTACCAGACATCAGTCATACTCAGAACATAATATTGTGTCAGTATGCAGATCTAAAAATACGCATAATCAACCATATAACGATAGTTCATTTCAAACCATTTGATCCCTATCTATCCTTAGATCTAGTCTTCCATCAACCGGTGTGATCTCTCCTTAGCTTAGATCAAGCAACCCAGAACCTGCATACTAGATCTCTTTCTTTATCAGATATTCAAGACTTTTTCAATGCAATTGCCTAATGATCTTCTTCTCCTTATATAGCCTTAGGCCCTTCACAATACCACGGTCCAAAACCATAGTAACACAATACCATCAACTTCAAAACTAGGGATCAACACGTCTGTCGAGATACCTTGGTCCAAAAACATAGGCTCAAGTACCGAGGACTAACTACCACGGACCAAAAGAAAGCTTCTCGACATGTACGCTCTTTTCTGTTCATGAAACTACGTGTATACGCGACTTCGTATATAGCGAGCCTGCGTATCCGCGACTTAGTATATAGCGTACCAGCGTGTATACGCAACTTGGGCTTAATGAACCTGCGTATATGAAATTTCTCTTCATTCTTGTAGTCTGGACTGAGATCTGTCATCAAAGAGAGTTGCCATCAAGGACAACACCTGTACCGTAGCGCCACACCTGTGCCAAAATGCCAACAATCTCCCCCTTTGGACTTGATGGCAACCCCAAGATCCTTAGAATCATTCTCCCCCTTTGTCATCAAGGGCAAAGGGCTGTGCTCCCCCTGAGTACATGCTGATATCTCTGCTCTGCTGTGCTGAACATGCTCCCCCTGACTGTAGGCAAGATCTGCAAAAGATGTTCTTCAAACAGAACCAAGACTTATACATCATAAAGGACCTTCCTATCACCAAAAGACTCAATACATACATCCATACTCCCAACCAAGAGGGGATACAGCATAAATTTACATATAACAACCAATTACATTACATCATTCATCCCAGGCATAGTGGGGAAACCAACATAGGCCGTTACATGACCTTGACACCATAAAAGAGATATCACAAAAGAGATACATGACATAGAGACGAAAAATCTAGAACAAGACTTATGAAAGTCACCAGCAGCATCTGATAATCATCTTTTAGTTCAGCAACCAAGATTTCCTTCTGTGCTCCTTCTCCTGAAACCAACAATAGTTGTGAACTAGAACCAAAAGCATCTAAATGCCAACAATGCTTTATTAGACTTTAAGCTGCTCCCCCTGAAACTGTGCCTACTGCACCCCCTGAAACTGTGCCTGAAGGACTCTGGCATACCTATCTCAGACCTTCTCCAACCAGAGTCTGCCTTTGCTGTTCAGAACTCCATATACGCAACTTCACCTGCATAAATCAGCGTATGTACGCGGATATCCCTTATACAACACGTGTACACCAACTTTTCTTTAGAACAGACAAGCTTCAACAGCAGGATGAAGCATCAACTACTCCCAGCTTTTGTCTGAGATATTCAAAAGTCTCCCTAGGCAGTGGTTTTGTGAGAATATCAGCAACTTGTTCTTTAGAAGAAACATACTCCAACTTGACCTTTTGTTCAAGCACTTGTTCCCGGAGGAAGTGATACTTGACTGGTATGTGCTTGGTCTTTGAATGCATGACTGGATTCTTTGAAATGCTGATTGCACTTGTATTATCACATAAGATAGAGACAAGTGGAGTGAAAGTGATTTGAAAATCCTGCAAGGTCTGCATCATCCAAATAAGTTGTGTGCAACAAGATGCCGCAGCCACATATTCTGCTTCAGCTATAGATAAAGCAATCGAACTCTGTTTCTTGCTGAACCAAGATACTAATCTGGAACCCATGAAGAATGCACCACCACTTGTGCTTTTCCTGTCATCCAAACTTCCGGCCCAATCTGCATCTGTGTAAGCATGAAGAGTGAGATCTGTATCTCTAGGATACCATAAGCCATAGTTTTGAGTCCCTTGAAGATACTTGAAGATTCTTTTGACTTCCTGAAGATGAGTTTCCTTTGGATTGGCTTGAAATCTTCCAACAATTCCTATTGCATGCATAATATCTGGTCGGGTACCTGTCAAATAAAGCAAACTCCCAATCATGGATCTATAAGTTGGTTGATGAACTGCTGCTGATTTATCATTTGCACTGAGGCTGCATCCTGTAACCATGGGGGTACATACTGGCTTTGAATCTTCCATGCCATACTTCTTCAAGATCTGCTTGAGGTACTTGGTTTGAGACAAGAAAATACCTCCTTCATTTTGATGGATTTGCAATCCAAGAAAGTATGTCAATTCTCCAAGTAATGACATTTCGAATTCTTTCTGCATAACCAAGGCAAAGTTTTGACTCATAGCCTCTTCATTGCTGCGAAAGATAATATCATCTACATACACAACAAGTATTAGCAATTTGTTATTTTCAACTTTTATATAGAGATTGCTATCTGCTGATCCTTTTGAAAAACCTTGTTGGTGAAGATATTTGTCCAAACGATAGTACCAAGCCCTTGGAGCTTGTTTGAGACCATAGAGAGCCTTTTTCAATCTGCATACAAGGTTTGGATCATTCCCAAGAATGAAACCATCTGGCTGCTCAATATATACTTCTTCTTCTAAGTCTCCATTCAGAAAGGCTGATTTCACGTCCATTTGAAATACCTTGAAGTTTTGAAAGCTTGAGAGAGCAAGGAACATTCGGATGGCCTCAAGTCTTGCAACAGGAGCAAAGGTCTCTTCAAAATCTATTCCTTCTTGCTGCGCATACCCTTTACAAACAAGTCTGGCCTTGTTTCTAATTACTTCTCCATTTTCATTCAATTTATTTTTGAAGACCCATTTTGTCCCTATGACATTCTTATCTTTTGGTCTAGGAACCAATTCCCAAGTGTTATTCTTTTCGATCTGCTCAAGTTCTTCATCCATTGCTTTGACCCAACATTCACCTTTGCATGCCTCTTTCACATTTTGTGGTTCAGTGGAAGAGAGTAATGCCAAATAGCTTGAAGCTTCTGCAATTGTTCTTCTTTTTTGTACTCCTGCTTCTTTCTACTCCACAATCTGAGATTCTGGATGATTCTTCTGAACATATCTGGATGGAGTCTTCTCTTCTATTCTTGTCTGCTCCTCTGGTTCTTCTTGAGGTTCTTCTTCTTCATCATTCTGTCTTTCAGGGTAGCCTTCATCTTCTTCGATGTCTTCATGATGAACTTGCCTAGGAATGTATCCCTTCTCATCAACCACAACATCAATGCTGTCAACAATTCTGCCAAGTCTTTTATTGTAGCACTTGTATGCTTTGCTATGTGGAGAATAAAAAATTAGAATGCCTTCATCTGCTCTTGGTTCAAGTTTGCCAAGTTGCTCATCAGTATTCTTAATATAACATTTGCTCCCAAAGATTTTGAAGTGCTTCACCGAAGGAGTCTCACCACACCAGAGCTCATGAGGGGTTTGAGTGCTGTTTACTCGGACATTTGTTTTGTTGAGAATAATAACCGCAGCATGTGCAGCTTCACCCCAGAAAGTTGCGGGAGTACCTGATTCATCAAGCATAGCACGAGCCATTTGTTGGACTGTTCTGTTCATTCTTTCCACAACTCCATTTTGCTGAGGAGTTCTAGCTGTGGAGAATTCTCTTCTTATCCCATGTTCTTCACAGAAATCGAAAAATTCATTCGAGGTAAACTCCCCACCTCTGTCAGATCTGAGGCACTTAATTTTGTGTCCTGATTCATTTTCAACCAAGGCTTTGAAGGATTTGAATTTTTCGAATGCTTCATCTTTGTGCTTCATAAGTCCTAACCAGACAAACGTGGAGAAATCGTCAATGAATAATATCAAATATTCTTCTCCTCGAGGTGTTCTTTTTCTGAATGGACCACATGTATCTGTATGTACTAGCTCAAGAGGCATGCTAGCTGATCCTTCCTTCTCAGGAAAATTAGTTCTGGTTTGCTTTCCAAACTGACATGATTTGCATATGGTGTTGTCTGGAATTTTGATATCTGGAAGATCACGAACTGCCTGATATTTGCATGCTTTCCTTATTTGTGAAAAGCTTAGATGCCCCAACCTCCGATGCCATAGCCAGTGTTCATCATCCTTGCTCAAATAGCATTGTTGTTGTCTTTCTTCAAATATGTATAGATTATTTGGAGTCCTTCTTCCTTTGATCACTGTTTCACCTGTATCAAGATCACGAACACAACATCCATTTGATCTAAATATTACCTCTGTTCCTTGATTGCACATCTGACTGACACTCAGAAGATTATGCTTCGATCCATCAACATACAAAACATTTCCAGCTTTGACCTTCTCTTTCAATGGAGCAACGCCTTTTCCTTTTATGGCTGCAGAGATATCGTTTCCAAAAGAAACTTTCTTTCCCTTTTCTAATGCGGTATATGATTCAAGTTTTTCTTTGTCCCCTGTCATATGCTTCGAACATCCGCTGTCAATGTACCATAGACTTTCTTGACCTTTTGCATAAAAGGCTATCCCACATCTTTCTGGTTGCGGTTCCATTATTCTCCATGTTCTGACATTTGAGGTTTGTTCCTTCTGAGTTGTCTTCCAGAACCTGCTCCTGCATTCAAAGTCTTCATGACCAAAGTTATTACAAATAGAGCATTCAACTTCATTTTCAAGAACCGAAAAGTTGTTATAAGTCCTTTTCATGGTTCCAGTCATACTTCTTTGCTTTTGAGCTTCTCTAGTCATGATTATCTTGTAGGCAACACATTGAGCTGCTTTGTGACCGAAGTTATGGCAAGAAAAACGTTGGCCATTAAAGAAATTTCTGCGATAATCAGATCTATCATCCAACCGATTGTAGCTTCTATTGACATCCATTCTTGGGGCAAATTGGGAAGGTTTTACCTGTGGCTGATTGTAGCTTCTGTTTGTCCTTAAGGTAGCTTGTCCCCGAATTTCTTGATAGTCTTTATTTGTTCTTGAAGTAAACTGTCCCTGATTCACGTGATGACTTTTATTTGGCCTTTGCTCGCTCCTCCTTGCTGCATCAAGATAACTTTTAGAGCTAGAAGCTTGAGATGTTTCTCCATTATATCCCAGACCTGTCTTGATCAGAGGAGAACGCTGCACATTGATAATCTCATCCAAGGTTTCAGATCCTTTAACAAATTTAAGATTAATCGCTTTTGTTTTCTCAATCTCCTTTCTAAGACAAATAATCTCACATTCCAATTCTCCAAGATGTTTTTCCTTTTCAGCCAGTTGACATTGTAGAGAATCAATAATAGCACTTTTCTCTTCTAAGCAAACTTTGAGATTATTCATTTCTTCACAAAAGCCTTCTACATCTATAGCATCCATGTAGTCATCATCTTCAAAAGCCATTAAAAGTTTATATCTATTACCTTGTTCATCTTCGTCACTATTCGAAAGACCATCACTATCTTCATGAGTGTAATAGCTTTTCTTCTTTTCATTTTGTTTCTTGTTCCATTTAACAGGTTCCTTTCCCTTGTCATTCTTATCTTTGTGAGGACATTTGGTAGCATAATGACCTACTCTTCCACAAGCAAAGCATTTAAAAGGTAACTTACCTCTGAACCTTCCAGAACCCCTTTGAATATTTCTGACAAAATTTGATTCTTCTTCTTCATCTTCTGGCATGTGACTTGCTTCATAATAATCTTCTTTGCCTGAAGCCTTGAAAGCAGCTTCTCTTCTGTCTGATAGACCTCCCTTTCTCATTTCATAAGCAGTTAGAATTCCGTGAAGCTGAGACATAGTAAGAGTTCGTAGATTTTCCTTTTCTTCTATTGCAGACACTTTAGATTCAAATTTGGGGGACAATGATCTTAGAACCTTTTCAACCACAATAGCCTCTTTTATTTCTTCACCCAAGTTTTTCATGCAATTAACAATCTCATCTACCCTAAGGAAATAGTTAGCCACACTTTCATCATTATACATTCTGAGAGTCTCATACTTAATCCTGAGAGTTTGAAGATTAGCACGCTTTACCTGTTCGTCTCCTTCATAGCTCGTGACAATTTTGTCCCATATTTCTTTTGCGGATTTATAGTGCATTACCTTCATGAATTCTGATTGGGATATACATCCCAATAGAGTACTGTCTGCTTTCGCATTTGTTTCATGTTTCTTTTTCTCGGCTGAATCTGTAGGAGTCGCTGAAGGAAAAGTGTAGCCTATCTCTACGATGTCCCAAACTTCTGTACCAAGAGATTGAAGATAGGCAGTAACTCTTACCTTCCAATAATTGAAGTTTGTCCCATCAAAAACTGGTGGCCTGATTGATGCTTCTCTCTCGTAGTTGCTCATGATGAATGATCTACCTTCAAGCGATCAAGCTTCTCTTAAGAACCTGGCTCTGATACCAATTGTTGGAAATAATACTGAGAGGGGGGGGTGAATCAGTATTATCAGATCAATAAAAATTTTTCAATTTCATACTCAGAAACATATACGCTACTTCAGTTAAGTGAACCAGCGTGTACACGCTACTGTGTCTAAAGCAACCAGCGTATAACCAGAAATCTTATGATTCAGTTAGCTTATCTTCAGTAAATGCATCAGGACATTATTAACCATATTAATAGTAAACAGGTGCAGTATAATAGAACAGATCATCACACAAAAGCCACACACATGAACACCATGATATAAGGTGGAAACCCAATGTGGGTGAAAACCACCTGCTGCAAGTCGTCTCTATCTTTCTTTAATAAGAAACTTCAGTTTACAATCTTTTGTACTGGTGCAGCCTTATACCAGTACGCAGGCTACAACCTGCAGAAGGCTACAACCTTCTCTCGTTTTCCAGACTCTCCTGGAAGGGAGCTCCAACCCCCTTTGCTCTTGTACTAGCTAAGATACTAGTACGTAGGTGCTGGCCTACAATCTTCTTTCCTTCAGGTACCACTTTTCATACATTTTCAGACTGGATATTCCTGAAGCACAACATTACAATCTGAAGACCACAATTCATCCAATTTTCATAACAGATCATTGAAGCACAAAACAACCAATACTAGCATCATCAATCTTTGAATCACTGAACCACTGAAACCCTGTCAACACCCAGTCACCAGAACACAGAGCAGACTACAGAACTCTACAATAACAGTCAGACCCAACTGCAACCCCAAAAATTAAGCTTCAAAAGATATACGCTACTTCAATGAAACCAACCCGCGTATACACGCGCTTTTACCAAAGACAACCTGTGTACAGATCTAAAAATAATTTCTCATAACTTGCAGTTGTACCAGACATCAGTCATACTCAGAACATAACATTGTGTCAGTATGCAGATCTAAAAATACGCATAATCAACCATATAACGATAGTTCATTTCAAACCATTTGATCCCGATCTATCCTTAGATCTAGTCTTCCATCAACCGGTGTGATCTCTCCTTAGCTTAGATCAAGCAACCCAGAACCTGCATACTAGATCTCTTTCTTTATCAGATATTCAAGACTTTTTCAATGCAATTGCCTAATGATCTTCTTCTCCTTATATAGCCTTAGGCCCTTCACAATACCACGGTCCAAAACCATAGTAACACAATACCATCAACTTCAAAACTAGGGATCAACACGTCTGTCGAGATACCTTGGTCCAAAAACATAGGCTCAAGTACCGAGGACTAACTACCACGGACCAAAGGAAAGCTTCTCGACATGTACGCTCTTTTCTGTTCATGAAACTGCGTGTATACGCGACTTTGTATATAGCGAGCCTGCGTATCCGCGACTTAGTATATAGCGTACCAGCGTGTATACGCAACTTGGGCTTAATGAACCTGCGTATATGAAATTTCTCTTCATTCTTGTAGTCTGGACTGAGATCTGTCATCAAAGAGAGTTGCCATCAAGTACAACACCTGTACCGTAGCGCCACACCTGTGCCAAAATGCCAACATAATGTTAGATTGACATTGCTACTGCAATCTTCTTTTCTCAACTTCAACCCCATGACATTTGGATTTGGTGCGAGCTTGTTGTTCTACATATTAAACCTCTCCAAAATGTCTGCTACATACTTTTCTTGGGAAATAAATATACCATTTTCTGTTTGCTTCACTTCTATGCCCAAAAAATACCTTAGTCTGTCATTTCAAACTCACTTTTCATGACCTTTTTTAAATCAGCAATGAGGAGATCATCACTCCTTATAAAACTCAAATAATCTACATATAAAACAACAATAAGAATCTTACCATCACTCTCTTTGATGTAGAGAGTAGGTTCGTAATCACATTTGTCAAATCCATTGTCCATCAAGTAAGTGTCTATTCTACTATACCATGCACGCGGTGCTTGCTTCAACCCATAAAAAGATTTCTTCAACCTATACACCTTGTCTTCTTGGCCTTCTACCTCATAACTAGGTGGTTGTGCAACATATACTTCCTCTTTCAGTACTCCATTCAAGAACGTTGATTTTAAGTCCATTTGATAAACTTTCCATTTATGTTGCGTGACAATTGACAATATTGTGCACACTGTCTCCATCCTTGCAACTAGCGCAAATGTCTCCGCATAATCTCTTCCATGTTTCTTCTTGTAACCTTTGACAACTAGCCTTGTTTTATGCCTGCCAATCTTTCCTTCAGTGTTGCTCTTGGTCTTATAGACACATTTCACTCCAATGACTTCTTTTCCTTGCAGAAGGTCCACTAACTCCCATGTATCATTCTTTTCTATTACTTCTATTTCTTCATCCATTGTTGCAATCCATTTTTCCTCTTTGAATGCATCCTCAAAATGGATTGGGTCATCTACATGACAAAACAATGCAAATAATGAATTCAAACTAGCACTACTATCAACTTCATTTTGCTCATAAATTTCACTTAAATTTCTGAATTTTTGTCTTCTTATGCTTGCGGAAGATGGGCTTGACATGTCAATTGATGTTGTGCTTGAGGTAGATGACATTGCAGGTCTTTGCAGTGTGCTTGGAATGGTACTTTCTTGACTGCTCGACAATGTCCTATTATTTGTTGACAATGTCACTTGGTGATAGCTTTGTTGAGCTTGAATAGGATTAGGAGGAGTCACCATTGAGGAATTACTTGTTGCATTCAATTCCTCTTTGTCTTCATGTGGTTTACATGTTTTCACATTGATTTTCTTCTCCAAACTTCCATCCCACGCTTCCTCTTCTATGAACTGCACATCTTTGTTGATTATGACCTTCTTGGTTAATGGATTGTAGAGCTTGTATGCCTTGGATTCATCACTATATCCAACAAATATGCATTTCTCCCCCTTGTTGTCCAACTTCTTCCTTAATTCATCTAGGACATGTTCATAAGCCACACATCTAAACACTCTCATGTGAGTGACACTATGCTTTCTTCCACTACATGCCTCTTCAAGGACCATATTCTTGACACTTTTGGTTGGACACCTATTAATAATATATGTTGCGCAAGCTTCAACTTCAGTCGAGTAGTCATTTGGAAAATTATTTTCCTTCAACATACTCCTTTCCATTTCAATAATAGTCCTATTCTTCCATTCCACAACACCATTTTGTTGAGGAGTATACCTTGTTGTAAATTGCTTGTGAATTCCATGCTCCCTACAAAAACGAAGGAAGTCATTTGAGATGTATTCACCACCTCTGTCAGTCCTTGAAACTTTGATGTAGTGTCCACATTTTTTCTCAACAATAGCTTTGTATTGGAGGAAGCTTTCAAACACTTCAATTTTCTACCTTAAGAAGTAAACCAATGTCTTCCCCCTATAATCATCTATGAAAGTCAAAAAATAATAGCTACCACCAATTGATGGTGTCTGCGTTGGTCCACATAAGTCTGAATGGGAAATATCCAAGGGTGTTTTTGTAGCTGCTAACACACCCTCCAAAATTTTGGCTTACACTCAAATTTTGGATCCTTGGTATTTTTCATCGTTGTTGCAAACACTAGGGATCATTTCATGAGCTTTCTCATAGTTCTTTGGTCCCTTTTGCATGTTGGGTTAACTATCGTCTTTTGGAATTTCACGACCCTTTTTAGATGGTATCAAAGCTCAGTATTTGTGTATATTAGTTTTCCCAATCGTGTGAACATTTTCCACATCCATACACAAAGTATTGAGCAATGTTGCACAAGTGTCGTCACAATTGTCCTAAAGTCTATCTTAAGTGTCACACTTGTCATATCTTGTCATGAGGCAGTGACACGAAGAGAAATGATTTATTTATGTGTTTCGATCATCTATGTTGTCATGTCACCAAATTATGCTAAGTGTGTGATCACAATCAAGGTTCATCACATTTCATCACCCATCCCACACAACCATTTTCAGAAGATCTTCCAGACCGGGCAACTTAGCTTCACCGGGCCCCGACTGAACTACGCACTGTGTAGTATTAGCCCTCTATGTTACAACCTTGCTGCTTGGAATTATACAGTGCGTAGTCCCTATCCTCCAGGGTTGTTTATATGCACAATTCCTGAGTCCATTTCCCGATCTTGACCCCCAAAATTCCGTAGTTTTGTCTCCCAGTCTGCCTTGAACTACACACTTCACATATTCAACCCTCAATCCTTTTCCTTATCTATTGGAACTACGCAATGTGTAGAAGACCAACCTCCCTTGGCCTCCAAAAATGTGCAGATGCTTCCTCCATTGTCCTGTCCCTCATCCATACCCCACTGCCTCCAGAAACTGTGCAGTTTTGTCCTTCAAGCCTCACTGAGTTATGCATTATGCAGTATCAGATCCCAAGCACTCCCTCTATCTTCTGGAACTGCATAATGCACAATCACTAAGCCCCTCTCCCGAGTCTATGATCTACTATCAAGTCCTTGTGAGATGATGAAGAAGGAGAAGAAGAAGGGAAGCATGCCTAAAGACTCCCTTGTAGATGAACTCATAGGTGGATCAATCAAGAGGAAGCAAAGGGACACAAATTTGCAACTACCATCCAATACTAAAGATCATTGAAAACCCCGCATCACCAAGCCATGCAGATGAGAAGAGAAATCATATCCAAGAAGACATCCAGCACTCAGCAGCAACAATGAATTGACATTGCCACATCACCAAGAAGTCCATGTCAGCAATGTCATGTCATGAGTGGTCATATGCCACCTCACTATTTTGGACCATATGTATTGTAAAGTGGAAGTCAAAAAAACACACATAAATGTGAAGAGTCATGTAAGTTTAAAATTCATGCGAATTTGAACAGTGATGAGGGTAGTCAAAGAGTCAGAAGGGGGAAGAATCACCCCTTGGTTATATATACCCCCTCATTGTATGATAAAAATACTTTTCACTTTGGCTCCTCTCGCAAGGCATTAGAGAGATCAGTTAGTTCTTTGAGGAGCAAGGATTGGCTCCAATGTCCCACTACTGGGGCTAGTGATGTACATTGTAAACATGTGTCTTGGAACTTTTTCTTAACAACATAAGCCTTTTAAGGCCAACATGTTCTTCATGCATGCACTATGATTGTTTGTAATACTATTTTGTGGACATTTGTATTCCTTGTTTTCTTTCACATGTACTAAGATAGTTGAACTATTTCGGTTATTTTAGTGCTCATCTAATTGAGAATGTGATGTAATGGTTGTTATTGTTGTCCCATCCTTGTGGACTATTCCTCGGGATATTAGACAAATATTTCCTTGTTTTTAGTTGTAATGACCGTCGCATCTGTTGTGGACTATTCTGCTAGATGTTAGACGGATCCTTCTAGTTCATGTGTGTCTCTTACTGGGTGGTACTATTACCTCTCACTTAGAGGCTCAATTTTCTCTTCCCTTTGCAGTAGAAGAACCTTTACACAGTTGCAACTACACACTCACCAGACACACCTCCCTTACTTTTCGAAGACACCATTGCATCACTCTCTTGTGCTGACAGCTAGAGCCAAGGAAAATATTTAAGGATTTGACAACCATGCCTTTATACTGGATGGGATGCCTACGTCAAACAGTGTGAGGTCTGATTGGGACTTCATATCAGGGAGATCCCCTGAATGTTTGGAGGTTCAGCACTGTCAACATTTCTGGCACTAGAAGGAGGGCAGCCAATATTTTATGACTGATAGACCCACAGATGCCATCATCCCATCTTCTGGTCAAGGCAGCAACATTCATTCCACCTCCCCTACTTGTGCTTCTAAATTTCGTGACTCTTCTCAGCCCTGGCCTGAATGTGAAATTCCGTACACTCAGATTCGGGATATCCACCTCATCACACGTCAATTTATAAAAGTTGTTGGATTGATTCTGGGAGTAATAGATCTTCCATACTCTCCAAAGAAGATAAAGACCACCTCCACAGGGATATTAGTTTCATCTGTTGAAGACGTGGTTCTTTTCACTCTTGAGGAATTAACAAACTCTGTGGAAAAGGAAGAAGAGCATCCACTCTTTCACGATGGTGATAGGGGAAACATTCTACTCTCGGGCGCAACTTTCAGTGGGACAGAAAAAGAAGAAGAAGAGGAAGAAAAGCCATCAGAATCTAATAAAGAGGAGGAGGAAAGCGAAGAAGAAGAGATGGCAAACCAAAACCTGAATTAGATGACTCAGGGCCCACTCGCACTTCTAGGTGTCCTGTACAAGATGCCAATGCATTTGGAGAAGCTTTTAGTGAAGGATGACCCTAATAAGACAGTAAAGGTTGAAGACGATTTGGACAACTTTTACCTACATATGAAAACAATTGAGGTACGTTATGATGATGTTGTATGTAGACTTTTCCCATGTACCTTGAATGGTAGAGCAGTTGTATGGTACCACAACCTTCCTCTAAACTCCATCTAGAATTGGAGGGGGTTCAAGAAGACTTTCCTTGAAACATTTTTCGATGAAAATACCCCCACCATGTTATTGAAAGAGCTCGGTAATCTTAAGATGGAGCAAAACGAAAAAGTGAAATATTTCAACTAGAGGTTCAATGCATCTTGAATAAATTTATGGAAAACACAAACCCTCATGACTCCATCACCATAGATTACTACACTTCTGCCTTGCCAGCAAGCATTGCGTAGTTTGTGAAGCGAATTGCAAAATAGACATTGACAGAAAATTACAAAGAGGTTATCATTTTCGAGAAGGGCTTGCGTGCTATTAGAGTCATCTCTGATGATGAACCAACAAAATACTCCAAGGACACGAGTAAGAGGTCTCATACCTCTATGAGAAGGGCTAAAGAGAAATAATCAACTGATCTTGAAATCCTGACTCATCTCGTCAAGTCTCTGTCCATTGAAATGGTAGAACTCAAACAGAGGACAAGCGAGACCACCATGAGAAGAAATCCTCCCAGGTTTAACCTATTTAGAAGGATTGCAACTTTTAGCGGTGGCAGTAACAAACCAACAAATTCTAAGCAAAGTTCCAATGTTGTCTTGAAAATTGAGAAGATGGGCATAAATCAATATTGCATGTTTCATCAAGGACATCATTCAGAAAGGATGTGCCCACAATGGAATCAAGTCATGAGCATGGTTTCTACGCAGCTTGTTGATTTGGTCATGGCTGAAGAGTGGACTGAGCTTGCTAAAGAAAAGGAAGAAGCTACTGCAGCTAATGAAGCTCCATGTGTTGGGCATGCAGTAAACATGTTTAACTATATTCTCATAGCCCAAAAGAGTATTGTCGATAAGAAGCCTCCGAGTGACGGTCTGGCTCAGAAGCAGAAAAACCGATAAAACCTAATAAGCCAACGATTGGTCAACACAATTGAGTTACCAAAGCAAAAATTCAAAGAAAACCAAAAACCAAGTTCCATCCTCGGATGCCTCAATCAATCTTCCCACTGTGGATTATAACATTGTCAATGATATGAAAAACATTTGTGCAAATATCTCAATGTTTGAATTGACAAAGATCATGAGCTAGCGGGACATCCTTCTACGAGAACTTGGGCAAACATTTACAGGTAACGTTACCTCTTCAGATAAGGGTTCTAGTAAGTCTCCTGGTACTCTCGAATATGTATGTAATGCACTTACGATGTATGAAAACACACTCTGCCCATCGTTCTTGTTAACTTTCGAAATCTTAAATTTCAATGTACATAATTTCTTAGTTGATTTTGGTGCATTAGTGAACGTCATGCCAATATTTGTTGCCAAGAAGATCAATGCTAAATGGGAAAAGACAGATGCATATACTATTCAGCTGGATAGGACTCATGTCTAGGTAATTGGTGAACTCAGGGATGTCATCATCCTCTTATCATCTGATGGACGAGTCCACCAAGGTATCAACATAGCGATTGTGGACATTCTGGAAGCATACAGAGTGTTTCTGAGTAGAGATTAGTCTAGCAAGATACAAGGGTACTTTGCCACAGACTAGTATGACTTATGGCTTCCATATAGGGGCAAAAATAATCATATACATGTAGAATTAGAGAGACTGTCACTCCCTTGAATGGGCATAATGAACCAATGGCTTTCGCAGAACTACTTTTTGGAAATTGCTTTCTTGAAACTCAACTGGGGTGTTATCTTGCATAGCCATCCCCAGTTCCACCAAACACACAGTTAGATCTCCTTCCTTGTCCAACTGGCGATAATGAACTCTATACAGTCAGTAGTTGTTGTATTAGTACTAGTGTAGTTCATTGTCCTTGTACATATGATGTTTGGACTATGTACTTCGATGGTTCCAAAATGCAGGAGGGCTCTGGAGCTGGTTGCGTTTTAATAGACCTAATGCAGAGAAAGAATTTGATCTCTAGCCACTCTAAATTTGAGTGCACAAATAACACTACAGAGTATGAAGCACTCATATTGGGCTTGCAAAAGGCCATTTACCTCAACGTTTCCATCCCAAAAGTTGTAGGTGACTTAGAAATTGTGGTGTGACAGGTATGTAACACCATACATTATGTGTCACCTCATCTTAAAAGTTATCAACAAGAGGTATGGCGTCTTATCTCACATTTCCAAGATTTTAATATTATTTATGTTCCAAGAATGTGTAATGCAGTTGTGGATGCATTAGCAAATGCTACTGTTAGGATGTCAACATTGAGCGACAGTTTTTCTATTGAAATCCTTTATAAACATTTCGTCCCGAATAATATCACTAATTTACACATTTTTTATGACGACCAATAGATACTATGTTTCATGGCGAATGCTAACTTATTCAAAGACGCAGAGATCGATGAGGAGGAGCATTAAAGGGCACTGCAGGATGTAGCTAGCACAAGCAAAGGAAACCTCATCCCTAAGGGTGTGGTGTCATTGGAAAAGTTGTATGACCTACAGAATTGCTTCCGGGGACCTGTCAATGCCAAGACCCACAGTTCCACGTTGTCGCACTAGAAGATCAACTTGGGAACCAATAAGGATCTGAAATATGTCAATCTCGATACTTGCTCCACACCACAAGAGCAACAAGCCTTCAGCCGCTTATTCAAGTAGTATGGTGATGTCTTCGCATGGATGTACGATGAACTCAAGGCATATCACACACGAATCATCCATCATGTGATACCGATTAAGGAGCGGGCCAAGTTGTTCTAGCAAAAGCTAAGGAAAGTACATCCAATGCTTGAGCCTCTCATATAGAAAGAGTTGATAAAATTTCTATATGCTCGGATCATATACAGAGTGTGGCACTCTACGTGGGTGCCAAATTTGGTCCTTGTAAGGAAGACGTCTAGGGAGATCTGCCTGTGTGTAGATTTCTGGAATCTCAAATGTGCCTCGGACAAAGACAACTACCCCGTTCCATCCATGGAGAAAGTATTGCAAATAGTATTAGGGTCTGAAATGTTTTCTCTGTTAGACGGATATTTTGGGTATAACCAGGTTCTGGTTCCAGATCCTCACAGACTCAAAACTATGTTCAAAACGAAGTGGGGCACGCTTGCATTCCGACGAATTCCATTTGGGCTAATCAAAGTTGGTGCAACATTCCAACGTGCTATTGACATTGCCTTCCACGGACTCATTGGACAGAGCGTAGTGGTCTATCTTGATGATTTAACAATGTTCTCCAAACAGAGGTCAGACCACCTACACCACTTGAAGAATATTTTTGAGCGATGTCACAAGTACGTGATATCCTTGAATCCCAAGAAAAGTATCTTTGTAGTGTCCAAGGGTAATCTCTTGGGCCACATCATTGCTAAGAGTGGGATTAAGGTAGACCCAGATAGAGTAAGGATAATCACATAGATTCCTTCCTAGTGAATAAGAAAGCCATGTAGTCTTTCTTGGGGAAGATTAGCTTCCTCCGTAAGTTCATCTCCGACTATGCCCAAATTGTCAAACCAATACAGGAGATGGTGAAGAAGGATGCAGTATACAAATGGGATAAAAGGGAAAAGGACTCTTTTTCTCATATCAAGCAGGATATATTAGAAGCACCAACATTGTACAACCCAGACTTCAGTAAAGATTTATTTCTCTACACTTTTTATTCTGATACCTCTCTTACTGTTGTACTCACTCAGAAGGATGAATTGAACAATGAGCAGCCTATCTCTTTCATGAGTGCAAGTCTGCAAGGACCAGATATCAACTACCCCGCCATGGAAAAACAGGATTATGTAGTTGTTGTGGTCACCAACAACCCCCCCTTTTTGTTTGATATTAGCAATACCACCAAGCAAAGGGGGGACCCTGAATAAAAAATCCAAAAAATATTTTTGTTAAAGTTTTTGTGTTCTAGACTCCCTAAGGCTTGATCGCATCGCAAAGAGAGAGTGAAGCGTTTCCTAAGCGCAAAAAACAAGCTACAAAGAAGCGACGCGAAGTTCATCGCGTCGCATACATTCAAAGCACTCTTAAAAAAGAAAATCTTAAGGAATCGCCGATCGCCGATATGTGATGTCGCATATCACAACATCGCTTGAAACAGCATAAGTAACTGAATGAAAATCTGCGATCTGCGATATCAACGATCTGCGATCTGCGATATTGGAAATTTGCGATAACACTTAATGACGTCGCAGTCCTCGATACTACGATTCCAATCGTAGAAAGGACTCATCGCAAGAATTCTCCGACATAAACGGTAAACCCAAAATTGAGCGCGCACCTTAAGGGAAATTAATGATCGCATGCTTGAGTATCCAAGAATGATTACATCGCGTTTTTCGAAGAGTCAAATCATGATGAGTGTCAGAATTACGCATTCATTAGAACTTAATGCTTTCATGTCAATCCTTTCGTCATTTCTCTTCTTCCTTGCGTAAACTGCAAGACATGTAACTGATATAAATCTATATGCAGGAAACATCTAAGGAAAAGAGGAAAGCGCTAGTGGGGTAACAGAGAGAAGATGCCTCCGCAAATGGATGCCGCATGCAGCAGGACCGCGGATTCCAGAGTATCAACCAACAAGCGTTGATGAAAATAGACTATCTAAGACTCAGAGTCAAAGGCGCACAAAAGCAGCGTGTTTGCAAAAGATCTTGAAGCTCAGAATAGGTAAAGCAAAAAGAGAAACGCAAAAGAAGGAGGACGCTCCAGAAAATCCTGGAACAAAGAACGGAAGCAATTCTTGATACAGGGGATTGTCTAGACAACGCGACTCCTAACTCATTGAGTCATTCGCACGATCGGAAACCGAAATAGCAACAGCAAAATCAGTCCGAAAGGAACCTAGGTTGTACTAAGTATACGCACAGCGAATACACCCAGCTAGAGAAAGGTTTTCGAAAATATCTTCTAGTCTGTCAGAAAGAGGTGCCAGCTCTTGTTGTTTCCACTTTTATCACTCAAAAGAAAGAAGAAGACAGCCAGCCGACTCTTCCCAGGCAAACGTTGCATTGCTTACAGCACTAAGGAGCAGATATAGAAACGGTTAGAAATTAGATTTGATTTTTAGAAATAAATTTGCTTTTAGTAAAAGGGCGGTCAATTGAAGCCGTTCCCTAAATTTGTGTAATTAAGATTAATTAGTTAGTAGTATTTAACCCTTCTCATGGCATTTGGAGAAGGGTCTGGAAATCTGTCAAAAAACTTGTCCTCAGAACATGCACTTTTGCACCCTCGGAGGGGGTTTTTGATGAATGGATGGATCGAGATTTATTTATGTTTGCATTTTAATGTCTGTTACTGATGTTGCACTTCTGTACTCTTAGCAGATATTAGAACAAGTAGAAATAAATCGTTATTGATTGAAGTTTATTAGTGAAATCAGTCATAAATGGTACTTTTATCTCTTGACTAATTTCTGTTTATATTCCTAAAGTGATATGCAGCTGAGTTCTTTATATGTTAATGTATGAATGTGTGTATTACCATTTGGCACTTCTGTATGGTGGAGTCATTTATTTGTGCTTGACATATGAATAACTAATTATGCGATATGCTGTTCACAACTGTTTTGCCTAACTTTTTATGCAGAATGGTTTATCTTAATGGATTTCTATTCTTATGATAGCTGAATGATCTTTATTACCAGCTATTGTTCGAAATCTTTTTAGATCGCATAATAGAAGAAAAATACCCCGGGTTAGCGTAGATTAGATGTATTGTTTTTCATTAGATTATAATAGCATAGAGTTAGTTTAGAAGTTAGAATTAAATTAGCTTAAAAATACCCCTAGTTCAATACCATCAAACTCTACACACACACATACCCCTCACATTGGGAAACTGGTCCCACTACCCCTAGTCGGACCCGCTACTCCAAATGGGCAAGGAGCCGCCAACCAGGTTCCGGACCGGGTGGGTATCCCCCTTGTTTTTTACCCGATTTCAGGGCCCTCAACATATTTGGCGCTAGAAGGAGGGCATGAGCTATGAATAGCGCATAAATCAAAATCTAAATACGATTCTGAGAGCAAATCACCCTCACCAACTCCCTCGACTTCTCCGGTACGATTAAACTTGGAGCTAGAAGTCGCTCGGGCATCCACCGCTGCTACACACCCTAATATATCAGACCAACTTATCATTGATCCCCCTGAACTTCAAATTTTGATTCGTAAACTCCAGGGATTCTCTATTTTTACACAGAGGTCTGATAAATCTAAAGGCAGTGTGACTTCGCAGTACAATCCTGCTCATCCCCTGACCAGATTGAAGAGTGAAAAGTTTGGAATCCAGCCAACTGAAATCCCTCTCCCCACTAGGAAAAGAGCAAGGAAAGCACTTCCAGAGTCTGACAGAGAGACTCTTCCATCTACCTCGTCCATTTCAACTCCCTCACTGCGAAGTCAGCCACCCACATCTTCACCCCAGATCACTCATCCATCTTCCGCAACCCTTCCTCCGCGATCATCGAAGATCATAATATCTCCATCTTCTCAGCATCATAGATCATCTTCTGCACTTCTATTAACTAGCAGCTCAACGATGGCCCAGTCTCCATGGAACAACCCTGGGGCGGTTTTAATGCCTCCACCCCTGAGTCCAATACCGGCCCATCCTGAGAAATGGCTACCTAAATTCAATCCAGAAACAGGCATGCTAGCTGAAGAACATATCAATAATTTCATGCTTTCTGTTAATCTCAACAGAGTTACCAACGAAGATGCTGTTGTCTGGCTTTTTCCCTATACAATGCAAGGAACAGCCGGGTCATGGTACTTTTCATTACCTTCCGGATCTATCATGAGCTGGGACATTTTTCAAAGTCAATTTCTAACCAAGTTCGGTGATGATAGATCAACAGCGACATTGATCAATGACTTATCAAATCTTAAAGCTGAGGCTAGAGAACCCATTAAAGATTTCAATTTACGGTTCAATAAGATCCTCAACAAAATCCCCGCTGCTTCTCAACCTAGCGAGGAAGTAAGATGTGAATGGTATATTACGGCCTTACCATCAAACTTGGCCATCTTCGTAGATAGGGCAAGCAAGACAACCTTAGTTGAAAACTTAACAGAGGCGTTAGCAGTTGAAAAACGCGTAGTAGCCCTTGAAAAGAGATCTGCAATTGAAGAACGTAAATCTAAGAAAATCTCTTTCAAAGAAGACACCAAGAAGAAACAAACGAAAGATCCTTTCGATATGGAAGGATTACAAAAAGTATTAAAGGCCATGTCCAATGAGATGATTGATATAAGAAAACAAGTAGCTGAAACGTCTTCAAAAAAGCCTTTCAGGACTTTTAAAAGAAACCCTCCCATGGAGACGAAGCCACCCAACACTGTCTCAAACGTTGAATCTGAAGAAGAAGAAGAAGAGAATACCATCGAAGCACAGACCGACGATGAAGAAGTGGTGGAACTACAAGGAATGTGGGATTTCATCCTCCCATAAGAAGAGGATCAAGAAGCATTTCTGGTTAGCACACGAAGCAAAAATCAACTTGATCCTCCCCAAACTACCCCTAAACAGAAGGGCGCAAGCCCTGCAGCAAAAGATAAGGTCGCAACAAAGAAAACAATCGCCAGAGCGACCCAGTTTAGCCCAGTCCAATCAGACCAATCGCCTCCATCAAGAACACTGATAGTGTCGGATGAAATGGAGTATAACATCATCGATGACATGAAAAAGACTAGGGCTAATATCACCCTTTACGAGTTGAGCAAATTGAAACATCAACAGAAAATAATGATGAAAGAATTACATGCCATGCCTACTACACCTTTACCTACGGCTGTAGCTTCCCACAATGTGGGAAGACCTCCAATCAACACGATCAATAAGATTGATCCAAACGACATCGCCTTAATTGGAGGAAGATCTAGATCTCATACTCCTCCTTTTCTCCTCACTTATGAAATTTTCAATAAAAACGTGCACAATTGCTTGGTTGATTCTGGTGCTTCAACCAATATTTTACCCAGGTCAATATGTGCCAAATTGAATGTTCAACCGCAAAAATCCGCAGTGCGCATAGTTCAACTTGATCGATCGTAAGTCGAAGTGATAGGTGAACTTAATCAAGTGACCATAAGACTGTCGTCTAACCCCAAGGTATGCCAAGTTATCGACATTCTAGTAGCTGATATCCCTGAATTCTATGGTTTGATTCTTAGCAGGGACTGGTCCGAAAAACTCCACGGATACTTTTCAACTGACTGGTCGCACATGTGGTTACCCTACAACGGTAAACCAAATCAAATAAAGGTTGAACGAGAGTTGCACCAAAAATACATAGTGACAGAATTGGAAGGAGAGAATGAAGCAATAGCATACAACAGCAACATCATAGGCAACTACTCGGTAGATTCTTTCCTCAGAAATTTCAATGCTCATATATCACCTTATTTGGAAAATTCAGTTTTGTCCCAAGTAGAAAACTTTTCCCAAACTGATGATTCAAAATGTGTTAGTTTTTTAGATAACCCTGTAAATACATATTTATTTTGGAAATTATATTTTGATGGCTCTAAGTCCAATGAGGGAGAAGGAGCAGGATGCGTTCTGATTAGCCCAGACGGAAATAAGACCATGCTTACATGCAGACTTGAGTTCGATTGTACAAACAATACAGTGGAATACGAGGCCTTGGTGCAAGGCCTATACAAAGCAATCGGATTGAACGTTAAGTATCTTCAAGTCTTTGTAGATTCTGAGATTGTCGTCAAACAGGTACGTAACACCATACACTGCCTGTCAAGTCATTTGAAGCACTATCAATCTTTAGTACAAGATCTGACTGCACATTTCATAGCATTCAATATTTCGTCAATCCCGAGACTCCAAAATGCAAGCGCAGACCTGTTAGCTAACGTAGCCTCTAGAATTATTCCCTCCAAAGATTTCAATCCAGATAGATTCTCAATAGAATTAATCTTTAGACCATCCATCCCTGACAACATCACCAACTGGAGAGTATTCAACGACGATCCGGACATCGTAAGTTTCGTCACCTCTGAAGGATCCTACTCAAACCAGATAATCGACGAAGACTGTCATGATCACCAAATACAACAAAGTAGCACTGATAATGCTATACCCAAATCGGTGGTCAAGTTAGAAGACCTATATGATTTGAAAAGTCGGTTCAAAAGGTCAGCTAATGCCAAACTCTACAGTTCAACTCTGAACTATGAATCGGTGAACCTAGGAACCGATGAGAAGCCACAAAACGTTAATCTAGGCCAGGGCCTAGCCCCTGAAGAAAAATCAACATATATCCGTCTTCTGAGACAGTACAAAAACGTTTTCACCTAGAATTACGATGAGCTGAAGACTTACAACACTTCTATCATTCAACACACTATCCCTATGATTGACAATGAAAAACCTGTCCAACAGAAGCTCAGGAAAATCCACCCCAACTTGGAAAATCAGATAAAGACTGAGCTGAACAAGTTGTTGAGAGCTAGAATAATTTTCCCGGTCAGAAATTCCAAATGGGTATCCAATATGGTACCCGTTAGAAAGAAAAACGGAGATATTAGGATCTGTATCGACTTCCGGAATCTCAACAAAGCCTGCCAGAAAGACAATTTTCCCCTCCCACCTATGGAGCAAATATTACAGGCAGTAGCAGGCTCAGAGTTAATGTCTTTTCTGGATGGATTTTCAGGATACAATCAAGTGCTGGTACATCCCGATGATCAGTTAAAAACCACCTTCCGAACCAAATGGGGTACCTACGCGTATCGGAAGATGCCATTTGGTCTGATCAATGCCGGCGCCACCTTTCAAAGAGCCATGGACATTGCATTTAAAGGTTTAGTCAATAAATCGGTAGTGATTTACCTGGATGATATAACAGTGTACTCCAAGAACCAAAGCGACCACCTCAAAGATTTGAAACAAATCTTTCAAAGATGTTTAAGGTATGGGATCTCACTTAACCCGAAGAAATCTTTTTTCGCATTAAGTGAAGGGAAATTGCTAGGATTCATAGTGTCAAAATCTGGTATTCACATTGAACCTGACAGAATCAAAGAAATTTCCGAGATATCCATGCCCCATAACAAAAAGACCATGCAATCTTTCCTGGGACAGATCAATTTTGTAAAAAGGTTTGTCCCAGATTTTTCACGTATTATTTCTCCTTTACAAAAAATGATAAAAAAGAATTCAAACTTTAAATGGGGTCTAGACGAGCATGAAGCATTCAACTTAATCAAACAAGCCATCATCAACGCTCCATCTTTAGCAACCCCAAATTTTTCAGAACCTTTTATCTTATACACGTTTGCCTCAGAGAAATCTTATGCTGTGATTTTAACTCAAGCGAATCAAGAAAAGGCAGAAGCTCCAATCGCATTTTTTAGCTCGAACTTACAAGGTGTTGAACTCAATTATTCAGACGTGGAGAAACAGGCACATGCTGTTTTCAAAGCAATCAAATATTTCAGACCTTTCTTGCTAAAAGCCCATACCAAAGTCATAGTACCGTTCCCAGCGGTAAGAAACCTCCTGATACAGAAGGATGTGGGCGAAAAGAGAGCGAATTGGATCACCGCCTTACAAGAATACGATCTTGAGATCAAGCCAACACACATCGTGAGAGGTCAAGGCTTCTGCAAGATGTTAGCTGGAGCATCGCAAATTCCTGAGAACTTGTCTGAAGAGGTACACACGTGTGAGGTAAGCCTAAACGACGCAGAATCATTATATGCTGAAACCATTTATTTTCTTAAGAACGGGTATGCTCCATTTCACCTGGATCACACCAAGAAGAGAGCCCTGAGATTGAAAGCTAAACAATACCAGCTCATAAATGATGTTCTGTTTAAAAGAAATTACGATTCTGTGCTTCTTAGATGTCTTGAGAAAACTGAAGCCGAAAAGGTTTTGCAGGAACTTCATGATGGACCAGTAGGTGGACACTATGCTGGAGAAGCCACCGCACATAAAATCTTGCGTGCAGGGTATTACTGGCCCACGCTGTTCAAAGACTCATACAATTACGTAAGGAAATACCAAGTCTGCCAGATTGCTGCAGGGAAACAAAAGAAGTCATCCATGCCATTGCAGCCGGTTAACATTGAGCGACCGTTCAGTCAATGGGGCCTGGACATAATAGGTGAGATCGTTCCTCACTCTTCTAAACAGCATAGGTATATCCTCACGGCAACTGACTATTTTACCAAATGGGTAGAAGCAGTTCCTCTCAAGACAGCTAATTCTGAAAACATTATTGAATTCATAGATCAGTTTATCATCACTAGGTTTGGATTGCCAACGGCCTTAATGTTTGATAATGCATCATATTTTTCTGGAAATGCAATGACTGAGTTTGCGCTCAAAAGAGGGTTCAAACTGAAGTATTCTGCCAACTACTATCCGCAAGGTAACGGGTTGGCCGAATCAACAAACAAGAACCTAATCAGGATTATTAAAAAGACAGTCGACCAAAACCAAAAGAATTGGCACAAAGCGCTGGTAAATGCCTTATGGGCAGATAGAATTACAAAGAAAGCTTCTATCGGCACTTCTCCCTTTAATTTAGTTTATGGGAGAGAAGCGGTTCTTCCTACTCACTTAGTCATCCCCTCTTTGTCCTTAGTTCAATACATCGATGAAGTACCTACTTCCTCCTTACAATTAAGACAAATGGAAATAACCAAACTAGAAGAATGACGAGAACAAGCTAAGAAAACCCATGCTCACCACCAAGCGCTAATAAAATCCTCTTTTGACTCAAACATAATGACCAAAAAAATTTTTCAGATGGGAGATTTAGTTTTAAAATGGGATAAGGCTCATGAAGAAAAGGGCAAACATACGAAATTCCAGAAGCTGTGGCTTGGTCCTTTTCAGATTGTAGAGGTCATAGGCCCATCGACTTTTGCGTTGCAGGATTTAACAGGCAAGAGAGATTCTATGCCTATGAATGGACAAATTCTCAAAATGTATTTTCCATAGAAGATCATTCTTCTATTTTTTGTAGGATAGTTTTAGTTTTATTTTTGTTTTTCTTTTCTTATAAATAAGACTGGTTGTGAATGATCATAAATAGTATTCATGAAAGAGCACACCATTTCTCTATCAGATTTTATTTTCACTTGTATAAATAGCAAAACTTTTCGAAAAATCTGACTCTTATTATTGACAAATAAAGTTAACTTTAACCTGAATATGATGTTAGTTTCAACTTCGAAAATCTTGGATGAAAGCAACTTTTGGTAAAATATTGTTTTATGCCAACACAATGAAAGGTATCATCAATAATAAAATAAATATTCTCTGTAAAACTGTTGTTTTCAAACTCTATTATTGTCATCCAGAGCTTTCTTAAGGAAAAACAATGACTTCCTCCCTGCTGAGGGAAATCACAGCATCCAGAGAAACAATCGGAGAAAACACTATATCTCAAAGAATAATAGGTCTCATCACGAGCCGGCTTATCATGATCACAGATATTATAACTTGCTGACTTTGCCAATACTGTCTATCAAAATAGGGCAACGACTCAAGATTGTTGCAATCAAAAGACAAGGGGTCTCATCACGAGCCAGCTTATTCAGCAGAAGCATAAATCAAGTGAATGAATGTGTCATAATTTGGCCACCAAACCAAGACATTGTTCTTTAGAGAATAAAAAAAAAAAAAAAAGTGTCAAAAGGATTTTTCTCTGAAATGTTGTAAATAACCTCAAGCAGGAAAAAGGATCATTGTTGGATAACATGGTAACCCTGTCAAGGCTATGGACGCTTGCGGGCAGCAGAGGCTCTACCTATGACAAATGAGCATATTTTAGAAAGCCAGTACGCAGAGAAGACCTTATTTTATCTTTAAAAAGGACCGAGTAATGTCTGGTATGAATGCAAGAACTAACCCAGAGGAAGCAGACAATCGGAATAAAAAGGTTGTGACGAAATATCATTGACAGGATAAGGGGTAATATACTCTATCTGTCCATAACAAAATTTAGACATACGAAAATTTTTCTGTTTTGGAAGTGAAAATGCAATAGAAAAGCAGAGATAACTGGTTCTTCACAGTGAATCGCCATTGTTGTGGTCACCAACAACCCCCCCTTTTTGTTTGATATTAGCAATAACACCAAGCAAAGGGGGGACCCTGAATAAAAAATCCAAAAAATATTTTTGTTAAAGTTTTTGTGTTTTAGACTCCCTAAGGCTTGATCACATCGCAAAGAGAGAGTGAAGCGTTTCCTAAGCGCAAAAAACAAGCTACGAAGAAGCGACGCGAAGTTCATCGCGTCGCATACATTCAAAGCGCTCTTAAAAAAGAAAATCTTAAGGAATCGCCGATCGCCGATATGCGACGTCGCATATCGCAACGTCGCTTGAAACAGCATAAGTAACTGAATGAAAATCTGCGATCTGCGATCTGCGATATCAACGATCTGCGATATTGGCAATTTACGATAACACTTAATGACGTCGCAGTCCTCGATACTACGATTCCAATCGCAGAAAGGACTCATCGCAAGAATTCTCCGACATAAACGGTAAACCCAAAATTGAGCGCGCACGTTAAGGGAAATTAATGATCGCATGCTTGAGTATCCAAGAATGATTACATCGCATTTTTCGAAGAGTCAAATCATGATGAGTGTCAGAATTACGCATTCATTAGAACTTAATGCTTTCATGTCAATCTTTTCGTCATTTCTCTTCTTCCTTGCGTAAACTGCAAGACATGTAACTGATATAAATCTATATGCAGGAAACATCTAAGGAAAAGAGGAAAGCGCCAGTGGGGTAACAGAGAGAAGATGCCTCCGCAAATGGATGCCGCATGCAGCAGGACCGCGGATTCCAGAGTATCAACCAATAGGCGCTGATGAAAATAGACTATCTAAGACTCAGAGTCAAAGGCGCACAAAAGCAGCGTGTTTGCAAAAGATCTTGAAGCTCAGACTGGGTAAAGCAAAAAGAGAAACGCAAAAGAAGGAGGACGCTCCAGAAAAGCCTGGAACAAAGAACGGAAGCAATTCTCGATACAGGGGATTGTCCAGACAACGCGACTCCTAACTCATTGAGTCATTCGCATGACCGGAAACTGAAATAGCAACAGCAAAATCAGTCCGAAAGGAACCTGGGTTGTACTAAGTATACGCACAGCGAATACACCCAGCTAGAGAAAGGTTTTCGAAAATATCTTCTAGTCTGTCAGAAAGAGGTGTCAGCTCTTGTTGTTTCCACTTTTATCACTCAAACGAAAGAAGAAGACAGCCAACCGACTCTTCCCAGGCAAACGTTGCATTGCTTACAGCACTAAGGAGCAGATACAGAAACGGTTAGAAATTAGATTTGATTTTTAGAAATAAATTTTCTTTTAGTAAAAGGGCGGTCATTTGAAGCCATTCCCTAAATTTGTGTAATTAAGATTAATTAGTTAGTAGTATTTAACCCTTCTCATGGCATTTGGAGAAGGGTCCGGAAATCTGTCAAAAAACTTGTCCTCCGAACATGCACTTTTGCACCCTCGGAGGGGGTTTTTGATGAATGGATGGATCGAGATTTATTTACGTTTGCATTTTAATGTCTGTTACTGATGTTGCACTTCTGTACTCTTAGCAGATATTAGAACAAGTAGAAATAAATCATTATTGCTTGAAGTTTATTAGTGAAATCAGTCATAAATGGTACTTTTATCTCTTGACTAATTTCTGTTTATATTCCTAAAGTGATATGCAGCTGAGTTCTTTATATGTTAATGTATGAATGTGTGTATTACCATTTGGCACTTCTGTACGGTGGAGTCATTTATTTGTGCTTGACATATGAATAACTAATTATGCGATATGTTGTTCACAACTGTTTTGCCTAACTTTTTATGCAGAATGGTTTATCTTAATGGATTTCTATTCTTATGATAGCTGAATGATCTTTATTACCAGCTATTGTTCGAAATCTTTTTAGATCGCATAATAGAAGAAAAATACCCCGGGTTAGCGTAGATTAGATGTATTGTTTTTCATTAGATTATAATAGCATAGAGTTAGTTTAGAAGTTAGAATTAAATTAGCTTAAAAATACCCCTAGATCAATACCATCAAACTCTACACACACACATACCCCTCACATTGGGAAACTGGTCCCATTACCCGCAGTCGGACCCGCTACTCCAAACGGGCAAGGAACTGCCAACCAGGTTTCGGACCGGGTGGGTATCCCCCTTGTTGTTGACCCGATTTCAGGGCCCTCAACAGTAGTGTACAAGGCAGTAAATCACTTTAGGCCCTATATATTGAAGAACCATTATGTTATCTTTGTCCCACACCCAACAGTTAGGTCACTACTTGTTCAACAAGAGATGGGTGAAAGGAGAGCGAACTGGATGATAGGGTTACAAGAGTATGATCTAGAAATCAATCCAGTTCACACAATCAAGGATCATGGTCTTTGCCAACTAGCAGTAGAAGTGGTAAACGTGAAATAGGAATAAGAAGAGCTCGCAGGATGGGAGAAAGAGATTGAGATGTATAACGTTGAGCGAGCCTCCCCCACTACAAGCATAAACTCTTGGTCCACAAATGTGCACCAATACCTTGAGCACAATAAGACATAGTGCCCTCTCACTTTTCCACACGGAAGAAGAGGGCACTCAGACTTAAACCATCATCTTATCAGTTGGGGCATCGGGTGCTATTCAGAAAGCACCACAACGGAGTACTACTCAGGTGTTTGGAGGTGAACGATTTAGAAAGGGTATTGTGTGATCTCCATGATGGACCATCCGAGGGACACTTCACAGGAAACACCACAGTGCATAAGGTTATGCGGGCTGAATTTTACTGGCCTACATTATTTAGAGAGTCTCATGCATTTTCCCGCAAGTGTCTGATCTATCAAAGGTGTGATGGCAGAAACAAGAAGTCAGCAACCCCACTGCGACCCATTGCAGTGGAAAAACCTTTTCAATAGTGGGGCTTGGACATTATTGGGGAAATTTTCCCACACTTGTGAAAGAAGCACCACTACATCTTAATTGCTACATAGTATTTCACGCAGTGGACAAAAGCAGTTCCGCTCAAACAGGTGAACGATCAGGAAGCCATTAGATTTCTGCAACAGAACATCATTTCCAGGTTCGGCGTTCTTATGTCACTTGTTTTTGACAATGCAATATAATTTTCATTATTAATACTTTATGATTTTGCATTGGAAAATGGTATCGTATTGAAGCATTCAACTAATTATTATCTGCAGGGGAATGGTCTTGTTGAATCCATGAGCAAAAACCTTACCTGCATTAGCAAAAAGACCGTATTCTCTAAAAAACAAAAATGGCACTCTACTTTGGTGAGTGATTTATGGGTTGACTGAGTCACGCCAAAACCTTCCCTAAAAACCTCCCCTTACTTCCTAGTATACAGAAAAGAAGCCATCCTTCCGCTGAACATCTACTTTCCCACTCTCCAAATGTCACAAGAGTCCCAAGGCAAGCCATCTCTATTAGTTCAGCCTAGGATGGACACTCTACATAAGCTACAGGAAGAAAGGTTGAAAGGTAAAGAAAAAATTGTACTTCACCATAGTCGTATCAAGAGGTTGTTCGAAAAGAACTTTGTAGGGAAAAACAACTTTAGTGTGGGTGGATTAGTCTTAAAGTGGGATAAATCCCATGAGGACAAAGGAAAACACACTAAATTTCAGTCCTTGTGGATTAGGCCATTCATGGTGCATGGAAAGCTTGGCTAGCACTCTTATTGTCTTCAATCACTTGACAGGAAGATTGATTCTCTCCCTATCAATGGCCAAGACTTGAAACAATATTTTCAATGAAAATTTGGGGTTGTGCCCTACACTGTGTACATAGTCTTTTCTTTTGTTGTTTGTTTGTCTATTTGTTTGAATTTTGTTTTGGTTTCTGTTATGTGAATAAGTTTTGTGCATGAATATGTTGTGGCTTCTAAGTATTTGTGTGGCTAAACTATAAAGAGGCTTGTGACACATCAACATTTGGCTAGCCTTAAAATCCATCTTCCTTGTGTTGGTTACACCTTTTGGCCAATGAAGTTTCGACGGAAAATACGATCTATCCATAAGGAGAGTTTTGGTCCAACCATGAACCTATGTCTAGTCTAGAAACCTCATGCCTTTACACTTGGTTTTTATGCTTTGGTGTTCTCAATCTTATCCAACAAGTAGAAACGAACAAGGGGAAAAATCTTAAAGAGAAAACCTAAATCAGAGGTCTCTATGTGCTTCTCTAAAGGAACAACCTCTCCTCCTCTCAATAAGTTGGGATCCCTCTTCCATCCCAAAATAAATAAGTTCCAATGAACAATTCTCTTTAAATAAATAAATAAAGGTGAAAGAAGAGAAAGGCTTGTTGCGCAGAGGGGTAAAGCAAGCAACTACGTCGGGGTACTGTCTAGGCTCACTGGCAGCAGAGCAATGTTTGTGTTCCTATGTGACTCCATCGAGGTATTGTCCAGGCTTGCTGACAGTGGAGCAACACCATAGATGTGTAGGTTTTAAGCCTATACAAAAATTACCTGCATATGAATTCTAAAAACATAAAATAAACAATGGCGAGAACATAAAACAAATATACACAAAGATTTTCCCCTGGATCCCAAAATCGAGACTACCAGATTGATTTTTCATTATATTCATTTCAATATTACAATACATATATATACATGCTAAATAATTCATAAACCCTAATCCATTAACCTTGGATTAGAACATAACCATATTTCCCTTGACCGGATCTACAAAATACCATGAGAAGAAAACCATCATGCCCAAAACCATGTGCGAAACCCATGAACAAAACCATAGGTAGGTCTACCCACCTAATATAGGGTCCAAAAAAAAAATCCCAGGGCGCTGCCCTAGACCCCATGCAGGGGGGCTACCGCCCACTTGTTGTTTTCTTTCCACATAGGGGGTCACAGGAGAGTTTAGTCATTTGTCCAACTCTACAATGCCCATTGTTTCTCTACATCAAGAAAAATTCTCAATGCTCACATACTTCATCAATGCATCTGCAACATTCTTCAAAGTGTCCACCTTTACCAGCAACACCTTTTTTTCCTCAACCATATCCCTCACAAAGTGATATTGAACATCAATGTACTTTATATTTGAATGATAAGAAGAGTTATTTGCCAAGAAAATTGCACTCTGGCTGTCACAATCTATCCTTATAGCTCATTGTACTAACCCCATACTTGAACAAAATCTCTGCAACCAAACTACTTCCTTGCTTGCATGAGTGGCTTCCATGTATTCTTCCTCTACAGTTGAAAGTGCCACTATAGACTGTCTCTTGCTCATCCAACTTACTGCACCTCCAAATAGGTTAAACACATACCCACTTGTAGATATTCTCTAATCCAGATCTTCAGCACAGTCTACATCAACAAAGCCACGAATGTCCAAAACTCTGTCTAATCCTAGTCTTCCTTGGTAACACAAGCCATAATCACTAATCCCATGCAAATACCTGAAAAACGCTTCACTATTGTCCAATTCTCCTTCACTGGTTTTGACATAAACCTGCTCAATACTCCCACTACATGTGCAATGTTTGGTCTAGTACATACCATTGCATACATCAGGCTACCAACTACACTTGCATATGGAACATGGGACACGTCCTCATCCTCTTCTTATGTCTTGGGACACTGTTCAGAAGATAACTTTACACCTACAGGAATAGGAACCTTCATTGGTTTACTATCCTGCATATTAAACCTCTGCAGTATTGTCTCAACATACTTCCTTTGGTTTAACCATAGCTTCCTCTTTGCCCAATATCGTTTAATTTCCATGCCCAAAATATAGTTTGCAACACTGAGATCCTTCATGTTGAATTTAGAGGACAATTGGGTCTTCAAATCCTGGATAATTTCTTTGTCATTTCTAATCAGCAACATATCATCCACATAAAAGACCAGATAAATAAGACGATCACCAATTAATTTAAAGTACACATAGTGCTCCGCTTTGCTTCTGATTAAGCTAATTCCTCGTATAAATGTATCAAATTTTTTATACCACGTCCTTGGTGATCTGAATTGGATCCATGAAAATTATCAAGTGCCATGACTGTATCAAAACAGGACCGACTTCAAATTTATGAACACAGAGCGATCAGGAAGACCTCTAGACAGTGGCAGTTTGCAGCTAGCAAGGAACGACGAGGACCTCAGTCAAAGCGCACTAGCCAAGGCCCATGTAGATCGCGCAGGAGGAAAAATTGGCAGTTGGGAAGCCCGGATCGGGAAACAGGCTAGGCAAAACCCCTCGAGAAGGAAAAGCCTCGAAGCGCTCAGTCGCATGGGAAGCCGGGAAACCATGGGGAAAGCACTAAGGTGAAAGGCAGGACCCACACTCCAAAACCAACGGTATATCGGGGGCATCCTTGGGCGGCAAGAAGATTTGACAGAAAACAAGCGATTCCATTCAGTGCCTGACATGTGTCCTGTGGATGAGAGAGAAAACCGCCTCTCATTGCACGCTAACAGTCGAGCAAGCCAACCACGCAAAATGAGAGAACATCGTAGGATCTGGGGACTCCATATCTGATGGAGGAGATTGCACCCGATGAAGAAACCAAATTTGACAAGGGGAATTAAGCCGCGGCATAGAAAAATATGAAGTCTGATTTGACCGCTGAGTTGGCGGATGAGTCATTCCACAACATAACTGAAATATAGAACTGTCGAGGAAGAGCTAGCGCAGTTCGTGAGAGGACAAGTGGCCAGTCCCTATGAGACGTTGGCGATGACGTAGAGGCAGGGAACTCTAAGGGAATAGTAGCAGGCGAACCGAAGGGGTGGAAGAGGAAGTGAACAGTCAAAGACAAATTGGGTTTAAGCCATGAACAGACAGAAAATAGAGAACGAGGAAGAAAGGAACAAAGACAGAGAGAGCAAGAGCGAAGAAAAGACAGTAAAGCAAGAAGCAGAAAATAGAGAGCCGAGCTTACCTAAGGCAGCATCGAGCAAATAGAAGACTTGAGATGTTCAAGAAATCCTTGTGAGGATCTGTCAGGAAATGAGTACCACATTGGGCTCCTCCCATTGAAGACTAGAGAGGTCAATATTTGGTAAGGAGAGAGTTTGTGTACTCTAGTGGCTTAGGGAATCCAAGAACCACCCTACCAAGCATTCTCTATTTCAGGAGACTCAAATTGAGCTCCTCATTGTAAATCTATGCTTTAAAGACACAATAAAAGAAGGCCACCACTGAAAGCTGGACCAGAGATGTGGCCCTGGAGAATAGGGTGAACTCCTTATTAATTGTTGTGTTCTTGCATTTGCTTACTGTGTTTCTCTTACTGTTTTCCATTTTCCGGTGTCTGTGTATTTTGCAATCTAATCGATCCGTTGCCTAAGATAATATAGACACTCACCAACACATGAGTCTGTAATACCTTCATTCATTAATTATTTAACTGAGATCACTCAAGAGTGATTTTCAGATCAGGTGGTATCAAAGCTTTAGGTTGTTAAGGTTAGACAAGCTTGTGTTGGTTTAGCTGTTGAATGCTAACTAGATCAAAGCTCAAATTATGAGAAGGAGAGTTGGTCGAAACTAATCCTGAAATTGGGAGAGTCTATCCTCAGAAGACAATGTCAAAGGAAGGTTCTATGGGGCCAGACCCTCAATTCATAGATAGTTTCCTAGCCATAAAGTCCATGGTAGAAGAAATGTATAGGGAATTTAGAAAACATAAGGATGAAGATTCATCAGGCTCTAAACAAGACAAAGGAGAAGATGAGTCTCACTTCCATGACCACTCAAAAGGAAAAGGGAAAGAGGAAAGCTTTCTCACACCTCCTAATAGCCCTGAACATAAAAAGAAAGCATCTTTGATCAAATTAGATGTTAAATTTGATTTACCTATATATGATGGAGAGTTGAATGTAGAAAAGTTGGACAATTGGATTAGACAAATTGATGTTTATTGCAGAGTGCAGAATATCGATTCAGATAAGAGCAAGATTCAGTTGGCAAGCCTACGCCTTGGAGGCACTGCCTTGGTTTGGTGGGAAGGCAGGACCCAAGTTGACATGAAAAGACATGGTAAGACTATCTCTATCTGGAGTGAATTTGTTTCTATAATCAAAAAACAGTTCTATCCATTGGCCTACATGTAGCAAGCCATGATGAGTTGGAAAACTCTTTGACAGTTGAAAGGGAAAAGTGTGCAAGGGTACACTCAAGAAATTAGAAAGAGAGCATTGATTCCAGGAATCTCATTAGACTCACCTGAGACTCTGTTGAAGTACATTGGTGGTCTACACAGCTACATGACGCACACTATCCTCATGTTTAATCCCACTAGTATAGATGAGGTATCTGTACAAGCTACTCATCTAGAAGCTAGAGGAAAGAATGGAAATCCAAAAGTTGGGGGATCATCCCAACCCGCTGTAAGCACGAATAAGGAGAAAAGAAAGCAGAAATGGAAAGCAAGGAAGGCTAAAACTGCACAGAAGAGCAAGGCTTCATGCACCAACTGTAAAAAGGATAGGCATGATGATGAGCACTGTTGGATTCTGCATCTAGAGCTAAGACCTAAGAAGTTTGAGGGCAAGAAGAAGAAGACTGCTGCAACTATTCAGAAAGATTTGGGGTTAGACTCAGGAGATGAAACAACCATTGCAGCCACAGGTATAAGAAGTAAGAATTTTGAAGCATCTACTAGTAATTCTACACAATCTACTATTGATGAAGAAAATGAGAGAAAAAGACATAAGCTTTTCCATATTCGAGTTATTTCCAAACATCAAAAGATTGATACTTTCTTTGATAGTGGCTCACAAGTAAATTTAAGTTTTGAAGCAATTGTAAAGAAGTTGGGATTAGAAACTACACCTCACAAGAAACCATACCCATTAGGATGGTTAAATGATAAAGCACAACTACAAGTGACTAGACAGTGCAAACTCAAGTTTTCTTTTGGGTCAGCATTTGTAGATGAGGTTGAGTTAGACATAATTCCTTTGGATATATGTGGAATTGTTTTAGGAAGTCCTTACTTGTATGATAGAAAAGCCATTTTCTATAGAGCTGAAAACAAGTATCTACTTGTTAAAGATGGAATCGAATACTTTGTAAGAGCTCATAAGCTCAAAAATAATTATACTCTCATAAACTCAGGGCAGATGAAAAGAATGATAAACTCATGCAAACAATTCTTACTGATGGTTGTAAAGGAAAAGAAACCTGATAAAACCAATGTATTTGAGGGTTGTAATGCTAAACAGCAAGCTGATTTAGAAAAGGTTGTTTCAGAGTATGATATCTTGTTTCAAGAACCTAAAGGTCTGCCACCCAAAAAGGAAATAGTGCATGATATTATTTTGTAGCAAGATGCTCCATTGCCTAATATAGGAATGTACAGGTTGTTCGCTTTAGAGAATGATGAAATCAGGAAGCATGTGCAGGAGTTGCTCGAGAAAGGGTTCATCAGACCTAGCACATCACCATGTGGGTCACCAATCGTTTTGGTGAGAAAGAAAGATGGCTCGTGGAGAATGTGCATTGATTACAGAGCACTGAATAAAATAACAATAAAAAATTGTTATCCCCTTCCTCGCATAGATGATCTTTTAGATCAATTGAAAGAAGTTGTTTATTTCTCCAAGCTAGACTTGCACAGTGGATACCATCAGGTCAGAGTTGCAGAACAAGATGCATGGAAGACCTTTCAAAACAAAGCAGGGATTGTATGAGTAGGTTATGCCTTTTTGCTTAACTAATGCTCCTGCTCCTACATGAGATTAATGAATGATGTACTCAGACCTTTTCTTGATGATTTTGTTATTGTGTATCTCGATGACATTCTAATATTTAGCAAAACATGGGAAGAACACTTAAAGCATGTTAAGCAGACACTAGATGTTTTGAAAAGAGAAAAATTTATGTTAAACTCTCAAAATGTGAATTTGGCAAAACATCTCTGAATTATTTGGGTCATATAGTAGGGGGTGGTGAATTGAAGATAGATCCCTCTAAGGTGGCAGTCATTGTAAACTGGCCAAAACCCAAATTTGCTACAGAAGTTAGAAGCTTCTTAGGAGCAGCACAATATTGGAGGAAGTTCATTTCTAACTTTTCCTTAATTTCATCTCCCTTACATGCTTTAACAGGATTGAACAAGGTGTTTCAGTGGGGAGGCAAACAGCAAAAAGCCTTCGACACCTTGAAATAAAAGATTAGTACAACACCTGTACTAGCACTGCCTAATCTTCAAAGACCGTTTGAGATCTAAGCATATGCCAGTGACTATGCCATGGGAGCAGTGTTGACACAGCACGGTAAACCCATATGTTATCATTCTGAGACATTAGTTCTTCAGTATTTAATCATCCTACATATGATAAAGAATTGTATGCATTAGTATAGAATGTGAAAAAGTGGAAACATTACTTAATGGGAAAAGAGACAGTAATACATACTAATCATCAACCACTTCAATATCTACACTCCCAAACTAAGTTGCAGCAATCAAGACACTATAGATGGATGGGTTTTCTACAACAATTTCATTTAGTCATTAGATATAAAAAGGGCATACACAATAAAGTTGCAGATATGTTATCTAGACCCATTATAAATGCATCTACTATACTTAAGCATAATTCTGTGCTACATGAAAGCTACATTGAAAAATATGCTCAAGATATAGACTTTAAAGATGTATATGCAACTTTAAGTCGAGGCAAATGAGTAGACGAATTGGATTATCATGTACAAGACCGACTCTTATACCATTGTGGGAAGTTATGCATTCCACAAACTGAAAGAGTAAAGATAATTCACGAAGCACACACTTCTCTAATATCAGGTCACTTTGGGGTAAGTAAAATAGTTGCACAGCTACAAAGATTTTGTTATTGGCCAAAAATGAATGAGACAGTTTCTAGATATGTAAGAGGGTGTACTATGTGTGCTAAAAGCAATCCCAACAATAAAAAATTAGGCTTGTACACTCCATTACCAGTTCCTTTTCACCCTTTGGAAAGTGTTTCCATGGATTTTGTTGGAGGACTGCCTAAATCTAGGAAAGGTCATGATTACCTGTATGTTGTTGTGGATAGGTTCAGCAAAATGTGTATTTTGATACCTTGTAATAAATAGATTACAGCTGAACAAACTGCAAAATTGTTCTTTGAACATGTATGGGTTCATTTTGTACTACCCAATTCCATTATATCTGATCGAGACACCCGATTTTTGGGGAAGTTTTGGTCAAGTCTGTGGGAATTGATGGACACCAAACTGAAGAAAAGCACAACTTTTCATCCACAAACTAATGGCTAGAAAGAAGTAGTTAACAGGACAGTGATCCAGTTACTCAGAGGATATTGCAGCAAACATCCTAAGCTTTGGGATGAACATTTGTGTTATGTGCAACATGCTTACAACAAAGCAAAACATTCTTCTACACAGAGATCTCCTTTTGAGACCTATTTTGGTTTCACACCGAGGTCTCCTTTGGATTTTGTCTTTGGTAAAGACACCACAGTTGAGGGACACAGTGATGTGAACAGGGCAACTAGGTTGATTGAACAAATCCAAGAGATCCACCAGGCAGTATAGGAACAGCTGGAAAAGAGCCAAGCCAAATACAAGGCAAGGCATGACAAGCAACGGATGGAGCATTGTTTCCAAGTTGGTGACCAAGTCTGGCTGTATATCAGCAAGGATAGGATGCAAGGTGAAGGTAAGAAGCTAAAGCCTATCAAGTATGGACCCTTCAAGATACTTGAGAAGATTGGTGAGAATGCTTTTCGCCTTGATCTACTAGCTTACATGCGCATCTACTCAGTTGTAAATGCAGATTGCTTGAGATTGTTTGAACCTTCACTAATTGAGGATCCTGAAGAGCAGAGTCAATTGCCTTCTATTGATGACCTGCTACCTGAATATCTTAATGAATTGCATGAAGACACAGTTCTGGACAGGAAGGTCAGGACGATGCGCAAGGGAGATGTTGAGTACCTCAAAGTTGGGCTCAAGGGTTCAAAGTCGAGCAATGCAAAGTGGATAGAGATTGGACAAGTGAGACAATTGTACCCTCACTTAGTCGATGCCTGAAAAGCAACTTTTGGTGGTCCAAAAGCTTTTTCAGTGGGAAGGTCGTGATTCGAATTACATCCATGAGAATTATCAAGTGCCATGACTATATCAAAACAGGACCGACTTCGAATTTATGAACACAGAACGATCAGGAAGACCTCTGGACAGTGGCAGTTTGCAGCCAGCAAGGAACGACGAGGACCTCGGTCAAAGTGCGCTGGCCGACGCCCATGGAGACCGCACAGGAGGCAAAACTAGCAGTTGGGAAGCCTGGATCGGGAAACGGAGGCCATTTTTGATGTGCGATTATTGGGCAAAACCCCTCAAGAAGGAAAAGCCCCAAAGTGCTCAGTCGCATGGGAAGACGGGAAACCGTGGGGAAAGCACTAAGGCGAAAGGTGAGACCTGCGCTCCAAAACTGGCAGTATATCAGGGGCATCCTTGGGCGGTAAGCTGATTTGACAGAAAACGAGCAATTCCATTCAGTGCCTGACGCGTGTCCAGTGGATGAGAGAGAAAACTGCCTCTCATCGCGCACTAACGGTCGAGCAAGTCAACTGCGTGAAATGAGCAAACACCGTAGGATCTGGGGACTCCAGATCTGACGGCAGAGATTGCGCCCGATGGAGAAACCGGATTTGACAGGGGAATTAAGTCGTGGCATAGAAAAGTCTGAAGTTTGATTTGACCGCTGAGTTGGCGGATGAGTCATTCCACAATATAACTGAAATACCAAACCATCGAGGAAGAGCTAGCGCGGTTCGTGAGAGGACAAGTGGCCACTCCCTGTGAGACATTGGCAATGACGTAGAGGCAGGGAACTCCAAGCGAACAGCAGTAGGTGAACCGAAGGGGCGGAAGAGGAAGCAAACAGTCAAAGACAAATTGGCTTTAAGCCATGAACAGACAGAAAACAGAGGAGGAGGAAGAAAGGAATGAAGATAGAGAGAGCGAGAGCAAAGAAAAGGTAGTGAAGCAAGAAGCAAAAAACAGAGAGCCGAGCTGACCTAAGGCAGCATCGAGCAGACAGAAGGCTTGAGAGGTTTAAGCAATCCCTGTGAGGATCTATCGAGAATTGAGTACCACATTGGGCTCCTCCCATTGAAGACTAGAGAGGTTAAGATTTGGTAAGGAAAGAGGCTGTGCACTCTAGTGGCTTGGGGAATCCAAGAACCACCCTACCAAGCATTATCTGTTTCAGGAGACTCAAATTGAGCTCCTCATTTTAAATCTCTGCTTTAAAGACACAATAAAAGAAGGCCACCATTGAAAGCTGGACCAGAGATGTAGCCCTAGAGAATAGGGTGAACTCCTTATTAATTGTTGTGTTCTTGCATTTGCTTACTGTGTTTCTCTTACTGCTTTCCATTTTCTGGTGTCTATGTATTTTGCAATCTGATCGATCTATTGCCTAAGATAATATAGACACCCACCAGCACATGAGTTTGTAATACCTTCATCATTAATTCTTTAACTGAGATCACTCAAGAGTGATTTTTAGATCACTTGGTGACTATTTTAACCCATACAGGGTCTTTTTTAACCTGCATACTAGTTCTTTCATTCCCTTCACTATAAATCCTTTAGGTTGCTTCATGTAAATCTCTTCTTCCAGTTCCCTGTGAAGAAATGTTGTCTTCACATCCATCTGTTCTACCTAAAAATCAAAATTAGAAACAATATATAAAAGTAATCTAATAGAAGCTACCTTCGCAACAGGAGAAAAAATATCACCAAAATAAATTCCCGACAAATTCCTTTTTGCAGAACTCTTCACCATTATCTGTCCTCGACACCTTTATCTTCTTCTCTGTCTAGTTTTCCACCAGACCCTTAAATTCTTTAAAACTGTCAAAGACTTTAGATTTATTCTTGAGGAAATATATCCATGTATTCCTTGAGAAGTCATCTATAAATTGATGGCAGATTGACCCGCCAATACTTTGTTTCCCAAATCTTCTGTCTCAATTTTTTTTTACCAGACACAATGCTTCTAAGTGAGGTTGGAAAATTCAATTTTTGGAGGTCCTTCCCTAGATATTTTTTCGATTTTGATGACTCAGCAGAAAGTAGACACATAGGGCTACTTGAACCAGCAATCAAATTTTGAAATGGGCTCCTAAAATTTTATTAAAAACACAATTCTGAACTGGCGCGACCCTTCTGTAGGCTGGCGCGACCTTTCTGTAAGTTGGTGCAACCTTTCTGTAAGTTGGCACGACCTTTCTATAGGATGGCGCGACCTTTCTGTCTCAGGAGCGACCCTTCTGCTACAGGTTTGACCTTTTTGTCTGTTGCACAAACCTTTTGATTCTGGCGCGACCTTTCTGTTTCAAATGCGACCCATGGTGCAACCCTTCTGTGACTGAGGGTTTTGCTTTCTCAGGGTGATTTCAAGCAAGAAAAAACATGTAAATTTGAGAATTCCTTAGATCTATCATTGAGAAAACATGAAATTAGGATAAAATACTCATAAAATTGAGCAGATCTATAGATAAATCTCATTTGGATGCAAAATTCCCAAAGATACATAATTTACTGAATATCAATCTACAAGATTCCACCATTAAACCACAGCAGAATGATTTTTCATCAATTGAAGCAAACAATTTTCTTGACATAAGATGATGAAAAATACACCATGAAACTCCACTGAATCAACTATGAAAAGAAAAATCCCAACACATAAAATTGTTCTGGCCCTTACTGACCTAATCTACATTCAGCATCTCTTCAAAAAATGAGTTTTTCTCTTTTTTAATGCTCCTCTCTAAATTCGAATTTCTCAAACAGCCTAATCCCTATTTAATTGACCTAACACACACCTAATCTAACAAACTCTATCACTTCATTCCTAATTTGGGCACTCTAATAAATTTTACAAATAAATAATAAATAAGAACATTTAAGAGGTCTAGCTCTCTTTCCTAAATAATTTTGACCGGTCAGGTCAAAGGTAATTTATCTCATTTGATGCTCCTGCATCAGACTCCTAGGGAAGAAAAGAAGGTCCCATCAAATCTTCAGGATTCACTTCATATTTCTTTAACTCTTTTGTTGTCATCCAACTAGCATCTTCGATTGGCCGTCCCTTCCATTTGATTAGATACTGATAATATATTTGTCCTGATGAAGGATCCCTGTTGGGATTTGAAACGTTGACAGAATATAGGTATTACTGTGGGTTCTCCGGTTACTAACTCAGAAAATATAAACAACAGATTTCTAAAATCCAGAATATATTTTTCCTCTAGTTTTCTTTGTTACTCGCTTCTCCAAGACTGCTTCCACTTCTCTCTTTGTTGTCCTTGGCATCTGTTCCTCCCAATTTAGAGTCTGAACTTCCTCATCTGCAGGTTCATCTTGTGATTCTTCCTCTGTTTAATTGTATGGATACAAATCTACAACATTAAAGATAGGAGATATTCCAATTCCTTCCGGAAGTTCAATTTCATAAGCATTTGAGGAAAACTTCCTTAAAATTATGAATGGTCCTATCTTTTTCATTTTTAATTTGTTATAGGTCCTTAGAGGAAATATTTCTTTCCTTAGGTAAACCATAACTAAATCAACCACTTGGAATTCCTTTTCTCTTCTCTTCACATCAGCCCTTTGTTTATACTTCCTGCTACTTTCCTGTAACCTTTGCTTGACATCTTCCTGCAATTTCTGCATTTTCTCTACAAATTCTTCAGCATTTATACTCCTTATCTCTCGTTTTCCCAAATCTATAAGATCATATGCTCCTCTAGGATGCATTCCAAAAACAATCTGAAATGGACTCATTCCTGTGCTCCTATTAGGAGTATCATTGTAAGCAAATTTAGCTTGATCAAGCACTAAATCCCACTGTTTTAGATGTTTGTAAACCAAGCTTCTTAATATGTTTCCCAAGCTCCTATTCACCACTTCAGTTTGCCCATCCGTTTGAGGGTGATAGGCTGAACTAAAACTGAGGTTTGTACCTAACTTATTCCATAGAGTCCTCCAAAAGTGTCCCACAAATTTAGTAGCTTTGTCTGAAACAATACTTACACACAGCCCATGTAACCTTACAATTTCTGAGAAAAACAAATTAGCAATATGAGTTGCATCATTAGTTTTCTTACAAGCAATGAAATGAGCCATTTTTGAAAATCTTTCCACAACAACATAGATAGAATCATATCCTCTTTGAGTCTTTGGCAAACCCAAAACAAAATCCATGCTAACCGCATCTCAAGGCCTGTTTGGTATTGGCAATGGCTGATATAACCCAATATTTTGGCTCCTTCCTTTAGCATGTTAACAAATCCTGCATTTCTCAACAAACGTTTTGACATGAGTTTGCATTTTTGGCCAATAATAAAAAGCATTCACTTGAGCGAATGTCTTATCCAACCCAAAGTGTCCAAACAATCCTCCACTATGCTTTTCTTTAATCAAATTTTCCCTTGTGGAACATTTAGGAATACATAGTTTATTGTTTTTGAACAACAAACCTCCTTGAATCAAGTAGTCTATCCATTGGCTTCTATTATGAATCACGAGATTATGAACAGTTGCATATATTTCTTTAAAAAATTTATCTTCCTTGTACATGTTAATCATTTCTTCAAATCCCAAAACACCAATCTTCAGCTCGTGCATAACCAAATTCACTCGGCTCAAAGCATCAACAACTTTATTTGACTTACCGCTTGTGTGCTTAATTACAAAGGTGAAACTATGTAAGTACTCCACCCACTTAGCATTCTTTTGGCTCAACTTTGACTGATTATTTATGAACTGTAGTGCATGATTATCATAATACAAAATAAATTCTTTGGGCAACAAGTAATGCCTCCATTTCTTTAAAGCTTGAATAACAACATAGAATTCTTTATCATAGGATGAGTACTTCTGCTTGGCCTCATTCAAATTTTCACTGAAATAAGTTATAGGTCTCTGCTCCTGACTCAGTATAACTCCAATTTCTACCCCACTAGCATCATTCTTAACTTGGAAAGTTTATTAAAGCTTGGTAGGCTAAAACAGGTTTTTTAGTAATCTTCTTTTTCAACAGTTTGAAATTCTAGTCTGCTGCCTCTATCCACTTAAATGGTTGTTTTTTTTCCTTTATTTTTTCAACTATCGATGCACATATCTGACTAAAGCTTCTTATAAACTTTCTATACCTCAAATACGCTCCTTGGAGTTGGCCAATTCAAAATTTCTAGTATCTTTTCTGCATCCATCTTCAAACCTTCTTCTGAGACTACAAATCCCAGGTAAACAAGCTCTTTCTTCATGAAACTTCACTTCTTCAAATTTATCAGCAGCTTCGCTTTTTGTAAAGTATTTAAAACCAACTTAAGATTCTCGAAATTCTCTTCTTTACTCTGACTGAAAATTAGAATATCATTAAGATAAACTATCACAAATTTTCTAGCATATTCTTTTAATACCTCATTCATCGGTCTCATAAATGTACTTGGTGCATTAGTGAGTCCAAAAGGCATCATTAACCATTCATACAACCCACTATTAGTCTTGAACACAGTCTTCCATTCATTCCCCTCTGATCCTTATTTGATGGTATCCACTCTTCAAATCTATCTTAGAAAAATACTTTGACCCACTCAAGAAATCCATCAAATCATCCATACGTGGTAAGGGAAATCTATACCTTATATTAATATTATTTATTTCTTTGGAATCGATGCACATGCGCCATTCACCATCCTTCTTGGGGCTAAGCACTACTAGTACTGCACACGGACTTAGGCTCTCCTTTATCAGTCCTTTATCCAACAATTCCTGCACCTATCTCCCAACTTCTTCATTTTCCTGAGTTAGATTATATGCTACTTTGTTTGGTAAACTCGCACCAGGTATTAAATCTATGTCATGGATGATACTTCTAATTGGTGGTGTTGAAAATAGAAATGAGAAATGATAAAAATAGAATCCAGAATATTCCAATTTTAATTTGTCCTTGAATTAAAATTGTGAATTAAATTCGAATTTAGTCTCACAAGCTGCTTGAAAAATAATTGTTTTAATTAGTTGGAGAAATTTAAGTTAGAAGTCTTTCTGAATTCATGCAAAAGTTATCCCTTAAATTAAGGAGATTATCCCTTAATTAAGGAGATAAGATTGAGTTATATTTGAGTTGTAATTAGTTAGCTCAGTTTACTGAGTTAAGTCCAGTTAAATTAGTTCCAAACTATTTGAGGAACTAATTGTGAGTTATCAGTCAGTTCATGCATGCATGCACTCAACCAGTGTACTCTAGATAACTGAAAATTCCCTCATCATAAACTGATGCATGTCTATTTAGAGAAAGACCCAGTTGAGCTATATGTCAAGGATAGGTTATTATCAATTGCATGTCTTTTCCTATAAAGGAAACTCATCCAGTCAAGGTAAGGTTCCTTGAGGATTGCGTAGTTCTCACAGGGTGTAGGATCAGTGTGAGTGATCAGTCTTCCACTTGGTAACAGGAGGATCACCCAAAGAAATTGTGCAAGGAAATAGGAGCTTGGCAGGCAGAGGAGAAGGCTTGTGAGAAGATTTGATTTCCTGTGAGCTTCCAGGAGGATTGTATTGAGAGCTAGCTAGCTGTGAGGGCTAAGGCTTTGTATAATCTTGATGTATTCCACCTTGTATGATAATACAGATGGTGGGGTTTTTAGATGAGGCTTTACCCTGAGTATTTTCATGTGTATTGTGCATTGATTCTTCTTCTTCTGGTTATATGTGTTCAACTTGATCTTTCTCAGTATTTAAGCTTTCGAAAATTGATAATAGAAGTAGATTATAGTATTTTTCTTTGGTATATTGAATTATCGAGTTAATCTACAGTCAGATTTTATACAGAGATCTCAGGGGTAGATTTATAGAGAATTTTCATAATTTCTACATGGTATCAGAGCCAAGTTTATCAGATCAAAGTTTAACGGAGCTGTGAACAGTATACAGAGAAGAGAATTCGAAGTTTGAAGTTCGGGGTCGCGGGGGAAAAATTGAATTCTTATCATACTTCAAGGTTGGTCAATGGCATTCTATGGCTTGAGACTCGAGTATGCCTTGGAAGGTAGCTCGAGTTACATACCATGGAAAGATCGCATGGAGGCCGTATTATAAGACAATGGCTTGAAGGATTTCATTGATCAATAAATCCCAAAGCTGGGTTCAACTAATGCACAAGAGTTGGCTGAGTGGAAGAAGTGTGTGGCGAGGGCAAGACGGATCATCCTTGAGGGAGTTCGAGACCATATTATATCGAGTCTCCATGGGAAGGATACTCCATATTCAATGTGGAAGACATTGAAGGACCTCTACCAGAACAATAGCGAAGAGAGGAAATTGGAGCTCAAGGATAAGCTTCGAAGAATCAAGATGGAGAACGACAATACTATTTCCACATATCTGAAAAAGTTCACCACTTGCAAAGATGAGCTTGGCAGTATGGGAATAACTACTACCGATGATGATATGGTGAGCCTCAATCTCCTTGGCCTTCCAAAGAAATGGAATAGCTACCAGGACTCTCTGAATGGAAGGGAGAAATTGTCAGATTGGGAATGATTATGGTCGGATCTGATGCAGGAGGAGAACAGGAGGAGCACTCGAGATGGTTATTCATCCAAAGATGATGATGAAGAAAATTTGGCCTTAGCGAGTAAGGCAAGGAAATGGAAGGGGATGGCTTCCCATTCCAAATTGAATTCTTCTCATGGAGGGAAGAAGGGTGACAAGTCTAAAGTGAGATGCTTTAATTGTCACGAGATGGGACATTATGTGACTAATTTCCCATTGAAGAATTCCAAGAAGGGATCCTCAAAAGGATGAGAAAGTGAGGCATTAGCCTCTCAGTTCGAAATGGAATTTACCCTCATCGCATGCATGGTGTCATCGATGATGGGTTGTGTTTGGTATCTTGACAGTGCAGCCTCATTCCACATGACCGGTGATAAAAATTTATTCAATACCTTGGAGGATAAAGACCTCAAGATGCACATAAATATGGGTGACGATGAAAGGTATAGTGTTTCAGGAGTGGGCACGGTTTCTTTTCAGAGGGAGCATGGAGCTCTTATCACCTTGACAGATGTGAAGTATGTGCCTGGACTGAAGAAGAACTTGGTATTGGTCACGATGTTAGAGGAAAAATGCTACGATGTTGTCTTCAATAAAGGAAAGGTGTTCCTTAGACACATCACCACGAGACAGGTGAAACATATTGGTTCATGAGTTAAGAACCTGTATGCTCTTGAGGTTCAAGATGCATACAAAGCCTTGAGGAGCAAGGAAAATGTTAGAGACTTGGTGGTTGAGAGGGAGAGTAAATTACCTCTCAACATGCAGTCCCAGAAGAAGTCTCAGACAATTGTGGAGGAGCCACAATTAGAGTCAGCAGAGGGATCACATGCATCCATACCTCCAGGTGTGAGGTGGGGTGATGTGAAGTGATAGTCCCAAGAATGTTGAAATTGGGCAGGGTCCATTGAGAGGTTTTATCTCATGGATCATACCTTGCTATGGGAGCCCAAATTACAGAGTAGCGGGAGGAATCAGTGGGATTGATGCAATCATAGATCAAAGCAACAGAGGCTAGAGCAGTCAGATACTGAAGAGCATAGAGAAGGATTAACAACAGTGCAGAAAGGCTGAGTCAGTAGAGGCGCAAAGTTTTCAGTTGACAGAGGTAATAGCAGTCAAAGACTTTGATGACAGATGCATCATACTGATTCAGGTTGGATGTTTTATTTTATTTCTAGAGTTGCTGGAGCGAGAACACTAGAGAGAAGTGTTGCATGCATAACATTCCAAAGGTTCACGATTGGGATCGAGTTGAATTCCTTTCTTGTTGAGAGGGAGTGTTGAAAATAGCAACAAGAAATGATAAAAATAGAATCCATAAGATTCCAATTTTAATGTGTCCTTGAATTAAAATTGTGAATAAATTCAAATTTAGTCTTACCAGCTGCTTGAAAAATAATTAATTTATTCATCTTGAGTTAATTAGTTGGAGAAATTCAAGTTAGAAGTATTTATGAAGTCATGCAACAGGTATCCCTTAAATTAAGGAGATTATCCCTTAATTAAGGAGATAAGATTGAGTTATATTTGAGTTGTAATTAGTTAGCTTAGTTTATTGATTTAAGTCCAGTTAAATTAGTTCCAAACTATTTGAGGAACTAATTGTGAGTTATTAGTCAGTTGATGCATGCATGCACTCAACCAGTGTACTCCAAATAACTGAATAGTCCCTCATCAAAAACTCATGGATGTCTATTTAGAGAAAGACCCAGTTGAGCTAAATGTCAAGGACAGGTTACTATCAGTTGCATGTGTAGCCAAGCCAAGGCTGGCTAAAGTGCTTATCTAATTTTGTACTTGACTTAAGGAATGAATATAATAGGGATTCCTATAAAGGAAACTCATCCATGCAGTGAAGGTAAGGTTCCTTGAGGATTGCACAGTTCTGACAGGGTGTAGGATCATTGTGAGTGATCAGTCTTCCACTTGGTAATAGGAGGATCACCTAGAGAAACTACGCAAGGAAATAGGAGCTTGGAGGGCAGAGGAGAAGGCTTGTGAGAAGCTTTGATTTCCTGTGAGCTTCCAGGAGGATTGTATTGAAAGTTGGCTAGCTGTGAGAGCTAAGGCTTTGTATAATCTTAATGTATTCCCACCTTGTATGATAATACAAATAGTGGGGTTTTTAGTCGAGGCTTTCCCCTGAGTATTTTCCTGTGTATTGTGCATTGATTCTTCTTCTTCTGGTTATATGTGTTCAGCTTGATCTTGCTCAATATTTAAGCTTCCGCAAATTGATAGTAGAAGTAGATTATAGTATTTTTCTTTGGTATATTGCATTATCGAGTTAATCTACAGTCAGATTTTCTACAGAGATCTCAGAGGTAGATTTGTAGAGAATTTGCAGAATTTCTATAGGTGGCAATGCACTTGGAAATTCATCAACAATAATGTCGACATAATCATTTAGAAGACTTTAAATTTCCACAGGAAAATTATCTAAATTAGTAGAAGTCGAAATTACCTTGGATTTACCCACAACAGTAAAATGCATTTCTTTCTCCTTCTTGACTTATCGCAACAATTCTTTTCCGCTAATCATAAAAAAAAATTCCCCTGTCGTTCCTTTGTCCACTCCATATTTCAAAGGTAACCATGTATTCTTCTTCCCATCCTTCTCTAAGGTATATGTGTTCCTCCTACCATCATGAACAAATTTCCTATCAAACTGCCAAGGTCTCCCCAGCAATATATGACACACATCCATTGGCGTTACATCACACAATACCACATCTTTATATGTACCAATCTGTATATCTACCCGGCATTGTTCTATCACCAAGAGTTGATGTCCTTTCTGCAACCAAGACACTTTGTACAGACTAGGGTGTACCATCTTAACCAAACCCAATTTCTCCAACATCTCTATAGAAACAAGATTGTCAATGCTCCCACTGTCAATCACAACCTTGCATCATTTCTCTTTAGACTTGCACACAGTCCTGAATATACTTTTCCTTTGAGTTGGTTCATTGGCTTCTTTTTATTCCTTTAGCAATACTCTTTTTAACAATAAAGACTCTCCCACCTCAGGTGGATCTTCTTTCCCCATGACCTGAGGGATTTCTTCTTTTGTCTCAGCTATATTTACATTCCTTGGATTTGTTGGTTTGTTGTGAGGGCAGTCCCATGACCCATGTCCTAATTCTCCACATGTATAACACTGAATTTCCCTTCCTCAGCTTCTACCTCTGTATCCAAATCCTCCTCTACCAAAGTCTCCTCTCTGTGGTGGTCGATTACTGGTCCCTCCTGTTTCATTATGAGAGTTCTGGAATCTTGGTCTAGAAGCTCCTCTTCCTCTTGCTGGATTTTTACCTCTATTCTTCTGACCAAATCTATTTTCTGCTCCACTTTCAGGAACCACAGAACTGTTGCACCCATCAATAATAGTGCTACCTAGAAGCTTGTATAGAGTTCCAATCCAAACTCCCCTCATCAATACCAGTTCTCCCTGAACCATCTTGCAGGTATCTTTCTCGAACACTGTTTTTACACCTGCATCTTCCATCTTGCTTACAGAAATCAGATTTCTAGCTAATGCAATAATATGCAGAACACCTGGAAGTGTTCTAATCCTTCCATGTTTCAACTTCAACTTTACTTTTCCTTCCATTCTAGCCTTCTTTTCATCCCCTAAAAAGACATTGCCACCATCATGAGATTTCTCATACTCACAAAACCACTCCCTGTGGGGAGTGAAGCCAAAGGATGCACTTAAGTCAATCAACCATGCCTCATGATCTACATGTGTACTTGAAGAAGAATCCATGTACACATCCCCACCTTCATCTGAGGTGGTTTTCTGCAAAAGGAGCATCATCAGATCCCTTTCCTTTCTCAAGAGATTTAGAGTGCCCTTCCTTTTTGCATTTATCTCACACGTTTACAGGTTTCCCCGGAAATTTAGATCTCCCTCTAGATTTAGATCTCCCACTCAAGGACTTATTTTTTTTTTTGTTCTGGGACCATCCTCGTAGAGACAAGGCATATCCATTTTGGCCCTCCATATTTTTTCGTCTCATCTCCTCCGAAAGCAAGGATGAGACTATTTCATCAAACTTCAAGGTAGTTGTATTGCTACCTATTGCAACAACCAGACTATCCCACAAATATGGTAGAGAACACAACAAACTGATGCACTTATCTTCATCTAGAATTTTAATATCAAGAGATAAAAATTGGCTTACCATAGTATTAAAGTTGTTCAGATTCTCTGTTACCGAGTCTCCATCCTTCATCCTCAAGTTATACATCTTTTTCCATAGGAATAGTATATTCACTAGAGAATTAGATTGGTACAAATTCCCTAACTTGTCCCACAAAGCCTTCGTCGTAGCTTCCCCTGATACATTCAAAAATACCGAATCTGAGATACACAATTGTATTGTGCTCTTTTCTTTCCGATCCAACTTCATCTAGTCTTCATCTGACGTTGACGTTGGTTTAGTACCTGGATCTACTACAATCCAATGATATTTATCCACTAGCAGATCCTCCATCTTGAGTTTCCACAACTCAAAACTCAGACCATTAAATTTCTCGATCTTTATCTTTCCACTGCTCGTCATCTTCTTTCACCGTAAGAATCAATCCCACAGATCTCCCACTGAACAGGGTCTACCACAGGCCCAAGAAAAACCCCTCAGCAGCAAAGGTTTCCCCTTGAAGCCGAAACAACTCTGATACCAAATGTAGTTTTTAACCCTGTACAGAAATTACTTGCATACAAATTCTAAAAACATAAAACAAATAATGGCAAGAACATAAAACATATATACACAGAGATTTTCCCATGGATCCCAAAATCGGGACTACCAGATTGATTTTTCGTTATATTCCTTTCAATGTTACAATACATATATATACATGCCGAAGCATTCATAAACCCCAATCCATTAACCCTGGATTAGAACATAACCCTAGTTCCCTTGACTGGATCTACAAAATACGATGGGCATAAAACCATCATGCCCAAAACCATCTGTAAAACCCATGCACAAAACCATATGTAGGTTTTCCCACCTAATATAGGGTCCCAAAAAAAATTCCTAGGGCGCTGTCGTCCCCCCTGTGTTCTCCCCACTGTGCCCAATGCAACAAGGGGGGGTTGGACACCCCCCCTCTAACCCTCGGGCTTCACGTGTGAGGCTAGTCATGGAAAGAATATCATACACACCCAACAAGATGAAAATTATACTCTGAAAATATTAAGCTCACAAGCTACACTACCCCTCATAACTCGAAACATTGTGATTATGTTGAATCTTATGTTGTGTTCAACTGAGAAGGTATAGAGGGGACCATGTCTATTCATGGGGTAAGTGGGAAGGCCAAAGTAATATGCGTGATGAATCAATACTCCCTGAAGAACCAAGGCCCGACACATAAGAAGTTAACCAAGACAGAGAAGTTGGAGTTCAACCAATGTGTCGTTAAGTGTTGTAGTTGCTGCAACACCCTCCACAATTTTGGCTTACACTCAAATTTTGGAGCCTTCCTTGGTATTTTTCATCGTTGTTGGAAACACTACGGCTCATTTCATGAGATCTCTCATAGTTCTTTGTCGCTTTTGCATGTTGGGTTAACTGTCATCTTTTGGCATGTTTGGCTGTCGTACAATGTTTGCGAGCCTTTTCTGATGGTTTCAAAGGTTGGTATTTGTGTATATGAGTTGTCCCAATCATGTAAACGTATGTCACATCCATACACAAAGTCTTGAGCATTATCACACAAGTGTCATCACAGTCGTCCTAAAGCCTAACTTAAGTGTCACACTTGTTGTATATTGTCATGAGGCAGTCACATGAAGAGAAATGCTTTATTTATGTGTTCTGATGATCTATTTTATCATGTATTCAAATTATGTTAAGTGTGTGATCACAGTCAAGGTTCATCATAGTTCATCACCCATCCCGCACTTAGCCATTTTCGGAAAATCTTCCCGACCGGGAAACTTAGCTTCACTGGGCCTCGACTGAACTGTGTACTACGTAGTATTAGCCCTTTAGGTTGTGACCCTACTTCTTGAAATTTCACAGTGCACATTCCTTGTCCTCTAGGACTTCTACTTTACGCAATTTCTAAGTCCATCTCTTGATCTTGACCCCGAAATTTGTGCAATTGTGTCTCCCAATCTTCCTTGAACTACACACTTCGCAACTTAAACCCTCAAGCCTTTTCCTTGTTTGTTGGAACTACACAATGTGCATAATCCCAACCTCCCTTGGCCTCCAAAATTTTGCAGATTCTTCCTCCAATGTCCTTTCCCTCAGACGGACCCCACTGCCTCCAGAAACTACGCAGTTTTGTCCTTCAAGCCTCCCTGAGTTGCGCATTGCACAGTCTCAGAGCCCAAGATCTCCCATTTTCTACTGAAACTACACAATGCATAGTCACTAGGACCCTCTCCCTAGTCTGTGACCCAGGCTCATTTCATGGATAAGAATGCATCATCTTAGATTAGGGGGTTTTCGGATTGATGGCATCCCGTCATGAGTGAATTGTAGGAACAGGTACATTATCATGTCATGGTGAGATGATGAAGAAGGAGAAGAAGGAGGGAAGCATGCCTAAAGACTCCCTTGTAGTTGAATTCATAGGTGGATCAATCAAGAGGAAGCAAAGGGACACAAGTTTGTAACTACCATCCAAGACTAAAGATCATTGAATACCCCACATCACCAAGCCATGCGAAGGAGAAGATAAAGCATATCCAAGAAGACATCGAGCACTCAGCAGCAATAGTGAATTGACATTTCCACATCACCAAGCAGTCCATGTCAACAGTGTAATGTCATGTCATGTCATGAGTGGTAATATGTTGATCTAGGTGGATGTTGGTGGCCACCCAACTATCCCATTTGGACCACCACAACTGTCTCTTTCAGTTTTTCTGTTTCCTTAATTATAGCACAGTTGACTATTTTTAGCAGTTTTTCGGGTCCTAAACTTCTGGAGCCGTTTTGAGGCCCTAAACGACGTTTTTTGGGAAATCCACCATCAAAATTTTTTTTGACTAAAAATCGTCTTTTCCGTCATAGTCCTCGAAGAGATCTTTCCAACGGGCTATCATGCGCGTCAAACGGAGATAGTACGACCAAGTCGCGACCCCGGGAAGTTGATGTACCAACTTACACAAAAACAGGGCCCACAATTTGGCGTTTCATCTTCTAGGGTTAGGTTTTGGAATGTGAAGGGTTTTCCATTGTTTCTCAACAATAAATAGGCCCTCAAGCCTCATTGTAACACAGTTTTTGGAGAACAGTTCAGAGGCATGTAGCCGACACATCTCTTCTCAGAGATAAGCTACCATCGCCCTAGCTGGGTTATTTCCATTTCTATTTGTAAGCATATTTCAGTATTTTACAGTAATGAAATGAAGTATTATTTCTGCTGCATCTCTGTTTTTATGGTTATCGCATCTCTGTATTTATGGTTATTGCTGTAATCTATTGCGTTCCTGTCTAAATCCGGATCAGTGGTATCAGAGCGGTCTGCTTTTTCTCTGTTTTTCTTTGCATGTCCCCAACGAGGTCGAGATATAAGGAGTTAGGGCTTGAATTGGTCGAACCTTTGCAAGACCAGCCTTGCAAATCTCGACGACCTCCCATGGCAGATGAGAAGAAAGACGAGGGGGCAGGAGATCCTATCAGAATCTTGCTCGAAGAAGCCCTCGAGCGGCAAAGGAACGCGATGATGGATAGCTTTGCGCAGATCCTTCAGCGGCTACCCAGAGGCGACGCATCGGCTTCCAACAGCTACTCTCGAAACGCCACACCGTTTAAGGTACAAGTTAATTTTGAAATCCCCATCTTCGAGGGTCAAATAGACGCAGATGCCATAGATAAATGGTTAAATCTGCTAGATGGGTATTTTTCTGTTCATGAATTTTCAAGTCGGGAAAAGATTGTTTTCGCTCTTCTCAAAGCAGCCCCCCACGTCAAGGACTGGTGGGAAACATACTACGAGCAGAAGGATGAAAGTACAGGCTCACTGTTTTCAGCCACCCCCACTTGGAATGACTTTCGGGATGCCATCAAGGAGCAGTACTACCCTGTCAAAAGCTATGAGGACAAATACATCAAATGGACCACACTGCGGCAGGGACGAGACCAAGATGTGCCAAAGTTCACAAATATTTTTCATACCCTTCGCACACAGTTGGGTATCAAAGATTCTGAGTTGCATCTGGTACTCAAATACTACGGCTGCCTACACAGATACATCCAGGAAGAGATGGAGTTCTTGAACATCTCCTCACTCGGCACAGCATACCGATACGCTGTCAAAATCGAGCAAAAGTTCAAACAGAAGAAGCGAGACTTTGGATCTGCAAATCCGAAGTCCAAAGGACAAAGCGAAGGCGGGGTGACCCAAGAAAACCCATCAAAGCCGCAAGAAAAGAACACCACCATGAAGCCGAAGAAGGACACAGGAAAGTGGTGTGAGTTCCACAAGAGTCCCACTCGTAACACAAGTGAGTGTCGGACCAAGTAGTCGCTGGTGGTCGAGTTGAAGGCCTCCGAATCAGATGCATGTTCTGACTCTGAGTCAGAACCCGACAAGGGGAATGACAAAGGGAAGCAGATCATTGATGCGGATCCCAGGGCCACTGTTGCTACTGCCAAGATCCAGAAAATTGAGCCCGAAGATCCAGAGGAGGGGGAACGTCTTTTCCACTCACAGATGTGGGTGAAGGGTTCGCCGCTGCAATTCATTGTCGACAGTGGCAACCAAAAGAACCTCATTTCAGCAGAGGTCGTGAAGCGATTGGGCCTACCAACTACACCACACCCACAGCCGTATAGTATCGGTTGGCTTCACGAAGGACGAGATCTCAAATTTCGCCAGCAGTGCCACCTTCCCTACAGCGTCAAGCCCTTCACAGACGAGGTATTGTGTGATGTTACACCCCTGGATGTTTGTGATGTACTATTAGGCCAGCCATACTTGTGGAGGCGACATGCTGTGTATGAGTCAAGGCCTCGCGTTGTCATCATTTCTTTGGATAATTCATTATACAGGATACCGGAGGTAGCCCCACCTACCGCCACCTCTTTGATCACTGCTAAGAAAGGCAGCAAGCTCATCTCACAGACTAGGAAATTTATTTTCTGTCTGGTTCGCTCCCAAAGTAAGGGGAAGATAATTGCTACATCCATGACCCCCGCGAAGGGTTCCTCCACACAGCAGCAGCAACAGAGGGATACAGTCGTGACAGAACACAGGAACAACTTCTCCTTACCCAGAGGGGTACCACACAAGTTTCAGGTGGGCGACAAAGTCTGGTTACATTTGCAGAGGGGGCGCCTTACCAGAACCCATCAGAAACTCAGACCACTTCGACATGGTCCTTACACCAGTAACAAGGCTACGGGAAACAATGCTTTGAAGCACAACATTCCTCCATTCCTTCGCTTGCACCGAGTGTTCAACGTGGACCGTCGACGACCATGCTCCCCACCATTTCTGGACACATCAAGGATTGCAGAACAGCTCACCAGAGACCCAGCTCAGCAGAAGCTTCCGCATCTCAGGGAGGAACTCAACGCAATGGGGACCATTGCTTCCTAAGGGGGGAGGAATGATCCAGGTGGATGTTGGTGGCCACCCACCTATCCCATTTGGACCCCCCCACAACTGTCTCTTTCAGTTTTTCTGTTTCCTTAATTATAGCACAGTTGACTATTTTTAGCAGTTTTTCGGGTCCTAAACTTCCGGAGCCGTTTTGAGGCCCTAAACGATGTTTTTTGGGAAATCCACCGCCAGCGATGTTTTTGACCAAAAATCATCTTTTTCGTCGTAGTCCTCTGAGAGATATTTCCAACGGGCTATCATGCGTGTCAAACGGAGATAGTACAACCAAGTCGCGACCCCAGGAAGTTGATGTACCAACTTACCCAAAAACGGGGCCCACAATTTGGCGTTTCATCTTCTAGGGTTAGGTTTTGGAATGTGAAGGGTTTTCCATTGTTTCTCAACAATAAATAGGCCCTCGAGCCTCATTGTAACACAGTTTTTGGAGAATAGTTCAGAGGCATGTAGCCGACACATCTCTTCTCAGAGATAAGCTACCATCGCCCTAGCTGGGTTATTTCCATTTCTATTTGTAAGCATATTTCAGTATTTTACAGTAATGAAATGAAGTATTATTTCCGCTGCATCTCTGTTTTTATGGTTATCGCATCTCTGTATTTATGGTTATTGCTGTAATCTATTGCGTTCCTGTCTAAATCCAGATCATATCCAACCTCACTATTTTGGACCATATGTATTGTATTCAAATGTATTGTAAAGTGGAAGTCCAAAGGACACACATGAATGTGAAGAGTCATGTAAGTTGAAAATTCATAGGAAGTTGAACAGTGATGAGGGTAGTCAAAGATTCATAAGGGAGAAGCATCACCCCTTGGTTATATATACCCCCTCATTGTATGAGAAAAGTAATTTTCACCTTGGCTCCTCCCGCAAGGCATTAGAGAGATCAGCTAGTTCTTTGAGGAGCAAGGAGTGGCTCCAATGTCCCACTACTGGGGCTAGTGATGTACATTGTAAACATGTGTCTTGGAAATTTTTCTTAATAACAGAAGCCTTTTAAGGCCAACATGTTCTTCATGCATGGACTATGGTTGTTTGTAATACTATTCTGTGGACATTTGTGTTTCATGTTTTCTTTCACATGTACTAAGATAGTTGAACTATTTCAGTTATTTTAGTGCTCATCTAATTGAGAATGTGATGTAATGGTTGTTATTGTTGTCCCATCCTTGTGGACTATTATGTCGGATATTAGACATATCTTTCCTTGTTGTTGGTTGTAATGACCATCACATCCATTGTGGACTATTTCGCTAGATGTTAGACAGATCCTTCTGGTTCATGTTTGTCTCTTCCTAGGTGGTACTATTACGTCACACTTAGAGGCTCACTTTTCTCCCCCCTTTGCAGTTGAATAAATTTGACATAGTTGCAACTGCACAGTCACTAGGCACACTTCCCCTGCTTTTCGAAGACACCATTGCATCCCTCTCTTGTGCTGACAACTAGAGCCAAGGAAAATCTTTAAGGATTTGGCAACTGAGCCTTTATACCGGATGGGACTCCTACACCAAACGATGTGAGGTATGATTGGGACTTCATATCAAGGATATACCCTGAATGTCGGTGGGTCCAACATTGTTAACAGGTGCCTTTTCCCTTATTGACTTTCCTGTTGGAAATGCCTCTCTATATTGTTTTCCCAAGATGCATCCTTCACATAGGTTGTCTATTTTTTCTATGAGTGGCAATCCCTTCACCATGCCTTTCCTATGCAGCAAATTCAAACCTTCAAAATTGAGATGACCAAATCTCAAATGCCATAACCAATTTTCATCTTTGACCTTTGATTGGAATTTTACTTGTGTGACAACTGCAACATTTCTTTCATCCTCTTGTGAATTCAGTGACAATTATGCTTGTGCACCTTCTTCCTTCAAATCTGGTTTTATCTTTAGGGGAAAAATTCTATTGCTTGTCATCTGAACTTTTTCAATCAACTTTCTACTTGGATACTTATCCAAAATTGTGCACTCACCATTTTTGAAAAATACATTGTAGCCTTTTTGCATGAGATGTCCAATGCTTATGAGGTTATGCTTCAAAACAAGGACAAAATAAACATCTGAAATGTACTTCTTCTCCCCCTTCTTTTTTAGAATGTTGACTCTTCATTTTCTCATGATAGAGACTTTGTTATCAGTCCCTACTGTCACTTCATATTTCACACTTTCATCTAGATTGGTAAACATTTCTATGTTCCATGTCATGTGATTGTTGCACCCTGAATCTAGAAACCATACATCTCTTTGTTTTTCTTGTGCTATATTAGAAGCTAAAAACATGCTATCTTGGTTCTGATTTTCTTTTGTGAAATTTGAACTTGGTTTGTTACTTATATCATGTTTCTTCTTTCTACATTCATTTGCATAATGACCATACTTCTTACAATAATGACATTGAACTTGAGATTTATCATACCTCTAACCTTGTTGAAAAATGAACCAAGAAAATCCTAATTTAATTTTGTCCTTGAATTAAATTAGGAATTAAATTGTAATTCTAATTCTCAAAGAAACTTGTAATAGTTAACTAAGTTAATTTGAGTTAGTTGGCTCAGTTAATTTTAGCTCAGAGTGTAACAACCCTAGTGAAAATTCCATGTAATATAAGTTTAAAAAGGAAAAATAATAACCCCGATTGATGGGACACTTATTCCAAGTTGAATGTTGGGTAAAACATCCTAGTGGGTATTCATTTGTTTTATTATGGCTAAGGAAATTGGGAAAGGAAATGACTAAGGCTTTGGAAAGGAAAAATGGCATTTTTGGCACATTTATTTATGAAAATAAGGGAAATTAGGAGAAAAGGGAGGTGAAAGGTCACAAGTTGCATGTGAGGAGGAAAATGAAGGAAAATAATGCAAAATTAAGAAAAGAGAGGTGTAATTGATAAAAAGGCTTCTAAGGATCAGTTTGTAACCTTTTGTCAGTTCAGTTTTGGAGCTCTCTCAATATTCTCTCTCTCTCTCACTCTCACTCTTGGACACTTAGATTTTCCTGGAGCACTTTGGAATTGGATCAAGGAAGGAAAATAAGGAAAGAGGAAGGAAGGAGCAAGAAAGGAAGAGCATGATCAAGAAGCTACAGCAAGATTCTTTGCAATTATCAATTTTCATGTGTGTTTTCCTTGCTAGATTTTGCATGCAAGGTATTGCATGTGGTTCTTTGTTGTTCTGGCATGGGTTTTTCCAGGTGTGACAGTGCTTTCAGCCTAACCTTTCCATTTCTAGATAGCCATGGTGTGATGGGGTTCTCATGTTTTGGTTGAGTTTGATTGCCAGATGGATTCGAAGCTGAGTGAGGTGGATCTCCATGTAACAACCCTGGTGAAAATTCCATGTAAAAATGTATAAATACCACGGATGATGGGACACATATTCCAAGCTAAATGGTGGGCAGGACATCCTAGTGGGTGTTCATTTGATGGTTTATGGTTAAGGAAATTGGAAAAGGCAATGGCTAAGGCATTAAAGAGGCAAAAATGTATTTTGGCACATTTATTTATCAAAATAAAGGAAATTCAGAGAAAAGGAAGGTGAAAGGTCACATTTTGCATGTGAGGAGGAAATTGAAGGAAAATAATGGAAAATGAAGAAAATAGAGGCCTCATTAATAAAAAGGCTTATGAGGATCAGTGGGGAAGACTTGGTCAGTTTAGCTTTGGAGCTCTCTCATTATTCTCTCTCTCTCTCTCATACTCTTGGTTACTTAGAGTTTTCTTGGAGCACTCTTGGAGGGTGTGGCATACTTGGATTCTTGAAGTAAGAAGGCAAAGGAAGAGAAAGAAAGTGCAAGAAGGCATCACATCAACAGCTAGATCAGATTTTCTTATAGGTACCAAGTCGCATGTATGATTTATTCACTAGTTTTGGCATGCATGGCACATGCATGTTGTTTCTTGGTTATCATGTGTCATTGGCATGGAGGATGGTCAGGATTGACAGTGGATTGCCTAGCCTTTCGATTTCCCAGATAGTCATGGTGATTGTGGATTTACTTGTATTGCTTTGTTTTGGTTGGTTCTCATGTTTCCTTAGCTTGGGTTGAGTTATTAGTCCTGGAAGACGTGGTTGAAAAAATGCTCTAGAAGCCTTGTAACAGCTTGGGTTGAGTTACTAGTCCTGGAAGCTCTGGTTGAACAAATGCTCTAGAAGCCCCTTGTGGGTTGAGTTACTAGTCCTCGAAGCCCTGCTTGGAAAACCACTCTAGAAGCCCCTAGTGGGTTGAGTTACTAGTTCTGCAAGCCTTGGTTGGAAAAACACTCTGATAGCCCTAGAAGGCTTGGATGGATACCAGATGATGGTTTTTGGTGATGTCTAGCCGTGACGTGGAATCACTGTTTGATGGGTTGAGGTGGGTGGCCTCTGGAAGCCCTGGATGAGTTTTGATTGATGTGTTTTATGAGATCCCACATTCATGCTTGGAATATGGCAAGGGGGTGATGGGCTGAAGAGAGACTTGGCTCAACCAATCTATGGTCGGGTGGAACGTGATATTCCCATCTCCGGTTGGTTCATTGCATTTTTTAATGAAAAAAAATCATTCCCTTGATTTTCATGTGAAAATGTACTGATGTATATATGGATTTTGATGGCTGATATGTTTATTGTATTTTTGTTCCTATTATGTTGTTTATATGCACATTTACCTTGGAGGTTGTTACAGAGTGGTATTAGAGCATAGTTCAAACACTTGGACTGGATGGGCTCTATCATAGCTAAAATGAAGAACAAAGGTTAAATTTTAGACCTTTCTGTCATATATGTTATAACTTTTCTTCTATGGAATATTAGAAGTCTAAAAATTATCCATAATGATAGTAAATCCCATTGATAATGTGGTAAAAATTTCAGATATTGGTTCACAATACTTTAGGAATTATGATCTAAGGAAGATGACCTTCCTGAATGCACCTTTAAACAGGTCACGCTGACATTGTTGTTATAACTTTTGTTCTGGGAACTCTCAGGAGCTGAAATTGTTTCCACAATGAGGGGAAATCCCACTGATATTGTGATAAAAATTTTAGACATTGATTTGCTATATTGTAGGAGATATGACCAGTGGAAGTCTAGATTTCTAGATACTCCTAGAATTGTGCACCAAATATGATTGTGTTGGTATTTTTGTTATAACTTTTCATCTATGAAATCTCGTAAATTGAAACTTGAACCATAGTGAGGGAAAATTCTATTGATCATATGGTTCAATTTCCATAACTTGTACTACTACAGTTTAGGATATATGCATTGAATCATTCGCTATATTAGTTTGCATGCAAAGTGTTTGATGAAATGCTTAAATGGTTCAATGATTAATTGCATACAAATTGTTTGATAAAATGCCCCAATGAGTATGTTGTTTGTGGTTGGGGATAGTATTGATGTGTAATAGTATTGTTGTAGTTGATATATGCTTACTTGTATGCAAATAGTTTGCTATATTAGTTTGCATGTAAAGTGTTTGAAGAAATGCTTACATGCAAATGTAATAGTATAGTAGTTGTTTGAAGAAAAATGTAAAAGTATGGTAATTGTTTGAAGAAAATGTTATTTTTTTGGATGGGATAGTATTTTAGCATGATAATATGGATGTAGTTGATTTATGCCTATTTGCATGCAAATAATTTGAAGAGTTGCATGTAAGGAATTTGAAAGGTTGCATGCAAGGAATTTGAAAAGTTGCATGTAAGGAAATGGAAAAGTGGCATGTTTTTAGTTATTATGTTACAAGTGGAATAAGTGAAATGTTTTGACTTAATCTCATACAAAATGTATGAGAAATAAAAATAAATTTCTTTTCAAGTGTGGTTAAATTTAGTAGAGCTTTGGAGATCCCATTTCCATAATTAGACACTGGAGATCGGGCCATTATAGTAGCTTCCTCCTTCTACCTTAGTGTGGAACATGGATAGTAAGGGGGTATGCTTATAGGTTGTTAGTATTGGTGAATGTTGATTTCAAAGTAATAGACATGATGTCTTGATTTTTGGAACATGTGTCTGACTGTGTATGAATTATATGTCGCTTACATATTGATTTCATGATACCTACTTACATCCTTGTATGTTAGGTTACATTTTTTAATATTTTGATTACATGTATCAGTCTTGTAGGTTGATTACAAGAATTGATCACTTATGTTTGACTACATTGGTTTATACGTAAGTGTATTTGATTTGGCATTGCTTATGCATATTGTTGGTTTCATGTGGCAATGTGTACAATGGAGTAATGGTTGTTGTTATGCATGTATGGTCGTGGCTATGATTATGCATGTATAGTAGGTCAAACATGCCTTGTGAAGTCATTGTATGCAATTTAGGTCATCATGATGTTATTGGTTGTTATGATGCTAATGAGCTAGTTGAGATAGAGCAAGGGATGTAGATCATCATAATGAGGTTGCAGCATTAGACTTTGGGATAAGAGAGGATCGTCATACATGTAGTGTATGTTTTGCATACAGGTATATAAGTTAAGGATTATTATATGCATTAGGGTTATATACATTAGGTTTATGAACATGTATTTGATGTTATGGTTACATTCACGATAGATGTTAGATGATTAGTGTGGTTATATGCACATGTGTCAGATAGTCAAGAATGATAATAACCTGTAGTTGTATGCATTGCTATTGTTGTTTTATATTAGATAACCTGATGATTATGTTGTATGTTGTTGATGAGTATGATATATATCTTATTGTTGTTATATGCTATTAACTTGATGATTAGGGTCATTTCATTGAGATATTGATGTTATAATTCAGATTGGTCATATGCATGATGGTTATGTTCATTGCCTTGAAGATATTGATGTTATATGTATTGTGTTAACCTGGTTTGACCTATGTATATGGTTATGGTTGCGATATTCAGGTATGAACTGACATATTTGTGATATGGTGTCATACTAATCTAGACTGATGTGTGAATGATAATTGTGTATGAGTTTACGATGTGAACGTGTTAGCTAGATATTGTTATGGATATCATGGTCTTATGAGTGCTTGAGCTAATGTGTTGTACAGTTATATCGTGCTAACTAGATTGATTGTGCAGACAAGATCACCTCCCCTGAGATATATTAAGGTATCAGTTGCTTATGTCATATATTTGGTGCTTGACTATTGATTGTGTCATCTAGTTGATTTATTTAACATGGTATGTTTGCAAGTGGTTGAATGATTGATGAATTGATTAATATGAGTATGTGTTCAAATGATTTTGTTTTAAGATGATTGTACTAACATGTATGTGTTGAGACAATTGATATGTACTTGAATGTAGTTGTTAGTTGTAGTATTATGACTGATGATTATGAGTTGACTATGGATTATGACATGATTGTTAGCCTTGGTAACAGTTGATTTCAAATTAATAGATATGATTGTCTTCATATTTGGAACATGTGGTTGATATGTGTGAGCAGTTGCAGGGTAAAATGCTTGGTATTAGCATGACAAGCTAATAGTTGATGTGTATATATAACTAACAGTTGGGTGGTGTGACAGCATATAGTAAGCCTTGATTCCAACAAGGTAAAAAGGTAAAAGAAAGGAATTGTGCAAGAATTCATTTGGCTATGTTTGGAAACCCTAATTTCGAATGAATGAGTGCTTTGCACACATGAAGTCTTCTTAATCTTGATTTTGTCTGACATTATGTGGATATGTGCTATATTCATGAACATGTACTTCACAGGTATATTAGCTAGCCTTTCACTACAGGTGGATCTGTTAAAGGATTGGAGTCCCTTTAGAGATGGCGTGGATGTGTTCAGTTGCAAGAAACGTGCTTGGCACAACAAGATGAGGTAACTGGTGTATGCTATGTTTATTTATGCACTAACAGTTAATATGTGTTAATGAAAGCATGATGTAGGGAATTGCATGGCAAGAGAGGTTGCCATGAAATCTTGAAGAAGGCTTGGGTTGAGATTTCCCTGGGAACCATGGGGATTGAGTCATGGTGTTTGTTGTTAGTCTTCTGCTTTTGGTCTTTTATGAATTGTTGAGCTTGATTTGCAGCTTTGTTTATGTCTAGTGTATGGCCATACCACTTTGTTTGTAGAGTCATGTTGTTATTGGTTTTTATGGTCTTCTTCTTGTTTGTTTCTTGTCTTGTCTTTTATGTTTTGAGTCTTGGGAATTGGTTGGGAAAGAGGAAAGTTGATGGAAATCTGGAGTGATGTGTCGTACGCAACCGATGATATAAGACCCAGATGAAGCTCTCTGCATGAGTAAGTGCAACGGAAGGTAAGACTATAAAAATTGGTTGGACTGGTCGGGTCCATTGTGCTAAATGGATACTAGCAGCACAGACACAAGAAATGTAACCAAAAAAGGTAAAGTAAATGGATCAGAGGTGTCATATGCCTTGGCTATGTTTGAAACTGTTGTTCTAAATGTTGCACATGCGTTGCATGAATAAGGGAATTTCTCTTAACCTAGACCTTATGTTATCTGGTAATTATTTTATGGTCATGATTATGTTAAAATTTATATATGTATAAATGTAAGAAAGTATGTATGATCTGAAATCACCCATAAATGACCTCAGAGAATTAATGAAGGTATTACAGACTCATGTGCTAGGGTGTGCCTATGTTATTTTATGCAACAAATCGATAAGATTGCGAAATACACAGACACTGAAACACTAAGAGAAACACAGTAAGCAAACAAATAAACACAACAAGTTTAATAAGGAGTTCACCCAATCCTCCTGGGCTACGTCTCCTGGTCCAGCCTTCAGTGGTGTCCTTTCTATTGTGTCTTAAAGAAAAAATTTTACAATAATGAGCTCAATTTGATTCTCACTTAATAGATGATGATCAATAGGATTGTACTTGGATCCCCCAAGCCTCTAGAGTACACAGACTCCCCTTACTGAATCTCAACCTCAACTGGTCTCAATGGTATGAGTCCAATTTGGCACTCAATACCTAACAGGTATACACAAAAGAGTTTCGTAAACCTCTCAAGCCTTCTCTGGAGTTCACAGACTCTCAGACTCTCTCTGTCTCTGTCTGGCTCGATGATGCCTTTGCTCTGCAGGTCAGCTCGACTTCTCTGTTCTCTGCAATTCACTTCTCTCTTGCCTCACGGCTTTCTGTTTCTCCCTTTTCTGCTCACTTTACTCTTTGTCTATTCATGGCTTAAAGCCAATCTGCTCCCTGACTGTTCATTTCTGCTTCCCAGCTCTCTGGATCTCCTGCCTCTGTCCGCTTGAATTCCCCTGCTCTGCGTCATCATCACTGTGTAACGCTTCACAGAGAGGTGGCCACCTATTTCCTCATGAACTGAGTGTCAATTCTCTTTGAACGGTCATTATTTCCGTTGCTCCAAGATTGCCCGCGAAACTAATTCCTCTGCCAACTCATCGGTCATGCCGGACCTCAAATATTATATGACTCAGCCTATTTCCCCGTCGAATCCGGTCATCCATCGGATCATTTCTCTGCTGTTGATCTGGAGCCTCCAGATCCTACGGTCTCCGTCCATATTGGGTGGGTAAGTAGCATGACCTTTACCCATCTGATGTGAGCGATTTTCTCTCTCATCCGCCAGACGCATGTCACCCAATGTATGGCATCGGGCGGGACTTGGTCGAACCCACTTACCGCTTGAAGCCCTTCCGATATCCTACTGGTTTTAGCACGGGACCCACCTTCTGACGGAATCAGCGATTTCCATACGGTTTTGTGCTTTCCTCATGACCGAGCACTTGGGGGCTTTCCTTCACTGAGGGGGATGCCCTGCGATACGCGATTAGCACTAATCGCGTATCAGAAACTACCTCTGTTTTTGGATTTGACCTCCCATTTGTCAATTTGTGCAAACGCGCGGTCACCATGGGCCAACGGTCTACGCGCTTTGACCAAGGGTCCTCGTATTCAATGCTGACCACAAATTGCCATTGTTTAGAGGTTATTTATGATAAGCTTGATATCCATAAGACTTTGAAGCTTGACATAATTTGAAATAGTCATGAAAACTTAGGGAATGTTTAAGGATCCAATTGGATCACAACCTTCCCACTGAAAAAGCTTTTGGACCACCAAAAGTTGGTTTTCAAGCATCGACTAAGTGAGGGTATAGTTGTCTCATTTTTCCGATCTCTATCCAATTTGCACTGCTTGGCTTTGAACCCTTGAGTCCAATCTTGAGGTACTCAACATCTCCCCTGCACGTCGTCCTCACCTTCCTATCCAGAACTGTATCTTCTTTTAATACATTGAGATATTCAGGTAACAGATCATCAATAGAAGGCAATTGACTCTGCTCTTCAGGATCTTCAATTAATGAAGGTTCAAATAGTCTCAAGCTATCTGCATTAACGACTGAGTAGATGTGCATGTAACCTGGTAAATCAAGGCGAAAAGAATTCTCACCAATTTTCTCAAGTATCTTGAAAGGTTCATACCTTATTGGCTTTAGATTTTTACCTTCACCTTGCATTCTGTCTTTGTTGATATACAGCCAGACTTGATCACCAACTTGGAAACTATGCTCCATCCAATGCTTGTCATGCCTTGCCTTGTATTTGGCTTGGCTCTTTTCTAGCTGTTCCTGTACTGCCTGGTGAATCTCTTGGATTTGTCCAATGAACTTGGTTGCCTTGTCCACATCACTGTGTCCATCAACTGTTATGTCTTTACCAAAGACAAAATCCAAGGGAGACCTTGGTGCGAAACCAAAACAGGTCTCAAAAGGAGATCTCTATGTAGAAGAATGTTTTGCTCGGTTGTAAGCATGTTGCACATAACAAAAATGTTCATCCCAAAGTTTGGGATGCTTGCTGCAATAACCTCTGAGAAACTCACTGTCATGTTGACCACTTCTATTTGGCCATCTATCTGTGGATGAAAGGCTATGCTTTTCTTCAGTTTGGTGTCCATCAGTTCCCACAGACTCGACCAAAACTTCCCAACAAACCGGGAGTCTCGATTAAATACAATGGAAGTGGGTAATGCAAAATGAACCCATACATGCTGAAAGAACAACTTTGCAGTTTGTTCAGCTGTAATCTATTTATTACAAGGTATAAAAATACACATTTTGCTAAACCTATCCAAAACAACATATAAATAGTCATGACCTTTCCTAGATTTAGGTAGTCCTCCAACAAAGTCCATGGAAACACTTTCCCAAGGATGAGAAGGAACTGGTAGTGGAGTGTACAAGCCTAGTTTTCTATTGGGCTTTCTTTTAGCACACCTGGTACAACCTCTTACATATCTAGAAACTGTCTCATTCATTTTTGGCCAATAACAAAAACTTTGCAGTTGTGCAACTGTTTTACTTACACCAAAGTGACCTGATATTAGAGAAGTGTGTGCTTCTTGAATTATCTTTACTCTTTCAGTTTGTGGAATGCATAGCTTCCCACAATGATACAACAGTTGGTCCTTAATATGATAATCCAATTCTTCTACTCGTTTTCCTTGACTTAAAGTTGCATACACATCTTTAAAATCTATATCTTGAGCATATTGTTCAATGTAGCTCTCATGCAATACTTAATTATGCTTAGGTATGGTAGATGCATTTATAATTGGTCTAGATAACATATCTGCAACTTTATTGTGTATGCCTCTTTTATATCTGATGACTAAATGAAATTGTTGTAGGAAACCCATCCATCTATAGTGTCTTGATTGTTGCAACTTAGCTTGGGAGTGTAGATATTAAAGTGGTTGATGATCAGTATGTATAACTTTCTCTTTGCCCATTAAGTAAGGTTTCCACTTTTTCACATTCTGTACTAATGCATACAATTCTTTATCACATGTGGGATAGTTAACTACTGCATAATTAAATGTCTCAGAATGATAACATATGGGTTTACCGTGTTGTATCAACACTGCTCCCATGGGATAGTCACTGGCATCTGTTTGGATCTCAAATGGTCTTTGAAGATCGGGCAGTGCTAGTACCGGTGTTGTACTAATCTTTTCTTTCAAGGTGTCGAAGGCTTTCTGCTGTTTTCCTCCCCACTGAAACACCTTGTTCAATCTTGTTAAAGCATGTAAGGGAGCTGCAATTAAGGAAAAGTTAGAAATGAACTTTCTCCAATATTGTGCTGCTCCTAATAAGCTTCTAACTTCTGTAGCAGATTTGGGTTTAGGCCAGTTTACAATGAGTACAACTTTAGAGGGATCTATCTTTAATTCACCACCCCCTACTATATGTCCCAAATAATTCAAAGATGTTTTGCCAAATTCACATTTTGAGAATTTAACATAAAGTTTTTCTCTTTTCAAAACATATAGTGTCTGCTTAACATGCTTTAAATGTTCTTCCCATGTTTTTCTAAATATAAGAATGTCATCCAGATATACAATAACAAAATCATCAAGAAAAGGTCTAAGTACATCATTCATTATTCTCATGAAAGTAGCAGGAGCAATAGTTAAGCCAAAAGGCATAACCAGCCACTCATACAATCCCTGTTTCATTTTGAAAGCAGTCTTCCATGCATCTTGCTCTGCAACTCTAACCTAATGATATCCACTATGCAAGTCTAACTTGGAAAAATAAACAGCTTCTTTCAATTGATCTAATAGATCATCTATGCGAGGAAGAGGATAACGATTTTTTATCGTTATCTTATTCAATGCTCGGTAATCAATGCACATTCTCCACGAGCCATCTTTCTTTCTCACCAAGACAATTGGAGACCCACATGGTGATGTGCTAGGTCTGATGAACCCCTTCTCGAGCAACTCCTGCACCTGCTTCTTGATTTTTCATTCTCTAAAGCAGACAACCTGTACATTCCGATGTTAGGCAATGGAGCATCTTGCTGTAAATTAATATCATGCACTATTTCCTTTTTGGGTGGTAGACCTTTGGGTTCTTGAAACAATACATCATATTCTGAAACAAATTTTTCTAAATCAGCTTGCTATTTAGCAATTTTTTATCGGTATCTTATTCAATGCTCGGTAATGAATGCACATTCTCCACGAGCCATCTTTCTTTCTAACCAAGACAATTGGAGACCCACATGGTGATGTGCTAGGTCTGATGAACCCCTTCTCAAGCAACTCCTGCACCTGCTTCTTAATTTTTCATTATCTAAAGTGGACAACCTGTACATTCTGATGTTAGGCAATGGAGCATCTTGCTGCAAATTAATATCATGCACTATTTCCTTTTTGGGTGGTATACCTTTGGGTTCTTGAAACAATACATCATATTATGAAACAAATTTTTCTAAATCAGCTTGCTATTTAGCATCACAGCCCTCAAATACATTGGTTTTATCAAGTTTCTTTTCCTTTACAACCATCAATAAAAATTGTTTGCATGAATTTACAATTCGTTTCATCTTCCCTGAGTTTATGAGAGTATAATTATTCTTGAGCTTATGAGCCCTTACAATATATTCAATTCCATCTTTAACAGGTAGATACTTGTTCTCAGCTCTATAGAAGATAGCTTTTCTATCATACAAGTAAGGACTTCCTAAAACAATTAACACATATTTCATTAAATTTGGAATTAAATAGTGGATTTGGAATTTTAAAATAACCAAAAAAACTTAATTTTAGTGATGCCCTTGTAATAAAATGTTTCCAATTTTAATGAAATATGTGTTAATTCCACATATATCCAAAGGAACTATATCTAACTCAACCTCATCTACAAATGTTGACCCAAAAGAAAACTTAAGTTTACATTGTCTAGTCACTTGTAGTTGTGCTTTATCACATAACCAACCTAATGGGTATGGCTTCTTGTGAGGTGTAGTTAGTAATCCCAACTTCTTTACAATTTCTTCAGAAATTAAATTTACTTGTGAACCACTATCAAACAAAGTATCAATCTTTTGATGATTTGAAATAACTCGAATATGGAAAAGCTCATGTCTTTTCCTCTCATTTCTTCATTATTAGTAGATTGTGCAGAATTACTTGTAGATGCTTCAGAATTTTTACCTTTTATACCGGTGGCTGCAATGGTTGTTTCATCTCCTGACTTTGACCCCAAATCTTTCTGAACAGCTGTAGCAGTCTTCTTATTTTTTCCCTCGAACTTCTTAGGTCTCAGCTCCAGATGCAGAATCCAACAGTGCTCATCATCATGCCCATCCTTCTTACAGTGAGTGCATGAAGACTTGCTTTTCTATACAGTGTTGGCCTTCCTCTCTTTCCATTTCTATTTTATTTTCTCCTTATTCTTGCTCGCAATGGGTTTGGATGATCCCCCAACTTCTGGGTTCCCATTCTTTCCTCTAGCTTCTAGATGCGTAGCTTGAAGAGATACCTCATCTATACTAGTGGGATTAAACATGAGGATAGTGTGCCTCATGTAGCTGTGTAGACCACCCATGTACTTCAACAAAGTCTCAGGTGAGTCTAAAGAAATTCCTAGAATCAAAGCTCTTTTCCTAAATTCGTGAGTGTAACCTTGTACACTTTTCCCTTTCAATTGTCAAAGAGTTTGCCAGCTCATCATGGCTTGTTGCATATAAGCTAGTGGGTAGAACTACTTTTTGATTGCATAAACAAATTCACTCCAGACAGAAAGAATCTTACCATGTTTCTTCATGTCAGCTTGTGTCCTGCCTTCCCACCATACCAAGGTAGTGCCTTCAAGGCGTAGGCTGGCCAACTAAATCTGACTCTTGTCTGAGTCGATACTCTGCACTCTGCAATAAACATCAATCTGTCTGATCCAATTATCCAGCTTCTCTGCATTCAACTCTCCATCATATATTGGTAAATCAAATTTAACATCTATTGGGTTGTGTTATATTCTTTCCACGACTAACCTACGTAGTGAAATAGGGGGTTAGAAGGGGGGCGGAGCCCCCCCTTTGTTGAGTCGATTGTGTAGCAGGGGGGTCACAGGGGGTGCGGCAGCCCCCCTGTACGGGGGGTTTGAGGGGGGCGGGTAGCCCCCCTCTACGGGGTCTAGGGCAGTGTCCCGGGAAAAAAAAAATGGACCCTATATTAGGTTGGGCAAACCTACCTATGGTTTTTCGGTCCATGGTTTTGGACGCGATGGTTTTCGGTCCATGGTTTTGGATGCGATGGTTTTCGGTCCATGGTATTGGATTCTTCGGCATGTATAAATATGTATTGTAACATTGAAAGGAACATAATGAAAATTCAAGCTGGTAGTCCTGGTTTTGGGATCCAGGGGAAAATCGCTGTGTATATGTGTTTTATGTGTTATGCTCTCACATTGTTTATTTTCTGTGTTTAAGAATTCGTATGTAGGTAATTTCTGTACGGGGTTAAAGCCTACATTTGGTATCAGAGTTTTTTTGGCTTCAAGGGGACACCTTTGTTGCTGAGGGGTTTCACTCGAGCCTGTGGTAAACCCTGTTCAAGAAATTTAATGGTCAAAGTTTTGAGTTGTGGAAACTCAATATGGAGGATCCATTCGTGGATAAAGGTCAGTGGATCATGGTAGATCCGGGTACTAAACCAACAGGAGTGTCCGATGAAGAATGGAAGAAGTTGGATTGGAAGGCAAAGAGCACAATACGATTGTGTGTCTCAAATTCAGTATTGCTGAATGTATCAGGGGAAGCTACGGCGAAGGCTTTGTGGGACAAGTTAGGGACTTTGTACCAATTTAAGTCTCTGGTGAATAAACTGTTCCTGCGGAAAAAGTTGTATAACCTGAGGATGAAAGAAGGAGACTCAGTGACAGAACATCTAAATTCATTTAATACTGTGGTAAGTCAATTAGCATCTGTTTGATATTAAAATTTCAGATGATGATAAGTGCATCAGCTTGTTGTGTTCTCTACCAGATTCATGGGATAGTCTGGTTATTGCAATAGGTAGAAATGCAACTGCCTTGCATTTTGATGAAATAGTCTCATCCTTGCTGATGGAGGAGATGAGATGGAAAAATATGGGGAGCCAGAATGGTGATGCCTTGTCTATACAAGGACGGTCCCATAACAGAAACAAAAATAAGTCATCGAGTGGGAGATCTAAATCTCCAGGAAAACCTGTAAGGGTGGTGTGCTGGAAATGCGGAAAGGAAGGGCACTACAAAAGGGACTATAAATCTAAAGCTCCCGATAAAGGAAAGGGATCTGAGGATGCTCCTTCTGCAGAGGCGAAAACCACCTCAGATGAAGGTGGGGATAGGTACTTGGCTTCTTCAAGTACACATGTAGATCATGAGGCATGGTTGATTGACTCAGGTGCATCCTTTCACTTCACTCCCCATAGAGAGTGGTTTTGCGAGTATGATAAATACGATGGTGGTGATGTCTTCTTAGGGGATGATAGGAAGGCTAGAATCATTGGTCATGGAAAAGTAAAGTTGAAGTTGCAAGGTGGAAGGGTTATAACACTTCCAAGTGTTCTACATATTCTTGCATTAGCCAGAAATCTTATTTATATAAGCAAGTTGGATGATGCAGGTGTAAAAATAGTGTTCGTGAAGGATACCTACAAGATGGTTCGGGGAGCACTGGTATTGATGTGGGGAGTTCGGATTGGAACTATGTACAAGCTGCAAGGTAGCACGGTTGTTGATGGGTGCAATAGTTCTGTGGTTCCTAAAAGTGGAGCAGAAAATCTAGTGGTCTCTGGAGCGAAGACCATGCTATGGCATCAAAGGCTTGGACATATTGGAGAGAAGGGCCTTTGAATACTTCATGCTAAAGGTATGGTAGAAGGTATGAGTAATAGCTCTTTGGATTTTAATTTTTGTGAAAATTGTGTATATGGGAAGCAGAATTGGGTGAGTTTCCCCTCTGGTGGTAAGAGGACGAAACAGATATTAGAGCTTGTGCACAGTGATGTGTTTGGACTTGTGAAGGTTCCATCACTGGGTAAGTCTGTGTACTATGTATCATTTATAGATGATTTCTCAAGGAATACATGGATATATTTCCTTAAGAAGAAATCTGAAGTCTTTGACAGGTTTAAAGAATTTAAGGTTCTGGTGGAAAACCAAACAGAGAAGAAGATAAAGGTGTTGAGGACAGATAAAAATGGGCGTTTCAGGGCTGGAAAAATGACTAAGCTCTCCTGTGGCCCCCTGTGGAAAGAAAACAACAAGTGGGAGAATGTTGGGTTGTGTTATATTCTTTCCACGACTAACCTACCTAGTGAACCGGGGGGTTAGAGGGGCGGCAGAGCCCCCCCTTTGTTGCACCGATTGTGCAGCGGGGGGGGTCACAAGGGGACGACAGCCCCCCCTGTCCGAGGAGTTTGAGGGGGGCGAGTAGCCCCCCTCTACAGGGTACGGGGCAATGCCCTGGGAAAAAAAAAATTGGACCCTATATTAGGTTGGGTGAACCTACCTATGGTTTTTTGGTCCATGGTTTTGGAAGCGATGGTTTTCAGTCCATGGTATTGGATGCTTCGGCATGTATAAATATGTATTGTAACATTGAAAGGAACATAATGAAAAATCAAGCTAGTAGTCTCGGTTTTGGGATCCAGGGGAAAATCTCTGTGTATATGTGTTTTATGTTTTATGCTCTCGCATTGTTTATTTTCTATGTTTAAGAATTTGTATGCAAGTAATTTCTGTACGGGGTTAAAACCTACAACATCTAATTTAATCAAAGATGTCTTCTTTTTATGTTTAGGGCTATTAGGAGGTGTGAGAAAGTTTTATTCTTTCCCTTTGTCTTTTGAGTGGTCATGGAGGAGAGACTCTTCTTCTCCTTTATCTTTGGAGTGTGATGAATCTTCATCTTTACCTTTCTTAAACGCCCTATACATTTCCTCTACCATGGACCTCATGTCTAGGAAACTATCTATAAATTGGGGGTCTGGTCCTAAGGGACTTTCTTTTGACATTTTCTTCTTAGGATAGACTCTACCAATTTTCGGGTTAGTTTCAACCAACTCTCTTTTTCCTAATTTAAGCTTTGATCTAGTTAGAATTCAACAATAAATTCTAGCACAAGCTTGTCTAATCTTAACAACCTAGAGATCTCATACCACTTGATCTGAAATCACCCGTAAATGACCTTAGATAATTGATGAAGGTATTATAGACTCATGTGCGGGGGTGTGCCTATGTTATTTTATGCAACAGATCGATAAGATTGCGAAATACACAAACACTGAAACAGTAAGAGAAACACAGTAAGCAAACACATAAACACAACAAGTTTAATAAGGAGTTCACCCAATCCTCCTGGGCTATGTCTCCTGGTCCAGCCTTCAGTGGTGGCCTTTCTATTGTGTCTTAAAGCAGATTTTTTTACAATAATGAGCTCAATTTGAGTCTCACTTAACAGATGATGATTAGTAGGATTGTACTTGGATCCCCCAAGTCTCTAGAGTACATAGACTCCCCTTACTGAATCTCGACCTCAACTGGTCTTAGTGGTATGAGTCCAATTTGGCACTCAATACCTGACAGGTATACACAAGAGTTTCTTGAACCTCTCAAGCTTTCTCTGGAGTTCACAGACTCTCAGACTCTCTCTGTCTCTGTCTGGCTCGATGTTGCGTTTGCTCTGCAGGTCAGATCGACTTCTTTGTTCTCTGCAATTCACTTCTCTCTTGCCTCTTGGCTTTCTGTTTCTCCCTTTTCTACTCTCTTTACTCTCTGTCTGTGTGTGCCTTAAAACCAATCTGCTCCCTGACTATTCATTTCCGCTTCCCAGCTCTCTGGATCTCCTGCCTCTATCCACTTGAATTCCCCTACTCTGCATCATCATCACTGTGTAATGCTTCACAGAGAGGTGGCCACCTGTTTCCTCACAAACAGAGTGTCAGTTCTCTTTGAATGGTCGTTATTTCCGTTGCTTCAAGATTTCCCGCGAAACTAATTCCTCTGCCAACTCATTGGTCATGCCGGACCTCAAAGCTTATATGACTCAGCCTATTTCCCCATCGAATCTGGTCATCCATCAGATCATTTCTCCACCATTGATCTGGAGCCTCCAAATCCTCCTGTCTCCATCCATATCAGGCGGGTAAGTAGCATGATCTTTACCCATCTGATGTGAGCGATTTCCTCTCTCATCCGCAGGACACATGTCACCCAGTGTATGGCATCGGGCGGGAATCTGTCGAACCCGTTTACACTTGAAGCCCTTTCGATATCCTGCTGGTTTTAGCACGGGACCCGCCTTCTGACGGAATCGGCGATTTCTGTACGGCTTTGTGCTTTCCTCGTGACCGAGCGCTTGGGGGCTTTCCTTCACAAAGGTGGATGCCCTGCGATACACGATTAGTGCTTTATAGCTAATCACGTATCAGAAACTACCTCTATATTTGGATTTGACCTCCCGTTTGTCAATTTTTGCCAGCGCGTAGTCACCATGGGCCAATAGTTTGCGCGCTTTGACCGAGGGTCCTCATTGTTCTGTTCTGACCACAAATTGCCATTTTTTAGAGGTTATTTCTGATAAGCTCGATATCCATAAGACTTTGAAGCTTGACATAATTTGAAACAGTCATGAAAACTTAGAGAATGTTTAAGGATCCAATTCGGATCAATTTTGTTGTCTGACAAGATCACGATTGTTTTATGTTAAAGTTTATATATGTATGTATGTATCCATGTATTTATGTTACTATTTGACAAGGTTGTCAAGGATCATTCTTGTGGAGGAATGATTGCCTATACAGGTGAATGGCATGACGAGTTCCTGGCGATGAGGAATCAAGTGGGAAGAGTAGTGTTGTATGAATGTCACATATTCAATACTGGGTATAGATGGTGCTATGTACATGTTGGATATGCGGTATTGTGTACATATTGTACTCTGTGCATGATGGATATGTAGTGTTGTGTGCATATGGTGCTATGCGCATGTCGGATATGAAGCGTTGTGTACAAATGATGCTATGTACATGTTGGATATGCAATGCTATGTACAAGTGGTGTTGCATGCATGTGGTACACTGGTACTATGTACACATGGTGTGGTGTGCATGATTGTACAAGTGGTTCTGTGTGTGTGGTGATTTGTACATATTGTACAAGTGGCATTGTGTGCATGTAGTTCTATGTACATGTCGTGCATGTGGCGTTGTGTACGTATGGTGTTGCGTACACATCATGCGTGTGGTACTGTATACATGTGGTATTGTGTGCACATTGTACAATGGTGTAGTGTTTATGTGGCATTGTGTACACATGGTGTAGGTGGCGCCATGTACATGTGATGTCGTGCACCTGTTGTGTAGGTGGTGCAATGTATAGGTGGTATTGTGTACATGTTGTAAATATGGTATTGGTGCACATGTGGTATTGTGTGCATGTCATACATGTTGTGTTGAGGGAATCTGGTATTATTTATGTGCATTATGTAGTCATTGTATTGCGACATGTGTACTCGTTGTGTGGTACTCTGTGTAGGTACATGTACTGGGTGGTATTTCGCATCGGGTATAGATGGATGCATTGTATTGTATACACTGCGTGTAGATGCATGTGTTGTATGTCAAGTGTAGATGCATGTATTGCATGGTGTTGTATGTCGTGTGGTTGTATGTGTGTGATGCAAACTATGTGTCTATGCACATGGTTGAGGAGAAGGCACGAGGTGTTTGTCAGGTGTAGAAACCAAGCCGGAGTGCGTATGGAATAAAGATGAAGGTAGAAGCTCAGGATTGGTGAAAGGATAAGTATCAACATTTTATTTCAGTTTTATTATGCATGTGATTTATGACTATGGTATATGATGATTATATCTGATATATGATTTTGGTTGATTTATGATTTTTATCTATTATGGTTGTGTTTGAGCTAACCTAATGTGATATATTTATATATGTTGATTTGGTCAAATATGCTAGTTTGACTTGTTGTGACAGGAAGAAAACAGGATTGCAAATGTACCTTATTGACGAGCTACCAATGAGGTATGATGTGAATTTATTTCAATTTATTTCAAATCTAATGGAATTTATGTGCTTGGTACACGAATGCATGAAATGCTTGGTTGGGTGGCCGAAATTGACTGCAAGAATTAGCAGCAGCAGCAAATGAATTGAAACATGCAGCAGTATGCTGGTAAATCATTTCAGGAGCAAGGCCATTGTGGGACACTGGTACCCAATAATGTCCATTGATTTCCATGAGCATGCTATGACCGGTATGATGTGTTGAGCCAGGTATACTCCTTGGTTTTTGTATCTTCCGATGCGAGGAAGCCTTGCCAAGGGATGGACTGCCTAGGATGGGGGTGCCAGCAGAACTTGGAAGGTGAGTGACTGCACGGAAGGGGTGACCGGATTCTTGAGGGACTGTGTAGTAGAGAAGGGAAGGTCACAGATGGATTTTTTTTGGTCATTAGCATTACCAGATGGAATCAGATTCACATTGGGAGTGCGCCCTGGGACAATGAGCCAGTAATAGTTCGTTGAGAGGACAAGTAGCACAAGATTATAGCGTTGGACATTGGATGCAGATTTGACTTTGGAGTGGATTCTGGACTTCCTCGAAGGAGGTGAATCCTGGTGTTACTTTGAGGGTGGAGGTGTGAGCCTCTCGATTCCCTTATTGATTGATACGGGCATCGTATCCTTTATTTGTTGGTTAAGCAAATGTGTATATCTGTATATCATTGTAAATACTGTAATGGGTTATGTTATAAAGCTCCAATATGTGGTATGGTTTTTATCTGGTCATGTTGTCATGATGTTTTGATTTTGAGCAGGTCATTCATTGTAAATACTGCAACGAGTTGTGTTATAAAGCTCCATGGGTAGTATGTTTTGTTTTCAGTAGTCATGTTGGTTATAGGTGTCATTGAACACCAAGGACGGTGTTCCCCCAAGGGGGAGGGTTCTGTAACAGCCCTGGTGAAAATTCCATGTAAAAATATATAAATACCATGGATGATGGGACACATATTCCAAGATAAATGGTGGGCAGGACATCCTAGTGGGTGTTCATTTGATTGTTTATGGCTAAGGAAATTGGAAAAGGCAATGGCTAAGGCATTAAAGAGGCAAAAAGGTATTTTGGCACATTTATTTATGAAAATAATGGAAATTAGGAGAAAAGGAAGGTGAAAGGTCACATTTTGCATGTGAGGAGGAAATTGAAGGAAAATAATGGAAAATGAAGAAAATAGAGGCCTCATTAATAAAAAGGTTTATGGGGATCAGTGGGGAAGACTTGATCAGTTTAGCTTTCGACCTCTCTCATTATTCTCTCTCTCTCTCTCATACTCTTGGTTACTTAGAGTTTTCTTGGAGCACTCTTGGAGGGTGTGGCATACCTAGATTGTTGTAGCAAGAAGGAAAAGGAAGAGCAGGAAAGCGTAAGAAGGCATCGGCATCAGCAGCTACATCAAATTTTCTTGCAGGTACCGAGTTGCATGTATGATTTCTTCACTAGTTTTGGCATGCACGGCACATGCATGTGGTTTCTTTGTTATGATCTGTCATTGGCATGGAGGACGGCTGGGATTAACAGTGGATTGCCTAGCCTTTCCATTTCCTAGATAGCCATGGTGATTGTGGGTTTACTTGTATTGCTTTGTTTTGGTTGGTTCTCATGTTTCCTTAGCTTGGGTTGAGTTATTAGTCCTGGAAGCCCTGGTTGAACAAACACTCTGGAAGCCCTGTAACAGCTTGGGTTGAGTTACTAGTACTGGAAACCTTGGTTGAACAAATGCTCTGGAAGCCCCTAGTGGGTTGAGTTACTAGTCCTGGAAGCCTTGGTTGGACAAACGCTCTGGAAGCCCTGTATAAGCTGTGGGTTGAGTTACTAGTTCTGGAAGCTTTGGTTGGACAAACACTCTGGAAGCCCTGGAAGGCTTGGATGGAGACCAATCTAATGATGGTTTTTGGTGATTTCCAATTGTGAGGTGGAATAATTGTTTGATGGGTTGAGGTGGGTGGCCTCTGGAAGCCCTGGATGAGTTTTGATTGATGTGTTCTATGAGATCCCACACTCATGCTTGGAATATGGAACAGGGGTGATTGGCTGAAGAGAGACTTGGCTCAGCCAATCTATGGTTGGGTGGAATGTGGTAGTCCCATCTCTGGTTGGTTCATTGCATTTGTTAATGAAAAAAAAATTAATTCCCTTGATTTTAATGTGCAAATGTACTGATGTATATATGGATTTTGATTGCTGATATGTTTATTGTATTTTTGTTCCTATTATGTTGTTTATATTCACATTTACCCCAGAGGTTGTTACACTCCAAATGATAGAACACATGGCCTAGTAACCCCTGAACCAGACTATGGGTTGTGGGAAAGTTGGAATTTGTGTTGCCTCGGTGGGCCTAGGAATCTTCGACCAGTGAATGGAAGGATATATGGTAAAGACTAGGGGTGGTAGCCCTTGAGTAGGCCTAGGAATCCTTTCCGGTGAATGGTGAGATATATGGCAAAGCCTAGAGGGTGGTGTCTTAGTTTAGGACCTAGTGATCCCTTGATCTGACTGTGGATTGCGACAAATACTAAGAGACTAGGAGATAGGAAAATTCCTCACGATGTAGGTGGAGAAATCCAATGGCATCCATGCTTATTTTGGCCTAGTGATCTGGTGGAGATCATGCTAAATCATGTTATTACATGTTTATTATGTTGGCCTAGTGATCTGGTATGGATTACGATAAAGCCTTCTTTTGGTTTAGCCTCGGGATGCCCTAGTTGGTTCTTTTGGTTTGAGTCCCACATTCATGCTTGGAATATGGCACGGGGGTGAATGGATGAAGAGACAATTGGCTCAACCATTCTATGGCCGGGTGTAATGTGGTAGCCCCATCCTAGGTTGGATTTTGCATTCATTAATAAGAGGTTCTCTCCTTGATATCTTATGTATAGATGTAATGGTTTATATGTGAAATTTATGGCTGATGTATCCTTGATATTTCTATTTTTATTATGCTAGTTATAAGCATGTATTATGATAGTGATGATGTATGGATTTCCTCATGTTTTGATTTGTAAATGAATGAACAATGTATCTATGACCTAATAGATGATAATGCATCTAATGATATAAGGGAACAATGCTTCTTAGAAATTCTCAGATAATTATGAGACCCCTATGCTTAAATTTGTTGTTTACACCTATAGATTACATATTTGTGATATGTTTAACGAAATGCCTGTCATGGCTAGTGGGGCTCCAGTGATTCCCCTGTACAAGTAATTGTACTTTTATCATTATTCCCTTGTTATCTTTATGTTCTGAAGGTGCCATTTAGTTTTGGGCAGCGACCTAGGCTCTAGGCCTGAAAATGTGGCTAAAATCCCAGGGACGTTGGCACAACACCTAACAGAAAATTCCCTGGATGCTGGCATACCCTGTTGTGGGAGCATCTAGAGCCTTCTAGATGCATGCATGTCCATATCATGGGAGCGTCCGGGGGTTAATTGGTATAAAAACTCAGTGGGACCTAGGGGCTGGTTACCTGAGAGGTTGGGTTGGTTCCTTGGAGTCCTGTTGCTGATGTGGAAGGTTTGTATGGTGTGTTTCCATCGATTCCACTTCCTTAAGGTCATGCATTTATGTCAATTACACGTGTGTTAATCATCCTTCTGGTTTATATGTTTGTTGCATATGCATGGTGTTGGTCATGGTTGTAGTGATGTTTCCATGTGAAAGAGGATGTTGTTGTTGTGAAGTGTTTCATCATGAGTGTATAATTGGTTACATGTTGTTTATGCTTTTGTATTGTTAATGTACATTGATATGGTTGTTGTTGTCATGCATGAGGTCATGGTATGTGTAATTGATATGGTCATGCATTGATGGCTGGACTCTAGCTAGATTGATGTTTATTTGTTGATACACTTAATTGTTATATGTCTATATGTTGTTCTGATTATGTTATAAATGTATTATGTTGATTGTTTGATCTTGCAGATGAGATATCCTCCCCAATTTTGCTAAGGTACATTGGTTTATTGTGATTTGGCTTAGCTGAAATAATATGCCTTGACTAGAAATATGGTAGAATACAAAGACTCTCCCTATGAGTTAGATGAGAAGCATGGTGTTGGGCACTCTTCGAACTTAGGAGACACATTGAGAAGCTTGAAGGAAGAAATAAGGAGTTTTAAGGCGGACAATGAAAAAATCATGCAGGCACAAGAGAAACAATTAGAAGTTAATGCAATACTCCTTCAGAACTTGTCAGAATTGCAACGACACGGGCCACTTCGGATTAGCCATGGCCAGGAGGACATAGCTAATGGGGCATATGGAAGTAGGTCTCAAGGTGGTCATAGGTCAGATAGAGATGACACGGTTAGAGATGGAAGTTTGTTGGATACTCCTGATAGGAGAGGTGATGGATACAGGTACTATTCTAGTTTTGGTTCTGATAGGAATCATGATTGTCATCGTTATCATCCTTACATGAGGAGTGATAGGGGATACTTTCCATATGAGTTTAAGAAAGAAAATCCACCTACTTTTGATGGAGACTTGAAGAAACGAGAAGATGTAGAGGCTTGGATACTTGGGATGAACAAGTTCTTTGAGTTGCATCAGTACATAGATCTTCAGCGTGAAGGGTAAAACAGACATCTGGTGGGAAGATGTGAAGTGGGTCAGAGACATTAGGATAGAGGACTTGATTTGGCATGAGTTCAATAGGCTTTTCAGGAAGAAGTACTTGTCATAAAGGTACTACGAAAGTAAGGCCAAAGAATTCTATGAGCTAAATATGGGATCAATGATAGATGAAGAGTATATGACCAAGTTCCTGGAGCTATTGAGGTATGTATCGTATCTTAAAGATGAGAAGGTTAAATTTCAGAGATTTTTCAGTGGTTTTCTACTAGAATTTAGAGATCAAATTGAATATGATGAGCCTTCGTAACTTGAGGAAGTTTTGTAAATTGTGAAGGAATTTACAGGGTAAGTTCCTCAGACAAAACACCAAAGGACACCGCTCACAACCAGATCATAGATCAATACACCAGTATTTTGACGTGGTTAAAACCCTCAAGGAGGGAAACAGTCCACGGCCTGAGCCAACGCGGCCACTTCAGGCAATTTATTAATAAAAGAATGAAAATTTACATATGCTTCTCTCATAGACGGATTACCCTACAAATGACCCTCCATGCGCTTTAAATAGAAATCATGGACCAATCGAGTGTCAAGCCATGGATCAAGTGTCGGTAATACCGAGGAGAGAATGAACCATCGGATCACTACATATCGTGACCGTCAGATTGTAAGTTACAAAATGTACAAGGTAAAGAAACACACTTTACCTAACTCTATACCTAACTCTATACTAGACCAAGTTGTACTTAACTATTTCCTATGTGTTGGAATATCCTAACATCCCCCCTTAAGAACAACTTGGGATAGGATTGAAGGATTTATAAATATGACACAATAGGAGAAGGAAGGAGGCACTAGAGCCTATCCCCCCTTAGTGACAACTTCCTGAACTCCAACCATAAATCGAAGTTTAGTGAACTTCACCTCTGTGAGAGCCTTTGTAAAGATGTCTGCAACTTGATCATCTGTTGAACAATATTGCACTTCAAGAACATGGTCATGAATGAGATTTCTGATGAAGTGCATGTGCAGTTCAATGTGTTTGCTGCGCTGATGTTGGACTGGATCTTTGCATAGCTGAATGGCACTTTGATTATCACACCAAAGTGTAGTCAGATGCTGCTGCTGAAAGCCAAACTCTGATAGGATCTGACAAAGCCACAAGGCTTCCTTACTAGCTTCTATGGCACCACGATACTCTGCTTCTGCTGATGAAAGAGAAATGGCACCTTGTTTCTTGCAAGCCCATGTAATAGGTCCTGAACCAAGAGTGAACACATAACCGGCAGTAGACTTCTGATCATCAGGGTCACCAGCCCAATCAGAATCAGTGAAACCAACCAATAGAGGAGCTGCTTCGGCATTGTAATGAATCCCAAACTGAACTGTTCCTCGAACATAATGAAGTATTCTTTTAGCTGCTTTCCAATGACTTTCACGTGGGTTTTGCATAAACCGAGCAACAAGGCCAACAACAAAGGAAAGGTCAGGACGAGTATGGGTTAGATATAAGAGTTTTCCTACAAGTTCACGGTATAATGTAGCATCAACTTCAGGAGAAGTACAAGTGACTGAAAGTTTGACTCCAGACTGGAAGGGAGAAGGGGCTGGCTTACAGTCTTCCATGTGAAAATGGCGTAGAATATCACAGGCATACTTGGACTGGGAAAGGGAAATACCCTCCTTGGATTGCAAGACTTGAAGATCGAGAAAATAATGTAAGTGTCCTAAGTCTGTCATTTCAAATTTCTTTTTAAGGCTGGACTTCACATGGTTTATAAGGTTGGGATCACTACCGGTAAGGATAAGATCATCAACATAAAGAACAATAATGATAAGAGACTTGCCCACTTTCTTGGTGTAGACAGTATTGTCAGAATGACACCTAGAAAAGCCAGATTCTAAAAGAAAGCTATCCATTTTGGCATACCAAGCTCGAGGAGCTTGCTTGAGACCATAAAGGGATTTCTTAAGCCGACATACAAGGCTGGAGTCTGTTTTTATGAAGCCAATGGGTTGTTCCATGTAGATTTCTTCATGCAAGTCCCCATGCAAGAAGGCAGATTTAACATCCATCTGATGGACTTCCCATTTGAATGAGGCAGCATGGGAAAGAACAAGGCAGATAGAGTTAATTTTGGCAACAGGGGAGAAGGTTTCAGTGTAGTCAATGCCTTCAACCTGTGAAAAACCTTTAGCAACAAGACGAGCTTTATGTTTATCAACTTTCCCATCTGGTCCATACTTGGTTCTGTAAACCCATTTGCATCTAACAAGTTTTCGTCCCTTTGGTAGAGGAACAAGATCCCATGTATCATTTGCCAATAATGAATGATATTCTTCATTCATAGCTACTTCCCAATCTGGATGGCCTGAAGCTTCTGCAAAGGTGTCAGGATCATAATTTACTAGAGCTTGAGCCAATAAAGAAGAGGCTCTGTCAAACTAAGAACGTGTGCGTCGCTGATCTGTAGGATCACCGGCAAGATCACCTGCTGCATCTCGAGTAGCACGAACCCATTTTGGAAGCTGAGGAGCTGAAGGAGGATCTTGAGATGGTGGGGGAGGATTGTTATCCTCACTTTCATCATCTGAAGAAGAAATGTTTTCAAAAGTAGAAGAGATAGGGAGAGGTGGCACATCCACCTGACTAGGCTCGCAGGCCGATATATTTTCATCAAATTTTACATCTCCTCTAATGATAACATTTTTGGACTTAAATGGAATAAGTCTATAACCTTTGACATCTTCAGAATATCCAACAAAAGTACATTTTTCACTCTTAGGTTCTAAAGCTTTATGCTTTTCATCTGGAATATGGGCCCACGCTTCACTTCCAAAAACACGAAAGTGACTTACATCTGGTTTGATTGAGCTCCATGCTTCTTTTTTAGTGATATTCTTTAAAGCCTTAGTAGGAGTGCGATTTATTATGTAATTTGCACAGTTAATTGCTTCTGCCCAAAAACTAAGACCAAGTCCTTTAGATTGTAGCATACAATTATCCATTTCCTTTAAGGTGTGATTCTTCCTTTCAGCTACACCATTTTGTTGTGGAGTATATGGAACAATATGTTGCATTTGAATTCCATTCTCAGTGAAAAAGTTGATGAATGTGTTTTTAACATATTCTCCGCCATTATCAGATCTTAGCTTAAGAATTTGATGTCCAGATTGTTTTTCAAAAAAGGCCTTGAAGGCCAAAAATGTCTTAAATACTTCACTCTTGAGTTTTAAGAAGTATACCCAAGTGTGTCTGGAGAAATCATCAATGAAAGTTAAGAAATACTTGCAGCCAGAGAATGAAACAACTGGAAGTGGACCACATAAATTGCTATGCACAAGCTGTAAAGGGGCTGAGGCGTGCTAAGAGGCACGTTTTTCAAAACTGTCCCGATGATGTTTTCCGAGTACACATCCGGAACAAACACCATCTCTGCAAGATACCATAGGAAGACCTGTCACCATATTTTCTTTACATAGATGCTAAAGGGAGCGATAGTTTAAGTGACCAAATCGCTCATGCCAAAGTTTGCTCACTTCATCGTTATGAGCAACAAATACTGAGGGAAGATTTGATGACCTAAAGTTGTGAAACTTATACAACCTTGTAGAATCATCAGCAATGCCAGTAGCTAAAATCTGTTTAGGATCTCTTAGGTCCTTGATTACAACATCATGAGGTGAAAATTCAACGATTTTACCTTCACCTGAATGAGTTATCTGATATACAGATAGAAGGTTGCAGGATAAGGTTGGAACACATAATACATCATTAAACTGGCCATTGTCTAGATGAACAGTTCCAGTCCCTACAACACTAAGAGATCTATCATCACCAACATAAATATTTTTGGTGTTACAATCATTTAAAGAAGAAAACATGGCTTTGTTTTTGGCCATGTGATAAGAAGCTCCAGAATCAATGAGCCATTCATGAGAATGAGAAGAAGAAGATACATTTAGTGCATAGCCAGACCGAGATGCTTGACAACCACATGCAGAAAGTGCCATTCATGAAGATGAAGTTGAAGTTGAAGATTGCTCCAAATGGATGTTATTTTTCTTCATCACTGCTTCCAAGGCTTCCATCTTCTTAAAGCATTTGGATTCTAAGTGGCCATCTCGATTACAAAAGTTGCAATGTCTATCAGTCTTCTTCCCTTTGGTTTTATTTGCCTTATCATTTTGTTGAAATGATTTTTCATTTTGAGGCTGAAATTGCTTAGGACCCTTGTTTGGTTTAGGACCATTCTTTTTAGGATATGACTTCTTAGGATTCTTTGAATTTGGTTGTTGCTGGGTGGCTAACACTTTCTTGGAAGAGTTTCCAAGATTAAGAAGACCAAGGTGTAAGAGTTTTTCTTGTTCTCTTATTAAAGAATCACAAAAAGAGTCAAAGGAAGGGGACTTGTAGTCTGTTCCTTGAGAAATGAAGGCTTCTCTTGTAGAATGGAAGGTGGAAACAAACACAGAGTAGGCTGGTCCCAACTTAGTAAGAATGGAATAGATAAGGTTACTATCTTCTTTCTTAACCTTAACACCTTCCAAGAGATATCTAAGGGTCTTGAACCTGGACAAGAAATCTTCAATGCAAGAAAAATTATTAGGGTCCAATGTAAGCAACTCATTTTCAAGTTGATGGGCTCTAAGTTCATTTTTAATCCCAAAAGCTTTATTGATTTGTTTCATTGCTTCATCAGGAGTATCAAGTTCTGCAATATGGAATCTAAGATCTGGAGAAATAGACATGCCTATCAATCCACGTGCTTGATCTTGCCATTTTCCCGTTTAGCAGCCTTATCTTCATCCTTCAATTTCTTTTCTTGGCCTGAGGCTATTCTGTAGAGACCTTTACTTCTAAGTAAATCCTCAATGTAGGACAACCATTGGAAGTAGTTGGTGCTGTCAAGGGTAGCTTGGTATTGACTTTCCATTTCAATGGAAACTGAAGCTAAAGATGCTGAAACTAAGTGTTCCAATGGATAGATCTCGAAAAATTAGGCTGGTTTAAAAAAAATGGCTCTGAAAATGGCTTCCGGATGAAAAAGTTATGGCTTTTTGAAAAAAAGTTGATGAAGTCGCCGACGAAGTGCGGGAATGTGCGGAAATGAAAAAATCCGCCACCAAAAAATGGAGATTTGAACCCAAGACCTCTACTCTCTTAAAATAGCTTTGAACCAATTGAGCTATACAAAAAATTTGAGAGAGAGAGAGAGGGGGGGGTTGATGCTTTGGGTTGCGTGCTTGCTTTGAGAAGGCTCTTTTTCCCTACAAAACAAAAAACACAAAACCCAACACGGACATGCAAAGAAAACGAACCTTGCGGCTCGAAGTTAGATTTAGCCGAAAAACTAAATATTTTCAAAAATGAACCTTGCGGCTCAAAGTTAGCTTTAGCCGGAAACTAAATATTTTCCTCAATGTTTCTGATTTTCCGAGATCACCCTAAGGCGCAGGGAAAAGAGCATATGCATGAGAAAAATCCTTCCTTTCTGTTTCTGATTTGCCCAGATCGCACAGAGTCGCAGGGCAAAGAGCATATGCAGAAATGAAAGGTATAGATCCGGTAATAAAAAAAGCTAAATAAACCGAAACCGAAATAAGCAGAGAGAAAATAACTGTAAACTGCAAATAAACACTGTATACCTCCAGATCTTAAAAATGACGCAGCTAGGGCTACCAGAAACCTTTTCACGTGAAACGAAAGGGGTTCCTCACTAGAACAAATGCTCCCAACAAAACAAAGCAGTCCTCTCGGCCTGAAAGTAGTCAAAAACAGTAGATCTAGGAAACGACAGTCGGATGCAGTTCTACCGGCTTCAGATTTGGATCACCAACGGACGCGGCCCTCAAATAGCTCTAATACCATGAAGGAATTTACAGGGTAAGTTCCTCAGACAGAACACCAAAGGACACCACTCACAACCAGATCACAGATCAATACACTAGTATTTTGACGTGGTTAAAACCCTCAAGGAGGGAAACAATCCACGGCCTGAGCCAACACGGCCACTTCGGGCAATTTATTAATAAAAGAATGAAAATTTACATATGCTTCTCTCATAGATGGATTAACCTACAAATGACCCTCCATGCGCTTTAAAAAGAAATCATGGACTAATCGAGCGTCAAGCCACGGATCAAGTGTCAGTAATACCGAGGAGAGAATGAACTGTCGGATCACTACATATCGTGACCGTCGGATTGTAAGTTACAAAATGTACAAGGTAAAGAAACACACTTTACCTAACTCTATACTAGACCAAGTTGTACTTAACTATTTCCTATGTGTCGGAATATCCTAACAAATTGAAGCATTACTATGAAAATTCAAAGCGTAAGAATGAATCTCATCAAGGATGGAAAGGGAAGGATAAGGGTAAATGGAAGCCGAAAAGAACAAGGCCTCAGAATGCAGAAGAGAAAGAAAATGTGGTGCCACAAAAGAAGTTCAATGCATCTAGACAGAGACATGGATCATAGAAGAAACATAGGGGTGATGGTACTAGACGGTTGGAGTGTTGGACATGCGGTAAGGAACACCTTAAGAGAGATTTCCCACAAAATTAGGGTGGTAGGCCTCATATATATAGTGCAAAGGACGCACAGACTTTTGGGGATGTTGGTCAAAGTGTTCCTCGTATCTATGAAGCACTAGATAATAGACAAGCAGACCATCATGAATCTATCATTGAGATGGACGGTAAGCTTTGTGATCAAGTTGCTTTTATTTTGATTGACCCTGGATCTAATTATAGTTATATTAGTCCTGACTTGGTGGATACATGTGGTTTGAATAAATAATTGCATGAAGTATCTTGGTTAGTGTAGTTGCCTACAGGTACAAAAAAAATAGAGCATCATTGGGTAAGATCTTCTGCATTTGAATTCAATGGCATGTCTACCACAACACATTTGAATGTATTACCATTGGGATCATACAGTATGCTTTTGGGCATGGATTGGTTGTGCCTTCATAGGACCAAGGTGCATTGTTATGAAAAATCCATTGAGCGTGTGGATGACAATGGGGAACCAAGAGTCTTACAGGGAAAGAAGAAAGCCACATCAGTTAGGATGGTGACAGCTATGCAGACCAAATGTAGTCGCAGGAAAGGGTGTGTGTTATTTGCAGTGCATATTTCTAATGAAAAAGGTAAGGAAGTTGAGGTTGCAGATGTTTTGAGAAGGTACCCAGTTCTATAGCAGTTTCAAGATGTGTTTCCCGTGGAGATTTAAGAGTTTTCACCTCACATGGAAGTAGAATTTTCTATTGAGTTAGTGCCAGGGGTAGCTCCAACATCAAAATCACCTTACAGGATGAGTACACCTGAGTTGGTAGAGTTAAAGTTGTAGTTGAAATAGATGTTTGACAAGGGATACATTAGGACAAGTGTATCACCTTGGGGCACACTGGTATTGTTTGTGAAGAAGAAAGATGGTACTCTAAGATTATGCATTGACTACAGGAAGTTGAACAAAGTGACCATCAAGAATAGGTATCCATTGTTGAGGATTGATGACATGTTTGATCAGCTGAAGGGAGCAGCAGTGTTCTCGAAGATCGACTTGAGATTCGGATAGAATCAGGTACGCATCAAGGAAGAGGACATTTACAAGACAACTTTTCGGACCCGGTATGGGCATTATGAGTTTATTATAGTTCCATTCGGATTGATTAATGCTCTAGCTTCATTTATGTGATTGATGAATAATGTGTTGTGTCCCTATTTGGACAAGTTTTTCATTATGTTCATTGATGAAATATTGGTATATTCTAAAAATGAGGAAGAGCATGTTGAGTATTTGGCAGGAGTGTTGAGGTTATTGAGAGAGCATCAGTTGTATGCTAAGCTCAGCAAGTGCAGTTTCTTTCAGACTGAGGTACATTACTTGGGACATGTTGTCTCCAAGGAGGGCACAACAGTGGATCCAAAGAAGATAAGAGCTATCATGGAGTAGGAAACTCCTAGGAATGTATATGAGGTGAGATATTTCATGGGATTGACAGGTTACTACAGGAGCTTCATTAGGAACTTCTCACAAATTGCTTATCTTATTACATCATTGCAGAGGAAAGGTAAGAAGTTTGAATGGATAGAGGAGTGCGAGGCCAGTTTTGAGTAGCTTAAGCAATTGTTGACACATGTACGAGTGTTAAATATTGTAGATCCAAACAAAGAATGTGTAGTATGTATAGATGCTTGTAAGAGAGGACTTGGTGGAATTCTTATGCATGATGGACAGGTGGTATGTTATGAGTCACGAAAACTGAATGAGCATGATAAAAACTATCCCACACATGATCTTGAGTTGGAAGCAATCATACATGCGTTGAAGATGTGGAGGCACTATCTTCTTGGCAGGAGGTTTTTATTGATGATTGATCACAGTGGGTTGAGATATTTGTTTGACCAGTCGAATCTTAATGTCAGGCAGGCTAGATGGATAGCCACGATCAATGAGTTTGAATTTGAGATCAGGTACATCAAAGGAAAGGAGAATAGGGTTTCAAATGCTCTTAGTAGGCGGATACAGGTAAATCACATAGCAGATATGAGTTCTTATGGGACAGATCTACAAGATAGTATCTTACAGGAAAATCAGCAGGATGTCAGGTATATGGAGATTGTGCATAGGTTGCAGTAGAGTACAGGTACAAGTACAGCTAGTGGTACAAGTATAGGTACAAGTGAAGGTGCATAAGGTGTGGTCTATTGTCTCACAGCATATGGATTGGCCAGGTTTAGAGATAGGATATATGTGTCAGATAACATTGAGCTCAAGAAGGTGATCTTGAGGGAGTTTCATGCAAAACCATATTCAGGTCACCTAGGCTATCAAAAGACATTGACGCAGTGAAGAAGTTTTATTATTGGCCAAATCTGAAGAGACATAGCAAAGTTTGTGGCTAGGTGCTTGGATTGTTAGTAGGTGAAGGCAGAGTGTAAGCATCCAGGTGGACTGCTACTACCAATTGTGATTCCATAATGGAAATGGGAGGTCATTTCCATGGATTTTATCATAGGATTTCCTAGGATAGTGAGACAGCATGATTCCATCATGGTAGTGATGGACAGGTTGACAAAGGTAGTGCACTTCATTCCAGTGAATTCTACATTCTCAGCTAGTGATGTAGCACAGGTCTTCATCAGGGACATGGTCAGATTGCATGGAGTTCCGAAGAAGATTGTGTCAGACAAAGATGCAAAGTTCACTTCCAAGTTTTGGAAGGAGTTATTGTAGGTTTGGGCACAGAGTTTGCCTTCATTACATCTTATCATCCACGGACAGATGGACAGACTGAGAGGGTCAACAAGATATTGGAGGACATTTTGAGGATGTGAGTGATGCATCAACAACAAAAGTGGGAAGAGTATCTTCCAATGGTAGAGTTTGCTTACAACAATGGCTATCAAGAATCTTTGAAGATGATTTTGTTTGAGGCGTTGTATGGTCGGAGTTGCAATACTCCCATCAGTTGGAGTGATCCAGTTAACAGGGTGTTGCTTGGACCATATATGTTGGTAGACATGGAGTAGGAAATGCAGGTAATCAAGAAGAATTTGAAAACAACACAGGATAGGTAGAAGAGCTATGCAAATCGGAACAGGTTGTTTAAGGAGTTCCAGGTTGGGGAACATGTGTACTTGCACATCAAACCAAAGAAGAGCTCCTTGTGGATTGGATCATGTGCCAAGCTGGTACCCCAGTTTTGTGGACCTTTCAGGATCATTGAGAGGGTTGGGCCAGTAGCCTATCAACTTGCACTGCCTATGATAGTGAAATTCCATGATTTTTTCCATTTGTCCTTGCTTAAGAAATATGTTAATGATGTTGATCATGTGATTGACTGGTATGTATTGTAGGTGGAGTATTGCAAGTGGAGCTATATGGAAAATTCCATGCGAAGCCCTAATGTATATTGTAGAAAAAGGTTATCATGCTCCAGAACCAATAAATCGAGCAGGTTAAGGTGCAGTTGAAGCAATTTGGGCCTGATCAAGCTACATGGGAGATGGTGGATCAGATGTGGTATATGTATCCTTCAATGTTTGTCGGTTGAGGCAAAGTAGTTTTGGTATGATGTTTGATAGATGTTTTAGCATATGTGTTGCTATGAAACTGGCTCACAAAAAGATAGAAAAGATAGATCAACGCCTTAGAATTCAGCCTCTTCAAGTTGGCAACCTCCTTTACATTACACAAATGAATGATTCTCTGATAATTCAAATGAAAAATCCTCCTTTCTATATATAGGAGTCTAAGGAGTCACAGTATAACCCAGCTAACCTAACAATAATAATATAAAGGCACAAAAATAACAATAGAGGGATTCTATAGGGCATAGTAATAACAATATGGGGGCAATAGGGGCACAAAAATATTAATAAGGGATATAACTACAATAGTAATGGGGTAATCACTGGTATTATAGGGACCTAACATGCCCCTCTCCTTCAAAAAAGTGTTTTCCTCAACGCTTGAGTAGTTCTGGATGCTTCTGTATAAAATTCTCATCCTCCCATGTGGAATCTTCAACGGATAAGTTCTTCCACTTGATGAGATACTCCGAAATTGATCGATTTCATAGCTATCGAGTTCTTGTTTCTGTGACTGCTTCTGGTTCCAATATAATTTTTCCTTCCTCGTCAAGTTCTAGCAATATTGTTTGAACTGGAAGCTTGTCGCCTATAACCTTCTTTAAACATGAAACATGGAAAATTGGGTGCACTCGAGAAGCTGTAGGAAGCTCCAATTTGTATGCCATAGCAACAATCTTTTGCAACACCTTGTATTTACCATAATACTTTGGTGATAATTTATTATCTTTCTTAGCTTGCTTGAGGGACATTTGTTTATATGGTTGTAGCCGTAGGAATACCCAATCACCTACATCAAAACTTCTTTCACTGCAATGTTGATCTGCCTATTGTTTCATTCTATTTTGCGCCAACACGAGGTTATCCTTTAAGAGTTGGAGGACTTGTTGTTGATACTTGATGTGATGTTCCACTGCTTGAACCTTAGAATTTTCTCTTAAATATGTTGTGTTGGATGGTGGCTGATATCCATAAAGTGCCATAAATGGGGTCATTTTTGTTGATGTATGGAAGGAAGTGTTATACCACCATTCAGCCATAGGCAACCATTTGACCCATTGTGTATGTTTATCAGATACAAAGCAACTAAGATATCCTTCCAAACATTTGTTTACTATCCCAGTTTTCCCATCAGATTGAGGATGATAAGATGAGCTATGAGCTAACTGAGTACCGAGACAAGAAAATAATTTTGTCCAAAAATTTCCGGTGAAAATGGGATCTTTGTCACTTACAAAAATCTTTGGGTTTCCATGTAGCTTTTGAATTATTTCCATAAATGCAATAGAAATTGTATTGGCTTTAAATGGATGTGATAATGCACAAAAATGTGCATACTTGGTAAGTCTGTCAACTACCACCATGATTACACTCTTTCCCCCAGACTTGTGTAAACCTATGATAAAATCCATTGAAACCTCCTCCCAACGTTGGCTTGGAATGGATAAAGGTTGTAATAGACCTGGGGTCTTAATTGTTTCAACTTTATTTTGTTGGCAAACCAAATATTCTGCCACAAACTTTTGAATATCCGATTTAAGGCCACCCCAAAAAAATTCCTTCTTAACCCTGTGGTAAGTTTCTAAAATCCTGAGTGCCCTCCTAAGGGAGAAGTGTGCAATTCCATAAGAATATTTTGTTTGAGTTGGGATTGCTTACAGAGGTATAAGCGATATTTGTACCATAACGAATCATGTTGCCAGCTAAATGTATCAGATGTACTGGAATCTTGTTGTAACTTTTGAATAAGTGTCCACACTTCTTCATCATTCTTCCACTCCTCCCTTGCTTTGTTTATCCAATCTAGTTGGATAATAGAAATGGCACACAACAATGCTTCCACATCCTCATCCTTTCTTGAGAGTGCATATGCCACCACATTTTGCTTCCCTTTTTTTGTAGATGATTTCAAAGTCATAACCCAACATCTTTGTGACCCACTTTTGTTGCTCTTCAGAGGATAATTTTTGTTCTAAAAAGTATTTAAGGCTATCATGATCTGTTTTTACCTTGAAGTGTCTTCCCATTAGGTAGGGTCGCCATTTCTTAAGTGCATGTAGTATTGCCAACATTTCCTTCTCATAAATAGCTTTTTGTAAAAACTTTCCCTTGATTGGACGACATTCAAAAGCAATGGGTCTTTCATCTTGCATTAAAACAACACCAATTCCATTTCCTGAAGCATCACATTCCACAATAATGGTTTTTGTGAAGTCCGGTGTAGCTAAGACCAGTGCTTGGCACATTGCCTCTTTAAGATGTTTGAAGGCCTTTGTTGCTTCTGGAGTCCATGAAAATGCATCTTTCTTCAATAATGTTGTTAGAGGTGCTACTATTCTCCCATAATTCTTAACAAACTTGCGATAATACCCTTCAACCCGAGAAATCCTCGCAGATGCTTTATGGATGTGGGGATTTTCCATTCCTTAATGGCTTTAATTTTGCTAGGGTCTACCTTAACTCCTTCATGAGATACAATATGACCCAGATATTCCACCTCTTGTACTCCAAAGAAACATTTGGATCTTTTTGCATATAATTGTTTCTCCTCCAATAGTTGTAGCACCCTGTCAAAATGTTCAACATGATCCTTCCAAGACTTGCTGTAGATTAATATATCATCAAAAAATACTAACACAAATTTTCTAAGGGTTTGAAAATGGAATTCATCAAACCTTGAAATGTAGAAGGTGCATTGGTAAGGCCAAAAGGCATGACCAAAAATTCATAATGACCCTCATGAGTTCTAAATGCTGTTTTCGGAATGTCTTTAGTCTTCATTCTGATTTGATGATATCCTGAACGAAGATCCAACTTGGTGAAGTAAATTGATCCATGCAATTCATCCAATAATTCATCAATGACGGGAATGGGAAACTTATCTTTAATAGTGAGCTTGTTGAGTTCCCTATAATCTGGACACATGCGCCATGATCCATCCTTCTTGTGCACCAATACTACTGGAGCAGAGAAAGAACTTTGACTAGGTTGAATTATACCAGCCTCTAGAATTTCTGCAACCATACATTCAATTTCACTCTTTTGGGCATAGGGATATCTGTACGGCCTGATGTTTGGAGGAACACTTCCTAGAATCAGATGAATAGCATGATCATGATCACGAATAGGTGGGAGACCTTTGGGAGTCTCAAATACCTTGGAATGATTGTCCAAGACTTTTTGGAGATCTGGAGAAATAGATGATTTCGATGTGGAAACATCTAGCGAACATAATTGTGCAATTACACCTCTTTGTTCCTTTTGTAGAAGCTTTGTCATACCGTTAGAGCTGATTATCTTTTCCAGTTTCCCTATAATACCCCTTAATTCAACTTCCTTTCCTTTCGTAGAAAATTTCATGAAAATTTCTTGAAAATTAAAAGCTATTGTACCCAAGGATTGTAGCCATTGGACTCCTAGTACAACATCAGCAAGTCCCATTAGAATGGAAAGCATTGGGCTAGTCAATACATATTCTCCCATGGATAGCTTGATATTATGGCACTTTCCAGAGCAATTTATTGTTCCTCCATTTGCAACCATCACTTGACACTCTAGTGCTGGATATAGGAAGCAATTCAATTCTTTTGCTACCATACAATGAATAAAATTGTGGGTACTTCCTAAATCAATCAACACTATTACCTTTTTCTTCTTGATTTGTCCTTCTATCTTGATGGTTTGAGGAGTGGTAATTCCCGCCAATGCATTACAAGATATGGTCAGATTCATTTCTTCTTTATCTAGGCTTTGTTCCTAGAGTATATCCTCTTCTTTTGAGCTTTCTTGCTCCTTTTCTTCTTCCTCTTCACAATCTATGTAGAATAATTTCTTCTCAACACACTTATGACCTTTAGTGTATTTGCTATCACAACTGTAACAAAGCCCTTTTGCTCTTTTTTCTTCCAGTTGTTGTGGTGTCAAACTTATAGTTTGTGGAAGACTAGGGGCAACAACACTTCCATCTTTATAGTTGTGAGTGGTATGCTTCCTGGTTGCCATAATTTTGCTTTCCATTTTTCTTGCTAACCTGAATGCCTTCTCTAATGAATCAGGTTCCCAAAGGCAAACATCATGTTGGATATTATCCTTTAAAATCCCTATGAACACATCAATCCTATGCTCCTCTGGAATATTTTTTACCCTTATGTTCAATTTTTGGAACTCTTCAATGTGCTCCATTATTCAACCCTTTTGTTTGAGACTTATCAATTGGCTAAAAAAAGTGTTGCTTTTTGTATCCTCACAATGTGCTGTCAATTCTTTCGTAAAAATTGCCCAAGTGATAATTTGTTTACGAGAGAAAAGCCATTGATACCATACAAACTGATTTGGTTCCAAATATAAAGTTGCAATACGTACGTTTTGTGTGTTTTGCACATTATTGGGATCGAAAAATTGCTCCATCTGTAATATCCATGTTGCGGGATCCTTGCCATCAAACTTCCTCATATCGATTTTTCGAATATGGTGGGTCTTCGATCCAACATTAGAGTCTACAAAATCATGATTAACATTTCTTTTGTTTGCATCATGAGTTTCCTTTACTACCCTTTCACCATTAGTAAGTATTTCTTGTAGAAAATTTGTCAAATCTGTCTTCAAATCTACCATGTCTTTCTTCAAACCTGTTTTCAAATCTGCCATGTCTCTCTTCAAATCTGTCTTCAAATCTAACTTCAAATCATCCATCTTAGCTTCCACGCCATTCATATTAGCTTCCATGCCCTTTATCTAAGATTCCACGCCGTTTATATTAGCTTCTGTTAGCTTTTGTGAGAGTGACATTTGTTCCACTTGGTCTTGTAATTTTGATATATCATGTAGCATTTCTTCCTCTTCTTCATGTGTCATGCTAGAGATTTCAGGTTGCTTACTAGGTGTTTGCATTTTCTTTCCTCGGGGCATCAATTACCGATAATAATTCTCTACTATGCCCTTTGAATTCCTTCAAAATAATTTTTCAAACCAAGCTTAAGCAAAAATTTTAAAAAAATCTACACAACTTTTTTCACTTTGTAGGAGCTCGATATTTCCTCTGATGTATCTCTGTAATTTCGGATCATCCAGTTCTAAAATTGTGACCTACAGCAGCCCTTTGTGTCCTCTTTCCAATTGCACCAGTCTTATCCAAATTGGATTCTCCAAGGAAGAGTTATGCCAAATCTCCCACAGTGACCTGATTATAGACTAGTTCAATAGAGCGAACTCGTACGACATGCCACGTGTCCCTGTTTCGACCTTTGGCTCTGAAAAATATATACAAGAAGCTACAGTCCATCCTCTTTCTATAACTTCTTACGAAACTTCAATCCGATGCTCAGAGAGAAAGTTATGACGATTTTCCCCAGGTCACCTATTTGGAATGTAATTTAGGAGTCTGCAAAAAGACCAACTTCCTCAGATCATATCTTTGCAAATATAGCACGAAAAGCTCTGAAATTCGGACCTAAGGTTTAGTGTTATTTCGTCTCAAATGGGTTTTTTTTCACTTCTGAAACATCACAGAAAAAAAAATAAAAAATAAATAAATAAATAAATAAAAATAAATAAATAAATAAAATAAATAAATAAAAATAAAATAAAAATAAAAATAAATAAAATAAAAAATAAAAAAAATAAAAAATAAAATAAAATTATAGCGAAAATGCCACAATGACCTATTTGGAGCAGCAAAACCCTAGAATCCAAAGCTCTGATACCAAATGCTATGAAACCAGCTCACAAAAAGATAGAAAAGATAGATCAACACCTTAGAATTCAACCTCTTCGAGGGGGCAACCTCCTTTAAATTACACAAATGAATGATTCTCTAATGATTCAAATGACAAAACCTTCTTTCTATATATAGGAGTCTAAGGAGTCACAATATAACCGAGCCGACCTAACAATAATAATATAAAGGCACAAAAATAACAATAGAGGGATTCTATGGGGCACAGTAATAACAATATGGGGACAACAAGGGAACAACAATATTAATAAGGGATATAACTACAATAGTAATGGGGTAATCACTAGTATTATAAGGACCTAACAAGTTTGGGTGATGTTTTGATATATGTACATATGTATATGGATGTAAATACCACCATGAGATATGTTATAAATCTCCAATAAGCGGTATGGGTGTCATGTTATTATGGTTATCATGTTGTTATGTTCTCATGTTGGTTTTATTTTCAACGGGGTGATCATTGTAAATACTGCATAGAGCTATGTTATAAAGCTCCATGGGCACTATGTTTTCTTTTCAGCAGTTTTGTTGAGGTATAGGTGTGGTTGAACACCAATGATGGTGTCCCCCAAGGGGGAGGGTTTTGTAACATCCCTGGTGAAAATTCCATATAATAAAAGTTAATAAAGGAAAAATAATAACCACGGTTGGTGGGACACTTATTCCAGTTTGAATGTTCAGAAAAACATCCTAGTGGGTGTTCATTTGGTTTATTATGGCTAAGGAAATTGGCAAACGAAATGTCTAAGGCTTTGGAAAGGAAAATTGGCATTTTTGGCACATTTATTTATGAAAATAATGGAAATTAGGAGAAAAGGGAGGTGAAAGGTCATAGGTTTCATGTGAGGAAAATGAAGGAAAATAATGGAAAATGAAGAAAAGAGAGGCCTAATTAATAAAAAGGCTTCTAAGGATCAGTTTGTAACCTTTTTTCAGTTCAGTTTTGGAGCTCTCTCTCTCTCTCTCTCTCTCTCTCTCTCTCTCTCTCTCAGACACTTAGAGTTTCTTGGAGCACTTTGGAATTGGATCAAGAAAGGAAAAGAAGGCAAGAGGAAGGAAGGAGAAAGAAAGGAAGAGCAGGATCAAGCAGCTACAGCAAGATTCTTTGCAGGTATTGATTTTCATGTGTGTTTTCCTTGCTAGATTTGGCATGCATGGTATTGCATGTGGTTCTTTGTTCTTTTGGCATGGGCTTTTCCAGGTGTGACAGTGCTTTGAGCCTAGCCTTTCCATTTCCAAATAACCATGGTGTGATGGGGTTTTGTTGTAGCGGCTACAACCACCCTCCAAAATTTTGCCTTAGCTCATTTTGGAGCCTTCCTACCAACCTTTCATAGCACCTTGTCTTGCTTCATCAAGTACACAAGCTCATGTTTTTTCATGCAAAAAGGCAACCTATCGAGCATAGCTTGATGCATTCCCCTCACAGGATGTTCACCCGGACTTGGTCCAGTTGCAGGCTGAGCAGCTTCCCCAAGAAAATTGTGCATTTCTAGAGGGAAACCAGCCTTCCCTCCAGAAATTGCGCAATTCTATCTAGCAGCCTGCTGGGCTCCAAAATTGTGCAATTCTACCAGCCAACACTCCCAGCAGAAATTGTGAAAATTTCCCCAGCAGGGCTACTCAGCCAAGAATTTGCGCAAATCTAGGTAGTAGTCAGCTACTCTGCCCAGAAATTGTGAAAACCTCTTGGGCATTCAGTCCAGCTCCCAGCCAGAAATGTGCATTTTTCTCAAGCAGTTGAGTAGCTGCATGCATGAGAATTTTGGTTGACTAGTTCCACCTGGGACCAAGGAAACTTGACTTGCATACATGCATGACTTTCTCTTCTCGGAATAGCAAAAGGCATCCCATGATTCAAGGAGCTATCTTTAGTAGCCGGAGGTTACATGCAAAGCTATTTTAGAAACTTCCCTCCAAGTGTCACTTTTTCCTAGATTTGTGGCATGCAAGCCCAAACTTATTTATTCAAGGCATCATAGCTCATTCTTTCACATCGATATTGGATCTCTAACATCTTACAACACATCCAGGACTCTTCGACACATCCGTCTTAGCTATTCATGGGTAAGTGGCCTCAACTTGTCTTTTTCAACATTTTTGTCATGTTTTGTGTATTCACTTGTGTGAGTGTTGTTTTCTTGATTTCTTTGAACACTTGCTGTCATTTACATGTATACTAGCTTTTCCTAGCTCTGTTTCAGTTTTTGTTTCTATCTCATTGCTGTCGCATGCATGAAACTGTTTTACACGAGCGTTCGCCGAACTGGCGAACCGCTTCACCCACATGCATGTTGATCTGTTTGTTGAATCTTTCATTCATGTTTTGCATGCACTGTTAATCACTTCTCCTATCACGTAGTGTCACCATGAATTCGCTGTCTTATTTTCTTTCAGTTTCCCTTTAGCGAGTCGAGCCAACCTTGCCTCGGACTCTGCCTTCACTAAGACTTCATTGCGCAAACTGGGGAAGGAAGGCTCTGCCTTCCTCTTCGGAAATGAACATTTTTTCCCAGGACTACCCTCCAAGACTGTTTTGCACATTTCTGAGGGGTAGTGACTTCTGGCCTAGAAAGTTGTGCAATGTAATCCCTGAGCCTACAGTCACACCCAACTGGAATTGCGCATTGCGCAATCCTAGCAGCCAGCAGCCATCCTAGATTGCGCATTGCGCAATCCCAGCAACCAGCAGCCAGCCTAGATTGCGCATTGTGCAGATCCAGTAGCCAGTCCTACCTCCCAGACATCCTAGACTACCTTTTTCTCAGTTCTGGCAACTAGTCACCCAGCCTCCCAGAAGAAATTGCGCAATCTTGCCCATCAGTTTCCCAGGTATGTGTTGTGTCATTCCCCGAAGTTGCTTTGTTTTCACTGACAGATTTCTTTCCATGCATGTTGCTTGTCTCCAGATATTTTAGGTGTTCATCTGTCTCAATGGCTTCCAAGAGAACAGGATCTCAGGACACTGATGGAAATGCAGCTGGAGCAGCAGCTGAGCAAGTGTCCTCTAGTCTGTCGATCTACGAAGATACAAAGTTGTATCTAGACAAGGACATCAAACTGAAGTGGCAAGAGGTCAATGAAACATTTGTAGGCACTTTTGGGGAACACATCAAAGCTTATTAGGTGTACGTAAACATTCACAAGTCCGTCCTATACCGGATTGCATGCATATATCTCGTGTTCCCATGCATGGACATGATACACTGGATCATCTCTCACACTGATCCTGAGACGATGACCTTCAACAGTGTTAGTGGGATGAAGCTTGCGACCTTTTGGGAAAGAGATTATGATGATATGTATCAGATGTCAGAGCTTGTAACCATCATGGAGACTCCGTTCAGCTTACCCAACAACAGTGCTAACTCCAAATACATTCTAAAGAATTGGGTAAAGGAGTCAGCTCAATTTAGGTTGACACCCAACCAGGTCTACAAGACAAAGATGCTGACGAAGGCGCACCAATAATTGATCATATTTTCTTGTCGACTGTATGGCCAAGCAAGCACAGAAACCTTCCCACAGAGTTGGGTGGTTGCACTGGACCAATTGGCTAGAGAAGGAAAACCATGTAACTGGTCTAGCAAATGTAATAGTATAGTAGTTGTTTGAAGAAAAATGTAAAAGTATGGTAATTGTTTGAAGAAAATGTTATTTTTTTGGATGGGATAGTATTTTAGCATGATAATATGGATGTAGTTGATTTATGCCTATTTGCATGCAAATAATTTGAAGAGATGCATGTAAGGAATTTGAAAGGTTGCATGCAAGGAATTTGAAAAGTTGCATGTAAGGAAATGGAAAAGTGGCATGTTTTTAGTTATTATGTTACAAGTGGAATAAGTGAAATGTTTTGACTTAATCTCATACAAAATGTATGAGAAATAAAAATAAATTTCTTTTCAAGTGTGGTTAAATTTAGTAGAGCTTTGGAGATCCCATTTCCATAATTAGACATTGGAGATCGGGCCATTAAAGTAGCTTCCTCCTTCTACCTTAGTTTGGAACATGGATAGTAAGGGGGTATGCTTATAGGTTGTTAGTATTGGTGATTGTTGATTTCAAAGTAATCAACATGATGTATTGATTTCTGGAACATGTGTCTGACTGTGTATGAATTATATGTCACTTACATATTGATTTCATGATACCTACTTACATCCTCGTATGTTAGGTTACTTTTTTTAATATTTTGATTACATGTATCAGTATTGTAGGCTGATTAAAAGAATTTATCACTTATGTTTGACTAAACTGGTTTATACGTAAGTTTATTTGATTTGGCATTGTTTATGCATATTGTTGGTTTCATGTGACAATGTGTGCAATGGAGTAATGGTTGTTGTTATGCATGTATGGTCGTGGCTATGATTATGCATGTATAGTAGGTCAAACATGCCTTGTGAAGTCAGTGTATGCAATTTAGGTCATCATGATGTTATTGGTTGTTATGATGGTAATGAGCTAGTTGAGATAGAGCAAGGGATGTAGATCATCATAATGAGGTTGCATCATTAGACTTTGGGATAAGAGAGGATCGTCATACATGTAGTGTATGTTTGGCATACATGTATATAAGTTAAGGATTATTATATGCATTAGGGTTATATGCATTAGGTTTATGAACATGTATTTGATGTTATGGTTACATTCACGATAGATGTTAGATGATTAGTGTGGTTATATGCACATGTGTCAGATAGTCAAGAATGATAATAACATGTAGTTGTATTCATTGCTATTGTTGTTTTATATTAGATAACCTGATGATTATGTTGTATGTTGTTGATGAGTATGATATATATCTTATTGTTGTTATATGCTATTAACTTGATGATTAGGGTCATTTCATTGAGATATTGATGTTATAATTCAGATTGGTCATATGCATGATGGTTATGTTCATTGCCTTGAAGATCTTGATGTTATATGTATTGTGTTAACCTGGTTTGACCTATGTATATGGTTATGGTTGCGATATTCAGGTATGAACTGACATATTTGTGATATGGTGTCATACTAGTCTAGACTGATGTGTGAATGATAATTGTGTATGAGTTTACGATGTGAACGTGTTAGCTAGATATTGTTATGGATATCATGCTCTTATGAGTGCTTGAGCTAATGTGTTGTACAGTTATATCGTGCTAACTAGATTGATTGTGCAGACAAGATCACCTCCCCTGAGATATATTAAGGTATCAGTTGCTTATGTCATATATTTGGTGCTTGACTGTTGATTATGTCATCTAGTTGATTTATTTAACATGGTATGTTTGCAAGTGGTTGAATGATTGATGAATTGATTAATATGAGTATGTGTTCAAATGATTTTGTTTTAAGATGATTGTACTAACATGTATGTGTTGAGACAGTTGATATGTACTTGAATGTAGTTGATAGTTGTAGTATTATGACTGATGACTATGAGTTGACTATGGATTATGACATGATTGTTAGTCTTGGTAACAGTTGATTTCAAATTAATAGATATGATTGTCTTCATATTTGGAACATGTGGTTGATATGTGTGAGCAGTTGCAGGGTAACATGCTTGGTATTAGCATGACAAGCTAATAGTTGATGTGTATATATAACTAACAGTTGGGTGGTGTGACAGCATATAGTAAGCCTTGATTCCAACAAGGTAAAAAGGTAAAAGAAAGGAATTGGGAAAGAATTCATTTGGCTATGTTTGGAAACCCTAATTTCGAATGAATGAGTGCTTTGCACACATGAAGTCTTCTTAACCTTTATTTTGTCTGACATTATGTGGATATGTGCTATATTCATGAACATGTACTTGACAGGTATATTAGCTAGCCTTTCACTACAAGTGGATCTGTTAAAGGATTGGAGTCCCTTTAGAGATGGCGTGGATGTGTTCAGTTGCAAGAAACGTGCTTGGCACAACAAGATGAGGTAACTGGTGTATTGCTATGTTTATTTATGCACTAACAGTTAATATGTGTTAATGAAAGCATGATGTAGGGAATTGCATGGCAAGAGAGGTTGCCATGAAATCTTGAAGAAGGCTTGGGTTGAGATTTCCCTGGGAACCATGGGGATTGAATCATGGTGTTTGTTGTTAGTCTTGTGCTTTTAGTCTTTTATGAATTGTTGAGCTTGATTTGCAGCTTTGTTTATGTCTAGTGTATGGCCATACCACTTTGTTTATAGAGTCATGTTGTTATTGTTTTTTATAGTGTTCTTCTTGTTTTTTTCTTGTCTTGTCTTTATGTTTTGAGTCTTGGGAATTGGTTGGGAAAGAGGAAAGTTGATGGAAATCTGGAGTGATGTGTGGTACGCAACCGATGATATAAGACCCAGATGAAGATCTCTACATGAGTAAGTGCAACGGAAGGTAAGACTATAAAAATTGGCTGGACTGGTCGGGTCCATTGTGCTAAATGGATAGTAGTAGCACGGACACAAGAAATGTAACCAAAAAAGGTAAAGTAAATGGATCAGAGGTGTCATATTCCTTGGCTATGTTTGAAACTGTTGTTCTCAATGTTGCACATGCGTTGCATGAATAAGGGAATTTCTCTTAACCTAGACCTTATGTTATCTGGTAATTATTTTATGGTCATGATTATGTTGAAATTTATATATGTATAAATGTATGAAAGTATGTATGATCTGAAATCACCCATAAATGACCTCAGAGAATTAATGAAGGTATTACAGACTCATGTGCTAGGGTGTGCCTATGTTATTTTATGCAACAAATCGATAAGACTGCGAAATACACAGACACTGAAACACTAAGAGAAACACAGTAAGCAAACACATAAACACAACAAGTTTAATAAGAAGTTCACCCAATCCTCCTGGGCTACGTCTCTTGGTCCAGCCTTCAGTGGTGTTCTTTCTATTATGTCTTAAAGCAAAGTTTTTACAATAATGAGCTCAATTTGATTCTCACTTAACAGATGATGATCAATAGGATTGTACTTGAATCCCCCAAGCCTCTAGAGTACACAGACTCCCCTTACTGAATCTCAACCTCAACTGGTCTCAATGGTATGAGTCCAATTTGGCACTCAATACCTGACAGGTATACACAAAAGAGTTTCTTAAACCTCTCAAGCCTTCTCTGGAGTTCACAGACTCTCAGACTCTCTCTGTCTCTGTCTGGCTCGATGTTGCCTTTGCTCTGCAGGTCAGCTCGACTTCTCTGTTCTCTGCAATTCACTTCTCTCTTGCCTCTCGACTTTCTGTTTCTCCCTTTTCTGCTCACTTTACTCTTTGTCTATGCATGGCTTAAAGCCAATCTGCTCCCTGACTGTTCGTTTCCGCTTCGCGGCTCTCTGGATCTCCTGCCTCTGTTTGCTTGAATTCCCCTGCTCTGCGTCATCATCACTGTGTAACGCTTCACAGAGAGGTGGCCACCTGTTTCCTCATGAACTGAGTGTCAATTCCCTTTGAACGGTCATTATTTCCGTTGCTCCAAGATTACCCGCGAAACTAATTCCTCTGCCAACTCATCGGTCATGCCGGACCTCAAATATTATATGACTCAGCCTATTTCCCCGTCGAATCCTGTCATCCATCGGATCATTTCTCTGTTGTTGATCTGGAACCTCTAGATCCTCCGGTCTCCATCCATATTGGGTGGGTAAGTAGCATGACCTTTACCCATCTGATGTGAGCAATTTTATCTCTCATTCGCCAGACGCGTGTTACCCAATGTATGGCATCGGGCGGGACTTGGTCGAACCCACTTACCGCTTGAAGCCCTTCCGATATCCTACTGGTTTTAGCATGGGACCCGCCTTCTGACGGAATCACCGATTTCCATACGGTTTTGTGCTTTCCTCATGACCGAGCTCTTGGGGGCTTTCCTTCACTGAGGGGGATGCCCTGCGATATGCGATTAGCACTAATCGTGTATCAGAAACTACCTCTGTTTTTGGATTTGACCTCTCGTTTGTCAATTTGTGCCAACACGCGGTCACCATGGGCCAACGGTCTACGTGCTTTGACCAAGGGTCCTCGTATTCAATGCTGACCACAAATTGCCATTGTTTAGAGGTTATTTATGATAAGCTTGATATCCATAAGACTTTGAAGCTTGACATAATTTGAAATAGTCATGAAAACTTAGAGAATGTTTAAGGATCCAATTGGATCACAACCTTCCCACTGAAAAAGCTTTTGGACCACCAAAAGTTGGTTTTCAAGCATCGACTAAGTGAGGGTATAGCTATCTCATTTGTCCGATCTCTATCCAATTTGCACTGCTTGGCTTTGAACCCTTGAGTCCAATCTTGAGGTACTCAACATCTCCCCTGCACGTCGTCCTCACCTTCCTGTCCAGAACTGTATCTTCTTTTAATTCATTGAGATATTCAGGTAATAGATCATCAATAGAAGGAAATTGACTCTTCTCTTCGGGATCTTCAATTAATGAAGGTTCAAATAGTCTCAAGCTATCTGCATTAACGACTGAGTAGATGTGCATGTAAGCTGGTAAATCAAGGCGAAAAGAATTCTCACCAATTTTCTCAAGTATCTTGAAAGGTCCATACCTTATTGGCTTTAGATTTTTACCTTCACCTTGCATTCTGTCTTTGTTGATATACAGCCAGACTTGATCACCAACTTGGAAACTATGCTCCATCCAATGCTTGTCATGCCTTGCCTTGTATTTGGCTTGGCTCTTTTCTAGCTGTTCATGTACTGCCTGGTGAATCTCTTGGATTTGTTCAATGAACTTGGTTGCCTTGTCCACATCACTGTGTCCATCAACTATTATGTCTTTACCAAAGACAAAATCCAAGGGAGACCTTGGTGTGAAACCAAAACAGGTCTCAAAAGGAGATCTCTATGTAGAAGAATGTTTTGCTCGGTTGTAAGCATGTTGCACATAACACAAATGTTCATCCCAAAGTTTGGGATGCTTGTTGCAATAACCTCTGAGAAACTCACTGTCATGTTGACCACTTCTATTTGGCCATCTATCTGTGGATGAAAGGCTATGCTTTTCTTCAGTTTGGTGTCCATCAGTTCCCACAGACTCGACCAAAGCTTCCCAACAAACCGGGAGTCTCGATTAAATACAATGGAAGTGGGTAATCCAAAATGAACCCATACATGCTGAAAGAACAACTTTGTAGTTTGTTCAGCTATAATCTATTTATTACAAGGTATAAAAATACACATTTTGCTGAACCTATCCAAAACAACATATAAATAGTCATGACCTTTCCTAGATTTAGGTAGTCCTCCAACAAAGTCCATGGAAACACTTTCCCAAGGATGAGAAGGAACTGGTAGTGGAGTGTACAAGCCTAGTTTTCTATTGGGATTTCTTTTAGCACACATGGTACAACCTCTTACATATCTAGAAGCTGTCTCATTCATTTTTGGCCAATAACAAAAACTTTGTAGTTGTGCAACTGTTTTACTTACACCAAAGTGACCTGATATTAGAGAAGTGTGTGCTTCTTGAATTATCTTTACTCTTTCAGTTTGTGGAATGCATAGCTTCCCACAATGATACAACAGTTGGTCCTTAATATGATAATCCATTTCTTCTACTCGTTTTCCTTGACTTAAAGTTGCATACACATCTTTAAAATCTATATCTTGAGCATATTGTTCAATGTAGCTCTCATGCAATACTTAATTATGCTTAGGTATAGTAGATGCATTTATAATTGGTCTAGATAACATATCTGCAACTTTATTGTGTATGCCTCTTTTATATCTGATGACTAAATGAAATTGTTGTAGAAAACCCATCCATATATAGTGTCTTGATTGTTGCAACTTAGCTTGGGAGTGTAGATATTAAAGTGGTTGATGATCAGTATGTATAACTGTCTCTTTGCCCATTAAGTAAGGTTTCCACTTTTTCACATTCTGTACTAATGCATACAATTCTTTATCACATGTGGGATAGTTAACTACTGCAGAATTAAATGTCTCAGAATAATAACATATGGGTTTACCGTGTTGTATCAACACTGCTCCCATGGCATAGAAACTGGCATCTGTTTGGATCTCAAATGGTCTTTGAAGATCGGGCAGTGCTAGTACTGGTGTTGTACTAATCTTTTCTTTCAAGGTGTCGAAGGCTTTCTGTTGTTTGCCTCCCCACTGAAACACCTTGTTTAATCCTGTTAAAGCATGTAAGGGAGCTGCAATTAAGGAAAAGTTAGAAATGAACTTTCTCCAATATTGTGCTGCTCCTAATAAGCTTCTAACTTTTGTAGTAGAATTGGGTTTAGGCCAGTTAACAATGAGTACAACTTTAGAGGGATCTATCTTTAATTCCCCACCCCCTACTATATGTCCCAAATAATTCAAATATGTTTTGCCAAATTCACATTTTGAGAATTTAACATAAATTTTTTCTCTTTTCAAAATATATAGTGTCTGCTTAACATGCTTTAAATGTTCTTCCCATGTTTTTCTAAATATAAGAATGTCATCCAGATATACAATAACAAAATCCTCAAGAAAAGGTCTAAGTACATCATTCATTATTCTCATGAAAGTAGCAGGAGCAATAGTTAAGCCAAAAGGCATAACCAGCCACTCATACAATCCCTGCTTCATTTTGAAAGCAGTCTTCCATGCATCTTGCTCTGCAACTCTAACCTAATGATATCCACTATGCAAGTCTAACTTGGAAAAATAAACAGCTTCTTTCAATTGATCTAATAGATCATCTATGCGAGAAAGAGGATAACGATTTTTTATCGTTATCTTATTCAATGCTCGGTAATCAATGCACATTCTCCACGAGCCATCTTTCTTTCTCACCAAGACAATTGAAGACCCACATGGTGATGTTCTAGGTCTGATGAACCCCTTCTCGAGCAACTCCTGCACCTGCTTCTTGATTTTTCATTCTCTAAAGCGGACAACCTGTACATTCCTATGTTAGGCAATGGAGCATCTTGCTGTAAATTAATATCATGCACTATTTCCTTTTTGGGTGGCAGACCTTTGGGTTCTTGAAACAATACATCATATTCTGAAACAAATTTTTCTAAATCAGCTTGCTATTTAGCAATTTTTTATCGTTATCTTATTCAATGCTCGGTAATCAATGCACATTCGCCACGAGCCATCTTTCTTTCTCACCAAGACAATTGGAGACCCACATGGTGATGTGCTAGGTCTGATGAACCCCTTCTCGAGAAACTCCTGCACCTGCTTCTTGATTTTGCATTCTCTAAAGCGGACAACCTATACATTCTGATGTTAGGCAATGGAGCATCTTGCTGCAAATTAATATCATGCACTATTTCCTTTTTGGGTGGTATACCTTTGGGTTCTTGAAACAATACATCATATTATGAAACATTTTTTTTTAAATCAGCTTGCTATTTAGCATCACAGCCCTCAAATACATTGTCTAGTCACTTGTAGTTGTGCTTTATCACATAACCAACCTAATGGGTATGGCTTCTTGTGAGGTGTAGTTAGTAATCCCAACTTCTTTACAATTTCTTCAGAAATTAAATTTACTTGTGAACCACTATCAAACAAAGTATCAATCTTTTGATGATTTGAAATAACTCGAATATGGAAAAGCTCATGTCTTTTCCTCTCATTTTCTTCATTATTAGTAGATTGTGCAGAATTACTTGTAGATGCTTCAGAATTTTTACCTTTTATACCAGTGGCTGCAATGGTTGTTTCATCTCCTGACTTTGACCCCAAATCTTTTTGAATAACTGTAGCAGTCTTCTTATTTTTTCCCTCGAACTTCTTAGGTCTCAGCTCCAGATGCAGAATCCAACAGTGCTCATCATCATGCCCATCCTTCTTACACTGAGTGCATGAAGACTTGCTTTTCTGTACAGTGTTGGCCTTCCTCTCTTTCCATTTCTATTTTATTTTCTCCTTATTCTTGCTCGCAATGGGTTTGGATGATCCCCCAACTTCCGGGTTCCCATTCTTTCCTCTAGCTTCTAGATGCGTAGCTTGAACAGATACCTCATCTATACTAGTGGGATTAAACATGAGGATAGTGTGCCTCATGTAGCTGTGTAGACCACCTATGTACTTCAACAAAGTCTCAGGTGAGTCTAAAGAAATTCCTAGAATCAAAGCTCTTTTCCTAAATTCGTGAGTGTAACCTTGTACACTTTTCCCTTTCAATTGTCAAAGAGTTTGCCAGCTCATCATGGCTTGTTGCATATAAGCTAGTGGGTAGAACTACTTTTTGATTGCATAAACAAATTCACTCCAGACAGAAAGAATCTTACCATGTTTCTTCATGTCAGCTTGTGTCCTACCTTCCCACCATACCAAGGCAGTGCCTTCAAGGCATAGGCTGGCCAACTGAATCTGACTCTTATCTGAGTCGATACTCTGCACTCTGCAATAAACATCAATATGTCTGATCCAATTTTCCAGCTTCTCTACATTCAACTCTCCATCATATATTGGTAAATCAAATTTAACATCTGTTGGGTTGTGTTATATTCTTTCCACGACTAACCTACGTAGTGAAATAGGGGTTAGAAGGGGGGCGGAGCCCCCCCTTTGTTGAGTCGATTTTGTAGCAAGGGGATCACAGGGGGGCGGAAGCCCCCCTGTCCGGGGGGTTTGAGAGGGGCGGGTAGCCCCCCTCTATGGGGTCTAGGGCAGTGTCCCGGGAAAAAAAAAATTGGACCCTATATTAGGTTGGGCAAACCTACCTATGGTTTTTCGGTCCATGGTTTTGGACGCGATGGTTTTCGGTCCATGGTTTTGGATGCGATGGTTTTCGGTCCATGGTATTGGATTCTTCGGCATGTATAAATATGTATTGTAACATTGAAAGGAACATAATGAAAAATCAAGCTGGTAGTCCTGGTTTTGGGATCCAGGGGAAAATCTCTGTGTATATGTGTTTTATGTGTTATGCTCTCACATTGTTTATTTTCTGTGTTTAAGAATTCTTATGTAGGTAATTTCTGTATGGGGTTAAAGCCTACAATTGGTATCAGAGTTTTTTTGGCTTCAAGGGGACACCTTTGTTGCTGAGGGGTTTCACTCGAGCCTGTGGTAAACCCTGTTCAAGAAATTTAATGGTCAAAGTTTTGAGTTGTGGAAACTCAATATGGAGGATCCATTGGTGGATAAAGGTCAGTGGATCATGGTAGATCCGGGTACTAAACCAACAGGAGTGTCTGATGAAGAATGGAAGAAGTTGGATCGGAAGGCAAAGAGAACAATACGATTGTGTGTCTCGAATTTAGTATTGTTGAATGTATCAGGGGAAGCTACGGCGAAGGCTTTGTGGGACAAGTTAGGGACTTTGTACCAATCTAAGTCTCTGGTGAATAAACTGTTCCTGCGGAAAAAGTTGTATAACCTGAGGATGAAAGAAGGAGACTCAGTGACAGAACATCTAAATTCATTTAATACTGTGGTAAGTCAATTAGCATCTGTTTGATATTAAAATTTCAGATGATGATAAGTGCATCAGTTTGTTGTGTTCTCTACCAGATTCATGGGATAGTCTGGTTATTGCAATAGGTATAAATGCAACTTCCTTGCATTTTGATGAAATAGTCTCATCCTTGCTGATGGAGGAGATGAGATGGAAAAATATGGGGAGCCAGAATGGTGATGCCTTGTCTATATAAGGACGGTCCCATAATAGAAACAAAAATAAGTCATCGAGTGGGAGATCTAAATCTCCAGGAAAACCTGTAAGGGTGGTGTGCTGGAAATGCGGAAAGGAAGGGCACTACAAAAGGGACTATAAATCTAAAGCTCCCGATAAAGGAAAGGGATCTGAGGATGCTCCTTCTGCAGAGGCGAAAACCACCTCAGATGAAGGTGGGGATGTGTACTTGGCTTCTTCAAGTACACATGTAGATCATGAGGCATGGTTTATTGACTCAGGTGCATCCTTTCACTTCACTCCCCATAGAGAGTGGTTTTGCGAGTATGATAAATACGATGGTGGTGATGTCTTCTTAGGGGATGATAGGAAGGCTAGAATTGTTGGTCATGGAAAAGTAAAGTTGAAGTTGCAAGGTGGAAGGGTTATAACACTTCCAAGTGTTCTGCATATTCCTGCATTAGCCAGAAATCTTATTTGGATGATGCAGGTGTAAAAATAGTGTTCGAGAGGGATACCTGCAAGATGGTTCGGGGAGCACTGGTATTGATGTGGGGAGTTCGGATTGGAACTATGTACAAGCTGCAAGGTAGCATGGTTGTTGATGGGTGCAATAGTTCTGTGGTTCCTAAAAGTGGAGCAGAAAATCTAGTGGTCTCTGGAGCGAAGACCATGCTATGGCATCAAAGGCTTGGACATATTGGAGAGAAGGGCCTTTGAATACTTCATGGTAAAGGTATGGTAGAAGGTATGAGTAATAGCTCTCTGGATTTTGATTTTTGTGAAAATTGTGTATATGGGAAGCAGAATTGGGTGAGTTTCCCCTCTGGTGGTAAGAGGACGAAACAGATATTAGAGCTTGTGCACAGTGATGTGTTTGGACTTGTGAAGGTTCCATCACTGGGTAAGTCTGTGTACTATGTATCATTTATAGATGACTTCTCAAGGAATACATGGATATATTTCCTTAAGAAGAAATCTGAAGTCTTTGACAGGTTTAAAGAATTTAAGGTTCTAGTGGAAAACCAGACAGAGAAGAAGATAAAGGTGTTGAGGACAGATAACGGTGGAGAGTTTTACAGTAAGGAATTTGAAGAATTCTGTAAGAAGTGTGGTATAGCATGGCAAAAGAATACTCCATATACACCTCAGCAAAATGGAGTTACAGAAAGAATGAACAATACATTGATGGAAAGGGCAAGAAGCATGCTTAGTGGTGCCGGGTTAGGACAAGAATTCTGGGCAGAGGCAGTGGAGACAACATGTTACCTGGTCAACAGATCACCTTCATTAGCATTGGAGGATAAAACTCCACAAGAGGTATGGACTAGTAAGAAACCCTCTCTTTCACATCTGAGGGTATTTGGATGTGACGCATATGTACATGTTCCAAAGGAGAAACGAACCAAGTTGGATAATAAATCTGAAAAGTTCATCTTTATTGGGTATAAGGATTGTTTAAAGGGTTATAAGCTTTGGAACCCAGCAACAAGGAAGGTTGTGTACAGCCGAGATGTGGTGTTCAGAGAGGTGAAAGATGTTATTAAACATGAATTCCAACCAAAGGAACCTGAGAAGATAGAGTTTGAGCTAAAGGAGGAAGAATCAGACTCTACAACAGAGGAGGAATTAGAAGATGAAGAGCCACAAACTCTAGGTGTAAGAAGATCAGTTCGAGAAAGAAGGCAGCCAGAAAGGTATAGTCCATCTGCTTTCTGTTCAAATTTTTCTTGATCTATTATTGATGAAGATCCCAGAATTGTGAAGGAAGCAATAGATTCAGAGAATGGAAAACTCTGGAAAGAGGCCATGGTTGATGAAATGGCATCTTTGCACAAAAATGAGGCTTGGGATCTGGTGAAGTTGCCAGCTGGAAGGAAACCCATTGGCAACAAATGGGTGTTCAAGAAGAAGACAAATGCAGAAGGAAAGGTGGAGAAATACAAAGCTCGGTTGGTAGCAAAAGGTTATTCCCAGGTGTTGGGAATTGATTTTGGTGATATTTTTCTCCTGTTGCCAAGGTAACTTCTATTAGAGTACTTTTATCTGTTGCTACTACTTTTGATTTTGACGTAAAACAGATGGATGTAAAGACAGCATTTCTTCACAGGGATCTGGAAGAGGAAATCTACATGAAGCAACTTGAAGGCTTTGCGGTGAAGGGTAAGAAAGAACTGGTATGCAAGTTAAAGAAATCTCTGTATGGGTTAAAACAGTCACCAAGGATGTGGTATCAGAAATTTGATACATTTATAAGGGCACTTGGCTTCACCAAAAGCAAAGCAAATCACTGTGTGTATTTTAAATTAATTGGTGACTATGTTATTTATCTAGTCTTGTATATGGATGATATGTTGTTGGTTGGAAATTACAAAGAAATTATCCAAGATTTGAAGACCCGATTGTCCTCAAAATTCTACATGAAAGATCTTGGTGCTGAAAACTATATTTTCGACATGGAAATTAAAATAGATTGGGCAAAGAGGAAGCTCTGGTTAAACCAGAGGAAGTATGTCGAGACAATACTGCAGAGGTTTAATATGTAGGATAATAAACCAGTGAAGGTTCCTATTCCTGTAGGTGTGAGGTTATCTGCTGAACAGTGTCCCAAGACACAAGAAGAGGAAGAGGACATGTCCCGTGTTCCATATGCAAGTGCAGTCGGTAGCCTGATTTATGCAATGGTCTATACTAGACCATACATTGCACATGCAGTGGGAGTATTGAGCAGGTTTATGTCAAAACCAGGAAAGGAGCATTGGACAGTAGTGAAGCAGGTTTTCAGGTATTTGCAGGGCACTAATGATTATGGTTTGTGCTACCAAGGAAGACCAGGATTGGACAGAGTGTTGGATATTCATGGCTTTGTTGATGTAGACTGGGCTGGAGATCTGGATCAGAGAAGATCTACAAGTGGGTATGTGTTTAACCTATTTGGAGGTGCAGTCATTTGGATGAGTAAGAAACAATCTATAGTGGCACTATCAACTACAGAGGCAGAATACATGGCAGCCACTCATGCAAGCAAGGAAAACATTTGGTTGCAGAGATTGTGTTCAAGTATGGGGTTAGTACAGGGAGCTATAAGGATAGACTGTGACAGCCAAAGTGCAATTTTCTTGGCAAAGAACCCTACTTATCATTCAAATACAAAGCAAATTGATGTTCAGTATCACTTTGTGAGGGATATGATAGAAGACAAAAAGGTGTTGCTGGTAAAGGTGGACACTTTGAAGAATACTGCAGATGCATTGACAAAATCTGTGAGCTTTGAGAATTTCTCATGGTGTAGAGAAACAATGGGCGTTTCAAGGCTAGAAAAATGACTAAGCTCTCCTGTGGCCCCCTATGGAAAGAAAACAACAAGTGGGAGAATGTTGGGTTGTGTTATATTCTTTCCACGACTAACCTACCTAGTGAACCGGGGGGTTAGAGGGGCAGCGGAGTCCCCCCTTTGTTGCGCCGATTGTGCAGCGGGGGGGTCACAAGGGGGACGACAGCCCCCCCTGTCCGAGGAGTTTGAGGGGGGCGAGTAGCCCCCCTCTACGAGGTACGGGGCAATGCCCTGGGAAAAGAAAAAATTGGACCCTATATTAGGTTGGGTGAACCTACCTATGGTTTTTTGGTCCATGGTTTTGGAAGCGATGGTTTTCAGTCCATGGTATTGGATGCTTCGGCATGTATAAATATGTATTGTAACATTGAAAGGAACATAATGAAAAATCAAGCTGGTAGTCTCGGTTTTGGGATCCAGGGGAAAATCTCTGTGTATATGTGTTTTATGTGTTATGCTCTCGCATTGTTTATTTTCTGTGTTTAAGAATTTGTATGCAAGTATTTTCTGTACGGGGTTAAAACCTACAACATCTAATTTAATCAAAGATGTCTTCTTTTTATGTTTAGGGCTATTAGGAGGTGTGAGAAAGTTTTATTCTTTCCCTTTGTCTTTTGAGTGGTCATGGAGGAGAGACTCTTCTTCTCCTTTATCTTTGGAGTGTGATGAATCTTCATCTTTACCTTTCTTAAACTCCCTATACATTTCCTCTACCATGGACCTCATGGCTAGGAAACTATCTATAAATTGGGGGTCTGGTCCCAAGGGACTTTCTTTTGACATTTTCTTCTTAGGATAGACTCTACCAATTTCCGGGTTAGTTTCAACCAACTCTCCTTTTCCTAATTTAAGCTTTGATCTAGTTAGCATTCAACAATAAATTCCAACACAAGCTTGTCTAATCTTAACAACCTATAGCTCTCATACCACTTGATCTGAAATCACCCATAAATGACCTCAGATAATTGATGAAGGTATTACAGACTCATGTGCGGGGGTGTGCCTATGTTATTTTACGCAACAGATCGATAAGATTGTGAAATACACAAACACTGAAACAGTAAGAGAAACACAGTAAGCAAACACATAAACACAACAAGTTTAATAAGGAGTTCACCCAATCCTCCTGGGCTATGTCTCCTGGTCCAGCCTTCAATGGTGGCCTTTCTATTGTGTCTTAAAGCAGAGTTTTTACAATAATGAGCTCAATTTGAGTCTCACTTAACAGATGATGATTAGTAGGATTGTACTTGGATCCCCCAAGTCTCTAGAGTACATAGACTCCCCTTACTGAATCTCGACCTCAACTGGTCTTAGTGGTATGAGTCCAATTTGGCACTCAATACCTGACAGGTATACACAGAAGAGTTTCTTGAACCTCTCAAGCTTTCTCTGGAGTTCACAGACTCTCAGACTCTCTCTGTCTCTGTCTGGCTCGATGTTGTGTTTGCTCTGCAGGTCAGCTCGACTTCTCTGTTCTCTGCAATTCACTTCTCTCTTGCCTCTTGGCTTTCTGTTTCTCCCTTTTCTACTCTCTTTACTCTTTGTCTATGCGTGCCTTAAAACCAATCTGCTCCCTAACTATTCATTTCCGCTTCCCAGCTATCTGGATCTCCTGCCTCTATCCACTTGAATTCCCCTACTCTGCATCATCATCACTGTGTAATGCTTCACAGAGTGGTGGCCACCTGTTTCCTCACAAACTGAGTGTCAGTTCTCTTTGAATGGTCATTATTTCCGTTGCTTCAAGATTGCCCGCAAAACTAATTCCTCTGCCAACTCATCGGTCATGCCGGACCTCAAATCTTATATGACTCAGCCTATTTCCCCATCGAATCCGGTCATCCATCAGATCATTTCTCCCCCGTTGATCTGGAGCCTCCAAATCCTCCTGTCTCCGTCCATATCAGCCGGGTAAGTAGCATGATCTTTACCCATCCAATGTGAGCGATTTTCTCTCTCATCCGCAGGACACATGTCACCCAGTGTATGGCATCGGGCGGGACTCTGTCGAACCCGTTTACGCTTGAAGCCCTTTCGATATCCTACTGGTTTTAGCACGGGACCCGCCTTCTGACGGAATCGGCGATTTCTGTACGGCTTTGTGCTTTCCTCATGACCGAGCGCTTGGGGGCTTTCCTTCACAAAGGTGGATGCCCTGTGATACATGATTAGCGCTTTATAGCTAATCACGTATCAGAAACTACCTCTGTATTTGGATTTGACCTCCCGTTTGTCAATTTTTTCCAGCGCGCAGTCACCATGGGCCAACAGCTTGCGCGCTTTGACCGAGGGTCCTCATTGTTCTGTGCTGACCACAAATTGCCATTTTTTAGAGGTTATTTCTGATAAGCTCGATATCCATAAGACTTTGAAGCTTGACATAATTTGAAACAGTCATGAAAACTTAGAGAATGTTTAAGGATCCAATTCGGATCAATTTTGTTGTCTGACAAGATCACGATTGTTTTATGTTAAAGTTTATATATGTATGTATGTATCCATGTATTTATGTTACTATTTGACAAGGTTGTCAAGGATCATTCTTGTGGAGGAATGATTGCCTATACAGGTGAATGGCATGACGAGTTCCTGGCGATGAGGAATCAAGTGGGAAGAGTAGTGTTGTATGAATGTCACATATTCAATACTGGGTATAGATGGTGCTATGTACATGTTGGATATGCGGTATTGTGTACATATTGTACTCTGTGCATGATGGATATGCAGTGTTGTGTGCATATGGTGCTATACGCATGTCGGATATGAAGTGTTGTGTACAAATGATGCTATGTACATGTTGGATATGCAATGCTATGTACAAGTGGTGTTGCATGCATGTGGTACATTGGTACTATGTACACATGGTGTGGTGTGCATGATTGTACAAGTGGTTCTGTGTGTGTGGTGATGTGTACATATTGTACAAGTGGCATTGTGTGCATGTAGTTCTATGTACATGTCGTGCATGTGGCGTTGTGTACATATGGTGTCGCGTACACATCATGCGTGTGGTACTGTGTACATGTGGTATTGTGTACACATTGTACAATGGTGTAGTGTACATGTGGCATTGTGTACACATGGTGCAGGTGGTGCCATGTACATGTGATGTTGTGCACATGTTGTGTAGGTGGTGCAATGTATAGGTGGTATTGTGTACATGTTGTACATATGGTACTGGTGCACATGTGGTATTGTGTGCATGTCATACATGTTGTGTTGAGGGAATCTGGTATTATTTATGTGTATCATGTAGTCATTGTATTGCAGCATGTGTACTCGTTTTGTGGTACTCTATGTAGGTACATGTACTGGGTGGTATTTCACATCGGGTATAGATGGATGCATTGTATTGTATACACTGGGTGTAGGTGTATGTGTTGTATGTCAGGTGTAGATGCATGTATTGCATGGTGTTGTATGTCGTGTGGTTGTATGTGTGTGATGCACACTATGTGTCTATGCACATGGTTGAGGAGAAGGCACTAGGTGTTTGTCAGGTGTAGAAACCAAGCCGGAGTGCGTATGGAATAAAGACGAAGGTAGAAGCTCAGGATTGATGAAAGGATAAGTATCAACATTTTATTTCAGTTTTATTATGCATGTGATTTATGACTATGGTATATGATGATTATATCTGATCTATGATTTTGGTTGATTTATGATTTTGATCTATTATGGTTGTGTTTGAGCTAACCTAATGTGATATATTTATATATGTTGATTTGGTCAAATATGCTAGTTTGACTTGTTGTGACAGGAAGAAAACAGGATTGCAAATGTACCTTATTGACGAGCTACCAATGAGGTATGATGTGAATTTATTTCAATTTATTTCAAATCTAATGGAATTTATGTGCTTGGTACACGAATGCATGAAATGCTTGGTTGGGTGGTCGAAATTGACTGCAAGAATTAGCAGCAGCAGCAAAGGAATTGAAACATGCAGCAGTATGCTAGTAAATCACTTCAGGAGTAGGGCCATTGTGGGACACTGGTACCCAATAATGTCCATTTATTTCCATGAGCATGCTATGACCAATATGATGTGTTGAGCCAGGTATACTCCTTGGTTTTTGTATCTTCTGATGTGAGGAAGCCTTGCCAAGGGATGGACTGCCCAGGATGGGGGTGCCAGCAGAACTTGGAAGGTGAGTGACTGCACGGAAGGGGTGACCGGATTCTTGAGGGACTGTGTAGTAGAGAAGGGAAGGTCACAGATGGATTTTTTTTTGTCATTAGCATTGCCAGATGGAATCAGATTCACATTGGGAGTGTGCCCTGGGACAATGAGCCGGTAATAGTTCGCTGAGAGGACAAGTAGCACAAGATTATAGCGTTGGACATTGGATGCAGATTTGACTTTGGAGTGGATTCTGGACTTCCTCGAAGGAGGTGAATCCTGGTGTTACTTTGAGGGTGGAGGTGTGAGCCTCTCGATTCCCTTATTGATTGATAGGGGCATCGTATCCTTTATTTGTTGGTTAAGAAAATGTGTATATGTGTATATCATTGTAAATACTGTAATGGATTATGTTATAAAGCTCCAATATGTGGTATGGTTTTTATCTGGTCATGTTGTCATGATGTTTTGATTTTGAGCAGGTCATTCATTGTAAATACTGCAACGAGTTGTGTTAAAAATCTCCATGGGTAGTATGTTTTGTTTTCGGTAGTCGTGTTGGTTATAGGTGTCATTGAACACCAAGGACGGTGTTCCCCCAAGGGGGACGCTTCTGTAACCGCCCTGGTGAAAATTCCATGTAAAAATATATAAATACCATGGATGATGGGACACATATTCCAAGATAAATGGTGGGCATGACATCCTAGTGGGTGTTCATTTGATTGTTTATGGTTAAGGAAATTGGAAAAGGCAATGGCTAAGGCATTAAAGAGGCAAAAAGGTATTTTGGCACATTTATTTATGAAAATAATGGAAATTAGGAGAAAAGGAAGGTGAAAGGTCACATTTTGCATATGAGGAGGAAATTGAAGGAAAATAATGGAAAATGAAGAAAATAGAGGCCTCATTAATAAAAAGGTTTATGAGGATCAGTGAGGAAGACTTGGTCATTTTAGCTTTGGACCTCTCTCATTATTCTCTCTCTCTCTCTCATACTCTTGGTTACTTAGAGTTTTCTTGGAGCACTCTTGGAGGGTGTGGCATACCTAGATTGTTGTAGCAAGAAGGAAAAGGAAGAGCAGGAAAGCGTAAGAAGGCATCGGCACCAGCAGCTACATCAAATTTTCTTGCAGGTACCGCGTTGCATGTATGATTTCTTCACTAGTTTTGGCATGCACGGCACATGCATGTGGTTTCTTTGTTATGATCTGTCATTGGCATGGAGGACGGCTGGGATTAACAGTGGATTGCCTAGCCTTTCCATTTCCCAGATAGCCATGGTGATTGTGGGTTTACTTGTATTGCTTTGTTTTGGTTGGTTCTCATGTTTCCTTAGCTTGGGTTGAGTTATTAGTCCTGGAAGCCCTGGTTGAACAAACACTCTGGAAGCCCTGTAACAGATTGGGTTGAGTTACTAGTACTGGAAACCTTGGTTTAACAAATGCTCTGGAAGCCCCTAGTGGGTTGAGTTACTAGTCCTGGAAGCCTTGGTTGGACAAACGCTCTGGAAGCCCTGTATAAGCTGTGGGTTGAGTTACTAGTTTTGGAAGCTTTGGTTGGACAAACACTCTGGAAGCCTTGGAAGGCTTGGATGGAGACCAATCTGATGATGGTTTTTGGTGATTTCCAATTGTGAGGTGGAATCACTGTTTGATGGGTTGAGGTGGGTGGCCTCTGGAAGCCCTGGATGAGTTTTGATTGATGTGTTCTATGAGATCCCATACTCATGCTTGGAATATGGCACATGGGTGATTGGCTGAAGAGAGACTTGGCTCAGCCAATCTATGGTTGGATGGAATGTGGTAGTCCCATCTCCGGTTGGTTCATTGCATTTGTTAATGAAAAAAAAATTAATTCCCTTGATTTTAATGTGCAAATGTACTGATGTATATATGGATTTTGATGGCTGATATGTTTGTATTTTTGTTCCTATTATGTTGTTTATATTCACATTTACCCCGGAGGTTGTTACACTCGAAATGATAGAACGCATGGCCTAGTAACCCCTGAACCAGACTATGGGTTGTGGTAAAGTTGGATTTTGTGTTGCGTCGGTGGGCCTAGGAATCCTCGACCAGTGAATGGAAGGATATATGGTAAAGCCTAGAGGTGGTAGCCCTTGAGTAGGCCTAGGAATCCTTTCTAGTGAATGGTGAGATATATGGTAAAGCCTAGAGGGTGGTGTCTTAGTTTAGGGCCTAGTGATCCCTTGATCGGACTGTGGATTGCGACAAATACTGAGAGACTAGGAGATAGGAAAATTCCTCACGATGTAGGTGGAGAAATCCGATGGCATCCATGCTTATTTTGGCCTAGTGATCTGGTGGAGATCATGGTAAATCATGTTATTACATGTTTATTATGTTGGCCTAGTGATCCGGTATGGATTACGATAAAGCCTTCTTTTGGTTTAGCCTCGGGATGCCCTAGTTGGTTCTTTTGGTTTGAGTCCCACATTCATGCTTGGAATATGGCACGGGGGTGAATGGATGAAGAGACAATTGGCTCAACCATTCTATGGTCGGGTGTAATGTGGTAGCCCCATCCTAGGTTGGATTTTGCATTCATTAATAAGAGGTTCTCTCTTTGATATCTTATGTATAGATGTAATGGTTTATATGTGAAATTTATGGCTGATGTATCCTTGATAATTCTATTTTTATTATGCTAGTTATAAGCATGTATTATGATAGTGATGATGTATGGATTTCCTCATGTTTTGATTTGTAAATCAATGAACAATGTATCTATGACCTAATAGATGCTAATGCATCTAACGATATAAGGGAACAATGCTTCTTAGAAATTCTCAGATAATTATGAGACCCCTATGCTAAAATTTGTTGTTTACACCTATAGATTACATATTTGTGATATGTTTGACGAAATTCCTGTCATGGCTAGTGGGGCTCCAGTGAATCCCTTGTACAAGTAATTGTATTTTTATCATTATTCCCTTGTTATCTTTATGTTCTGAAGGTGTCATTTAGTTTTGGGCAGCGACCTAGGCTCTAGGCCTAAAAATGTGGCTGAAATCCCAGGGACGTTGGCACAACACTTAGCAGAAAATTCCCTGGATGCTGGCATACCATGTTGTGGGAGCATCTAGAGCCTTCTAGATGCATGCATGTCCATATCATGGGAGTGTCCGGGGGTTAATTGGTATAAAAACTCAGTGGGACCTAGGGGCTGGTTACCTGAGAGGTTGGGTTGGTTCCTTGGAGTCTTTTTGTTGATGTGGAAGGTTTTTATGGTGTGTTACCATCGATTCCACTTCCTTAAGGTCGTGCATTTATATCAATTACACGTGTGTTAATCATCCTTCTGGTTTATATGTTTGTTGCATATGCATGGTGTCAGTCATGTTTGTAGTGATGTTTCCATGTGAAAGAAGATGTTGTTGTTGTGAAGTGTTTCATCATGAGTGTATCATTGGTTACATGTTATTTATGCTTTTGTATTGTTAATGTACATTGATATGGTTGTTGTTGTCATGCATGAGGTCATGGTATGTGTAATTGATATGGTCGTGCATTGATGGCTGGACTCTAGCTAGATTGATGTTTATTTGTTGATGCACTTAATTGTTATATGTCTATACATTGTTCTGGTTATATTATCAATGTATTATGTTTATTGTTTGATCTTGCAGATGAGATATCCTCCCCGAATTTTGCTAAGGTACATTGGTTTATTGTGATTTGGCTTAGCTGAAATAATATGCCTTGACTAGCAATATGGTAGACTACAAAGACTCTCCCTATGAGTTAGATGAGTAGCATGGTGTTGGGCACTCTTCGGACTTAGGAGACACATTGAGAAGCTTGAAGGAAGAAATAAGGAGTTTTAAGGCGGACAATGAAAAAATCATGCAGGCACAAGAGAAACAAGTAGAAGTTAATGCAATACTCCTTCAGAAATTGTCAGAATTGCAATGACACGGGCCACTTCGGATTAGCCATGGCTAGGAGGACATAGCTAATGGGGCATATGGAAGTAGGTCTCAAGGTGGTCATAGGTCAGATAGAGATGACACGGTTAGAGATGGAAGTTTGTTGGATACTCCTGATAGGAGAGGTGATGGATACAAGTACTATTCTAGTTTTGGTTCTGATAGGAATCATGATTGTCATCGTTATTATCCTTACATGAGGAGTGATAGGGGATACTTTCCATATTAGTTTAAGAAAGAAAATCCACCTACTTTTGATGGAGACTTGAAGAAACAAGAAGATGTAGAGGCTTGGAAACTTGGGATGAACAAGTTCTTTGAGTTGCATCAGTACATAGATCTTCAACGTGAAGGGTAAAACAGACATCTGGTGGGAACATGTGAAGTGGGTCAGAGAAATTAGGACAGAGGACTTGATTTGGCATGAGTACTTGTCATAAAGGTACTACGAAAGCAAGGCCAAAGAATTCTATGAGCTAAATATGGGATCAATGATAGATGAAGAGTATATGACCAAGTTCCTGGAGCTATTGAGGTATGTATCATATCTTAAAGATGAGAAGGTTAAATTTCATAGATTTTTCAGTGGTTTTCTATTAGAATTTAGAGATCAAATTGAATATGATGAGCCTTCGTAACTTGAGGAAGTTTTGTAAATTGTGAAGGAATTTACAGGGTAAGTTCCTCAAACAGAACACCAAAGGACACCGCTCACAACCAGATCACAGATCAATACACCAGTATTTTGACGTGGTTAAAACCCTCAAGGATGGAAATAGTCCACGGCCTGAGCCAACGCGGCCACTTCAGGCAATTTATTAATAAAAGAATGAAAATTTACATATGCTTCTCTCATAGACGGATTACCCTACAAATGACCCTCCATGCGCTTTAAATAGAAATCATGGACCAATCGGGTGTCAAGCCATGGATCAAGTGTCGGTAATACCGAGGAGAGAATGAACCATCGGATCACTACATATCGTGACCGTCAGATTGTAAGTTACAAAATGTACAAGGTAAGACCAAGTTGTACTTAACTATTTCCTATGTGTCGGAATATCCTAACATCCCCCCTTAAGAACAACTTGGGATAGGATTGAAGGATTTATAAATATGACACAATAGGAGAAGGAAGGAGGCACTAGAGCCTATCCCCCCTTAGTGACAACTTCCTGAACTCCAACCATAAATCGAAGTTTAGTGAACTTCGCCTCTGTGAGAGCCTTTGTAAAGATGTCTGCAACTTGATCATCTGTTGAACAATATTGCACTTCAAGAACATGGTCATGAATGAGCTTTCTGATGAAGTGCATGTGCAGTTCAATGTGTTTGCTGCGCTGATGTTGGACTGGATCTTTGCATAGCTGAATGGCACTTTGATTATCACACCAAAGTGTAGTCGGATGCTGCTGCTGAAAGCCAAACTCTGATAGGATCTGACAAAGCCACAAGGCTTCCTTACTAGCTTCTATGGCACCACGATACTCTGCTTCTGCTGATGAAAGAGAAATGGCACCTTGTTTCTTGCAAGCCCATGTAATAGGTCCTGAACCAAGAGTGAACACATAACCGGCAGTAGACTTCTGATCATCAGGGTCACCAGCCCAATCAGAATCAGTGAAACCAACCAATAGAGGAGCTGCTTCGGCATTGTAATGAATCCCAAACTGAACTGTTCCTCGAACATAATGAAGTATTCTTTTAGCTGCTTTCCAATGACTTTCACGTGGGTTTTGCATAAACCGAGCAACAAGGCCAACAACAAAGGAAAGGTCAGGACGAGTATGAGTTAGATACAAGAGTTTTCCTACAAGTTCACGGTATAATGTAGCATCAACTTCAGGAGAAGTACAAGTGACTGAAAGTTTGACTCCAGATTGGAAGGGAGAAGGGGCTGGCTTACAGTCTTCCATGTGAAAATGGCGTAGAATATCACAGGCATACTTGGACTGGGAAAGGGAAATACCCTCCTTGGATTGCAAGACTTGAAGACCGAGAAAATAATGTAAGTGTCCTAAGTCTGTCATTTCAAATTTCTTTTTAAGGCTGGACTTCACATGGTTTATAAGGTTGGGATCACTACCGGTAAGGATAAGATCATCAACATAAAGAACAAGAATGATAAGAGACTTGCCCACTTTCTTGGTGTAGACAGTATTGTCAGAATGACACCTAGAAAAGCCAGATTCTAAAAGAAAGCTATCCATTTTTGCATACCAAGCTCGAGGAGCTTGCTTGAGACCATAAAGGGATTTTCTTAAGCCGACATACAAGGCTGGAGTCTATTTTTATGAAGCCAATGGGTTGTTCCATGTAGATTTCTTCATGCAAGTCCCCATGCAAGAAGGTAGATTTAACATCCATCTGATGGACTTCCCATTTGAATGAGGCAGCAAGGGAAAGAACAAGGCAGATAGAGTTCATTTTGGCAACAGGGGAGAAGGTTTTAGTGTAGTCAATGCCTTCAACCTGTGAAAAACCTTTAGCAACAAGACGAGCTTTATGTTTATCAACTTTCCCATCTGGTCCATACTTGGTTCTGTAAACCCATTTGCATCTAACAAGTTTTCGTCCCTTTGGTAGAGGAACAAGATCCCATGTATCATTTGCCAATAATGAATGATATTCTTCATTCATAGCTACTTCCCAATCTGGATGGCCTGAAGCTTCTGCAAAGGTGTCAGGATCATAATTTACTGGAGCTTGAGCCAGTAAAGAAGAGGCTCTGTCAAACTGAGAACGTGTGCGTCGCTGATCTGTAGGATCACCGGCAAGATCACCTGCTGCATCTCGAGTAGCACGAACCCATTTTGGAAGTTGAGGAGCTGAAGGAGGATCCTGAGATGGTGGGGGAGGATTGTTATCCTCACTTTCATCATCTGAAGAAGAAATGTTTTCAAAAGTAGAAGAGATAGGGAGAGGTGGCACATCCACCTGACTAGGCTCGCAGGCCGATATATTTTCATCAAATTTTACATCTCCTCTAATGATAACATTTTTGGACTTAAATGGAATAAGTCTATAGCCTTTGACATCTTCAGAATATCCAACAAAAGTACATTTTTCACTCTTAGGTTCTAAAGCTTTATGCTTTTCATCTGGAATATGGGCCCACGCTTCACTTCCAAAAACACGAAAGTGACTTACATCTGGTTTGATTGAGCTCCATGCTTCTTTTGGAGTGATATTCTTTAAAGCCTTAGTAGGAGTGCGATTTATTATGTAATTTGCACAGTTAATTGCTTCTGCCCAAAAACTAAGACCAAGTCCTTTAGATTGTAGCATACAATTAGCCATTTCCTTTAAGGTGCGATTCTTCCTTTCAGCTACACCATTTTGTTGTGGAGTATATGGAACAGTATGTTGCATTTGAATTCCATTCTCAGTGCAAAATTTGATGAATGTGTTTTTAACATATTCTCCGCCATTATCAAATCTTAGCTTAAGAATTTGATGTCCAGATTGTTTTTCAACAAAGGCCTTGAAGGCCAAAAATGTGTTAAATACTTCACTCTTGAGTTTTAAGAAGTATACCCAAGTGCGTCTGGAGAAATCATCAATGAAAGTTAAGAAATACTTGCAGCCAGAGAATGAAACAACTGGAAGTGGACCACATAAATCACTATGCACAAGCTGTAAAGGGGCTGAGGCGTGCTAAGAGGCACGTTTTTCAAAACTGTCCCGATGATGTTTTCCGAGTACACATCCGGAACAAACACCATCTCTGCAAGATACCATAGGAAGACCTGTCACCATATTTTCTTTACATAGATGCTGAAGGGAGCGATAGTTTAAGTGACCAAATCGCTCATGCCAAAGTTTGCTCACTTCATCGTTATGAGCAACAAATATTGAGGGAAGATTTGATGACCCAAAGTTGTGAAACTTATACAACCTTGTAGAATCATCAGCAATGCCAGTAGCTAAAATCTGTTTAGGATCTCTTAGGTCCTTGATTACAACATCATGAGGTGAAAATTCAACGATTTTACCTTCACCTGAATGAGTTATCTGATATACAGATAGAAGGTTGCAGGATAAGGTTGGAACACATAATACATCATTAAACTAGCCATTGTCTAGATGAACAATTCCAGTCCCTACAACACTAAGATATCTATCATCACCAACATATATATTTTTGGTGTTACAATCATTTAAAGAAGAAAACATGGCTTTGTTTTTGGCCATGTGATAAGAAGCTCCAGAATCAATGAGCCATTCATGAGAAGAAGAAGATACATTTAGTGCATAGCCAGACCGAGATGCTTCACAACCACATGCAGAAAGTGCCATTCCTGAAGATGAAGTTGAAGTTGAAGATTTCTCCAAATGGATGTTATGTTTCTTCATCACTGCTTCCAAGGCTTCCATCTTCTTAAAGCATTTGGATTCTAAGTGGCCATCTCGATTACAAAAGTTGCAATGTCTATCAGTCTTCTTCCCTTTGGTTTTATTTTCCTTATCATTTTGTTGAAATGATTTTTCATTTTGAGGCTGAAATTGCTTAGGACCCTTGTTTGGTTTAGGACCATTCTTTTTAGGATATGACTTCTTAGGATTCTTTGAATTTGGTTGCTGCTGGGCGGCTAACGCTTTCTTGGAAGAGTTTCCAAGATTAAGAAGACCAAGGTGTAAGAGTTTTTCTTGTTCTCTTATTAAAGAATCACAAAAAGAGTCAAAGGAAGGGGACTTGTAGTCTGTTCCTTGAGAAATGAAGGCTTCTCTTGTAGAATGGAAGGTGGAAACAAACACAGAGTAGGCTGGTCCTAACTTAGTAAGAATGGAATAGATAAGGTTACTATCTTCTTTCTTAACCTTAACACCTTCCAAGAGATATCTAAGGGTCTTGAACCTGGACAAGAAATCTTCAATGCAAGAAAAATTATTAGGGTCCAATGTAAGCAACTCATTTTCAAGTTGATGGGCTCTAAGTTCATTTTTAATCCCAAAAACTTTATTGATTTGTTTCATTGCTTCATCAGGAGTATCAAGTTCTGCAATATGGAATCTAAGATCTGGAGAAATAGACATCCCTATCAATCCACGTGCTTGATCTTGCCTATTTTCCCATTTAGCAGCCTTATCTTCATTCTGTAGAGACCTTTACTTCTAAGTAAATCCTCAATGTAGGACAACCATTGGAAGTAGTTGGTGCTGTCAAGGGTAGCTTGGTATTGACTTTCCATTTCAATGGAAACTGAAGCTAAAGATGTTGAAATTAAGTGTTCCAATGGATAGATCTCGAGAAATTAGGCTGGTTTAAAAAAAACGGCTCTGAAAACGGCTTCCGGATGAAAAAGTTATGGCTTTTTGAAAAAAAGTTGATGAACTCGCCGACGAAGTGCGGGAATGTGCGGAAATGAAAAAATCCGCCCCCAAAAAATGGAAATTTGAACCCAAGAATTCTACTCTCTTAAAATAGCTTTGAACCAATTGAGCTATACAAAAAATTTGAGAGAGAGAGAGAGAGAGAGGGGTTGATGCTTTGGGTTGCGTGCTTGATTTGAGAAGGCTCTTTTTCCCTACAAAACAAAAAACACAAAACCCAACATGGACATGCAAAGAAAACAAACCTTACAGCTCGAAGTTAGCTTTAGCCGAAAAACTAAATATTTTCAAAAATGAACCTTGCGGCTCAAAGTTAGCTTTAGCCGGAAACTAAATATTTTCCTCAATGTTTCTGATTTTCCAAGATCACCCTAAGGCGCAGGGAAAAGAGCATACGCATGAGAAAAATCCTTCCTTTCTGTTTCTAATTTGCCCAGATCGCACAGAGTCGCAGGGCAAAGAGCATATGCAGAAATGAAAGGTATAGATCCGGTAATAAAAAAAGCTAAATAAACCAAAACCGAAATAAACAGAGAGAAAATAACTGTAAACTGCAAATAAACACTGTATACCTCCAGATCTTAAAAATGACGCAGCTAGGGCTACCGAAAACCTTTTCGCGTGAAACGAAAGGGTTTACTCACTGGAACAAATGCTCCCAACACAACAAAGCAGTCCTCTCGGCCTGAAAGTAGTCATAAACAGTATATCTAGGAAACGACAGTCGGATGCAGTTCTACCGGCTTCAAATTTGGATCACCAACGGAAGCGGCCCTCAAATAGCTCTGATACCATGAAGGAATTTACAGGGTAAGTTCCTTAGATAGAACACCAAAGGACACCACTCACAACCAGATCACAGATCAATACACCAGTATTTTGACGTGGTTAAAACCCTCAAGGAGGGAAACAATCCACGGCCTGAGCCAACGCGGCCACTTTGGGCAATTTATTAATAAAAGAATGAAAATTTACATATGCTTCTCTCATAGACGGATTAACCTACAAATGACCCTCCATGCGCTTTAAATAGAAATCATGGACCAATCGAGTGTGAAGCCATGGATCAAGTGTCGGTAATACCGAGGAGAGAATGAACCGTTGGATCACTACATATCGTGACCGTCGGATTGTAAGTTACAAAATGTACAAGGTAAAGAAACACACTTTACCTAACTCTATACTAGACCAAGTTGTACTTAACTATTTCCTATGTGTCGGAATATCCTAACAAATTGAAGCATTACTATGAAAATTCAAAGCATAAGAATGAATCTCATCAAGGATGGAAAGGGAAGGATAAGGATAAAGGTAAGGGTAAATGGAAGCCGAAAAGAACAAGGCCTTAGAATGTAGAAGAGAAAGAAAATGTGGTGCCGCAAAAGAGGTTCAATGTATCTAGATAGAGACATGGATCATAGAAGAAACATAGGGGTGATGGTACTAGACGGTTGGAGTGTTGGACATGCGGTAAGGAACACCTTAAGAGAGATTTCCCACAAAATCAGGGTGGTAGGCCTCATATATATAGTGCACAGGACACATAGACTTTTGGGGATGTTGGTCAAAGTGTTCCTTGTATCTATGAAGCACTAGATAATAGACAAGCAGACCATCATGAATCTATCATTGAGATGGATGGTAAGCTTTGTGATCAAGTTGCTTTCATTTTGATTGGCCCTGGATCTAATTATAGTTATATTAGTCTTGACTTGGTAGATACATGTGGCTTGAATAAATAATTGCATGAAGAATCTTGGTTAGTGTAGTTGCCTACAGGTACAAATAAAAGAGTGCATCATTGGGTAAGATCTTCTGCATTTGAATTGAATGGCATGTCTACCACAACACATTTGAATGTATTACCATTGGGATCATACAGTATGTTTTTGGGCATGGATTGGTTGTACCTTCATAGGACCAAGGTGGATTGTTATGAAAAATCCATTGAGTGTGTGGATGACAATGGGGAACCAAGAGTCTTACAGGGAAAGAAGAAAGCCACATCAGTTAGGATGGTGACAGCTATGCAGACCAAATGTAGTTGCAGGAAAGGGTGTGTGTTATTTGTAGTGCATATTTATAATGAAAAAGGTAAGAAAGTTAAGGTTGCAGATGTTTTGAGAAGTTACCCAGTTCTATAGCAATTTCCAGATGTGTTTCCCGTGGAGATTTAAGAGTTTTCACCTCACATGGAAGTAGAATTTTCTATTGAGTTAGTGCCAGGGGTAGCTCCAACATCAAAATCACCTTATAGGATGAGTACACCTGAGTTGGTAGAGTTGAATTTGTAGTTGAAATAGATGTTTGACAAGGGATACATTAGGACAAGTGTATCACCTTGGGGCACACTGGTATTGTTTGTGAAGAAGAAAGATGGTACTCTAAGATTATGCATTGACTACAGGAAGTTGAACAAAGTGACCATCAAGAATAGGTATCCATTGTCGAGGATTGATAACATGTTTGATCAGCTGAAGGGAGAAGCAGTGTTCTCGAAGATTGACTTGAGATTCGGATAGAATCAGGTATGCATCAAAGAAGAGGACATTTACAAGACAACTTTTTGGATCCGGTATGGGCATTATGAGTTTATTGTAGTTCCATTCGGATTGATTAATGCTCTAGCTTCATTTATGTGCTTGATGAACAATGTGTTGTGTCCCTATTTGGACAAGTTTTTCATTATGTTCATTGATGAAATATTGGTATATTCTAAAAATGAGGAAGAGCATGTTGAGTATTTGGCAGGAGTGTTGAGGTTATTGAGAAAGCATCAGTTGTATGCTAAGCTCAGCAAGTGCAGTTTCTTTCAGACTGAGGTACATTACTTGGGACATGTTGTCTCCAAGGAGGGCACAACAGTGGATCCAAAGAAGATAAGAGCTATCATGGAGTAGGAAACTCCTAGGAATGTATATGAGGTGAGATATTTCATGGGATTGACAGGTTACTACAGGAGGTTCATTAGGAACTTCTCACAAATTGCTTATCCTATTACATCATTGCAGAGGAAAGGTAAGAAGTTTGAATGGATAGAGGAGTGTGAGGCCAGTTTTGAGAAGCTTAAGCAATTGTTGACACATGTACCAGTGTTAAATATTGTAGATCCAAACAAAGAATTTGTAGTATGTATAGATGCTTGTAAGAGAGGACTTGGTGGAATTCTTATGCATGATGGACAGGTGGTATGTTATGAGTCACGAAAACTGAATGAGCATGATAAAAACTATCCCACACATGATCTTGAGTTGGAAGCAATCATACATGCGTTGAAGATGTGGAGGCACTATCTTCTTGGCAGGAGGTTTTTATTGATGAGTGATCACAGTGGGTTGAGATATTTGTTTGACCAGTCGAATCTGAATGCCAGGCAGGCTAGATGGATGGCCACGATCAATGAGTTTGAATTTGAGATCAAGTACATCAAAGGAAAGGAGAATAGGGTTGCAGATGCTCTTAGCAGGCGGATACAGGTAAATCACATAGCAAATATGAGTTCTTATGGGACAGATCTACAAGATAGTATCTTACAGGAAAATCAACAGGATGTCAGGTATATGGAGATTGTGCATAGGTTGCAGTAGAGTATAGGTATAAGTATAGCTAGTGGTACAAGTATAGGTACAAGTGAAGGTGCATAGGGTGTGGCCTATTGTCTCACAGCATATGCATTGGCCAGGTTTAGAGATAGGATATATGTGTCAGATAACAATGAGTTCATGAAGGTGACCTTAAGGGAGTTTCATGCAAAACTATATTCAGGTGACCTAGGCTATCAAATGACATTGACCGCAGTGAAGAAGTTTTATTATTGGCCAAATCTGAAGAGACATAGCAAAGTTTGTGGCTGGGTTCTTGGATTGTTAGTAGGTGAACGCAGAGTGTAAGCATCCAGGTGGACTGATACTACCAATTGTGATTCCATAATGGAAATGGGAGGTCATTTCCATGGATTTTATCATAGGATTTCCTAGGATAATGAGACAGCGTGATTCCATCATGGTAGTGATGGACATGTTGACAAAGGTAGTGCACTTCATTCCAATGAATTCTACATTCTCAGCTAGTAATGTAGCACAGGTCTTCATCAGGGACATGGTTAGATTACATGGAGTTCCGAAGAAGATTGTGTCAGACAAAGATGCAAAGTTCACTTCCAAGTTTTAGAAGGCGTTATTGTAGGTTTGGGCACAGAGTTTGCCTTCATTACATCTTATCATCCACAAACAGATGGACAAACTGAGAGGGTCAACAAGATATTGGAGGACATTTTGAGGATGTGAGTGATGCATCAACAACAAAAGTAGGAAGAGTATATTCCAATGGTAGAATTTTCTTACAACAATGGCTATCAAGAATCTTTGAAGATGAGTTTGTTTGAGGCTTTGTATGGGCGGATTTGCAATACTCCCATTAGTTGGAGTGATCCAGTTAACAGGGTGTTGCTTGGACCATATATTTTGGTAGACATTGAGTAGCAAATGCAGGTAATCAAGAAGAATTTGAAAACAACACAGTAGGTAGAAGAGCTATGCAAATCGGAACAGGTTGTTTAAGGAGTTGTAGGTTGGGGAACATGTGTACTTGCGCATCAAACCAAAGAAGAGCTCCTTGTGGATTGGATCATGTGCCAAACTGTTACCCCAGTTTTGTGGACCTTTCAGGATCATTGAGAGGGTTGGGCCAGTAGCCTATTAACTTGCACTGCCTCTGACAGTGAAATTCCATGATTTTTTCCATTTTTCCTTGCTTAAGAAATATGTTAATGATGTTGATCATGTGATTGACTGGTCTGTATTATAGGTGGAGTATTGCAGGTGGAGCTATATGGAGAATTCCATACGAAGCCCTAGTGTATATTGTAGAAAAAGGTGATCATGCTCCAAAACCAAGAAATCGAGCAGGTTAAGGTACAATTGAAGCAATTTGGGCCCGATGAAGCTACATGGGAGATGGTGGATCAGATGTGGTCTATGTATCCTTCAATGTTTGTCGGTTGAGGCAAAGTAGTTTTGGTATGATGTTTGGTAGATGTTTTAGCATATGTGTTGCTATGAAACTGGCTCACAAAAAGATAGAAAAGATAGATCAACGCCTTAGAATTCAGCCTCTTCAAGTTGGCAACCTCCTTTACATTACACAAATGAATGATTATCTGATAATTCAAATGAAAAATTCTCCTTTCTATATATAGGAGTCTAAGGAGTCACAGTATAACCCAGCTAACCTAACAATAATAATATAAAGGCACAAAAATAACAATAGAGGGATTCTACGGGGCACAGTAATAACAATATGGGGGAAATAGGGGCACAAAAATATTAATAAGGGATATAACTACAATAGTAATGGGGTAATCACTGGTATTATAGGGACCTAACATGGCCCTCTCCTTCAAAAAAGTGTTTTCCTCAACGCTTGAATAGTTCTGGATGCTTCTGTATAAAATTCTCATCCTCCCATGTGGAATCTTCAACGGATAAGTTCTTCCACTTGATGAGATACTCCGAAATTGATCGATTTCGTAGCTATCGAGTTCTTGTTTCTGTGACTGCTTCTGGTTCCAATATAATTTTTCCTTCCTCGTCAAGTTCTGGCAATATTGTTTGAACTGGAAGCTTGTCACCTATAACCTTCTTTAAACATGAAACATGGAAAATTGGGTGCACTCGAGAAGCTGTAGGAAGCTCCAATTTTTATGCCATAGCACCAATCTTTTGCAACACCTTGTATTTACCATAATACTTTGGTGATAATTTATTATCCTTCTTAGCTTGCTTAAGGGACATTTGTTTATATGGTTGTAGCCGTAGGAATACCCAATCACCTACATCAAAACTTCTTTCACTGCAATGTTGATCTCCCTATTGTTTCATTCTATTTTGCGCCAACACGAGGTTATCCTTTAAGAGTTGGAGGACTTGTTGTTGATGCTTGATGTGATGTTCCACTGCTTGAACCTTAGAATTTTCTCTTAAATATGCTGTGTTGGATGGTGGCTGATATCCATAAAGTGCCATAAATGGGGTCATTTTTGTTGATGTATGGAAGGAAGTGTTATACCACCATTCAGCCATAGGCAACCATTTGACCCATTGTGTCTGTTTATCAGATACAAAGCAACTAAGATATCCTTCCAAACATTTGTTTACTATCCCAGTTTTCCCATCAGATTGAGGATGATAAGATGAGCTATGAGCTAACTGAGTACCGAGACAAGAAAATAATTTTGTCCAAAAATTTCTGGTGAAAATGGGATCTCTGTCACTTACAATAATCTTTGGGTTTCCATGTAGCTTTTGAATTATTTCCAAAAATGCAGTAGAAATTGTACTGGCTTTAAATGGATGTGATAATGCACAAAAGTGTGCATACTTGGTAAGTCTGTCAACTACCCATGATTACACTCTTTCCCCAGACTTGGGTAAACCTGTGATAAAATCCATTGAAACCTCCTCCCAACGTTGGCTTGGAATGGATAAAGGTTGTAATAGACCTAGGGTCTTAATTGTTTCAACTTTATTTTGTTGGCAAACCAAATATTCTGCCACAAACTTTTGAATATCCGATTTAAGGCCACCCCAGAAAAATTCCTTCTTAACCCTGTGGTAAGTTTCTAAAATCCTAAGTGCCCTCCTAAGGGAGAAGTGTGCAATTCCATAAGAATATTTTGTTTGAGTTGGGATTGCTTACAGAGGTATAAGCGATATTTGTACCATAACGAATCATGTTGCCAGCTAAATGTATCAGATGTACTGGAATCTTGTTGTAACTTTTGAATAAGTGTCCACACTTCTTCATCATTCTTCCACTCCTCCCTTGCTTTGTTTATCCAATCTAGTTGGATAATAGAAATGGCACACAACAATGCTTCCACATCCTCATCCTTTCTTGAGAGTGCATATGCCACCACATTTTGCTTCCCTTTTTTGTAGATGATTTCAAAGTCATAACCCAACATCTTTGTGACCCACTTTTGTTGCTCTTCAGAGGATAATTTTTGTTCTAAAAAGTATTTAAGGCTATCATGATCTGTTTTTACCTTGAAGTGTCTTCCCATTAGGTAGGGTCGCCATTTCTTAAGTGCATGTAGTATTGCCAACATTTCCTTCTCATAAATAGCTTTTTGTAAAAACTTTCCCTTGATTGGACGACATTCAAAAGCAATGGGTCTTTCATCTTGCATTAAAACAACACCAATTCCATTTCCTGAAGCATCACATTCCACAATAATGGTTTTTGTGAAGTCCGGTGTAGCTAAGACCAGTGCTTGGCACATTGCCTCTTTAAGATGTTTGAAGGCCTTTGTTGCTTCTGGAGTCCATGAAAATGCATCTTTCTTCAATAATGTTGTTAGAGGTGCTACTATTCTCCCATAATTCTTAACAAACTTGCGATAATACCCTTTCAACCCGAGAAATCCTCGCAGATGCTTTATGGATGTGGGGATTTTCCATTCCTTAATGGCTTTAATTTTGCTAGGGTCTACCTTAACTCCTTCATGAGATACAATATGACCCAGATATTCCACCTCTTGTACTCCAAAGAAACATTTGGATCTTTTTGCATATAATTGTTTCTCCTCCAATAGTTGTAGCACCCTGTCAAAATGTTCAACATGATCCTTCCAAGACTTGTTGTAGATTAATATATCATCAAAAAATACTAACACAAATTTTCTAAGGAAGGGTTTGAAAATGGAATTCATCAAACCTTGAAATGTAGAAGGTGCATTGGTAAGGCCAAAAGGCATGACCAAAAATTCATAATGACCCTCATGAGTTCTAAATGCTGTTTTCGGAATGTCTTTAGTCTTCATTCTGATTTGATGATATCCTGAACGAAGATCCAACTTGGTGAAGTAAATTGATCCATGCAATTCATCCAATAATTCATCAATGACGGGAATGGGAAACTTATCTTTAATAGTGAGCTTGTTGAGTTCCCTATAATCCCGACACATGCGCCATGATCCATCCTTCTTGTGCACCAATACTACTGGAGCAGAGAAAGAACTTTGACTAGGTTGAATTATACCAGCCTCTAGAATTTCTGCAACCATACATTCAATTTCACTCTTTTGGGCATAGGGATATCTGTACGGCCTGATGTTTGGAGGAACACTTCCTAGAATCAGATGAATAGCATGATCATGATCACAAATAGGTGGGAGACCTTTGGGAGTCTCAAATACCTTGGAATGATTGTCCAAGACTTTTTGGAGATCTGGAGAAATAGATGATTTCGATGTGGAAACATCTAGCGAACATAATTGTGCAATTACACCTCTTTGTTCCTTTTGTAGAAGCTTTGTCATACCGTTAGAGCTGATTATCTTTTCCAGTTTCCCTGTAATACCCCTTAATTCAACTTCCTTTCCTTTCGTAGAAAATTTCATGAAAAGTTCTTGAAAATTAAAAGCTATTGTACCCAAGGATTGTAGCCATTGGACTCCTAGTACAACATCAGCAAGTCCCATTGGAATGGAAAGCATTGGGCTAGTCAATACATATTCTCCCATGGATAGCTTGATATTATGGCACTTTCCAGAGCAATTTATTGTTCCTCCATTTGCAACCATCACTTGACACTCTAGTGCTGGATATAGGAAGCAATTCAATTCTTTTGCTACCATACAATGAATAAAATTGTGGGTACTTCCTAAATCAATCAACACTATTACCTTTTTCTTCTTGATTTGTCCTTCTATCTTGATGGTTTGAGGAGTGGTAATTCCCGCCAATGCATTACAAGATATGGTCAGATTCATTTCTTCTTTATCTAGGATTTGTTCCTCGAGTATATCCTCTTCTTTTGAGCTTTCTTGCTCCTTTTCTTCTTCACCTTCACAATCTATGTAGAATACTTTCTTCTCAACACACTTATGACCTTTAGTGTATTTGCTATCACAACTGTAACAAAGCCCTTTTGCTCTTTTTTCTTCCAGTTGTTGTGGTGTCAAACTTATAGTTTGTGGAAGACTAGGGGCAACAACACTTCCATCTTTATAGTTGTGAGTGGTAGGCTTCCTGGTTGCCATAATTTTGCTTTCCATTTTTCTTGCTAACCTGAATGCCTTCTCTAATGAATCAGGTTCCCAAAGGCAAACATCATGTTGGATATTATCCTTTAAAATCCCTATGAACACATCAATCCTATGCTCCTCTGGAATATTTTTTACACTTATGTTCAATTTTTTGAACTCTTCAATGTGCTCCATTATTCAACCCTTTTGTTTGAGACTTATCAATTGGCTAAAAAAAGTGTTTCTTTTTGTATCCTCACAATGTGCTGTCAATTCTTTCGTAAAAATTGCCTAAGTGATAATTTGTTTACGAGAGCAAAGTCATTGATACCATACAAACTGATTTGGTTCCAAATATAAAGTTGCAATACGTACGTTTTGTGTGTTTTGCACATTATTGGGATCGAAAAATTGCTCCATCTGTAATATCCATGTTGCGGGATCCTTGCCATCAAACTTCCTCATATCGATTTTTGGAATATGGTGGGTCTTCGATCCAACATTAGAGTCTACGAAATCATGATTAACATTTATTTTGTTCGCATCATGAGTTTCCTTTACTACCCTTTCACCATTAGTAAGTATTTCTTGTAGAAAATTTGTCAAATCTGTCTTCAAATCTGCCATGTCTGTCTTCAAACCTGTCTTCAAATCTGCCATGTCTCTCTTCAAATCTGTCTTCAAATCTAACTTCAAATCATCCATCTTAGCTTCCACGCCATTCATATTAGCTTCCATGCCCTTTATCTTAGATTCCACGCCGTTTATCTTAGCTTCTGTTAGCTTTTGTGAGAGTGACATTTTTGCACTTGGTCTTGTAATTTTGATATATCATGTAGCATTTCTTCCTCTTCTTCATGTGTCATGCTAGAGATTTCAGGTTGCTTACTAGGTGTTTGCATTTTCTTTCCTCGGGGCATCAATTACCGATAATAATGCTCTACTATGCCCTTTGAATTCCTTCAAAATAATTTTTCAAACCAAGCTTAAGCAAAAATTTAAAAAAAATCTACACAACTTTTTTCACTTTGTAGGAGCTCGATATTGCCTCTGATGTATCTCTGTAATTTCGGATCATCCAGTTCTAAAATTGTGACCTACAGCAGCCCTTTGTGTCCTCTTTCCAATGGCACCAGTCTTATCCAAATTGGATTCTCCAAGGAAGAATTATGCCAAATCTCCCACAGTGACCTGATTATAGACTAGTTCAGTAGAGCGAACTTGTACGACATGCCACGTGTCCCTGTTTCGACCTTTGGCTCTGAAAAATATATACAAGAAACTACAGTCCATCCTCTTTCTATAACTTCTTACGAAACTTCAATCCGATGCTCAGAGAGAAAGTTATGACGATTTTCCCCAGGTCACCTATTTGGAATGTAATTTAGGAGTCTGCAAAAAGACCAACTTCCTCAGATCATATCTTTGCAAATATAGCACGAAAAGCTCTGAAATTCGGACCTAAGGTTTAGTGTTATTTCGTCTCAAAAGGGTTTTTTTTCACTTCTGAAACATCACAGAAAAAATAAATAAATAAATAAATAAAATAAATAAATAAATAAAAATAAAAATAAAAAATAAAAATAAAATAAAAATAAAAATAAAAATAAAAATAAATAAATAAAATAAAAAATAAAAAATAAAAAAAATAAAGAATAAAAAAAAATTATAGCGAAAATGCCACAATGACCTATTTGGAGCAGTGAAACCCTAGAATCCAAAGCTCTGATACCAAATGCTATGAAACCAGCTCACAAAAAGATAGAAAAGATAGATCAACACCTTAGAATTCAACCTCTTCGAGGGGGCAACCTCCTTTACATTACACAAATGAATGATTCTCTAATGATTCAAATGACAAAACCTCCTTTCTATATATAGGAGTCTAAGGAGTCACAATATAACCGAGCCGACCTAACAATAATAATATAAAGGCACAAAAATAACAATAGAGGGATTCTATGGGGCACAGTAATAACAATATGGGGACAACAAGGGAACAACAATATTAATAAGGGATATAACTACAATAGTAATGCGGTAATCACTAGTATTATAAGGACCTAACAAGTTTGGGTGATGTTTTGATATATGTACATATGTATATGGATGTAAATACAACCATGAGCTATGTTATAAATCTCCAACAAGCGGTATGGGTTTCCTGTTATTATGGTTATCATGTTGTTATGTTCTCGTGTTGGTTTTATTTTCAACGGGGTGATTATTGTAAATACTGCATAGAGCTATGTTATAAAGCTCCATGGCCACTATTTTTTCTTTTCAGCAGTTTTGTTGAGGTATAGGTGTGGTTGAACACCAATGATCGTGTCCCCCAAGGGGGAGGGTTTTGTAACATCCCTGGTGAAAATTCCATATAATAAAAGTTAATAAAGGAAAAATAATAACCACGGTTGGTGGGACACTTATTCCAATTTGAATGTTTAGAAAAACATCCTAGTGGGTGTTCATTTGGTTTATTATGGCTAAGGAAATTGGCAAACGAAATGTCTAAGGCTTTGGAAAGGAAAACTGTCATTTTTGGCACATTTATTTATGAAAATAATGGAAATTAGGAGAAAAGGGAGGTGAAAGGCCATAGGTTTCATGTGAGGAAAATGAAGGAAAATAATGGAAAATGAAGAAAAGAGAGGCCTAATTAATAAAAAGACTTCTAAGGATCAGTTTTTAACCCTTTTTCAGTTCAGTTTTGGAGCTCTCTCTCTCTCTCTCAGACACTTAGAGTTTCTTGGAGCACTTTGGAATTGGATCAAGAAAGGAAAAGAAGGCAAGAGGAAGGAAGGAGAAAGAAAGGAAGAGCAGGATCAAGCAGCTACAGCAAGATTCTTTGCAGGTATTGATTTTCATGTGTGTTTTCCTTGCTAGATTTGGCATGCATGGTATTGCATGTGGTTCTTTGTTCTTTTGGCATGGGTTTTTCCAGGTGTGACAGTGCTTTGAGCCTAGCATTTCCATTTCCAAATAGCCATGGTGTGATGGGGTTTTGTTGTAGTGGCTACAACCACCCTCCAAAATTTTGCCTTAGCTCGTTTTGGAGTCTTCCTACCAACCTTTCATAGCACCTTGTCTTGCTTCATCAAGTACACAAGCTTATGTTTTTTCATGCAAAAAGGCAGCCTATCGAGCATAGCTTGATGCATTCTCCTCACAGGATGTTCACCTAGACTTGGTCCAGTTGCAGGCTGAGCAGCTTCCCCAAGAAAATTGTGCATTTCTAGAGGGCAACTAGCATTCCCTCCAGAAATTGCGCAATTCTGTCTGGCAGCCTGCTGGGCTCCAAAATTGTGCAATTCTACCAGCCAACACTCCCAGCAGAAATTGCGAAAATTTCCCCAGCAGGGCTGCTCAGCCTAGAATTTGCGCAAATCTAGGTAGTATTCAGCTACTCTGCCCAGAAATTGTGAAAACCTCTTGGGCAATCAGTGCAACTCCCAACCAGAAATGTGCATTTTTCTCAAGCAGTTGAGTAGTTGCATGCATGATAATTTTGGTTGACCAGTTCCACCTGGGACCAAGGAAACTTGACTTGCATACATGCATGACTTTCTCTTCCCGGAATAGCAAAAGGCATCCCATGATTCAAGGAGCTATCTTTAGTAGCCGGAGGTTACATGCAAAGCTGTTTTAGAAACTTCCCTCCAAGTGTCACTTTTTCCTAGATTTGTGGCATGCAAGCCCAAACTTATTTATTCAAGGCATCATAGCTCATTCTTTCACATCGATATTGTATCTCTAACATCCTACAACACATCCAGGACTCTTCGACACATTCGTCTTAGCTATTCATGGGTAAGTGGCCTCAACTTGTCTTTTTCAGCATTTTTGTCGTGTTTTGTGTATTCACTTGTGTGAGTGTTGTTTTCTTGATTTCTTTGAACACTTGCTGTCATTTACATGTATACTAGCTTTTCCTAGCTCTATTTCAGTTTTTGTTTCTATCTCATTGCTGTCGCATGCATGAAACTGTTTTACACGAGCGTTTGCCGAACTGGCAAACCGCTTCACCCACATGCATGTTGATCTGTTTGTTGAATCTTTCATTCATGTTTTGCATGCACTGTTAATCACTTCTCCTATCACTTAGTGTCACCATGCATTCACTGTCTTATTTTCTTTCAATTTCCCGTCAGCGAGTCGAGCCAACCTTGACTCGGACTCTGCCTTCACTAAGACTGCATTGCGCAAACTGGGGAAGGAAGGCTCTGCCTTCCTCTCCAGAAATGCACATTTTTTCCCAGCACTACCCTCCAGGACTGTTTTGCACATTTCTGAGGGGTAGTGACTTCTGGCCTAGAAAATTGTGCAATGTAATCCCTGAGCCTACAGTCACACCCAACTGGAATTGCGCATTGTGCAATCCTAGCAGCCAGCAACTAGCCTAGATTGCGCATTGCGCAATCCCAGCAACCAGCAGCCAGCCTAGATTGCGCATTGTGCAGATCCAGCAGCCAGTCCTACCTCCCAGACATCCCAGACTACCTTTTTCTCAGTTCTGGCAACTAGTCACCCAGCCTCCCAGAAGAAATTGCGCAATCTTGCCCATCAGTTTCCCAGGTATGTGTTGTGTCATTCCCCGAAGTTGCTTTGTTTTCACTAACAGATTTCTTTCCATGCATGTTGCTTGTCTCCAGAAATTTTAGGCGTTCATCTGTCTCAATGGGTTCCAAGAGAACAGGATCTCATGACACTGATGGAAATGCAGCTGGAACATCAGCTGAGCAAGTGTCCTCTAGTCTGTCGATCTACGAAGATGCAAAGTTGTATCTAGACAAGGACATCAAACTGAAGTCACAAGAGGTCAATGAAACATTTTTAGGCACTTTTGGGGAACACATCAAAGCTTGTTAGGTGTACGTAAGCATTCACAAGTCCGTCCTATACCGGATTGCATGCATATATCTCGTGTTCCCATGCATGGACATGATACACTGGATCATCTCTCACACTGATCCTGAGACGATGACCTTGAGCAGTGTTAGTAGGATGAAGCTTGCGACCTTCTTGGAAAGAGATTATGATGATATGTACCAGATGTTAGAGCTTGTAACCATCATGGAGACTCCGTTCAGCTTACCCAACAACAGTGCTAACTCCAAATACATTCTAAAGAATTGGGTAAAGGAGTCAGCTCAATTTAGGTTGACACCCAACCAGGTCTACAAGACAAAGATGCTGACGAAGGCGCACCAATAATTGATCATATTTTCTTGTCAACTGTATGGCCAAGCAAGCACAGAAACCTTCCCACAGAGTTGGGTGGTTGCACTAGACCAATTGGCTAGAGAAGGAAAACCATGTAACTGGTCTAGCATACTGGCTCGTCAACTAAAGGAGAAAGTAAAGAAGGCTCAACAGTCACCCAGAGGTATGCATGCAGAGATTTACATGTCCGCCTACATCTTAGATGCAGTCTGTGCCTGACAGGAGTTCCCGGGCTTAGAGTGGGCATGGTCACTGACGGAGACTGTTGTGAACACATATTTCAAGTTGTTGTCTGAATGCAGCTTCAAAGGAGTAATCACACGGTTGTCTGATCATTTTGTCACCCCTATGTACAAGATGATATTCGAATAGGATCCACCCTGCATGTCAAAGGAAGCAATGGAGGCATTGATAGGCATTGCAGATTGGTATGCCTCACTGTCCGGCACTTTCATCCAAATGTTCAGTGCGGAGAAGCCTCCACATGTTCTACCAAAGTTTTCCTTGGACGTACTTGTCATGCAGGAAGTAGCCTATCACATCTCGGCAGGATTGATATCTAGACTGTAGCGCAAGAAGAAGGCACCTTGACCCACTCTTCCATTGCAGATTGGGTTATATGAGATTTGTAGTATCAAGCAGGCAGATGTCCAAGTAGAACTGATGAAGAAGTATCCATTCGACCTCCGAAGCTACAATCCGTATGACCCACATTGCATTGTGAAGGATCACTACACGAGATTTCAGTTCAACTGGATCTACGGGGCATTTCATTGGGCCGAGGAGGACCCATGGAGATATTGCTACAGTTTCTCTAGACCCAATGAACCGGTCAGCTTTGCTGTGGAGTGGTTAGCAAAGCAGCGTGAAGATGCAGCATGGAGAGCACCAGCAATAGCAGCAGTGGCAGCAAAGCCAACCATACCAGTGCATGACAAAGGGAAGAGGAAGATTGTTGATCGTATGGAGGAGGAACAAAGCTAAAAGTTTCAAGCAAATCCACTTGTAGAGAAAGCAGTAATGGCTATAGAGGAAAAGAGGCAGCAGCACGACAAGCGAATCACGCGAAGGCAAAAGGATAAGAAGAGAATGGAAGAAGTAGAGAAGGAGTTTCATGAGCTGAGGGAGCAACTCCAAAAGGAACAAGAGCTGTGCAAATAGGAGAGGGAAGTACAGCAACAGCAGTTACAGCAGGGGGCGCAACATGTGCAAACAGATGAAGCAACACCTATACAAGTAGTCGATTCATCTGAATAGCTAGCATCAGGTGAACAGGGTGAACCATTGCAGGGGAAAGAATTTGCTCATGAGATAGAATAGGCACTTCAACAGTTGGATGCAGACATGGAGCAGTAGGAGTTCGAACAGGATACCGACCTCATGCCTCACCACAAAGAGGTCAACTCACCCGCTTCAATGCATCCAGATGATGAGCAAGTCTCGGATGACCAAGGAGGCACTGAGATCCTTGGTGATTAGCCAGAAGAGATGCACAACATCTCATTTGATGAATCCCAACATAGAGTTGTGCATTCTCGCAGAGTGTCAACTCTGGAGGATGAGACATCTCCTGCGCAAGTTGAAGAATGAGTGATCGTGACTGATGTGCACAAACATCCAGTTGCCTTGGACGATGCAACTAGAGTGTATGCCGAAGCCACTAGCTCAAGTGTTCGCTTCCTAATAGCTGAGAATGAGTGAATGGAAAAGGAACTACAAACGACCAAGCAAGGAGGAGACTTGGTGACAATGTCCGCCCGAGCTGAACTGAAGAAGGCAATACTAGATGAAGTATTGTCCCTTGACACAGTTATGCGAGCATTGTACTCCAAGTTTGGTACCATGCACAAGGTAGTTGTCCATCTCAACGGATGGTAGCAGCGATGTGCTAGAAGAGCACGCATCTTGACGAATTTGCATGTTGTTGTTGATGACATGCAAACATGGACGATGAAGTATAAGGGATCCCCACTTCACTTGCCTAAGATGATGAGGGTCAATGCGGTCAAGCTGAAGGCATGTATCTGGAGTTAGATCCGAAATTATGAAGAGCTCCCGCAGTTCATCACTAGCATACAAGCCTCCCATGCATGAGTATTCAAGAGTATGGATGTTGTGGTGCGCACGCATGCAATACCATCAATCGGGACTCTGACCCAAGCGAAGACAAAGAAGCAGGTCTGACTAGAGCTTGACTCATACTTCGACAAGTTGATGCACATCACCACCAGCCCAGACTTACCTATCAGTGCAGACATCATGCACAAGTATGTTGCTGGTCCGACCACATTGAAGATAATGATGTGCATGCTTTCAGACGAGTTGGACAGAGGAGCCCGAGCAGTGTACCCAGATGCTATGGAGGCAAACATCAAGTTTAAGATGGATGTCACCACAGAACACACAGAAACTATCAGAGACTATAGAGCTTGGCATCAATATGTTACTATTGATCAGCATGAGGATGTTGAGCAGTTGGATAGTTGTCTACGTAAGAGTGATGTCTTGTTTGGCTTGCTCAAGCCATTGTGTTCACATGGATGCATGTGCATTGTAATGTTGAGTCATGTCAAGTGTAATTCAAGTGTCAATAGTGGATGTAATAGTCATAGAGTAGGTGAAGAGTCATGAGGGTAGTTGAACAGTCACAAAGGGGAATGTCAAGGGCCACCCCACCCTTTTCTATAAATAGTCCCTCATAACTCATTGTATGGGCTTTTAGTTAGCCAAGCTTCTAATAAGACTATCTTGGAGAAATCTTGGATAGTATTGTAACACACCTTAGCTTCTCCACTGCACAGAGCTAGTTCATCTCTTTGGAGGAGCAGGCAGATGTGGCTGTAACGTTCCACTATTGGGGCTAGTAGGTTTACATGGATGTATTGTATGATTGGGACTTACACTTATTTATATAATAAGAGCCAGCACATTTTCATGCATATGTTGTTATTGTAGTTGGATTGTTCCAATTGCTTAGCAATGTATGTTGTTTAACTTATGTAGTTGTGTATGAACTGCTTTGTATGCAATTATATGAATCTTGTTGCAGATGTGTTGTTGGTTTAACCATCACTTTGGATTGTCGGCTAACCTGCTTTCTAGCTTGTGATGCATCTTCGCACGTGTGTTCCCTTCTCAGCTGAGTACTACTACAATTTTCCAAGGGGCGCACTCATCTTCCCCCCCATGTGTTAGCACCTCTCATTCACCTTCCTTGAATCACTGCAGTGGTCACACCCTTGCTACTGACAGAGTTATCTTACTTGCCTCTGTGCGACATCGCGATCAAGGCATTACCTTACGACCCACTGCTGGGACTCCTACACCAAACAGTCTGAGGTATAATTGGGACTTCTTACTGGGGAGATCCCCTTGACATGTTGGCGGGTCCAGCACCGTCAACAGGTTCTCATGTATTGGTTGAGCAGGATTGTTGGATGGATTCGAGGCTGAGTGAGGTAGATCTCTGAATGATAGAACACATGGCCTAGTAACCCTAAACTGGATTGTGGGTTTTGGTGAAGCTGTATTTTGTGTTGCCCCGGTGGGCCTAGGAATCCTCGACCGGTGAATGGTGGGATATACGGTAAAGCCTAGAGGTTGTTTTCCTTTAGTAGGCCTAGGAATCCTTGTTGGTGAATGGCAGGATATATGGTAAATCCTAGAGGGTGGTGTCTCAGTTTAGGGCCTAGTGATCCCTAGATCAGATTGTGGATTGTGGTAAATCCTGAGAGACTAGGAGATAGGAAAATTCCTCATGGTGTAGGTGGAGAAATCTGGTGGCATCCATGCTTGTTTTGGCCTAGTGATCTAGTGGAGATCATGGTAAAGCCTATTATTACATGTTTATTGTGTTGGCCTAGTGATCTAGGATGGATTACGATAAAGCCTAGTTTTTATTGATGAGGGCGAGGTCGTTTAGCCTCAGGATGCCCTGGTTGGTTCTTTTGGTTTGAGTCACACATTCATGCTTGGAATATGGCACGGGGGTGAATGGCTAAAGAGAGAATTGGCTCAACCATTCTATGGTCGGGTGGAACGTGGTAGTCCCATCCCAGGTTGTATTTTGCATTCATTAATAAGAGGTTCTCTCCTTGATATCTTATGTATAGATGTACTGGTTTATATGTAGAATTTGTGGTTGATATATCCTTGATATTTCTATTGTTATTATGTTGGTTATAAGCATGTATTATGCCAGTGATGATATATGGATTTCCTCATGTTTTTATTTGTAAATGAATGAACAATGTATCTATGACCTAATAGATGATAATGCAGCTAATGATATAAGGGAACAAAGCTTCTTAACAATTCTCAGATAAGTATGAGACCCTTATGCTTAAATATGTTGTTTACACCTTTAGATTACATATTTGTGATATGTTTGACGAAATTCCTGCCATGGCTAGTGGAGGTCCAGTCAAGCCCTTGTATAATTAATTGTATTTGTATCATTATTCCCTTGTTATCTTTTTGTTTTGAAGGTTTCATTTAGTTCTGGGCAGTGACCTGGGCTATGGGCCTAAAAAAGTGGCTCAAATCCCAGGGACGTTGACACAACACTAAGCAAAAAAGTCCCTGGATGCTGGCATACCCTGCTGTGGGAGCGTCCAGAGCCTTCTGGATGCATGCATGCCCATATCATGGGAGCGTCCGGGGGTTAATTGGTCTAAAAACTTAGTGGGACCTAGGGGTTGGTTACCTGAGAGGTTGGGTTGGTTCTTGGGAGTCTTGTTGCTGATGTGGAAGGTCTGTATGGTGTGTTTTCATCGATTCCACTTCCTTAAGGTACGCTAGGAGTTTGAATCCCATCATAGTAGCCTCTCGTCACATGTTTACCCCGGTTGGCCGGTTAATTGGGTATATTTGGGAGGAGGGTGTTACAGAGAGTCTATTTAGAGTCATGTAGAGTGGTTCCTAAATTTTAGGGGGTTAGGTTGAGTTCTTTTGAGTTGTAATTATTTAATTCAGTTTAACTAAGTTAAATTCAATTAAACTAGTTCCAACTGATGGAGGAATTAGTGGAGAGATCCAATAGTGGGGTGTAACCTACAGTAGTGGGTTGTAATCAAAAATGCTCAGCCAGTAAACTGAATATTTACTCGTAATTAACTCATGCATGTCAGATCAGAGAAAGACCTAGTTCAGATTGGAGTTCAGGGACAATGTACTATCAGTTGTATAATCATTTGAATTATATAGGTAGAGCAGGCAATCAGAGGAAGGCCTATGATGGATTGCACAGTTATGGATGAGGAATATCCCAATTAAATATGGGCTAATTCCTTAGGAAAGTGCACAAGGAAATAGGATCTTGGCAGGCAGTATATTTGGCTAAGTATTGGATGGAGCTTGTTTGTGAAGCAGTGGGATAGAATGAGACTGTGTAGAGGTTTCTCAGGCTTGAGAAAATAATTATAATCTTCTCATGTTTTTTTATTAATGAAATATATAGATAGCAGGGGTTTTTAGCTGTGGCTTTCCCTAGAAAATTATTATGTTATGTGTGATTGAATTCTTTCTCTTTTATGCTTCATGATTTCATTGATCGTTTATTGTTTCCGCTCATTAGTAGAGTAGAATCAAGTCAATTGTTTTAGCATATTACAATTTGCAGTTTGAATCTACAAGGAATTTTTACATGGTAACAGAGTTGAAATCACTATAGAAGAGGAGAATAAGATTTTGTCTTTTGTAGGAGAAATCGAATTTGCAGCATCATACTTCAGAGCCAGTAGGATGTCGTTCTATAGATTGAGACTCGAATATTCCCTTGAGGGTAGTTCGAACTATATTGCTTGGAAGGATAGGATGGAGGTAGTGTTGGAAGACAACAGGTTGAAGGAATTCATAGATCATGATATCCCGAAGCCTCCAACATCTTATGCTAAGGATCTGGCAGAGTGGAGAAAGTGTGGGGAAAAGGTGAGAAGGATTATCCTAGAAGGAGTTTGAGATAATATTGTCTTGAACCTCCATTGTAAGGAAACTCCATTTGCTATGTGGAAGGCCTTGATAGACCTGTTTCACAACAGCAGTGACCATAGGAATCTGGCACTGAAGGACAAGCTTAGAAAGATCAAGATGGAGAAGGGCAACTCAATACTAAAGTACTTGACCAAGTTCACCCAATGTCAAGATGAGCTTGGAAGTGTTTGTGTTACTATTGTTGAAGAATATCTGGTGATCCTAACACTTCTGGGACATCCCAAGAGCTTTCACAACTACTAGGACTCAGTTAATGGGAGGGAGAAGCTACCAGAGTGGGAGCAATTGTGGTTTGACTTGGTAGAAGAAGAGATTTGATGGAGCACCAGATATGGATCCTCATCCAAGCATGATTATGAGGAGAATTGTGCCTTAGCTGGAAAGGCAAAGAAAGGGAAGGGTAATTCATCCCATTCCAAATCAAATTCCAGTGAGGGTGACAAGAAGAAGTACATGTCGAAGATTAAAAATTTTCACTATCATGAGCTAGGACATGTTGGGTGTGTGTTATATTCTTTCCACAACTAGCCCCAGACGTGAAGCTGGGGGGTTAGAGGGGGGGCGACCAGTCCCCCCTTTGTTGTGTCGGGCGATGCGGGGACACCGCGGGAAAAAAGAAAATGGACCTTATATTAGGTTGTCGAACCTACCTATGGTTTTGTGCATGGATTTCGCACATGGTTTTGGGCATGATGGTTTTCTGACCATGGTATTTTGTAGATCCATTCAAGGGAACTGTGGTTATGTTCTAATCCATGGTTAATAAATTAGGGTTTATGGATGCTTCATCATGTATATATATGTATTGTAACATTGAAAGGAATATAATGAAAAATCAATCTGGTAGTCCCAGTTTTGGGATCCAGGGGAAAATATCTGTGTATATTTGTTTTATGTTTTATCCTCTTGCCATCATTTATTTTATGATTTTAAGAATTCGTTTGCAGGTAGTTTTTGTACAGGGTTAAAACCTACATTTGGTATCAGAGTTGTTTCAGCTTCAAGGGGACGCCTTTGCTGCTGAGGGGTTTTTTTCCCGGGCCTGTGTTAGACCCTGTTCAGTGGGAGATCTGCGGGATCAATTCTTGCGGTGAAAGAAGATGGCGAGCAGTGGAAATATAGAGATCAATATATTTAATGGTCAGAGTTTTGAGTTGTGGAAACTCAAGATGGAGGATCTTCTAGTGGATAAAGATCAATGGATCGTGGTAGATCCGGGTACTAAACCAACGTCAATGTCCGATGAAGACTGGAAGAAGTTGGATCGGAAAGAAAAGAGCACAATACAGTTATGTATCTCAGATTCAGTATTGTTGAATCTATCAGGGGAAGCTTTGGTGAAGGCTTTGTGGGAAAAGTTAGGGACTTTGTACCAATCTAAGTCTCTGGTGAATAAATTGTTCCTACAAAAAAAGTTGTATAACCTAAGAATGAAGGATGGAGACTCGGTGATAGAGCATCTGAACACCTTTAATTCTGTGGTAAGCCGGTTGTTATCTGTTGATATTAAAATATCAGAATGTGTTCTCTACTAGATTTTTAGGATAGTCTGGTTGCTGCAATAGGTAGCAATACAACTACCTTGCAGTTTGATGAAATAGTGTCATCCTTGTTGTCAAAGGAGATGAGACGGAAAAATATGGACGGCTAGAATGGTGATGCCTTGTTTGTATGAGGTCGGTCCCGGAACAAAAATAAAAATAATTCCTTGAGTGGGAGATCTAAATCTCCAAGAAAACCTATAAAGGTGTGCTGGAAATGAGGAAAGGAAGGGCACTTCAAAAAGGATTGTAGATCTAAATCTCCTGAGAAAGGAAAGGGATCTGATGATGCTCCTTCTATAGAGGAAAAAACAACCTCAGATGAAGGTGGGGATGTGTACTTGGCTTCTTCTTCAAGTACACATGTAGATCATGAGGCATGCTTGATTGACTGAGGTGCATCCTTTCACTTCACTCCCCATAGGGAGTGGTTCTGCGAGTATGAAAAATATGATGGTGGTGATGTCTTCTTAGGGAATGACAGGAAGGCTAGAATTTTGAGACGCAAAAAAGTAAAGATAAAGTTGCAAGGTGGAAGGATTAGAACACTTCCAAGTGTTCTGCATATTCCTTCATTGGCCAGAAATCTGATTTTTGTAAGAAAGATGGATGATGAGGTGTAAAAACAATGTTCGAGAAAGATACCTGTAAGATGGTTCAAGGAGCACTGGTATTGATGCAAGGAGTTTGGATTGGAACTCTTTACAAGCTTATGGGTAGCATTGTTATTGATGGGTGCAAAATTTTTGTGGTTCCTGAAAGTGGAGCAAAAAATCTAGTGGTCTCTGGAGAAAATACCATGCTATGGCATCAAAGGCTTGGACATATTGGAGAGAAGGGCCTTCAAATACTTCATGGTAATGGTATGGTAGAAATTATGTCTAATTTCTCATGGATTTCGATTTCTATGAACATTATGTATATGGGAAGCAGAATTGGGTGAGTTTCCCCTTTGTTGCTAAGAGGGCGAAAGGGATATTAGAGCTTGTGCACAATGATGTGTTTGGACCTATGTCGGTTCCATCACTAGGTAAGTCTGTGTACTATGTATCATTCATAAATGACTTCTTAAGGAATACATGGATATATTTCCTCATGAAGATATCTGAAGTCTTTGACAAGTTTAAAGAATTTAAGGCTCTAGTGGAAAACCATACAGAGAAGAAGATAAAGGTGTTGAGGACAAATAACGGTGGAGAGTTATGCAAGAATAAATTTGAAGAGTTTTGTAAGAAGTGTTGTATATCATGGTAGAAGACTATTCCATACACACCTCGGCAAAATGGAGTTGCAGAAAGAATGAATAGGATGTTGATGGAAAAGGCAAGAAGCATGCTCAGTGGTGTCGGGTTAGGACAAGAATTATGGGTGGAGGCGGTCGAGACTGCATGTTACCTGGTTAATAGATCACCTTCATCAGCGTTGGATGATAAGTCTCCACATCATGTATGGACTGGTAAGAAACCCTCTATTTCACATTTGAGGGTATTTGGCTGTGATTCATATGTACATGTTCCAAATGAGAAAAGAACCAAGTTAGATAGTAAATATGAAAGGTGCATCTTTATTGGGTATAAGGATGGTTTAAAAGGTTATAAGCTTTAGAACCCAAAAACAAGGAAGGTTGTGTATAGCCGAGATGTGGTGTTTAGAGGTGAAAGATGTTATTAAACATGAAGTCCTACCAAAGGAATCTAAGAAGATAGAGTTTGAGCTAAAGGAGGAAGAATTAGACTCTACAATAGAAGAGGAATCAGAAGATGAAGAGCCACAAACTCCAGCTGTGAAAAGATCAATTCAAGAAAGAAGGCAGCCAGAAAAGTATAGTCCATCTGCTTTCTGTTCAAGTTTTCTTTATCTATTACTGATGATGATCCCATAACTGTTAAGGAGGTAGTAGTTTCAGAGGATGGAAAACTCTAGAAAGTGGCCATGGTTGATGAAATGGCATCTTTGGACAAAAATGAGGCTTGGGATCTGGTAGAGTTGTTGGCTAGAAGGAAACCCATTGGCAGCAAATGAGTGTTTAAGAGGAAGATGAATGCAAAAGGCAAGGTGGAGAAATAAAAAACTTGGTTGGTAGCAAAAGGTTATTTCCTGGTGTCAGGAATTGATTTTGGTGATATTTTTTCTCGTGTTTTCAAGATAGCTTCTATTAGATTATTTTTATCTATTGTTGCTTTTTGGTGACCATGTTATTTATTTATTCTTTTATGCGGATGATATGTTGTTGGTTGTGAATAACAAAGAAATTATCCAGGAATTGAAGACCCAAATGTCCTCCAAATTCGACATGAAAGATCTCAGTGTTGTAAACTATATTTTTGGCATGGAAATTAAACGAGATCGAGAAAATAGGAAGCTCTAGTTAAACCAAAGGAAGAATGTCGAGATAATGTTTCAAAGGTTTAATATGCATGATAGTAAACTAGTGAAGGTTTCTATTCCTGTAGGTGTAAATTTATTTGTTGAACAATGTCCCAAGACACAAGAAGAGGAGGAGGACATGTCTTGTGTTCCATACACAAGTGTAGTCAGTAGCTTGATGTATGCAATGGTCTATACTACACTAGATATGGCACATGTAGTGGGATTATTGAGCATGTTTATGTCAAAACCAGGAAAGGAGCATTGGATAGCAGTGAAGCGGGTTTTCAGGTTGTTAGGTCCCTATAATATTAGTGATCCCCCCATTACTATTGTCGTTGTATCCCTTATTGTTATTATTGTGCCCCTATTGTCACCATTCTGTTATTATTGTGCCCCATATAATCCCTCTATTGTTATTTTTGTGCCTTTAGATTATTATTGTTAGGTCGGCTTGGTTATATTGTGACCCCGTAGACTCCTATATATAGAAAGGAGGTTTTTTTCATTTGAATCATCTAAGAATTGTTCATTCGTGTAATGTATAGGAGGTTTCCCCCTCGAATAGGCTTATTTATAAGGTGTTCATCTATATTTTCTATCTTTTTGTGAGTTGGTTTCGTAACATTTGGTATCAGAGCTTTGGATTCTAGGGTTTCATTGCTCCAAACAGGTCATCGTGCCATCTTTGCTATAACTTTTTTCTGCAACATTTTAGAAGCTAAACAAAAAACCCATTTGGGCTGAAATAGTTATGAACTTCAGGTCCAAATTTTAGAGCTTTTCTCACTATATTTGTGCAGATATGATCTGAGCAAGTTGGCATTTTTGCAGACACCCGAATTACATTCCAAACAGGTGACCTGGGGAAAATCATCATAACTTTTATTTTGAGCATCAGATCGAAATCTCGTAAGAAGTTTCAAAAAGAGGATGGCCTCTAGTTTTCTATGTATTAGTTTTAGGTACTAAGGTCGAAACAGTGACACGTGGCACGTTGTACAAGTTCGCTCTACTGAACTAGTATATAATCAGGTCACCGTGGGAGATTTGGCATAACTCTTCCTTGGAGAATCCAATTTTGATCAGAGTGGTGGCATTGGAAAGAGGATGTACAGGGCTACTACAGGTCACAATTTCAGAACTAGGAGATCCAAAATTATAGAGGTATATCAGATTCAATATCAAGCTCCTACAAGTGAAAAAAGGTGTGTATTTTTTAAATTTTTGCATAAGCTTGGTTTGAAAAATTAGTTTGAAGGAATTCAAAGGGCATAGTGAAGCATTCTTATCGGTAATTGATGCCCTGAAGAAAAAAAATGGAAACACCTAGTAAGCAACCTGAAAGCTCTAGCATGAATCATGAAGAAGAGGAAGAAATGCAACATGATATATCAATATTACGAAACCAAGTGCAAATAATTTCACTTGCACAAAAGGTAACAAAAAATAAGATGGATGGTATAAAGAAAGACATAGAAGCTAAGATGGATGGTTTAAAGAAGGCATAGAAGCTAAGATGAATGACTTGGAAGCTAAGATGGACGGCATGGAAACTAAGATGGATGGCGTGGAAGCTAAGATGGATGGCATGGATGCTAAGATGGACGCTAAGATGAATGGCATGGACGATAAGATGGAAGAATTGAGGATAAATTTGAATAAGTTGCTATAAGAAATGGTCACTAATGGTGAAAGGGTAGTAAAGGAAACTCATGATGAGAACAAAATAAATGTTCATAATGATTTCATAGACTCTAATGTTGGATTGAAGATCCACCATGTTCCAAAAATTGATATGAGGAAGTTTGAAGGCAAGGATCCGAGAACATGGATACTACAGATGGAGCAATTTTTGGATCTGCATAATGTGAAAAACACACAAAAGGTACGTATTGCAACTTTATATTTGGAACCAAATCATTTTGTATGGTATCGATGGCTTTGCTCTGCTATGGGGTAAAATGCATGGTGTAGGTGGAATGAAAACTACCCTCAAAGGCCTTCCCGGGACCTTCAACAGACTGTAAGATTATCTACAGAAGCTACTAAGTTATGCACATGTTCATCTATCAAACATAAATTGACAAGGTATGGAAAGAGGATCACCTTTAGTTCCTTCTAGATTTGTTTGGAGATCTCTATGCGGCAAGAAGAACTCCTTCAAGGCCAGCTCCAAGACAATTCCTGCACAAAGGACAAGGTAAACCAATCACAACATACACTCTTGAAAACTAATGTAAGAATGCATAATAAACATATATTAGTGTATAACTTAACTACTCATCTCGACAAGCATCAGAATGAACAAATCAATGAACAACATTACTAACACTATGGAGTAGGGAACACAACTGCAGTTCTGTATTTATAATGGAAGATTGATTACAACCATCCGTTGTATCAGCCTTCCCTTGCCCCTTCTTCCTCTCTCTCTCTCTCTCCCTCTTTCAGCTCACTTCTTCAAGTGTATGACAATTTCACAACAGCTTAATGGGCTATCCTTCCAAATGCTCTAACCCCTTTCACAATGGCCCTCTCGTTGCTTATGTAGCAATCGAATTAGGGCTGCCAAGCTCCTCCTAGAGTTCATTAGGGAAAAAGCCATGAACCTGCCCTGTTTTCAAGCTTTTTCCCATTTGCCTTCATTCTCAGATTGGAATTTCCCCAAATAATTCGATTTTTGGAGTTTCCTTGCTTTTCTTGAGCAAATTTAGGGATAAATATCTAGATATTTGTGAGCAGATTTGTTGGCTTGACCCACTGAACTTCCCTTAGGTTCACTAATGCTCCCCCTGGTCTAACAACTTGAGTTAGCAGGGTGACTAATGCTCCTCTATGCTTGGTAACAAGCTTTATAAAGCAGGTTAGCAGTGTGCAGAGAGCGTTAGTGTGGAATCAAGGCCTGCAATTGTGGTCTTTGCTTTAGTCATCCTATCTTTCACCTCTGAGTTGATGAGGAGGTCATTTTGTCCTATAACATATGCCCCCTAAAGTATGAGATCAAAGGCAGAGACGATGGCCGAAATACTTTACTAAAACTGTAATTTTTTGTCAAAATTTTGTAGAGAGAGAAGTTTCGAGCGGCAAGGAAAACCTGATACAACACATACATATATATAAACTGCTAAAATCATGTCCTGAGTCGGGCATTCCCATGCTCAGTAGCTATGTCAGAGTAATTTTCTCTTCTGAGATATAACAATGCGGATCTAGTGTCATAATAGATCATCCTGAAATAGTTGTCTCCAAAGAACAATACCCGTAGCTTGGGAGAGGAAACAAGGCTGAATGATGCAAGCCTCTACCCAAGGTATTGATTTTCGCTTCACCGAACAGCATAGATCGATACATGTGATAAGATGTGTTGATGTCGAACATGCACAAAATGATCTGATTACCAGTCAATAATGGACACTGTTAACAGATGCGAGGAAGGCCACCAATAATGGTGATGGTCTCCAAGATGCATAGTGCAAACTAGCGAGTGTGAAAGATTTCTTTGTCATCGAACACTTGTAGAATTGCTTAACCAGGAGCCAATAATGAAAACCCGTGTTCAAACACAAGGTAACCTGCCACTGATGTCTGCAAGTACCAAGGCACTAAATGTGTTTCTGGGTTATCTTCCTAGATAGAGTGTTGAAGTTGATCGCAAGAAACCTGTCGAAAGGTAGGCAATGACATGTCCTACATCAATCGACACGAAACCGGACATGAATGATTTTGTTTTTTGAGGAATCTTTTGAGAATTTGGGTCTAAACAATGGAGGGCATGATGAAAGGATATGTATGATCGGTTGATACAAGAAACAAATGGGAACCCTTGAACAATAGAAGGCATGACAACGGTTTTAACCAGACAACACTAGACTCATGAACACTACAGATTGTTAGGATACGGAGATGAAATTACATCAGGGTATATAGGCTAAAACTAATAGGTTGGTAGGGTTCATATTGAGACGCCATCAAAATGAAGGTTTATTTGAGGGAGTGCCATGTTCAAGGGAACGATTGCTGCCAAACCATGCTTTCAAATATGGAATACAGTTGTATTGTCCACTTTCCCCATATGATTAATTTAATGAGTCCAGATGGGTAAACTCATCGATCTTTTCATGTTTAAAGAGTCTGAAAAGGATCGCAAAAAGAACGACTCTTTGCCCTATCTGATTAGTTTAATGAGTCCAGACAGGCAAACTCGTCGATTTTTTCATGTTTTAAGAGTTTGAAAAGTATCGTAAAAAGAACGACTCTATATCTTGTCTGTGTAATTTAAAGAGTCCAGACTAGACAAATCGGTGGTCTTTTCATGTTTAGAGAGTCTGAAAAGATCGTAAAGCGAGACTCCATGGTGGTCCCTTTGTCATAGTTGTTAACTGGGTGCGACAAAAGGTTAATAGTATACCCAGATCGATTACTTTTCCGTCTTTTAATCTATTGAACCCGGATAAAGAGAAACCTTTTTCCAATAGATGTCAACCTCATTTTGTTATGAGTACGAGGTGACGGACTAAACTCGTGTTTCGTCGTGAATTTTTAATGAGTCACGCGACGACAAACTCAATACCTTCATCAAAAATTTTAATGAGTTAGATGAAGAAAACTCAGGGTATCTTTTTCAGTTTAATGAGCGAGAAAAAGAGGGAAAATAACGGCTCATCCCTTCTTCATAGTTTTACGAGCTCGAAGGAGGGGAAAAACTCGGGGATTTTTCGATTTAAGAGCGAGAAACTGTCCCAAAAAAGAAAGTGCTCTTGCTGCTGCCATCTATTTTTAACGAGCCCAGTAACAAAAACTCGGGATTTTTCAATTTTAACGAGCAAGAAAAAGTACCTAAAAGAATTCTCAGGTTATCTTTAGCAATTTTAACGAGCAGCAAGACATAGCTCAAGATTTTTTTAGTTTAAAGAGCGAGAAAAAAGCGCCTAAAAAGAATGCTCCTTTGGTCTTTTTCAGTTTATGAGCTGGAAAAAGATCAAAAAAGAGTTGCTCAGAGCATTGTTACATGTATTTAATGAGCGTAATGATGAAAACTCAGAGATGTTTATATTTTTTAAAGAGCAATAAAATATCACCAAAAGTGCTCTGACCATCGTCGCAGAGATTTAACGAGCTTAACGATGAAAACTCAGAGATGTTTATATTTTTTAAAGAGCAATAAAATATCCCTAAAAGTGCTCTAACCATCGTCGTACAGATTTAACGAGCGCAATGATGAAAACTCGGAGATGTTTATATTTTTTAAAGAGCAATAAAATATCCCTAAAAGTGCTCTAATTATCATTGCATAGATTTAACGAGCTCAATGATAAAAACTCGGAGATGTTTATATTTTCTAAAGAGCAATAAAATATCTCAAAAAATTACTCTATTCTATTCTTCGTTGTAGTAGTTTAATGAGCCCATAGAAGGAGACTCAAGGTTTTTCAGATTAATGAGCAAGAAAAATACCATAAAAAGAACACTCAATCTTTCTCGATCTCATGCTTGACATTAGAAGGGTCTATGCCATGCATTTCCTCATAAGTCCAAGGAAAAACATCGTGGAAGTCCCTAAACGGGTAGGTGAAGCTCACAATTTCCTCAGGATTATGATTGGCTCCACTCTGCATGTTTTCCACGATCCCTGTCATGACAGAAATGTCGAGGTGCAATGTTTGTGAAATATTGCCCCTATTTCCTTCCGAGTCCAAAATTTGGATAGTCATATACGGTGAGGAAACGATTTCATGTGCATGTGCGTCAGGTGACAGGATTTGAAGAGGCATCATGTCTAAATCAGATGTCGAAACATGATGGTGCGAATTCTCCCAAGGTCGCTCTTCTAAACTTGTGATCTCTCTAATAGCTTCATCCTTAGTTAGGACTTGATTGAGTGGATCAAACGAAGGAGCAGTTATGAGAGGGGAAGTGGTACCGTTAGCCGAAACCAAAGTGACCGGAGATTCGGATGCAATTTGAATGGCTTCGCAGGCCAATTCAGCTGGTGACAACGGCATTTGTTCTCCGTATGTGTCAATGTCTGAAGGAGCTGGTAGGATCCATGGATTGGTCTGTTCATGAGGAATAGATGAAAGCATATTGACCATCTGTGAAACCTTCGGTGGCTGAAGAGGGAAACAACCCATGAGGGAAGAAGCCTTCAGTAGACCGATACCTAAACTGATGTAACTATCAGTTCCACCTCCTACTAGGGGTACGGAGCCACTTGGTAATGGTGAATAATCAGGGGTGTAGAAAGAAAACTGATCTACTGTAATAACCTTTCCATCCAATGGAAATTGGATGATGCGAAAGACAGTAGATATGACGGTCGTCATGGCATATGTCCAACTGCGACCCAGCAACAGATTATAGTCGAGTTTCTTGTCCATGACTTCTACGTCCACCGTTACTGTTTTCCCAGCCAAAGTGATGGGAAAACTAGCTAGGTATCCTTTTGGGATAAAGGTGTGGCCGTCGAAAGCTTTAAGGGAGTTTGATGGCAGGGATAGGGTTGGGGAACCCAGGGCGAGCCAACATGAAGCCGACATGACACAGGTTGAAGCACCTTCGTCGATGACAGTTCTGTGTATACCTTTACCTTTCAAAGTGATATGCACCTGAAATGCAAGCTGGTGGGAAAGGGGAGGTTTACACTTGTCCATGTCGAAAATAGAAAGCATGGAATCCGTAGGGTCAATACCTCCAATAGCCGAAAGCAAAGCTTTCCGTTCGGTGGGGAATGTTTGTAATACTTCGAGCGCCAACATAGTCGACGACGCTTGCGCCAAATCCTCTATGATGTTGTAGTGTTGGGCGGCACGTGCAGATGTATTGTGTGTTGTGCATCGAAGTGCCCCTTTTGGGGGTCAAATTACAAAGTCCTCAACCAGCCTTTCGATATGCAAATCGTTGGGCGGTGATGGGTTTTGACCTAAGGATGGTTTTGTTGCAGGAGCGACAGGAGCTCCATAAGATTTGGCTCTTGTGGTGAGTTCTACCGTTTCAAATGTGAAAATGGTAGAAGATCCTTCACCAGCTGAAGGATGTTGTGAACCATCGTTGCCCCCTGGCGTGGGTTGCTGTTGGTTTGCAATAAGATTTTGCTACTGCTGAGTGGGAAAAGGATTCCTAAGGACAGCGGGGGTCTTACCAATATCCCTTTTGGCAAGGTACTCTATGCATTCTTGAAGACGCGGACAATGCCAGGTTACGTGGTCTTCAGCACAGAGTTTGCAAGGAAATCTGGCAGGTGTATCCTTTTCATCATCAGTAGGCACAGCGGCCTTCTGTTTTGGGTTGGGTTGCTTTGTTGACTGCTCCTCAGAAGGAGCGGTCTTTTTCTTATTCTTCTTGTTCTTGCCACCGGATTTTTGTGTAGACTGCACAGAGTTTATCGTAGTGGTAGGAAGAGCAGTCAATTTGGTGGTAGCAGAAGCATTGGGGTTGCCAGGGGCATTGGGGATTATGTCATAAAGAGTGCCAGACTGTGAATATATCAAATCTAAGTGCTGGGCATGACGTATGGATTGGTCTTCTGTGACCGCACCACCTAGAGTGACATCTCTAGCGATTTGCAGAAGTAACAACCTACAGAACCAGTCTGTTAAGAGAAAGTCTAGGAGGGGAGCTTTGACTAACCTCTGCCTACGTCTCCATTCATGAAATGAAGTGAGGAGCTCTGTCCGAGTCTCATAGCAGATAGGTAGCTAGAAGTGCTTTAGGAATTTCATCGCTAAATTATCGAAGATATTTACTGACGCGCGTGGTAACTCAATATACCACTTTGTTGCATTGCCAATAAGGGTGCGGGGAAAAAGACGTAATCGGATACTATCATCAACCATGGAGTTAGAAACACTCCAAAGATGGTAGGTGGTGATATGGGTGCCCGGATCCTCCCCTTGCTTGCCATCGAACTTGGGAATGTTCGTTGGTATTTTATGCGGGATCGGCGGCCATTGTAAGTTGTGGTAGATGGGGTCGTTTGTCAGCTTGTATAAGTCGGGAATATCCAACGTTGCCAAAAAAGGCAGAGAGTTGGGTGCCCCCGACTCAGACCATGGTGATGATGGATGACCTGAGGAGCTCTGTGCTCCTCCCATCATTTGGTTCCCCATAGTGTACATGGGTTGCATGGTGTAGCAGTTGCTTTGTGGTATGGTGTTGTAGAGTGGATTTCCATGAGGATTTTGATACTAGGGAATGAAATTGCCACCAGTATAAGCGGTGCCCCCTTGACTCATTTCAGTCTGTGAGTAGGGTGCCCCCATGGATTGGTTGGGAACCCCTTGTTGGTTTCCAACCGACATAGAACTAACCATTTGGCTTTGATTGATAGAGGGAACACTCATGTCAATTAGTGACTGTCCATGCATGCCTGAGAACAGAGGGGGAACTGTGACATTCCCCACCGACATGTGCATATTGGGAACCCCCCAAGATATCTGAATCTAGGGGTTGGAACCGTACATTAGCGGCTGACCGTGTTGTTGGTAAATGGGAACCGCACCCATAGTGCCACATTGAGTGTTATATGGAGCACTGTATGTGGCACTTGTCGAAGGTGTGCTTTGTGCCACCAAAGGAGTGGAACCTAACATCTGCTGGGTTCCACTTATAGAGGGTGTTATGTGAGTTTTCATACCTAGGACAAACGGGATAGCGGGATTCCACATTACCGGTGTTGTGATGACCGTCGACTGGGGAAGTGGTAGAGGACCAACAGTGTCTCTAAAATTCCACAACCTGTGAGTCATCAACTGGATAGATGGGAAAGTTCCACCTATTGAAGAAGGAAGTACAGGTACCACGGGAACCATGATGGGGTCCGATGGATTTGTGAGTGAAGTCTTAAAGTGAGGAAGAAATCCTTCCGTGAAGAAATCCTCCGACAAACTGGAATCGTCGGTCGTCCACACAGATCCCATGTGAGATTTAGGAGACTGATTCCTCGAAGATGAGGAATCCGAGTCAGTGGAACTCGGTGGATCTTCCACAATGAGTGGAGGAAGTCCTAACAATCGTCTGGAGTGATGACAAGGGCCGGATGTAGCCACGGTGACTGTTAAGTTTTATCAAATAGATTTTAATGTGATATTCTTTAAAGTCTCAAAAATGATAGCACTCAGGTACCTAAAAATAAAAAATACACTAAATATATCAATCAACAAACAGAGGGAAAGTACCTCGTCTGATAAGCACCGATCACTGGAGATGAAACCCAATATCTCAATGAATAACAGAGAAGGATGGCCAAATGTACGGTTACAGTTACTTTAGAGCTTCACCCGAACCTTAGATTGAGGGGCCAAGTACTCTCGTGAAGACAAGCACCCTCCCAAAAACTGAAGACAAAGTAGATCTGTCCATGTTAGGTACCAGGACAACCCGTCCCAGTCACCTTGTGTAAGTACCTAGAAGTTTTGGCCACTAGAGATACCTCAAATCACAGACATTACCAGGGGGGACATAGTCGTAGACAGCATGTTGTGTGGGCAGGAAACTTGAGTCCTCGACTCAGTTCTGAAATCCTTGAAGGGACCCCCAGTACACAGAATGCACAAAGGATTTGTAAGAGAAGGTGGGCTACATTCAATTACAGTCTGATGTTGTCTCGTATTTCGCTCCGTTGTTAGTGGAGTGGTCCTGGTAATATGAGTGTAGAAGGATTTTTCACTCGTTAACGACACTAGTTTTGGTTTTCAACCTTGGGCAGTTCACTCACATGCTTATCCCAAGGTCCTAGCCTAGCTAATGTTGGTTTGCTCAAAAGAGTAACTGATTGATTCTAATGTAAATTTTAAGTGTACTTGACTATTTGTCTTCGGTAGGGGTATTGACGTATGAATATGGTGAGACTCTTGACTCAATAAATCATGCAGAACAATGCTTTGAAAAAAATTCAATTTCTTATGCAAACAAGTCTTATTCTACATATTCATCTTTTCACATATTCATGGATTCGTCTGTGCATCTAAAGCCATTCAACACTTGCATAACCAAAATATTATTTTCCCAATATTTCCTAACAACTACTAAAAACCAAAATGAAGCAGCTTACAACTATTTCGACAGAAGGATGAATACAATTTATCAGTCTTTCTTTCAAAAAAATTGTATTTTAAGAGAGAAAAACTAAAACATTTTCCTAAAAATAAATTTTCAGGACACCAAATTTGTTAACATAATATAGTTGCAGATCTTACTTTAGCCCATGAGAAAATCCCCCCCCCCCCTTTTGGTCCATAGACTCTTCTGGAAATCATGGAAATGGGAGACTAATGCTCTGTTTCAGTGTAAACAGAGAGTTAGTTGGTCCACTAATGCTCCCTGTACACAAGCACAATGCTTTATAAAGCTCTGTTTAGCCTGGAAACCTGTGTTAGTGAGGGAAATTGCTCAAACAAAGGGCCTTTAGGATTAGTTTCTGAGGAGAATGCAAACTAGTAGGATGTAACAAGATAGTTGGTGGATCATAAAAGGATTTGAAGAAGTAGGAAGCTCTTAGAAGAAAGAGAAGAACTGAGAGGAGTCCGGGTAAATCGGGAACTAGATGTAGTGTCCCCAACGAAGTTGCCAATTCGGCTATGGGGTAAAATGCACGGTGTAGGTGGAATGAAAACTACCCTCAAAGGCCTTCCCGGGACCTTCGACAGACTATAAGATTATCTGTAGAAGCTACCAAGTTATGCACATGTTCATCTATCAAACATAAATTGACAAGGTATGGAAAGAGGATCACCTTTAGTTCCTTCTAGATTTGTTTGGAGATCTCTATGCGGCAAGAAGAACTCCTTCAAGGCCTGCTCCAAGACAATTCTTGCACAAAGGAAAAGGTAAACCAATCACAGCATACGCTCTTGAAAACTAACGTAAGAATGCACAATAAACATATATTAGTGTATAACTTAACTACTCATCTTGACAAGCATTAGAATGAACAATTCAATGAACAACATTACTGACACTATGGAGTAGGGAACACAATTGCAGTTCTATATTTATAATGGAAGAGCAATTACAACCATCCGTTGTATCAGCCTTCCCTTGCCCCTTCTTCCTCTCTCTCTCTCCCTCTTTCAGCTCACTTCTTCAAGTGTATGACAATTTCACAACAGCTTAATCGGTTATCCTTCCAAATGCTCTGACCCCTTTCATAATGGACCTCTTGTTGCTTATGCAGCAATCGAATTAGGGTTGCCAAGCTCCTCCTAGAGTTCATTAGGGAAAAAGCCATGAACCTGCCCTGTTTTCAAGCTTTTTCCCATTTGCCTTCATTCTCAGATTGGCATTTCCCCAAATAATTCAATTTTTGGAGTTTCCTTGCTTTTCTTGAGAAAATTTAGGGATAAATATCTAGATATTTGTGAGCAGATTCATTGGCTTGACCCACTGAACTTCCCTTAGGTTCACTAATGCTCCCCTGGTCTAACAACTTGAGTTAGCAGGGTGACTAACGCTCCTCTATGCTTGGTAACAAGCTTTATAAAGTAGGTTAGCAGTGTGCAAAGAGCGTTAGTGTGGAATCAAGGCCTACAATTGTGGTCTTTGCTTCAGTCATCCTATTTTTCACCTCTGAGTTGATGAGGAGGTCATTTTGTCCTATAACATGCTCTCGTAAACAAATTGTCACTTGGGAAATTTTTACGGAAGAAATGATAGCACATTATGAGGATACAAAAAGCAACACCTTTTTTAGCCAATTGATAAATCTCAAACAAAAGGGTTCAATGTTGGAGCGCATTGAGGACTTCCAAAAATTGAACATAAGAGTAAAATATATTCCATAGGAGCATAGGATTGATGTGTTCATAGGGAATTTAAAGGATAATATCCAACATGAGGTTCGCCTTTGGGAACCTGATTCATTGGAGAAGGCATTTAGGTTAGCAAGAAAAATGGAAAGCAAAATTCTGGCAACTAGGAAGCCTACCACTCACAACTATAAAGATGGAAGTGTTGTTTCCCCTAGCCTTCCACAACCTACAAGGTTGACACCGCAACAATTGGAAGAAAAAAGAGCAAAAGGGCTTTGTTACACTTGTGATAGCAAATACACTAAAGGTCATAAGCGTGCTGAGAAGAAATTATTCTACATAGATTTTGAAGAGGAGGAAGAAAAGGAACAAGAAATGTCAAAAGAAGAGGATATACTCCAGGAACAAACCCTAGATAAAGAAGAAATGAATCCAACCGTATCTTGTAATGCTTTGGCTAGAATTACCACTCCACAAACTATCAATATAGAAGGACATATCAAGAAGAAAAAGGTAATAGTTTTGATTGATTCGAGAAGTACCCATAATTTTATTCATTGTAAGATAGCAAAGGAATTGAATTGCTTCCAATATCCAACACAAGAGTGTCAAGTGATGGTTGCAAGTGGAGGAACCATAAATTGCTCTAGAAAGTGCCATAATATCAAGTTATCCATGGGAGAATATGTATTGAATAGCCCAATGCTTTCCATTCCAATGGGTGGTGTTAATGTTGTACTAGGAGTCCAATGGCTACAATCCTTGGGTACAATAGTTTTTAATTTTCAAGAACTTTTCATGAAATTTTCTATGGAAGGAAAGGAAGTTGAAATAAGGGGTATTGCAGGGAAACTGGGAAAGATAATCAGCTCTAACGGTATGGCAAAGCTTCTAAAGAAGGAACAACGAGGTGTAATTGCACAATTATGTTCACTAGAGGTTCCCACATCGAAATCATCTATTTCTCTAGATCTCCAAAAAGTCTTGGACAATCATTCCAAGGTATTTGAGACTCCCAAAGGTCTCCCACCTATTCATGATCATGATCATGCTATTAATTTGATTTCAGGAAGTGTTCCTCCAAATATTAGGCCGTACATATATCCCTATGCCCAAAAGAGTGAAATCGAACGTATGGTTGTAGAAATGCTAGAGGCTGGTATAATTCAACCTAGTAAAAGTTCTTTCTCTGCTCTAGTAGTATTAGTTCACAAGAAGGATGGATCATGGCACATGTGTCCAGATTATAGGGAGCTCAACAAGCTCACTATTAAAGATAAATTTCCCATTCCTGTCATTAAAGAATTATTGGATGAATTACATGGATCAATTTACTTCACCAAGTTGGATCTTCGTTCAGGATATCATCAAATCAGAATGAAGACTGAAGGCATTCCAAAAACAGCATTTAGAACTCATGAGGGTCATTATGAATTTTTGGTCATGCCTTTTGGCCTCACTAATGCACCTTCTACATTTCAAGGTTTGATGAATTCCATTTTCAAACCCTTCCTTAGAAAATTTTTGTTAGTATTTTTTGATGATATACTAATCTACAACAAGTCTTGGAAGGATCATGTCCAACATGTTGACATGGTGCTCAAACTATTGGAGGAGAAACAATTATATGCCAAAATCTCCAAATGTTTCTTTGGAGTACAAGAGCTGGAATATCTGGGTCATATTGTATCTCATGAAGGTGTTAAGGTAGACCCTAGAAAAATTAAAACCATTAAGGAATGGAAAATCCCCACATCCATAAAGCATCTACGAGGATTTCTCGGGTTGACAGGGTATTATCGCAAGTTTGTTAAGAATTATGGGAGAATAGCAGCACCTCTAACAACATTATTGAAGAAATATGCATTTTCATGGACTCTAGAAGCAACGAAGGCCTTTAAACATCTTAAAGAGGCAATGTTCCAAGCACCAGTCTTAGCTACACCAGACTTCACAAAAACCTTTATTGTGGAATGTGATGCCTCAGGAAATGGAATTAGTGTTGTTTTAATGCAAGAAGAAAGACCCATTACTTTTGAAAGTTGTCCAATCAAAGGAAAGTATTTACACAAAACTATTTAGGAGAAGGAAATGTTGGCAATACTACATGCACTTAAGAAATGGCGGCCCTACCTAATGGGAAGACACTTCAAGGTAAAAACAGATCATGATAGTCTTAAATACTTTTTAGAACAAAGATTATCTTCAGAAGAGCAGCAAAAATGGGTCGCAAAGATGTTGGTTTTTGACTTTGTAATCATCTAAAAAAAGGGAAGTAAAATGTTGTGGCAGATGCACTCTCAAGAAAGGATGAGGATGTGGAAGCATTTCTTTGCGATATTTCTATTGTCCAACCAGATTGGATAAACAATGCAAGGGATGAATGGAAGAATGACGAGGAAATGTGGGCACTCATTCAAAATATATAACAAGATCCCAATATATCTGGTACATTTATCTGGAAAAATGATTCATTATGGTACAAGTATCGAGTATACCTATGTAAGAATTCCCAACTCAAACAAAAGATTCTTAGGGAATTGCACACCTCTCCCTTAGGAGGGCACTTAGGATTTCTAAAAACCTACCACAGGGTTAAGAAGGATTTTTTTTGGAAAAGCCTTAAATCGGATATTCAAAAGTTTGTGGCAGAATGTTTTGTTTTCCAACAAAATAAAGTTGAAACATTTAAGACTCCAAGACTATTACAACCTTTATCCATTCCAAGCCAACAATGGAGGAGGTTTCAATGGATTTTATCACAAGTTTACCCAAGTCCGAAGGAAAGAGTGTTATCATGGTGGTAGTGAACAGACTTACCAATTATGCACACTTTGTGCATTATCTCATCCATTTAAAGTGAGTACAGTTTCTACTGCATTTATGGAAACAATTCAAAAGATACATGGAAACCCAAAGATTATTGTAAGTGACAGAGATCCCATTTTCACTGGAAATTTTGGGACAGAATTATTTTCTTGTCTTGGTACTTAGTTAGCTCATAGCTCATCTTATCATCCCCAATATGATGGGAAAACTGAGATAGTAAACAAATGTTTGGAAGGATATCTTCATTGCTTTGTATCTGATAAATGGACACAATGGATCAAATGGTTGCCTCTAGCTGAATGGTGGTATAAAACTTCCTTCCATACTGCAACAAAAATTACCCCATTTATGGCACTTTATGGATATCATCCAACATCCATCACATCATATTTAAGAGAAAATTCTAAGGTTCAAGTAGTGGAAGATGACATCGAGCATCAGCAACAAGTTCTCCAACTCTTAAAGGATAACCTCACCTTGGCACAGAATAGAATGAAACAACAGGCAGATCAACATCGCAACAAAAGAAGTTTTGATGTAGGTGATTGGGTATTCCTACGGCTACAGCCATATAAACAAATGTCCCTCAAGCAAGCTAAGAAGGATAACAAATTATCACCAAAGTATTATGGTCTGTACAAGGTGTTGCAAAAGATAGATACTATGGCATACAAATTGGAGCTTCCTGCAGCTTCTCGAGTGCACCCAGTTTTCCATGTTTCATGCTTAAAGAAGGTTATAGGTGACAAGCTTCCAGTTCAGACAATATTGCTAGAACTTGATGAGGAAGGAAAAATCATATTGGAACCTGAAGCAGTCAAAGAAACAAGAACTCAACAACTACGAAATAGATCAATTTCAGAGTATCTCATCAAGTGGAAGAACTTACCCGTTGAAGATTCCACATGGGAGGACGAGGATTTTATACAGAAGCATCCAGAACCACTCAAGCATTAAGGACAACACTTTTTTGAAGGAGAGGGGCATGTTAGGTCCCTATAATATTAGTGATCCCCACATTACTATTGTCGTTGTATCCCTTATTGTTATTATTGTGCCCCTATTGTCCCCATATTGTTATTATTGTGCCCCATAGAATCCCTCTATTGTTATTTTTGTGCCTTTATATTATTATTGTTAGGTCGACTTGGTTATATTGTGACCCCATAGACTCCTATATATATAAAGGATGTTTTTTCATTTGAATCATCTAAGAATTGTTCATTTGTGTAATGTAAAGGAGGTTTTCCCCTCGAAGAGGCTTATTTCTAAGGCGTTCATCTATCTTTTATATCTTTTTGTGAGTTGGTTTCATAACACAGGTATTTGCATGGCACTAGTGATTATGGCTTGTGCTACCAAGAAATACCAAGATTGGACATTTTTTGGGACATCTATGGATTTGTTGATAAAAACTGGGCTGGAGATCTAGATTAGAGAATATCTACAAGTGGGTATGTGTTTAACCTATTTGGAGGTGCAGTCAGTTGGATGAGCAAAAGGCAGTCTGTAGTGGCACTTTCAACTATAGAGGCAGAATACAAGGTAGCCACTCATGCAAGAAAGGAAGCATTTTGGTTGCAGATATTGTGTTCAAGTATGGGGTTAGTACAGCGAGCTATAGGGATAGAATGTGACATCTAAAGTGAAATTTTATTGGCAAAGAACTCTTCTTATCATTCAAAGACAAATCACATTGATGTTCAGTATCACTTTGTGAGGGATATGGTTGAGGACAAAAAGGTGTTGCTGATAAAGGTGGACACTTTGAAGAATAATGCAGATGCATTGACGAAGTCTGTGAGCACCAGAAAGTACCATATGAAAATCATGTCAATTCGATAAGCAAACCAAGGTGCAGTTTAATGCCAAAGAAGGTACTTCAAGTAAGCCACTTGAACTTATTCATATTGATTTGTGTGGTCCTATGAGAAATAAGTCTCCTCTGGGGGAGCAATACTTCATATTATTCATTGATGATTTTACTCGCATGTGTTGGATTGGCTTATTAAAACATAAATATGAAGAATTTGATAAATTTAAAGTCTTCAAAGCTCTAGTAGAAAATCAGTTAGATTTGAAAATCAAATGTCTTAGATCTGATAGAGGAGGAGAATTTATATCAGATGAGTTTTTTGACTTTTGTGAACAACATGGCATCAAGAGGCATTTTTCTATAGCTAAAACTCCTTAACAAAATGGAGTGGCAGAAAGAATGAATAGAACAATCCAACAAATGGCACGTTCCATGCTTGATTAGTATGGAACACCTCATACCTTCTAGGGGGAAGAAACACATACATCAGTAAATATCCTCAACAAAGCTCATGTTCAGGTAAACAGTGACAAAACCCTTCATGAATTATGGTTTGGTAAATCTCCAACCGTTAAGAATTTTAGAGTTTTTGGAAGCAAATTTTATATAAATAATAATGATGATAAACTTGGAAAGTTTGAAGCTAGAGCTCATGAAGGAATTCTCCTTGGATACTGTTACAGGGAAAAGTGTCTATATAGAACTGCTCTATCCCACTAAGGTGTGACAGCTGCCTTAGAAACAAACAGAGAAAAGCTACTTTCGTTTTTTCTTTATGAATTATAGATAGAGAGGAACAAAAAGACCAACCTCTGTCTTGTGCTAATCTCCTGATTTGATTCCTCTCTTCTTTGATAGTCTTCAGCTACCTGCTCCCTTGCACGCTCAGCTTCATAAAGTACCTGTAAGATCACAGAAGCATAGAACTATACAAAGACATGGATCTATAATCATAAACAATCTAGGATCAGATGTAAATTGACCATACAAATGTAGCAAGCATCAATGACACAAAAGCATGGAGGAAAACGTGAATAGCTTTTATTGATAAACAAGAAAAGAGCCAAGAGGAGTTACAACCAGTTGTTCTGACCCAGCATCAACCTCCCAGCAAAGAAGCCCCTCTTCACCTCAAACAAAGCTTAGAACACCCAACAATCTGATGTTTGTCTCGAGAAACCAACAACAATTCCTTACAATATGCAAAATTCCATCCTCTGGATCTCTGGGATGAGGGATCCATATATAGATGTTTGTAATGGAGATGAGTCAGCTCATGATTTGATTAGTGTCTTCCCTCTAATAGTTCTTGCTTCCACTTGGAGATTGATGGTCTCTTACTCATCCTTGGTCGAATTTAGTGAGGCAAGTGTCATAGGAGAAGATTCTGGAAGCTTCCATTGCCTCTCCACCTCACGGAATGACACTGCCATTTGTCATTTCTCGCCCATCACACCCCACAGAAGGGATTTTTGAAATGAAATGCACCCACACAGTGTATTTAGGTGAGATGCAACGCACTTAGCCAGTGGAGCAGCTGAAATGATCATGTTTTGACCAATTCTGAGCAGTTTTTCATGGAGAACTTCTGGGAGAAGCTGTATTCTGTTGACCTTATTCTTTTAGGGGTTAGAACAACACTTTTAGGGACTTAGGAGCCCTTGGTTTATGGACATTTCATGCTTGGGGTTGTAGGGCCCAAAAATGTCTATAACAGATACTCTTCAAGAAGAAAAGGATATACATGCTACAATAAACGACTTCAAAATATTGTTGAATGCATAGATGTTGTTATTGATGAAGCATCCACATGTACCAAAAAGGAAGCACCAACAGATGACGAATATACTCCTACAACAAGACAAAAGAATGTTGACGAAAGAATCAATGAAGCATCAGAAGAAGGAAGTGACAGTACAAAAGCATCAGAAAAGACTCCATCAAGGTATGTTCAAGGTTTATGGTATCCCAAAGATGAAAATATTACTCTTCATGCTTACACAGATGGAGATTGGTCACGAAATGTTGATGACCAAAAAAGAACTAGTGGAGGATCATTTTACATGGGACCCTGCTTGGTATCATGGTTCCGCAAGAAAGAAAGCTCCATTTCTTTATCTACTACACAAGATGAATATGTTGTTGATGCATCTTGTTGCACACAACTTCTATAGATGATGCAAAAATTGTAAGATATTCAAATCAATTGCTCTCCACCTATTCCCATTCTATGTGATAATACCAGTGCCATAAGTATTTCTAAAAATCTTGTCATGCACTCAAAAACCAAGCATATTCCAATCAAATATCACTTTCTGAGAGAACATGTGCTTGAATAAAAGGTCAAACTAGAGTATGTTCCCTCAAAAGAACAAGTTACAGATATATTTACAAATCCTCTTCCACATGATTCCTTTGAATATCTCATACAGAAATTAGGAGTGGTCTTTGTTTCATCGCTATGTTAATCATTTTGACCAATCCTTCAAGTGTAGGGGGAGCTGAAAGTGAAATTTATTGTAGTTTATTGTCCGTACATGGATTTGATGAAGCACAGTTGTGTATATACGTGTATTTTGATCTGTACAGTCGCATATGTTTCCTTGTGATGAAGTATCAGTAGATCTAACTCAAAGAAAAGTTATGATATGCTTCTGACAAGTGTTGTTTGCTAATTCTGATATTAGTTAGATACAGTCTGTTGAGGATCAGATACTTATGGTTTATGAGTTGCTCCAATATGACATTGATTCTTTGATGAATAAAATTTCTTTGATGACCTGACTGGTGAATAAGTTGATATAATCAGATCTAACAATGAATAGTTGGCACAAGTTCAAGGGAAGCATTTTTCCTTGCTTCTTATAGTAAATTGTTGGCATTATGATTTCTTGATGATGCTGCTGAAGAAACACATGTTCTTGACTTACTTTTTGATGAGGTTCATGGTGTTGTTGTCCAATGCTTATAGTACAAATCCTATATGGTATATAGTACTGAAGATTATCATGATCTTGCTACCTCCCTATTGAGGTCTTTGGTCTTGGTTATAAATGTCATATCTATCATTTGATGTAAAGTTCATGTAAATACTTGTGATGTAATAATTGTAATATTCAGTCATGAATGGACTATTGGGGTCAACTCAATTATATATGTCATCCCATGTTGGCGATTTGATGTAATATGTAACCCCACTGCGTTGGGAGATTGGTCAATATCAGTTATTGGTGATAGGAAAAGTCATGTCTAGTTACTTCTTTGTATATCTTCAATTCAGCATGTGCTCAGGGGGAGCATGGTCCACATTCAGTGATCAGTATTCAACAACACTTAATTCCATGATCTACAACACTTCATTCAACATTGGTCAGCTTCTCTTGATGTCAAAGGGGGGGGGGTAGCTTGGTGTTTGGAGAAAGCTTGCTTGGAAAGCAACTTGGTATATCTACATGTATCTACAGATGGTTGGTAACCAAACACCACAATGGTTGTCATCAACTCCAAAGGGGGAGATTGTTGGCATTATGATAAATGTGTTGTATTTGATGGCAACCTTCTTGATGAAGATTGTTCAACATGATGCTAACATGATGATTTTACAAGATAGTACATATGTGACAGAGAGTTTGGACAAAGGCATAGCAGTCTAGAGACAGAAGAATGATAAAGGTGATGTTTTGATAAATACATGTGGGTTTTGTGAAGCAAAATTGCGTACATACGTGGGTATGGAGAAGACAAAGCGTGTATAGTTTCTGCACCATGGTATCCTAAATACCAGGGATCTTTACCATGGTATTGGCCCATAGTAATGAACACAACAACGGATATTTGATCCCATCTAAGAATACCATCGGCATTAATAAGGATTTGACCTATGGTATTGGATAAGGCCTAAGCTATATAAGGAGATGAAGATCAAAGTGTTTCGTGTGTGAGTAATGCAATATTGATGAATTTTTTAATTTGAAATAAGGTTGCACAAGGAATGTGATGTGGGATCAAATCTTGTAGATCTGAAATGACTACATTATTTGCTTATGGGTTGATTTATGATAACAATTTTCTAACATATGTTTGTCACTGGGTTTTCCGATATTTGGGTTTGATTGAAGTTCTATTGTGCAACGAAGGAATGAGTCAATAATTACAAATCTATACGCAATTTTGTCTTAGAAAAGGAAAGTACATACGCGGGTCTACCTCTATATAGTCGTGTATCGATTCTACAGGATGAACAGATTTGTATGTGGATATGCTTCGTGAAATGTGTGTACACACGCGAATGTATTTTGTAAGGGTCATGTACATATGCTACGGTTTCTGAAGTATGTGCAGTTAATGATGTCTTATCAGTCTTGCTATGATTGTTGTTGTCCGTTGATGAGGTATTATTCATAATAATCTGTATGTGATAGTTCTGATGAAGTTGAATGGTTTGTGAATGAAATATTGAATTGGTATGAATGATCTGTAAGTAGCTCATAAATCTATGATGAATGATATATGTGTTTGTGATTGATTTCAGCAATGCAGTGATTCAGTCTGAGGGTTCATGTTTTGATATCTGTACACATGTATGTTTCATTAAAAGTGTGTATATACGTGGATATTCTTAAGAACAATAGCGTATATATTTTGACATATTGTTGATCAGGGTTTGCAGTGGCAGTAGTTGGTTTCAGTAACAATGTATGGGTTGATGATTGACAGTACATTCACATGATTTGTTTTGGTTTAGATTGATTGGTTGCAATGAGATTCACTGATTGATCTATTTTAGTTGATTCAGTGATTTGATGATGGTAGTGGGTCCTATATGAAAATTTGATGAAAGGTGGCCTACAAGTTGATCAGGTGGATCTAGTTTGATACATTTTAAAAAGTGATCCACAAGGAATTGAAGTTAAGGGGGTTTTAGCTCCCTTCCAATAGGTGCTAGAGAATGAGATAAGGTTGTAGCCTTCTACAGGTGGGTGACTATGTGCTGGAATAAGTCTGCGTCAGTAAAAGATTGTAAATATATAAATATAAATATATATATATATATATATATATATATATATATATATATATATATATATATATATATATATATATATATATATATATATATTTATTTATTTATTTATTTATTTATTTATATATAAATAAATAAATAAATAAATATATATATATATATATATATATATATATATATATATATTAAGAAGAAGACAGAGATGACAACAGTGGTGGTTTTTTCCCACATTGGGTTTTCACCTAAAAATCCTGGTGTTCATATGTGTTGACTATGTGTGATGCTTTATTTTTTTCTTACTGCACTTGTTTACTATTTAATTAATGCCTAATGAAGGATTGATACATTGGTTCAAGTTAAAATGATGAAGAATTAATTGAAAAGATAGTTAACTGGATATATGATGGTTGTCTACATAACAATAACATACATACGCAGGTTCACTTCATTAAAGTCGCGTACATAAATATGACTAGAAAATCAGAAGGTCAAGTAAGTTTTAAAATACGGATTCACCCCCCCCCCCCCCCCCCCCCCCCTCAATATTTTTCCTAACATACATTCCTACAGAGGAGCAGGATACAGATATTTTGACAAAGGCATTGTCAAGATGCAAACTCAATTTTCACAGAGGCAGGATCAGGGTAGAAGATAATCCCTTTCTTGTTGAAAGGGAGTATTGAAAAATGCAACAAGAAAATCCTAATTTAATTTTGTCCTTGAATTAAATTAGGAATAAATTGTAATTCTAATTGTCATAACAACTTGTAATAGTTAACTAAGTTAATTTGACTTAGTTGACTCAGTTAATTTGATTTGGGAGTCTATCTAAAGTCATATAGAGTGGTTCCTAAATTTGAGGGGCCCAGGTTGAGTTCTTTTGAGTTCAATTATTTAATTCAGTTTAATTGAGTTAAATTTAGTTAAACTAGTTCCAACTGATGGAGGAATTAGTGGGAGATCCAATAGTGAGATATAACCTGCAGTAGTGGGGTGTAACAAGCACTACTCAATCAATAAACTGAAGATTCACTTATAATTAACTCATGCATGTTAGATCAGAGAAAGACCCAGTCGAGATTAGAGTTTAGGGACAATGTACTGTCAGCTGTATAATCATTTTAACTGTATGTTATCACTGACAAAATTTCAATGCCAAATGTCTTACATTTGTTTGATGGTAAAGAACCTAAATCCTTTTCAGCAGTTTCGCAATGCATAGATCCCTTTATCAGTTTTGCAGCGCAACATCTTCTAGGTGATTTCGTAGCGCATAATTCATATTTTTCACTGGCTGCGCTACGAAATTGGGGATTTTTTCGAATCCATAGCCATTTTCACCCAGCTGTCATACTTATCAGAATCTGCTGTGTTTTAGACCACATGTTGCAGCTGTTGCTGAGAAGGTGACAGTTTTAGTGATTGCAAGGTACTACCTCAGGTTAAAGGCACCCTTGTTGTTTGTCCCATGGTAGCTGTTATTCAATGGAGGAACGAGATTGCTCGGTTCATTGCTGAAGGAAGCATTAAAGTTTTAGTTTATCATGGCGCAAATAGATGTGAAGATGTGGCCGAGCTTTCTCAATACGATTTTGTTTTGACTACTTATTCCATTGTTGAGATAGAACATAGAAAGCATTTGATGCCTGCAATAGAAAAATGTCAATGGTGTATTAAATTATTTTATCTAGATCGGTTGGCCATCCACCTCCGTTTCTTTTGTGGACCCACTGCCGTGAAAACATGAAAACCTTATGCTGAATGATACATGTACTCGTGGAAAGGATCACCCTGTTTCTAATCATGCAGAGAGTCAGTCGGAGTTGAGTATGGAAATCAGTTCTCAAGATCCTGAAAGTTCACCTGCTATAGATTCCCGTCAATCACCACATCATATGCTTTCCGAGGAGTCTTACATAAGTGCACAGCCATCTGTAACGGAGGTTTCAATAGATTATCGTGCATTAGTTCTTCCACTGACAGATGACATTTGGCAAACATTACTAGCTGTTCGTGCATTAGTTCTTCCACCGACAAAGGACATAGACACATGGTTGAAATTTGCTTCTCCTTGCCGGAAAAGTGGTCGTATTAGTCAAGGTCATTCCACCTTGATCAAAATGTTGCAGTATGATCCAGAATTTACTCCTCCAAATACAAGATTGTCAGCTCCGCCTCAAGTTATTTTTACATATTTAAAGTATCAGTGGTCTCTTGGAGAAGATAGTAAACGGAAGGGAGCATTCCATCGGTTGCGAGATTTGTCTTTTGAGCTTGCTGAAGATGCACATTTTTCGGGATCTATGTATCTCTATCTCATTACAACATCCAGCTCCTCTGGGAATAGAAATAGACGAGACTATTCTAAAATCAGTAGAGCAGAAGACAGGGTCTATTTCAGGAAATACAATCACTCTTAACGAGATTCAAAGAGATCGGATTACCAAAATTGCAAATGCAAACTGGGTAATCTCTCGAGATGTTGTGTCAAAGCCCACTTTTAATCCCAGCCTTGTGGAGGAGATTTATAGAACTGAACTTCTTGTAACAAGTGGCAGCAAATCTGTTCCTTTGCAAAGGGTGATGGTCCTTGAAGTCAGCCAATATCTGGAGAATTATCTGTTGCCTAATTTTGACCCCGACAATGCAACCTTTGAGCATCTCATGTCTATGATTTTAATGGTGAACGAAAAGTTTCGGGAAAATGTGCCAGCATGGAAATGCTTTCATGACAGGGACGATGCATTTGAGGGTTTCTTAAGACGAGTTTTGTTACTGAAGCAGCAGGGAAGAGACCTAAACATAGCAGAGAAAACAAATTACTTGATCTTTTTGATTCACTCATTCCAGAGCTTGGAAGATGAGATAGTGCGTGGAACAGTGCTTAAACTCGTCCATCTGCAATTATGGCACAGCCTTTCTTCTGGTCGTTTTCAGATGGAACTGTGCTTACATCCTCAGCTCATTAAAAAATGGAAAACAATGGTCAAGAAAGAAGCTAAGGAAGCTAGAAGAACTGGAATGTCCTCTGATCCCCGTGATAAACTTGAAGTGAAATTATCAAGCTCTGTTAGCCCTTCAAGTTCTGGAGTTTCTCTCCTTGCTCGAATATATAAAAAACTTGGAATGTGGCAGTGGGCACTAAACCCTGAACTGGATGAAGACTTAATACCTGGTGCTACTATTCATTAACGTTCTTATATTTTTGTTGCATTTCAAAATGCCACGGAAATTGCTGGCGAATGGTCAAAAGAAGCATTGGTGCTCACCGTCCTATGCTAAGCTGCTAGATCACCTGTCTTTGAAAGTATGTTTGCTCATGACTCGAAGGAAAATAAATCATCGACAATTAATATCGAAGACATATCCATTGATGCATGCAGGGCTGTTTTGAGCTATATATATATGGATCTCTTACTCCTAATGAGTTTTTACACACACAGGTTGGCTCTGCAGATAAATATAACATCCGTGATTTGAAGGATGCCATGTTGGTAATCAAAGACCTTTTATCTGTTGCATCATTTTATGCAACTGAATCCAGCTTCACAGCTTCTACTGCCTTGTCTATAACATGCTTCGGCATGTCCTTTCCTGAAGTTTATAGCAAAGATGGTACAAATGTACAGATCAAACATCTAAAGACATTTGATGAAGGACTCTTGAGAATGGACAGAGACACACATGTTATAGATTGGTTTTTCATGGAGCAGGCCTAGATGTAGATGAGTATGTCCGGAGGTCCTATAAGTTTGCTTATGTGGATGGTATTGAAGTTGGTATTGAAGCATGATTATTTGGCTTTGAGCTTCTCAAAAGTCGAATTGCTGTTTTGTTTGTGGCTGGAATATACAGAGTTTTCTTAATATGCTTTGGAGAGCACCGTGATTCGTCTGAGGGAGGGATCTAGGAGGAAAAGCCCTGAAAGTTCTTCAAGTTTCTCTGAAGGCTGCGAATCAAGTGCAAAGCGTAGCAGTAGTGTTGAAGCTGCTCAAATTGGAACTGCCATTGAGACTATCTGTACCAGTAACGTTCGAGGTCAAAGTGATAGTGATAAGGTGAACATGAAAGGTGCCACACAGTGAGAGCAGATGTGATTATTGGAACCTTCTGATGTCTCAGTGCACGAAGAATCCGAGTTAGCATTCTCAACATTTATGAGTACCTTGGCAAACCAGATAGGCTTATGTTTTCAAGAGCGGTTGCATTCTTGCAACTCTGTTTATACAGGGGAAAACAACTTGTCTTCACACACAAGGATTCTTGATGAAATTGCTCAACATTTACTTGGTGATTCTATGCTATCAGCATCGTTTGATGAGCAATCTTTTGTGATAAAGGTCTCCATGAATGATGCAGAAGAAGTGAGTAACATTAGTTGACCGACTATTGCCCTCCAACCTGCAGGCAATACACAGAATCGAATGTTGAATAGCTAGTAGTATTTGACAAAAGGTTTCTCCTAGAAAGTCTCTCTAGTCTGCACAATGAATGAAATGCATTAGTTTACTGTCATGACATCCGCTCCAGCTTTTGCAAGAATTTCAAGCATGAATGTTGTGATCATCGATAAGTTATTTGTGAGCAAGGTGGGAGCAGTAGCAATCACAGTTTAAGTTATATATGTTCTCGCCTGGCTGCTAACTGTACAACATGGTTATTAATAAGGAGTTTGAGTGGATTTAAATGTCTAGTATTAGCATTGGACTCTTTTCTCTAGAAATCATACTATTCAAAGTTGTGTTCTTTGCGGTCTGGAATCTATTGAAGTGGCTGTAAGAAAAGGTGCTTTGCAGTGAAAGGTTCCCATTGGCAGGTACTCTGCTTGCAGAGAAATCTAGGCATGCTGTTTGAGTTTTATAGGAAAAGCTATTGACATTGAAGCCTGGCAGCTGAACAGGATTACTTGCAAGTTGTTATTCATTTGTTGAGGAAAATGTGAACAATCAGCTAAAAGAGAAATATGGGGAGAAGATGGCAAGAATGCAGAGAAGTGATGAGGCTGTGTATGATGAAATTACACAGCAGTTTCGTAGCGCGCTACGAAACTACTGTAGCTACATGTTTCAATTCCGTTGATCAATTATGATTGATAAAGCGGCAAATCTTTTTGAAGATTTTGTCATCACACAGATACATGAAAGCGATGGACAGCACATCAAGGACGTGGCACTCCATCTTGGGTAATTAAAGGATAAAGAACATGGCTAATTACTTCCGAATATCTTTGAGGAAAACAAAGGCATAAAAATAGGGACAGTTTCCTGTTTTTCAGCAGAGGTAAAAGGATACGACATTAAAGGGCAGCAAGCAGCTACAAACATCCATCACAGCCACCGCCAGAAGGGAAGCAGGTGTCAAAGAACGAAGTTCATTGTAATTAAAGCCATCAAGCATATAATATGGAGTTAGAGTCCTACTTGATTTAAATCTCTTAAAACTCCAGTCAATAGTCAGTTGTATTTATTAGTTAGTTTAAAGTGTTAGTAGGTGTCATCATAGGTAGTTATCGGGCTCCCCTCATGCTGGAGGAGGAAGCTCGAATCAGCTAGAATAAGCACTCTATATATAGCTGGAACATCTATGTAATGGGGGTTGGATATTTTACAAACAGAGGACTGTTTTGGCTTATGTAAAAAACAGAGTTCAGTAATATAAATGATTGTTTTACTTCTCAGGATTCATAAGGGATTTACTTGTTCAGAATGTGTGATGGTATATTTTCTTTAGTGTTCTTTTATAGTTGTACAAATGCATAATCACTCAGAATTCATTGATCATGCTCTGACTTCCTGTATGCCTTTGTAAACTGTGGTTTTATATAAGTGATTTTCTGAACATCCAAATGCTAAGTGCCCTGATTTCTATGTAAGGCATCATCATTGTTTGCTGTAGTATGTTTGACTCCATAAGCTCAATGGGAATTAGTTTAATGTTTGTCCAGCCAGCATACTTGTTCATGTTATTTCACAAGAGTTAGCCATCTAATCATTAGTCAAAATCAATAACATTTGAGAGAGCCCTCTCAGGCTAAGGAGGCTAAGCCTTAGTCAAAAGATTGGTTTGAAACAGTTACTTGAAGTCTTCCTGGTCTGCAGCCTTCCAGGGCCTGATTTTGAGATAACATTTTGGTGCGTCTACCGGGAGTCTGAAGATTATTCATTCCCGAAATTATGAAGCTGAACTTCTGAAGGTAGCAGGAGCTCAGAAAGGTTTTCGAGGCTGCATTCTACCTTGGCGACTCCACACATCAAATAACAAATTAGAAGGTGACTCCACTGCTAGAAGATCAGTAGCTTGATGAAGTTTCAAGATGAATTCCACTGCAAGAATGAATGCCAGGTATGCTCCTATGAATCGGTCTCATATCCCTGGTTTTCCAAATCCTATGCCAGAGGTTGATTGGTTAGATGATCTTCCAATATTCAAAGATGATAAGAAGGATAATGCTGCTCTTCATTTGGTTAAATTCCATATGCATGTACGCAGTTTTAAGGTTCATTTCCCTGAAGATTGTCTCATGAAAATGTTTATGACCACTTTAGAAGGAAAAGCATGGTCTTGGTATAAAAGTCTGGAAAATGGTTCAATATATTCTCTTGCTAGTTTTCATGATGAATTCTGTGAAATGTATAAAGAAGGTTATCCTTCCTTATTGCTGCTTAAAGATTGCTGTAGACATTCTTTAAGTCTTATTCAGTACTTGGAAGATTGTTATGATGATGATGAATTTATGGATGAAGAAATTTTAGAGGCTCTTCATAACAATGCATTCCAGCACCGAGAAGAAAGTATAACATCTCATGAAATGCAGCATGAAGATCAGCAGGGGTTTATTTGTGAAAACCATGTTTCATCCTTTGATGTTGATGTAGAGATGCAGCAGATTTGTCAGGCTTCAGATCATTATGAGTATGAAATCGATTGCAAACAGCAAGAAGAAGTACTGGAAGATAGCTTTTACGACCCTCAGGCAGAGGAAAAGCTTGTTCAATTTTGTAATTCCTTGCAGCAGCTTACTTCAAATAATAATCATAATAGTGAGGAAAATTACATTGTTTGTGAGCATCATTCAAAAAGGCAGTTGGATAGCATATCAAATAAATTTGGTGTGGCTGAGGATAAGTTGTTTGAAGATATAGAATGTTATGACAATCAGCAAGCTAACAGTGTGTTTTTTGACCCTATAGCTGACTACATGGAAAAGATTTACTGTTCAGCTTTCCAATTATATGTTCATCTTGAAGAACAGTTACACCTCATGCTTCCTTGGCTATTTCAGTATCTGGTTTGTATATGCTTCAAGCACAGTAAGGAGATCCAATTTTTAGATCAGATTGATGATTGGCTTCATTGGAAGTTTCATGTTCCTTGAGCTACAATTGGAGAATGCAGCTGATAGGGTAGGTAGGTAGGAAAGTGCAAATAAGCTCAAGGTTGACTGAGCATTTTTTTTTTTAGTAGTGGTAAATATAGACTTCTTTCTCCTACAGTGATCATCAAGCTTAAGCCTGAGGTGAAGGCCCAAGATGCTGGAAAGGGATGTTGTCAAGCAAATTTCCGTTTGTAATAAAGAAGACAAAGCACTATACCTGCATGTTCTTAGTGTACCGCAGGAGCACACTATCCCAAGTGGAGCCACTGTTATCACTGACAAAATTTCAATGCCAAATGTCTTACATTTGTTTGATGGTAAAGCACCTAAATCCTTTTCAGCAGTTTCGCAGTGCATAGATCCCTTTATCAGTTTTGCAGCGCAACATCTTTTAGGTGATTTCGTAGCGCATAATTCATATTTTGCACTGGCTGCGCGACGAAATTGGGGATTTTTTCGAATCCATAGCCATTTTCACCCAGCTGTCATACTTATCAGAATCTGCTGTGTTTTAGACCACATGTTGCAGCTGTTGCTGAGAAGGTGACAGTTTTAGTGATTGCAAGGTACTACCTCAGGTTAAAGGCACCCTTGTTGTTTGTCCCATGGTAGCTGTTATTCAATGGAGGAACGAGATTGCTCGGTTCATTGCTGAAGGAAGCATTAAAGTTTTAGTTTATCATGGCGCAAATAGATGTGAAGATGTGGCTGAGCTTTCTCAATACGATTTTGTTTTGACTACTTATTCCATTGTTGAGATAGAACATAGAAAGCATTTGATGCCTGCAAAAGAAAAATGTCAATGGTGTATTAAATTATTTTATCCAGATCGGTTGGTCATCCACCTCCGTTTCTTTTGTGGACCCACTGCCGTGAAAAAATGAAAACCTTATGCTGAATGATACATGTACTCGTGGAAAGGATCACCCTGTTTCTAATCATGCAGAGAGTCAGTCGGAGTTGAGTATGGAAATCAGTTCTCAAGATCCTGAAAGTTCACCTGCTATAGATTCCCGTCAATCACCACATCATATGCTTTCCAAGGAGTCTTACATAAGTGCACAACCATCTGTAACGGAGGTTTCAATAGATTATCGTGCATTAGTTCTTCCACCGACAGAGGACATTTGGCAAACATTACTAGCTATTCGTGCATTAGTTCTTCCACAGACAAAGAACATAGACACATGGTTGAAATTTGCTTCTTTTTGCCGGAAAAGTGGTCGTATTAGTCAAGGTCATTCCACCTTGATCAAACTATTGCAGTATGATCCAGAATTTACTCCTCCAAATACAAGATTGTCAGCTCCGCCTCAAGTTATTTTTGCATATTTAAAGTATCAGTGGTCTCTTGGAGAAGATAGTAAACGGAAGGGAGCATTCCATCGGTTGCGAGATTTGTCTTTTGAGCTTGCTGAAGATGCACATTCTTCGGGATCTATGTATCTGTATCTCATTACAACATCCAGCTCCTCCGGGAATGGAAATAGACGAGACTATTCTAAAATCAGTAGAGCAGAAGACGGGGTCTATTTCAGGAAATACAATCACTCTTAACGAGATTCAAAGAGATCGGATTACCAAAATTGCAAATGCAAACTGGGTAATCTCTCGAGATGTTGTGTCAAAGCCCACTTTTAATCCCAGCCTTGTGGAGGAGATTTATAGAACTGAACTTCTTGTAACAAGTGGCAGCAAATCTGTTCCTTTGCAAAGGGTGATGGTCCTTGAAGTCAGCCAATATCTGGAGAATTATCTGTTGCCTAATTTTGACCCCGACAGTGCAACCTTTGAGCATCTCATGTCTATGATTTTGATGGTGAACGAAAAGTTTCGGGAAAATGTGCCAGCATGGAAATGCTTTCATGACAGGGACAATGCATTTGAGGGTTTCTTAAGACGAGTTTTGTTACTGAAGCAGCAGGGAAGAGACCTAAGCATAGCAGAGAAAACAAATTACTTGATCTTTTTGATTCACTCATTCCAGAACTTGGAAGATGAGATAGTGCGTGGAACAGTGCTTAAACTTGTCCATCTGCAATTATGGCACAGCCTTTCTTCTGGTCATTTTCAGATGAAACTGTGCTTACATCCTCAGCTCATTAAAAAATGGAAAACAATGGTCAAGAAAGAAGCTAAGGAAGCTAGAAGAACTGGAATGTCCTCTGATCCCCGTGATAAACTTGAAGTGAAATTATCAAGCTCTGTTAGCCCTTCAAGTTCTGGAGTTTCTCTCCTTGCTCGAATATATAAAAAACTTGGAATGTGGCAGTGGGCACTAAACCCTGAACTGGATGAATACTTAATACCTGGTGCTACTATTCATTAACCTTCTTATATTTTTGTTGCATTTCAAAATGCCACGGAAATTGCTGGCGAATGGTCAAAAGAAGCATTGGTGCTCACCGTCCTATTCTAAGCTGCTAGATCACCTGTCTTTGAAAGTATGTTTGCTCATGACTCGAAGGAAAAGGAATCATCGACAATTAATATCGAAGACATATCCATTGATGCATGCAGGGCTGTTTTGAGCTATATATATATGGATCTCTTACTCCTAATGAGTTTTTACACACACAGGTTGGCTCTGCAGATAAATATAACATCAGTGATTTGAAGGATGCCATGTTGGTAATCAAAGACCTTTTATCTGTTGCATCATTTTATGCAACTGAATCCAGCTTCACAGCTTCTACTGCCTTGTCTATAACATGCTTCGGCATGTCCTTTCCTGAAGTTTATAGCAAAGATGGTACAAATGTACAGATCAAACATCTAAAGACATTTGATGAAGGACTCTTGAGAATGGACAGAGACACACATGTTATAGATTGGTTTTTCATGGAGCAGGCCTAGATGTAGATGAGTATGTCCGGAGGTCCTATAAGTTTGCTTATGTGGATGGTATTGAAGTTGGTATTGAAGCATGATTATTTGGCTTTGAGCTTCTCAAAAGTCGAATTGTTGTTTTGTTTATGGCTGGAATATACAGAGTTTTCTTAATATGCTTTGGAGAACACCGTGATTCGTTTGAGGGAGGGATCTAGGAGGAAAAGTCCTGAAAGTTCTTCAAGTTTCTCTGAAGGCTACGAATCAAGTGCAAAGCGTAGCAGTAGTGTTGAAGCTGCTCAAATTGGAACTGCCATTGAGACTATCTGTACCAGTAACGTTCGAGGTCAAAGTGATAGTGATAAGGTGAACATGAAAGGTGCCACACAGTGAGAGCAGATGTGATTATTGGAACCTTCTGATGTCTTAGTGCACGAAGAATCCGAGTTAGCATTCTCAACATTTATGAGTACCTTGGCAAACCAGATAGGCTTATGTTTTCAAGAGCGGTTGCGTTCTTGCAACTCTGTTTATACAGGGGAAAACAACTTGTCTTCACACACAAGGATTCTTGATGAAATTTCTCAACATTTACTTGGCGATTCTATGCTATCAGCATCGTTTGATGAGCAATCTTTTGTGATAAAGGTCTCCATGAATGATGCAGAAGAAGTGAGTAACATTAGTTGACCGACTACTGCCCTCCAACCTGCAGGCAATACACAAAATCGAATGTTGAATAGCTGGTAGTATTTGACAAAAGGTTTCTCGTAGAAAGTCTCTCTAATCCACACAATGAATGAAATGCATTAGTTTACTGTCATGACATCCGCTCCAGCTTTTGCAAGAATTTCAAGCATGAATGTTGTGATCATCGATAAGTTATTTGTGAGCAAGGTGGGAGCAGTAGCAATCACAGTTTAAGTTATATATGTTCTCGCCTGGCTGCTAACTATACAACATGGTTATTAATAAGGAGTTTGAGTGGATTTAAATGTCTAGTATTAGCATTGGACTCTTTTCTCTGGGAATCATGCGATTCAAAGTTGTATTCTTCGCAGTCTGGAGATTATTGAAGTGGCGGTAAGGAAAGGTGCTTGCAGCGAAAGGTTCCTGGTTGGCAGGTACTCTGCTTGCAGAGAAATCTGGGCATGCGTTTGAGTTTTATAGGAAAAGCTATTGACATTGAAGCCTGGCCGCTGAACAGGATTACTTGCAAGTTGTTATTCATTTCTTGAGGAAAATGTGAACAATCAGCTGAAAGAGAAATATGGGGAGAAGATGGCGAGAATGCAGAGAAGTGATGAGGCTGTGTATGATGAAATTACACAGCAGTTTCGTAGCGCGCTACGAAACTGCTGTAGCTACATGTTTCAATTCCGTTGATCAATTATGATTGATAAAGCAGCAAATCGTTTTGAAGATTTTGTCATCACACAGATACATGAAAGCGGTGGACAGCACATCAAGGACGTGGCACTCCATCTTGGGTAATTAAAGGATAAAGAACATGGCTAATTACTTCCGCATATCTTTGAGGAAAACAAAGGCATAAAAATAGGGACAGTTTCCTGTTTCTCAGCAGAGGTAAAAGGATACGACATTAAAGGGCAGCAAGCAGCTACAAACATCCATCACAGCCACCACCAGAAGGGAAGCAGGTGTCAAAGAACGAAGTTCATTGTAATTAAAGCCATCAAGCATATAATATGGAGTTAGAGTCCTACTTGATTTAAATCTCTTAAAACTCCAGTCAATAGTTAGTTGTATTTATTAGTTAGTTTAAAGTGTTAGTAGGTGTCATCATAGGTAGTTATCGAGCTCCCCTCATGCTGGAGGAGGAAGCTCGAATCAGCTAGAATAAGCACTCTATATATAGCTGGAACATCTATGTAATGGGGGTTGGATATTTTACAAACAGAGGACTGTTTTGGCTTATGTAAAAAACAGAGTTCAGTAATATAAATGACGTTTTACTTCTCAGGATTCATAAGGGATTTACTTGTTCAGAATGTGTGATGGTATATTTTCTTTAGTGTTCTTTTACAGTTGTACAAATGCATAATCACTCAGAATTCATTGATCATGCTCTGACTTCCTGTATGCCTTTGTAAACTGTGGTTTTATATAAGTGATTTTCTGAACATCCAAATGCTAAGTGCCCTGAGTTCTATGTAAGGCATCATCATTGTTTGCTGTAGTATGTTTGACTCCATAAGCCCAATGGGAATTAGTTTAATGTTTGTCCAGCCAGCATACTTGTTCATGTTATTTCACAAGAGTTAGCCATCTAATCATTAGTCAAAATCAATAACATTTGAGAGAGCCCTCTCAGGCTAAGGAGGCTAAGCCTTAGTCAAAAGATTGGTTTGAAACAGTTACTTGAAGTCTTCCTGGTCTGCAGCCTTCCAGGGCCTGATTTTGAGATAACACTATACATGTGGTGCATGCAATCAGAGGAAGGCCTATGATGGATTGCGCAGTTATGGATGAGGAATTTCCCAATTAAATATGGGCTAATTCCCTAGGAAACTGCACAAGGAAATAGGATCTTGGCAAGCAACATCTTTGGATAAGTATTGGCCGGAGCTTGTTTGTGAAGCAGTGAAATAGATTGAGATTGTGCAGAGGTTGCTCAGTCTTGAGCAAAGAATTTTAATCTTCTCATATTTTCTGATTAATGAAATATACAGATAGCAGGGGTTTTTAGTTGTGGCTTTCCCCAGAAAATTATTGTGTTATGTGTGATTGAATTCTTTCTCTTTTATGCTTCGTGATTTCATTGATTTTTTATTGTTTCCACTGATGAATAGAGTAGATTCAAGTCAAATATTTTAGCATATTACAATCTACAGTTTGAATCTACAAGGAATTTCTACAAACCTTGTGCTTGATTCTAGCTTGGGCCTTGACTTGAATTTTGATTGTTGCCCCTTCCACTTGAGCTTGAAGGGTTGCCTCTTCCACCTATGTGTGGGATTCTTCCTCTTCCTCTAGCATTTGATCTTCCCCTGCCTCTACCTTGATCAAATGAAACTTGTGTCTTTAAGGCATGCTCCAATGAGGATTTTGTTGTTCTGTTCATTCTATGTTCATGAGAAATCAATGATGCATGAAGCTCATCCACTAAAAACTGTGAGAGATCCTTTGTTTCTTGTATGGCCACAACATTGGCATCAAATCTTACTAGAAGACTTCTCAAAATTTTCTCAACTATTCTCCTTTCCTCAAGTGTCTCACCATGAGACCTGATTTGAGTAACCTGTCCAATTACTTATGTAAAAAATGAGTCTACATTCTTAGACCCTTTCATACAAAGTGTCTCAAAATCTCTCCTTAACATTTGTAGGTTTTTTTTCTTTACTTTTCCATGCCTTGGTAGGTTGTTTGGAGGGTATCCCATGCTTGTATGCACTTTGTTGCTGTTGCAATCCTTGGGAAAATACTTTCATGAACTAGTTGAAAAATGTAGAAGAGGGCTTTTGAATCCTTCTTCCCATTGTCCCTCAACAAATCATTTTCTGCTTGTGTCAAAATTATTATACGTTGATGCATCTGCTGGTGCCTAGAACCCATTCTCCACCAAATCCCAAATATCTTGAGAAAAAAACAGAGCCTTCATTGTTATAGCCCAATAGTCATAATTTTTGCCATTAAATTGAGGTATTTGAGGATTAGTCAAGCTTGTGCTTGATGCTGCCATTTTAATCGTTAAGAAAAAAATTCTCCCTGCTGGTAAATATGCTCCAAAAATAATGTCGCCAGACCAATTTTTAACTCCTAGCAAAAACACTTGCACTTACACTAATAAAATTCTAGACCTACTTAATTTTTAACTCCCATAAAACCACATGCACTTACACTAATAAAATTTTACACTTGCTTTGATACCACGTGAAATTTTAGGTAGAGGAGTCTTCCTCAATACAACAGTGTGGAGATTAATTCACACAGTTGACTTCCGCACAAAACAAAGTTAAAAAATCAAGCAAGACAATAGTTGTGGAGATTAATTCACATAGTTGACTTCCGCAACAAAACATAGCTAAAAACAGAGTAAATTGGAGAAACACAATAAAAATTTTGGATTATGGAAGTTGTGGCTCCTTCACTAAGTAAAAAAAGTAGTCCTTATGGAGATTTACACTCCACTAGTCAAACTGTAAAACCTAGTACCTGTTTGTTTTCACGGGCCCACCAAAAATCACTCCACAATTTTGTCACCTTGATCTTGACCTCTCAGACTTACATCCACCAAAAAACAAAAGACTTTGTACTTGTTTATTCAAACATACATTTTAACACATTAATTCATGAATAGTCAAAGTATTAAAGCATAGAATGGGCGCTTGTATAAAAAATAGTTTTTTGTCACCTTAACCTTAACCTCTTAGACCTACATCTGCCAAAAAACAAAAGACTTTGTACTTGTTTATTCAAACATACATTTTAACACATTAATTCATGAATAGTCAAAGTATTAAACCATAGAATGGGTGCTTGTATAAAAAATATTTTTTTGAGCTGCACATGTTGAGGAATACATGTTGCAGAATACAAATAACAAACCAAAAATTGCTCCACAATTTTGTCACCTTTACCTTGCCCTCTTAGACTTACATCCGCCAAAAAACAAAAGACTTTGTACTTGTATATTCAAACATACATTTTAACACATTAATTCATGAATAGTCAAAGTATTAAAACATAGAATGCATACTCGTATAAAAAATAGTTTTTTTAGCTACACATGTTGAGGAATACATGTTGCAGAATAAAAGTCTCACCACACGTTTTTACCAACCATGCATTAAATGTTCATTTGTTCTTAGTCTGACCAAACATTTTTACCAACCCTGCATTAAATGGTCACTTGATGTGTTGTGGAATGGAAAGTTTGTACTCCCGCTCAGAATTTCATTTAATTTATGTCCTTGAGTCTACAAACAAAATATTCTCCGTGCAAAGAAAAATGGTCTTCGATTTGTTGTTGTAATTTCAGAGGATGGTTGTTGTGAGTATCATGACCACTGTGGTTTGGATTAATTTTCCAATAGGTTAAAAATTCATCCAGGTGAAGTTAAAATAGGAAGCCTTTAGAAACGGAATCTTCATTCAAAATTATTTATTTATTAATTTGTATATGAATTTTGTACAATAATTTTGAGTGTGTATCGCTACGTAGAAAAGAGAAATTACAAGATGTGTCATGAAGACACCTCAAATTTCACAAAAGATAATATCGAGGTTTTATGATAAATAGTTTTTTTTCATTTTATTATTATAGTGTAAATTAAATTATCATAACTTTCAGTTTATATATATATATATATATATTTATATCTCATAGGGAAGCATACAATTAATTTAATTTTAGTTTAGGTTAATTTTTAAAAGAACAAGGTAGGCTGTGGGGCAGCAAGTCCCTGTCTTAAGCAGTTGATCATAGCCTATCTTATGCTTATTTGTCCTTAAGAAATTGATTTAGTTGACTAAGTAATTAATCCAATATTCCTAGCAAAGGAATAGTTCCCAGCAAAAGCAAATACTTATTTTTCCTTAAGCAATTGATTCAGTTGACTAAGTAATTGATCCAGTAGTAGCATAGTTCCCAGCAAAGGCAAATAAAAGTATAATTAAGCAAATGCCAAAGGAAAATACAAGTATAAATAAGAAAATTCCAATATAATTTATTTTTGACATGTGCGGGATGTAAATTTAATTACTATGGCCGCAAAACAAATGGGGCAGGACCATCTCAAAAACAAGACTAGAGCTTGTTGTTCAAGGAGATAGCTAAGGTCTTTAACATCATGGCACATGATAGGCTAATAGCACCCCATATAAAAAATATTTATATGGGTAGAATATGTACCAAGTAACCACCACAAATTCCACTATGTGCCTCTTGTAAGATGGTGTCCACTTTGATTTAGTCTTCATAATGCAATAAAATGAAATCAAAACAATGCTTGTAGAGTACATGACATACTACAACAAATCAATTGCAAGTTTTAACGAAGGCTCACTTGTCTTGGGATGAATCAAATTTTATTAGTTGCAAAGTAGATTGAGAGATCTTAGTCCCACAAAAAGGTGGTTTCAAATCCTAATCTCTAGATACTGAGCTACATCCTTAAGGATAAGGTCCTCAAGAATTCCCATACACTTTTGAAAAGATCCAATAGTAGTTTATTATGTCAGAAAAGAAACTTAGAGATTCTTGTTTATATATTCAACATATGTTATATTATGAGTATGGAATTGGGAAAGAAACTATATTACAATCATGTAGTACTTAACAAGTGATACATTGTTGACAGTAGACTAACAAAGGATCACCCTCGCCCATTAGATCAGATTGAATTGCATAAACATGTTGGTTAGTAATTGGTTGGTTTTTATGGATTTTTTAGCTATTAATTAAACATAAATTTCTTAAAACAAAAGGATCCACTTGGCTACTCAACTAGAGAGTGGCCTAGTTTTTATATTGAATAGTGTGAAGGCTCATATTTACAAATGATCTTCTAGTAAAGCGTGTGGTGTCTAAATTATTGGGTGGGTAAAAATAATGGTGAGGTCATCGTGGATGTTTTATATACACTGAAGCTTACTCTTGTGCTTTTTCATTTCCTCTTGTTTCTCATACCTTTTGCTCCATGGATCGTACCAGATAAGGCTTCCATCTTTACATTAACCAAGGAATACCACTGCAGTAGCTACCCACTCCGCCCAACATAGATCTCCATCAAGAAGGTAGGAGTAACCAATTTTTAGCTACCCTTCCACCAAACACGGGCCTGCTCCAACAAGAATTGTATATAAGGCATTATCGACAAGCAAAGTTGATCTTCTAGTCCCAGATTCTATTGAGAAAACCGAACTTATTGTTGGAAATAATACTGGGGGGGGTGAATCAGTATTAGAAACTTAACAATATTTCATTTCCATAAACAGATTGATATACGCTACCTTAGTTAATGCAACTTGCATATGTACGCAACTGTGTTTAGAGCAACCAGCATATACCTTGTAAGCTAATTATTTAGTCAGTTGATCTTTAATATGTGTATCAGAACCATATAAGCAGTAACAGCTACAGTAAAAACAGAGCAGACAATCACACACAAGAACGCAAGATATAAGGTGGAAACCCAATGTGGGTGAAAACCACCTGCTGCAATTCGTCTCTATCTTCTTTTATTAAGAAACTTATTTTTACAATATTTCCGTACTAGTGCATTCTTATACCAGTACATAGGCTTCTACCTGTAGAAGGCTATAACCTTCTCTTGTTCTCCAACCTTTCCTGGAAGGGAGCTACAACCTCCTTAGCTCTTGTACTAGCTGATGTACTAGTACGTAGGTGCTGACCTACAGAAGGCTACAACCTTTTTCTTCCAGGGACCACATTTCATAAATTTTCAGACTGGATCCATCAATAGCATCAATCAAACATCGACATATATCTGCATCAATCAATCTCCCTTGCACTAACCAAATCTGAATCAAACAATCACTTCTCTGAATGTTGTAACCAGAATACAGTAACAGTACCAAAACCCAGAACACCGCAATCATTAAACAGAAGTAGCTAAAACATTTTTTATGAGACATACAGTACTTCGATGTGTCAAACCTGCGTGCATACACTGCTATATGAAGGAAAACTTGCGTATACGTTGTTTTGACTTGTCGAACCAGCATGTATACATGCCTTTGCTATACTGAACCTGCGTACATATCTGTAAAAGATAATTTACCCTTTTCAACTATTCAGACATCAGTTTTACCCAGATCATCAAATTTATAGATCAAGACATGAACCAATTATAAAAAATCAAAACCACACAAAGATACTTCTCTTCAAGCCTTAAGATCTTGACCCATCAATAGAACTTATCCTTCTTCAAGCGCTCAAGTTCCTCCTCGATTCAGATCCAGTTATCCACCATAACCCAATGACCAGTATTCTAGATCTTCCTCTGCATAAGATATTCAATCCTTGAGTACCTTTGCCTAATGATCTCCTTCTCCTTTTATAGTCTTAGGCCTTACTCAATACCATGGTCCAAAACCACTTAGAAGCAATACCTAGGACCAAATACCTAGGGTCAACACTTCGGTCAAGATACCTTGGATCAATACCATGGATCAAAATACCAGGGACCAAATACCACGGAGCAAAACTAATTTTTCCAAGATGTACGCTCTTTTCTTTGCGTGAAAGTGCGTGTATATGCATATGCGCCTTTAGGTATACGTACCCGCGTGTATACGCAGCTTGGTCAAGGGGAACCTACGTATACTTATTTTTCTTTCATTCTATGAGCCTGAACTATGATCTATCATCTGAGTGAGTTTCCATCAAGGACAACACCTGTGTCATAGCACCAAAACTATGTCATAATGCCAACAATCTCCCCCTTTGGACTTGATGGCAACCCCAATTTACTCTCCCCCTTTGTCATCAAGAGCAAAGGGTTATGCTCCCCCTGAGTACATGCTGAATTCTCTGATCTGTTGAAAAGTGTTGTCCACGCTCCCCCTGACTGTAGGCAAGGTCTGCAAAAAGATGTTCTTTACAAGAAGAACAAGACTCTATACATCATTCATGACCTTTCTATCACCAAAAACTTATACATACATCCATCTCCCAACCAAGTGGGGATATACCAAGATTTACTCATCCACCCAACCAAGTGGGGATACACCAAAAGTTTATACAAGGTAAAATAAGAACATTACATCATCCATCCCAAGCATAGTGGGGAAACAAAATAGGTCGTTACATGACCTTGATAATAAGATAGACATAACATAGAGACATAATATTTAAAACAAGACTCGGATAGTCATCAGCAACTATCATCAGCAGCATTTGTCAATCACCATCCAGACCAGCAACCATGATCTCCCTCTGCACCTGATCTACCTTAAACAAAAATAGTTGTGAGATTGTACCAAGATCTTCTAAGATAATGCCAACAATGCATTATTATAAGAATATGCTCCCCCTGAACCTATGCCAGATGATCATTGTCAGACTCATATTAGACTCTTTTCATCCTGAGTCTGTCCCACTGATATTCTTCAAACCAACATATACACGACTGTGTCCACTGCAACCGGCGTATGTACGCAAATACGCTTCATGAAACTCGCGTACGCCCATTTTTCTCTGAAACAGATAAGAATCAATGGCAAGAATATGTGTCAACTACTCCTATCTTCTCTCTAAGGTATTCAAATGTCTCTTTGCGCAGTGGTTTGGTGAATATATCGGCAACCTATTCTTTGGAGGGAACATACTCCAATTTGACCTTTTGTTCAAGCACTTGTTCTTGGAGAAAATGATATTCGATAGGTATGTGCTTGGTCTTGGAATGCATGACAGGATTCTTTGAAATACTAATTGCACTTGTATTATCACATAGAATGGAGATGGGTGGAGTACAAGTGATTTGAATGTCTTGCAATGTTTGCATCATCCAAAGAAGTTGTGTGCAGCAAGATGCAACAGCCACATACTCTGCTTCAGTTTTAGATAATGCAATTGAACTTTGTTTCTTGCTAAACCAAGACACTAATCTAGAACCCATGAAGAATGCACCACCACTAGTGCTTTTTCTGTCATCCACGCTTCCTGCCCAATCTGCATCTGTATATGCATGAAGTGTAAGATCTGTATCTCTGGGATACCATAAACCAAAGTTTTGTGTCCCTTGAAGATATTTAAAAATCCTTTTGACTGCCTGAAGGTGTGCTTCCTTTGGATTTGCTTGGAATCTTCCAACTATTCCCACTGCATGCATGATGTCTGGTCGGGTACCTGTTAGATAGAGTAGACTACCAATCATAGATCTGTAGGTTGGTTGATGCACTGTTGCTGATTCATCATTTGTGCTGAGGTTGCATCCTATTACCATAGGGGTACATACTGGTTTAGCATCTTCCATTCCATATTTCTTCAAGATCTGCTTGAGGTACTTGGTTTGTGATAGAAAAATACCATCTTTATTTTGTTGAACTTGTAAACCAAGAAAATATGTGAGTTCACCAAGGAGAGACATTTCAAATTCTTTCTGCATAACCAAAGCAAAGTTTTGACTCATGGCTTCTTCATTACTACCAAAAATGATATCATCAACATACACAACAAGTATTAGCAATTTATCATTGTCAATTTTTATATATAGATTGCTATCAGCTGATGCTTTTGAAAAACCTTGTTGATGAAGGTATTTGTCAAGACGATAATACCAGGGCCTTGGAGCTTGTTTTAGACCATAAAGAGCCTTTCTAAGTTTGCATACAAGTTTTGGATCAGTTCCAAGGATGAATCCGTCTGGTTGCTCAATATATACTTCTTCTTATAGATCTCCATTAAGAAAGGCATATTTCACATCCATTTGATATACTTTGAACTTCTAAAAGCTAGAAAGAGCAAGGAACATTCTTATGGCTTCAAGTCTAGCAACAGGTGCAAAAGTTTCTTCAAAGTCTATACCTTCTTGTTGAGCATATCCTTTACAAACAAGTCTAGCCTTGTTTCTAACAACTTCCCCATTTTCATTCAACTTGTTTTTGAATATCCATTTGGTTCCAATGATATTCTTATCATGAGGTCTAGGAACTAATTCCCAAGTATTATTCTTTTCAATTTGCTCAAGCTCTTCATTCATGGCCTTGACCCAACATTCATCTTTGCATGCTTCATGTACATTTTGCGGTTCGATGGAGGAAAGCAATGCTAGATAGCTTGAAGCTTCTATAATAGTTCTTCTTGTCTGTACACCTGCCTCTTTCTGTCCCAAAATTTGAGTCTCTAGATGATTTTTCTGAACATATCTAGATGGAGTCTTTTCTTCTGCTGTTACCTGCTCTTCTGGTGCTTCATTGGTTTCTTCTTCTTCAGCATTTGATGTGGAAGGATAATCCTCATCTTCTTCCCACTCTTCAGTTTTTTCCTGCTTTGGATTTTCACCTACTTCATCAATCACAACATCAATACTTTCAACAATTTTCCCTAGTCTTTTATTATAGCACTTGTATCCTTTACTTCGAGAAGAGTAACCAAGGAGAATGCCTTCATTTTCTCTAGGTTCAAACTTCCCAAGTTTTTCATCAGTCCTTTTGATGTAACATTTTCTTGCAAAAACTTTGAAGTATTTTACAATTGGAGTCTTACCATACCAAAGTTCATGAGGAGTTTGAGTGTTGTTTACCCAAACATTCGTTTTGTTGAGAATAGTGACAGCAACAAATGCAGCTTCACCCCAGAAGGTTGCAGGAGTTCCAGACTCATATAGCATAGCATGAGCCATTTGTTAAATAGTTCTGTTCATCCTTTCTACCACACCATTTTGCTAAGGAGTCCTTGCAGTAGAGAATTCCATTCTCATTCCATGTTCTTCACAGAAGTCAAAGAATTCATCTGAGGTAAATTCCCCTCCTCAATTAGACCTAAGGCATTTGATTTTGCGATCTGATTCATTTTCAACCAAGGCTTTGAAAGCTTTGAACTTTTCAAATGATTCGTCTTTATGCTTCAGAAGTCCTATCCAACACATTCCGGAAAAGTCGTCAATGAACAATATAAATTATTCTTCTCCACAAGGTGACTTTTTTCTTGATGGACCACATAAATCAGTATGGACAAGTTCAAGCAGCTTACTAGCTGATCCTTCCTTCTTAGGGAAATGTGTTCTGGTTTGCTTACCAAATTGACATGATTTGCATATTGTATTTTCTGGAATTCTGATGTCAGGAAGATCGCGAACAGCCTGGTATTTGCATGCTTTCCTTATCTGAGGGAAGCTTAGATGCCCCAATCTTCTGTGCCATAGCCAGTGTTCATCATTTTTTCTTAGATAGCATTGTTGTTGTCCTCCCTTGAGTATGTATAAATTATTTGGAGTTCTTATGCCTTTGATCACTGTTTCTCCTATATCAAGCTCACGAACAACACATCCATTTGATCGAAATACTACCTCATTTCCTTGATCACACATTTGACTAACACTCAATAGATTATGCTTTAAACCATCAACATACATAACATTCCCAACTTTGACCTTTTCTTTTAAGAGAACAGAGCCTTTACCTTTCATTACTGCAGGGGTGTCATTTCCATATGAGACCTTCCTTTCCTTTTCTAAGGCACTATATGACTGAAGTTTTTCTTTATCACCTGTCATGTGTTTCAAGCATCCATTGTCGATGTACCATTGATTTTCTTGTCCTTCTGCATATAAGGCTATACCACGTCTTTCGGTTTGCGGTTCTTTCTTTTTCCATGTGTTGGGACCCAATGGAGCTTGCTCATTTTGAGATGTTTGCCGAAATTTACTCCTGCATTCAGAGTCTTCATGACCAAAGTTGTTACAAATAGAGCATTCTATTTCATTTTCAAGAGCAAAAAAGTTATTGTAGGTCCTTTTCATGATCCCAGTCACATTCCTTTGATTTTGTGCTTCTCTAGTCATGATGGTCTTGTAAGCAACACATTGAGCAGCTTTGTGTCCAAAGTTATGACATGAAAAACAATGGCCATTAAAGAAATTCCTGCGATTATCGAATCTACTGACCTGATGATTGTAGTTTCCATTGACATTCATTCTTGAAGTGAATTGAGAATGATTTCGCTGTGGTTGTTTATAGCTTCTTTTCATCCTTGAAGTAGATTGAACTCGATTTACCTGGTGATCTTCTTTAAGCCTCTGTTGATGATTGTCAACCTGTTCACTTCTCCTTACTGCATCAAAATAACTTTTGGAGGTTGATAGCTTATGTGCTTGAGATGGTTCTTAAATATATCCAAGACCTGTCTTTATCAGAGGAGAATGGTGCATTTTGATAATTTCATCTAGAGTTTCTGATCCTTTAGCAAACCTAAGATTGAGAGCTTTTGTTTTCTCAATTTCTTTTCTTAGACCCACAATTTCACATTCTAACAACTTAACAATATTTCATTTCCATAAACAGATTTATATACGCTACTTCAGTTAATGCAACTTGCGTATGTACGCAACTGTGTTTAGAGAAACCAGCGTATACCTTGTAAGCTTATTATTTAGTCAATTGATCTTTAATCTGTGTATTAGAACCATATAAGCAGTAACAGGTACAGTAAAAACAAAGCAGACAATCACACACAAGAACACAAGATATAAGGTGGAAACCCAATGTGGGTGAAAACCACCTGCTGCAATTCGTCTCTATCTTCTTTTATTAAGAAACTTCTTTTTACAATATTTTGTACTAGTGCAGTCTTATACAAGTATGCAAGCTTCTACCTGCAAAAGGCTACAACCTTCTCTCGTTCTCCAGCTTCTCCTGAAAGGGAGCTACAACCCCCTTAGCTCTTGTACTAGCTGATGTACTAGTACGTAGGTGCTAACCTACAGAAGGCTACAACCTTTTTCTTCCAGGGACCACATTTCATAAATTTTCAGACTGGATCCATCAATAGCATCAATCAAACATCAACATATATCTGCATCAATCAATCTCCCTTGCACTAACCAAATCTGAATCAAACAATCACTTCTCTGAATGTTGTAACCAGAATATAGTAACAATACCAGAACCCAGAACACTGCAATCATTAAACAGAAGTAGCTAAAACATAGTTTATGAGATGTACACTACTTTGATGTGTCAAAACTGCGTGCATACGCTACTATATGAAGGCAAACCTACGTATACGTTTTTTTGACTTTTCAAACCAATGTGTATACGTGCCTTTGCTATACTGAACCTGCGTACAGATCTGTAAAAGATAATTTACCCTTTTCAACTATTCAGACATTAGTTATACCCAGATCATCAGATTTACAAATCAAGACATGCACCAATTATAAAAGATCAAAACCATACAAAGATACTTCTCTTCAAGCCTTAATATCTTGACCCATCAATACAACTTATCCTTCTTCAAGCGTTGAGGTTCCTCCTCGATTTAGATCCAGCTATGCACCATAACCCAATGACCAGTATTCTAGATCTTCCTCTACATAAGATATTCAATCCTTGAGTACCTTTGCCTAATGATCTCCTTCTCCTTTTATAGTCTTAGGCCTTACTCAATACCATGGTCCAAAACCACTTAGAAGCAATACCTAGGACCAAATACCTAGGGTCAACACTTCGGTCAAGATACCTTGGATGAATACCATGGGTCAAAATACTAGGGACCAAATACCATAGAGCAAAACCAAATTTCCCAACATGTACGCGCTTTTCTTTGCGTGAAAGTGTGTGTATACGCATGTGTGCCTTTAGGTCTGCGAACCCACGTGTATACACGGCTTGGTCAAGGGGAACCTGCGTATACTTCTTTTTCTTTCATTATGTGAGCCTAAACTGTGATCTGTCATCTGAGTGAGTTTCCATCAAGGACAACACCTGTGTCATAGCACCAAACCTGTGTCATAATTCCAACACTTATGTCCATTGTAGATCTTCCTCTCTTGTTGTCCCATATTCTATTGAGGAAACCGAACTTATGTCCATTGCAGATATTCCTCTCTTGCTACATAAAAAGTTGATCTTCCAGTCCCAGGTTTTATTGAGCAAACGAAACTTATGTCCATTGCAAATTCCAAAATGTAACGGAGAGACATCGGTGAGGTCAAGTAGACAATTGAACTGAGAAGGGACCTTTCATTGTGAAGACTAGGTCTGCACCAGCATATGTGGAAGGACTCCTAGGATCAATGGACTTGAGCAAAGCACTTAGCCTGAGGTATGATCCTAATGGTATATTGTCAAGAATGAGGATGAACATGAGGTTGTCTACATGTAACCATGAAAAAGATGAGATTCTAGAGAAAGCATCCAACCTAGAAACATGGGAGCAAGTGAGGCAAGCCCTCCCTAAGGGATATTCTCAACAATTGACCCTTACAACTATAGTTGAAGCACAATCAGACAAGAAGAGGACAACCAGTGAGGCCAATTGTTCAGAACTTGTCCACTATTCTTGCTCAATAGTGCATCACAACGTTAGCCTGACTGATCCAGGTGACTCCAGAGACTCACACAGGACAAGGAGGACTCAAGGAAGCTCAAAAATCAAAGTGTTTGGATTATGCTCGAACCAGGACCAGAGCGTAGATCTCGTCGTCCTGATCGTGGTGGTGTGAACGGTTCATCAATCCGAGTCCGGATGAGGAAGTTAGAAGCAGTCAAAGTTGGGTTGACTTTTTGATGATTGGGCAGGCTTAAGGAGGCCACAATTTGGACTTTTTCCGGCCACCGGATTCTAGGTGAAATTGTGGGGTCGTTAATTTGACTCCTACGGTCAAAAAATGAATTTTAAAAAAAAAGTGCATTATTGTTTTTAAAAACAAAAAAATATATATTAAAAGGGGGTGGGGGCCACCAACCCCACCACCCCCAACCAACCTACACATCACTAATAGTGAGGCCAGCAGGAGTTGAACACGCTCAACCACGTGGGTCGGCCCCATAACCAACCACATTGAAACATTAAGCGCCCAACCTTAAACCATACAGCCAATTCAAATGCGCAGGCAGTACGGGGTCGGGCCGCCCAATGCGGACCCGACCCCCACTCATATCTTTTTTGTTGGTTATAGCCATAAGGTGGTAAAATGAGAGGGGCGGGCTGACCACCTGACCCCTCCTCAACCAAATCCACTTTTAACCAATGCGACTAACCGTCACCTTGTTTTATCCACCGGTGAATTTTAATATAAACCCAGAATTTTACCATTGCACGTAGTTCGAGATAGAGATGGAGGAACCAGGAGCGGGCATGCAAATCGAGGCGAATTAATTAATTTTTAATGCAGGAACCATGAATTTTGTAGGAGGGCCAAATTTTCACTTTGTCAGATTTTGACAAATTTTATATGGATTCAACACCTCTCGTCGCCACGAATGCAATGGCGTTGTCCGTTTCTCCATCAAAGTTCTTCATTTTTCGGTCATTTTCAGAATGCACGTGGAACCATGATTGCTGCAAAAACAGGGAGTGGAACCATGAGCCATGAAATTTTCCCGAGGAGGTAAAATTTTTCCATGTCGGAATATAGTCAAGTTTATACTTGTTTTTCATGGTTTTCCGCAGAGATCGCAATGGCGAGATCAGATTTTCCATCTGAGTTGTAGATTTCCAATCCATCCATGGAGCAGAATCTTTGAGGAATCCTGGGGGAATCTAAAAGATTCCTTGAGCCCCAGATTCTCAACTTTTCAGAATTCGGATTTTGGATAGTCAATTTTGCACTACTCGATGCTACAAATTTGATGGTGCATTCAGATTTCTCATTCTCTCATTCTATTCTTCAGCCACTTTTCTGAGTGGAATGCAGCTGTCAACATCCATGTGCGAGCAGTCATGTGATTGATGCCATGAGATCGATGGCCCGAACAGCTTCAGCAGTTTGACATCCGCTTCATCAAATGGCCCTTGGTTGTGAGGCATATGCAGTGTTCATGTACTTCTTCTTTATGCATTGCGCTGCACAAGTCCTTGATTGATGTTTGATGTGGGGTCCTATTCCTTACTCATTTTTATGATTCCTGCTTGATGTGGCGTAGAATCGCCTATGTGATGTACTTGTTGTCATGATTCTTCATGTTATGTGTTGAGATCCCTTGTTGCATGTTGATGGGATACTCTTGTTGTCGTCATGCAAGTTTTTGAAATCCCTTTTATGCCATGTTGGCGAGATGTTCATCATGCATGTTTTTTGTGTCATACTGATAGGAGTCTTCTGATTGAGAGCTCCTGTAGTGGAACATCTATTAGAGCCACTCCTGCATGAGGGTATTTTCCTTGTATGATCGCGACATCATCTCTTGTGTACATCATCATTATTGACAGCACTTAATGTAGCGGCCTACACCATCTTGACACTGGGGCCCAGAGACGTAGTCCCTCCTAGACGAACTCCGTTATCAACGGCTTATGTTTTTATGTTGCTGATGATTGTTATGTTCCTCTTCCTTTCCGCATGCAGATGTATTCATTTTTTTTGTAAATAGTGTATAGATCTTTGTATTTACTTTCTAGAAAAATTTACACACATGTCCCTCGGCTAGTCACCTGCCCGGAGGAAACCAGGTGACCACCGGTCCACATTATACCCACTCGAAAATTTGAATAAGTTCATCAAAAACCACTTGCTTCTCGAGAGCTTATCCCTATTGTCTTTATAGAACCTAACAAAGTTTCTTAATTTCTGCATTTTAAAACATTCAAAAACAAACAAGACAAACTAGACTAATCCTCATCAGAGGATGTTATCTGCACTGAAGCCTTCGTGCCAGAACTTGACGCCTTCACCCCAAGACCTAGAAGCTCGCGTCCTTGTGACAGTTTCCACTTTATATCTAATAGAGTCTGCTCAATCCGGCCCAATGCGATATTATTCCTGTATGTTTGGATCTGTATTGTCGCAAGGTCTTTTAGAATTTCCGCTTGTACAGGATCAGGCTCCTTACTCCTTGCCTGCTTATCCAGGACTTCCCCTTCCATGTGTTCCTGGTGAAGAGTCATGGCACGGGCTACGACGTGTTTCATGATCCAATATTGTTGCAGAGTCTTTTTGAAGAGCAATTTCCTACCATTTGAAGTTCTCGGGTCTTGCAACATTTCTTCCCATTCATCCATGGGGAAGTCTCTGCACCTGAGGTTATTTCTCAAATCTCTCTCCCAACTCCAGATTTGTTCTCGAACCTCCTTCGGGTTGCCCTCCATATAGGAATCAATGGTTCTCTTCATTTTCTCTCCATCCTGTTTCCAGCCCCTTTTCTTCCCTGCACTGCTTGTTCCTTCTTCTTTTTTAACTATCCTCTTGTTGTGCCTGGGAGCCATTCTTCTCTCTGTTTGCTCCTTATCTCTCATTACCTATTGGACATTCTGGTTTGTAGTTGCGCCCTTTCCTGGGGCTAGACCTATCACAAAACGAGCACAAAAGTCATAATTATCACTTTTATTGGCATTTTTATCCTGGGTATTTCTACCCCCCCTTCTTTGTTCTGCTCTTGCAATTTCCTTCCCTCTGGGGTTCCACCCTCTAGTTTCCTTCCCGTTTAGGCAATATTATGTCCTCATTGGTTTTTTTGGTTTTGGGGTATCCTTGTTTACCCCTACTTGCGTTATGAGTTTGAAACGCCTTTTCCTGAGTCAAGTGCTCATTTTTTCTCAGGAGGTCACGCCTCACGCTAATTGGGCTGCATGTCCCTTTCCCAGTATTGATTTTCTCAATACTGGTAGCCATGTCATGGTTGGTTACAATTTCGTCCCTCACCATGAGGTGCAACTCATTCCTCCCAAGTTTTTGGGTTTTCCAGTCCCCTCTGTCGTTGTTCAACACAACATGCAGACTTCTTGGGCTATTATTTGCCAGGACATCAATTCTTCTTCATAGGATGAGGGGGGAGGTTTCACATACCCGTTTACCTTCCTTCGCTTCGCTATCTCCTTTGGCTCTCGCTTGTTGTCTGTTCTTTCGCTCTTGCCACCTTTCTCCTTGCTCGTCTGCATGCAAAGTTTGCCTTTGCCTTACGCTTTATCCTTTTGTCCTTTTCCTTTCGTAATATTACCGCCTGCTGTCCTCCCTTCTCTCCTTCCTTGGCACACCTTCCTTCCCACCTGCCTCGGGGTGATACCCACCTGTCCTGTCCACCGTCTTTCATTTATTACCTTCCTCTCCCGGCTGCTCTTACCATCTGTTTGCTGACTCTGCTCTGCCACTTGGCGTTGGTTTGTTTCCCATCCTCGAACTTGCTGTCCTGCCCTCTCTGCTTTCATTCCTTTCCATTTCTGCCCCCAATCCCTCTGGGCCTGTCCTTCCTTTGCCCCCCTTCGTCATCCGACTCATCTCCATCCTTACGTCTGTCCTTTGTTGTTCCATATCTGACCTGTTCCATCCCATTTGCATCATCCTTTGTCCTTCATCCCTCCTATCAACTCCAATCGAATTCTCTAGATGTCCACTTTGGCACTTGTCTTCGTCTACTGCCTAAATTAGTTGTCCCATCTCCTCTTTTTGGTGGAGGTCTTCTGCGCTCACGTCCAACTGCTACTCTCTGTTCTGGCATCCCCAGTTCGCAAGGAGGTCAACCGGAGTGTTTCCTTTCCTCTTCACATGGGACGATATGGTGTATGCAACCTTCCTTAATTGCTGGCTTATTTCTGTTATTACCCATGCCGTCCGCCAACTCTTGCTCAGTTTTTTAGCTGGTGCTCCCTGCTGGAGTTGTTTAATTGTTTCTATCACTAGCCTCGAGTCACCTTCGATTTGCAGGCTTTGGTATCCTTCCCTAACCGCTATTGCTAATCCCCTGTTTAGCACGTGGAATTCTGCCTCATTGTTGGTTGCAATTCCACTGTACATTGCATAGGCTCTTCTAATCTCCCCTTCATCATCTCTAAATATCCCTCCTATTCCAACCTCCCCTAGGTTGCCTTTTGCCGCGCCATCAAAGTTTAACTTAGTAAAACCCTGTGGAAAATTCCTATAGCTCTCTTCAGCTCTTTCATTACCTGCCTTTTGTTCCTTCCCTATCCTATTTGTACTTTTTACTTTGATTTGCAGGCGGTTCATAATGCAGGTTTCTGTTGCCTCCGTCTTCCAATCTTCCTCATTCCAATTTTCGAGGATTACTATTTCTCTTATGTTTTTCATGGTTAGGTTCGAGATTTCCTCTTTGGCATTTTCATCTTCTCTGAAGATCACCCGGTTTATTGCCTTCCATAGGTTCCAAAGGAGGAAACCAATGGACAGATTCCAGGCGTGATTCAGTATTGTGTTGCAATACGGCTTGCTGCTCCATTTCTCTATTGTTGTCTTTATGTTACCTATGTTCCTTTTCGTAATCTCAAAGAGCTGGTGATGATTTTGCCACAGGTCGTTGCTGACACTGTAGGAGTTTGCAACGTGCTCCAAGGTTTCTTCTTGGTTTTGGCATAGGGCATAGCGCGAGGGTCCATGTGTCCCCTTCCTTCTCAATTGGTCCCAGGTTAAGGCGCGCCCATGCAACACTGTCCAGGTAAAAAAATCCACTTTTGGCCAAGTTTTTAACTGCCATATTCGGTCCCATTTTTTAATTTCTGGATTTCCAATTCTTCCTGCTTTAATATGATATCCTTCTAAGATAGTAAACATGCCTTTTATATGTTTACCCCATCTTATGATATTTGGTCCTTCTTTGAATGCTATTTTCCTGGTGTCCATTTCCTTTTGGTAATTTATCCATTGTTCTGTTTCTGGTGCTTCGGCCCAGTCTCGCTTGATTTTCCACTTTCTCCAATAATCGTCCTGTTCCGGTAGCCAATAATTTCTAACTGCATATTCCACCATTTGGGTCATGTACTGTTGGATGTCTTGGATCTGGGGTTCCTGATTAAGGGTTCCTCTCTACTACCATGCCTCCTGCCAAAATTTTGTTTTGTCCCCCTCTCTAATTTCCCAAAAACTGTGTTCTCTTATCAGGTCCCTATTAAGACTTGCAAGGTTCTAGATGGCTGAACCTTTCTTTTCAGATTGGTTTCGGAGTTTGCCTTCAGGTGACCTTGCCATCTCATATTTATTTTCCCATAACAATTGCCATAGATCTTCCCCTCCTTGAATCCACCTCCACCATAATTTTGCACCCATAACTTGGTTTAATATGTAGGGGTCTCTCAGGCCTAAGCCCCCTTCTGTGACAGATTTGCTTAGCCATGTCCATGAGAGCAAAGCCCACTATTTTGTTTTGCTAGTGCCTTGCAAGAGAAATTTTTTGAAGATTTCCTCCATTTTCTAACATATGGTTTTAGGAATTGCTTGACTTGCCATTTGATAAATTGGTATAGCTTGGAGGACTAACTTCAGGAGGATAAGATGACTAGGTATGTTTATTGTTCTAAATGTCCAATTGTCCATTCTTTTTTGAATTTTCCCTATCAAACCTTTCCAATTCACTATTCTGTTCTGCTTATAACTTAGTTGTACTCCCAGGTATTTAGTTGGGAGCTTTCCAATTCTGAACCCCATTGTTCTGGCTAAGAAAGCTTGAGCCACTATTGGGGTATTGAAGAAAAATATTTCTATTTTATCCTTATTTACCTCTATGCCTGATGCATTTGTGAATTCTGCAAGGATTTCCACTAGTTTCTTTGTTTCCTTAAGATTTTCTTGACTATACATCATTACATCATCTACAAATTGTTGGTGTGTAATGGTTAATTCTTCCCCCCATAATCTAAGACCTTAAGTTCCCCACTGGTTACTCTTGCTTTTATTAATCTGCCTAAACCATCTACTGCTATTATAAACAGGAACGGTGACAGTGGGTCTCCCTGTCTGAGTCCGCGGGTTGGCTTGAAAGTTTCTGTTGGTGTTCCATTCAACAGTATGGACATGCTTGGAGTGGATATCATTGACATTATCCACTCTATCCATCTGTCATCAAACCCATAAGCTTTTAGGATACTTTTGAGGTATTCCTAGCTGAGTTTATCATAGGCTTTTGCTAAGTCAAGTTTAATCATCATTCCCTTATTTCTCACCTTTTTTAATGAATGTATCGCGTCTTGAGTGACTATGATCCCATCCACTATCTGTCTTCCTTTCAAAAAACTTGTTTGTTCTTTTGCTATCAGTTCTGCAAGTATTGGTTGTAATCTTTTTACCATTATGGTTGCTAGAATTTTATAGATTACATTGCATAGAGCTATTGGTCTGAAGCCATGAGGTTCATCTGCATTTTCTACCTTTGGTATTAGTGTTAGAAAGGTTGCATTCCATGTTGGATGCATTCTTTTATTACATCTTGATTCTTCCACTGCGTTTACAATGTCTTGTTTCATAAAGCTCCATGTTGCTTGGAAGAATTATGTTGTGAATCCATCCGGGCCTGGAGCTTTGTTTTTGGCCATTGTCTTCACTATATCTTCTACCTCTTTCTCAGTGATTACCCTTAGGAGGGCCATGTTTTGCTCCCTGTTTACCTTTTTAGGAATGTATTGACTTATTTTTGCTATCTCCTCTTCTCTATGTCTTTGCATCTCCATCAATATGCCTTTGAAGTGTTGTATTAGTAACTTTTCCATTTCCTCTTTCTGAGTTACCCTGTTGCCTTGGGTATTTTTTAGGGAGAAAATTTTGTTCTGCTGCCTGTGATGCTACATAGCTCTGTGGAAGAATTTTATATTCCTTTCCCCCTCTTTCAACCATTGTACTCTTGACTTTTGCCTCCATAGTATTTCCTCCTATTTTCTTCTTTCCTCCAATCTAGTTAGCACCTCTCCTTCTTCCTGCACTAGCTCTTCTATTCTCCCTTCTTCTATTATTTTCTGTTGTATCCTTTTCATTTTTGTTTGGAGCTTTTCTTGGTCCTTTTGAATGTTGCCAAATTCTTCTATGTTCCAGTTCTTGATTTTGCCTTTTAACGCCTTTAGTCTTAATTGGAGTGTGTGCATCTTGTTCTTCCATTTTATCTCCTCTTCACTATTCTGCCACCAGTTTTCCATTTTTTCTATGAAGGTTGGGTCTCGTAGCCAAAAGGCTTCAAACCGGAAAGGTTTGTGCTGGTTTTGATTATTCATGGCAATTTCAATTTTGATCAGCCAGTGGTCTGATCCTTGACATGGTAAGATAGTTACTTCATAAAATATTTCTTTCCCCAGAAAGAGTTCCGTTGCTAGGAATCTATCCAGTCTGGAGGCTATCTGCCTGCTGCCTCCTCTTCTGTTATTCCAGGTATATTTTCCATTGATGGTGTTTATATCAATCACTTTCAGGGCTTCCTGTGTTTCCCTGAATCTCTCCATGTCTGCATCCTCCCATTGCAATCCGCCCTTCTTTTCCTCGGTGGAGGTGATCATATTGAAATCTCCCACTATCACCCACAGTTTTTATGTGTGCAGGTTTCCCAGCTATTGTAACTGTGTTAGGAAGGCCTCTCTTTCCACCGGTATATGAGGCCCATACACCGTCGATACTAATAACCACTCTCTTTGTCCTATCATTCTGAATCTCCCGGAGAGGATCCTCTTCATTCCTATCCAATGGTCTACAATGACTTCTGCAGGGTTCCACAAGATTGCAATTCACCCTGCACTTCCTTTTGCATCCAGCGTCATTCATTCATAGGTAGGCTTAATTTTTGTTAAAATATCCGCCAGTTTTTCCCCTGTGATTTTTGTTTCTTGAAGCATCATGATTTGGGGTTTTTCTTTTTTAATCCTTTCTGCCAGGTACCTTTTCTTACCCTTGATGTTAAGACCCCTTATATTCCGTGATGTAATTATCATTGAGATGGTGGGGTGGTTTGGTGGAAGACCGCTGAGAGCGGTACTACTCTTCCCGTGTTGACTAACATTTCTCCCATTATTTGTATTGACTCCTGGAGATTCTTTCTTCCTCATTTTTTTCCTCCTCTTCCTTTACTTTGTTGTTCTTGGTTGTTGTCAGTTTGTATTCCTAACTGCTCATTCATGCCTGTGGTTCCTTGCTCCTATTTTTCTTTATATTTTTGGAAGATTTCCTTGTATAATTTTTTATCCTCTTCTGGGATAAACCTTTCATCCAGGTTCCTCCACTTGTCCAGTAGTTTCCTCGGTATTTCTTCTTCTATTGTTGGGTCTTCCCCTTTACTCATATCTATTTCCATTACTTCATTTTCCTATTTATCCTCCTTTTCTTTTCCCCCCTTTTCCCCTATTTCTCTTTGGGCTTTCTATTTGGTGTTGTTTGTGTCTTGATTTATTCTGCCTTCCTGTTCTTTTTCCTCTTGGTAGTCCATGACTCGGGTTTCTTCATCTTCTTCTTCTGTCTGCAGGATTTCAAACCTATTCCCCTCCTTTGCTCTAGCTGGCTATTCTTTTCTTCCTTCCTTAGGGGTTTCCTTTGCAGGTCTTTTCCTGGTTTTGACCTCTTCGAACCCTTCATTGTCTTCTGTGTTTTTCCTCTATTGTTTAGTATTTATTTCTTCCTCCTCTGTATTTAAGGGACATTCCTTGTAGACGTGGCCATATTCGTGGCATTTCCTGCATCTAAAAGGTATGTGTTCATAATCCAGAGCCTGTTGCCATACCTCTTCATGGAATTCTAGTTCTACTGCTCCTGGAATGGGATTCGCCATGTTCATGTATACGGAAATTCTTGCATAGGAGGTATATCTTCCTTTCTTAGTTGATTCCGCTATTTTCACAAAACTACCTATGGTGTTCCCTATCCCTTCCAAGATTTCTGGGTCCTAGAAATCCATGGGTAGTCCAAACAGTCTGACCCATATAGGTGCTGCTAGGAATTTCTCTTTGTCCGGGTTATAGCATTCCTCCCAATACCTCATGAATAAACCTGAATTGTTATGGAAATATGGGCCATTTTCAAAAACTTTTTCTTTGTCTTGCAGGTTAGAGAAGATTACCGTAAAGAATCCGCATGTGCCTAGCTTCAGCTCGATGTGGCCGCATGGCTGCAATTTCTGTTGGATCCATCTTGTCGGGTCTTTCTCAGACGGCCAGACCCCAATGAACTTGCAGATCAATGCATGGTCTTTCATGTAACTTCGGTAACATTCGAGTTTGTTCATAAGGATAACAAATCTCGGCCTCTCTTTTGCGCATGGCAGGCATTTACCTTTACTTCCTGCCTGCCATCTTGCTCCTAGGACTGGTCCCGGTATCCTTTCCTCATCCTTCGATTTAATTTTGCTTGTTCTTTCGCCCGCTATTGCATCTTTGTAGGAGGGGATCTCTCCCCTCCTGGTCTCCTCTGTCATTTCTGTGTCTCCTGTCCGCTTTGTTTTCTGTGCCTGTCTGCTTATTTTCGAGGTTTTCTGCGCCACCTACCTCATGGTCGTGAGGTCATTAGGGTTGCAGAGATCCAAGAATCCCTCATCATTTTAAGTGGTTCCATATGCATATGTATTCATTAATGTTCTTTTAAAAATGCAATTTAACACATCATGAAAGTAAAAGGTCTTGGAAGGGTCCTTCATCACACCCAGACCTGGATCATTGACCCACCCATGGAGGGCAGTAATTTATGGGCATAATATGCACAGATGCAAAGGGAGACCTTATGAAAATAAAAATGAACTCATTTTGTAGGTTATGCAACAAGGTAGAGAAATTTTAATACCACCACAATGAGTGTCAATCTCAAGGGGTGGGCACTAATGACAAACTACAACTGCTGAAACAATCAGGGGAGGGGTTGGACATAAGGCAAGATGAGCAAAGATAGAAAACTTATATCAAAAGTGAATAAAGATGAATACTAATCCCACGGATCTTCAGCCCATCCAAGAGCTTCTCATCGTTAAGGATAATGAGATCCGTGTTCTCAAGAATAAGTTGAATATCCCTACAATAGAACTTGTGCAAATAGTTATGAGAATTCACAATCAATATAAATTGGGGTCCATTATGGTGCCCCTCACTGTAACAGAAGTTTGGTTGCATTGTAAATGCATATGTTTTTATAAACCTAAACAAAGGCTGAGACAAGCTTGCTAGAGTGGGGCTTTGGCCAACAACAACCCTAAACAAAGGCTGAGACAAGCTTCCTAGAGTGGGCCTTTGGCCAACAAATTTATGTATGTTTTTTTCATTTTTGTTTTCATGGGAGTAGTTTTGAGAGTACGAAAGGTGAGGAGTTTTCCCAAAAACTAGTAATGAAATATTAAGACATGGATTTTAAAGATAGACACTGTACTTTTGTTCATACAAAAAAGAGTGATTTGTTGTTGGAGATAGAGTGTTAACCCTAAAGTCGAAGAAAAAAAAAACAGCTATATGAAGCCATGTGAAATTGGTTGTTGTTAGCCAGATTCAATACTTGATCGATATGTTACAGAAATGGCATAAGGGCTAGGGGAAGGGGAAGGGGTCCATGTCATATCTACATCCAGTCCACTATTACACAACCATACAACAAGCCTAATGGAAGATATATTGGAGCAAATAATTGCACTATTAACAGAGTAAGAGTGAATAAAAAACAAGAAACACAAGCAAGAAGCAAAGCATGAGTAACTGAACCTAGTATAAATAAATAACTTGGTTCCTTTAAGAGCACTCCAGTCATTCTAAAAGTCGCCATTATCATTAAAGCAATAAAAAATGACTTAGACTTGGAACGGGTTGCGCACAAAATGCTCTTTACGTGCCCACACTAGAAACTTGTCATTTTTTTTAGTTGTTTCTATGATATGAAATTATAGATGAATTTATGCATTCAAGTTAGTTTTTAATCTAAACTTACAATTTACATGTCCCAGGCATGATCCAGGATTGTGATATCTAAAACTTTGTATGATAACCAAAGAAGATATCAAAGGCAATGGAATCTAACAAAAACTAGCCTAGTTTCAATTACCTTCCACCAACAATCTTAGCTTCAATAAGGAACTTGGAGGTGTAGTAGTAGGTTAGTTAAACTTTCCAATTGATTACGAGTCCTTTTCCATAAGCAAGCATGATGCTGATTGACACGAGTCATTTTTGCAATCTCAAACGAAAATTATCCAACAAAGCTTGTATAAATTCCCACTGTAGATCAACAGATTATGCAATATACTAAAACACAATACAAGATCTACTTCTACAACACTTTGCGGAAGCTTAATCGAATTGAGCAAGATCAAGAGAACACATATAACTAAGAATAAGAAATCAATCACACATAACACAGAAGAAATGACCCGGGGAAAGCCTCAGCCTAAAACCCCAATCTCTGTATTATCATACAAGTGGAAATCTTGTTCAAGTTACAAAAAGAATTAGCTCTCAAGCTATCCTGCTCTCTTTGCAATCAAACAATACAACTCACAGACTGAATAGACATAGTATATGTCCTCCTCAAGCCCTCCAAGCCTCCTATTTCCTTGTGCAGTTTTTCTTGGGGTCCAGTGAAGCCACATGTGTGAATTGGCCTCATCACACTCACAAAACCTGAAGAAGTAATTGCGCAATCCCCAAGGAAAGAATTCCTTCTGCATGCAAGGAATATTCACAATGGAATATTCTAGCAACTGATAGTACACTGCCCCTCCATCTGATCTCAACTGGGTCTCTGTCTAAACTGACATGCATGAGTTATTTATGAGAGAATATTCAGTTATCTGAAGTGCAGTAGTTACATGCATGCAAGCATTAACTAACTGAACTTACATTAATTCAACAAACTATTTGAATTAATCTAACTGGACTTGACTCAATTAACTGAGCCAACTAATTACAATTCAATATTACAACTCATCCTTATCTCTTTAACTAATTGATAAATTCCTCAATTAATGGAGAAACTGTTTCATGTCCCCACATAGACTTCATGTTTGATTTTCCTTAACTAATTAACTCAAGATGAATTAATTGATTATTTTACAAACAACTGCTAAGATCAAATTCGAATTTTACTTCACTATTTTAGTTTAGGGACTGACTAAAATAGGAAGGTATCCCGAAATGCTATTTATAGAATGCTATTTTTATCACTTCCATTTTTCATTCCTTATAGCTATGTTCAACACTGGTTGAATTGCTATTTATAGCAGTGCTATTTTTAGCATTTCTATTGTTAGCATTTCTTGTTGCTATTTTCAACAAAGCTTACATAAATATCAAATACAAGTGAGCTAGATATCATACAAGCATGGAGCTTGTATGAATCCCAAGGACTTATTAATCTGTGTAGTGAAACAACAACCTTTAAACCAAAAGATCTTGTGCATCAAACTCTATATGCAACTGCAATCTTTGTACCAGGAGTGCTACTATTGTATACAATGCACGTAGTTTGGCTTCCTGCAACTAACAACTATTTATATCTCATAAGTTGAAATTTCGTCAACATCCCAAGGGGAATTTACAATTGCTAACTTTGCAATTGCTTTTTAGTAAACAAACATTACATGCTAGAATTCACAATTCATTTTTGTATTCCCTCGTACCTCTTTTAATAAACTAACTAGTGTGCCATGAACCATAGCAGAAAAAATCCAACTTACAATTGGGAAGACATTATGAGTATCATGATATTCTGAGTATCATTCCATCATGCTTAGATTTTGTACATATATCCGACATGAAGTTGTGCTGAACTACAAGATCCCACCTCACTCCTTGATCCCAAAGTTCAAATTGAGGATGCATACACCAAAAGGCTTCCAAGTTTGCTCCATGTTCCAAAATTTGCACTCTCAATATACCATATGAAAACAAGGCTATGAACAACAGGAAAGCCTCATCACCATTTCTACCTAGATAGGTCACTAGTGTATGCAGCATGCTTTATGAAAGAAAACACTAAAACACCGAGAATGATGTTATTAAGCAAATTGGTCTTCCTCTTTCCTTCAAGATAACATTGTTATCCTGACTCTGCCTTGTAATATAATGTCACGCAATTTCAACAAATTTCATGAAAAGGCACCAAGAAAGAGCGAGTACCATGGCAGGCAGACACCCCACCATAAGTCATATGAACACAATGATCAACAGAACTGAGATCGTAACATAACTGAATTCAGAACATTCAACTTCAATCATGTATGAACTACACCCATCCAAGTATGTCTAGCCAGGAAAGGGAAGGGAGTGTTGAGATTTCAATGCTTGGTCTTTCTTTCCCTTTGATTCTTTTTGCATATTAGATTCAAAACCGGTCAACTCTCTTCCAACAATAAGGGATGTAGAACAAGACTTGGATGAAGAATAGGCTGGGCTACTCAACGCTTTACCTATAGGCACTGCATTTATTGGATGGGGACTAGTTGTCTTGCAGATTTATGGAAAAATAATTTTTTAAATAATTTGGATCTAGACATCTTGCTCCTTTGGGAAGGTTGTTTGACTATAATGGTAGATGTGTCGATACTTTGAGTAACTGAGAAATCAACAAAGCTCTCAAGGGTTGCTTTGGTTGTATTGGTACAAGGTTTCGAGGAATTATCTGGTAAAATGGCCTTATTTGTGACCTTATCTCTGCAGTCCAACTTAAGGTGATCACATGGAAAAGGCTCTTCTTCGCTTGGATTTCTATATTTTTTACAGCAACAGATAGATGGAAAAATGGATGCAATAAAATTGGTTGATGGAAAAAAGAGGGATGTTATAGAAATGGACATAATTATCATCAAAATGACAGAAAAAAGTTGTCTGGACGAAGGGTATAATCTGTCAGTGTTTTGAGAAGCAGCATTGGCAACCAATTGTCCTACAACATCCACTTGTTCCACGATCTGATCCTTCAAATTCTGTTCTAAAATCACATCTACAGATTGCGGTTCACTGCGTAGCTGACCTAAATATTGAGAATCATCACCAGATTGATCTACAAATTGTGGGTCATTACCAAGTTGAACTAAAGATTGTGGATATTTGGCAAATGACAAATTTTCATAATACATGGAATAGTAACAATAAGGAGTCGATAGTGATTTAGCCTAGGTACATAGCACCATGTTACCAACAACTCAACATCCTCTTTAAGACATGTGTAATACATGAATGGCATGTGTAATACATGAAGAGATGAACTACTGGATGGATTATCCCTATGGGCCCACAATCTTAGCACTTGTCCATCTTACCATAACCCAACACCATAATCCGGCATGTACGATGGAAAAAAAAAACGGTCCATTACTATGGCACATCTAGTTACTTTGTAAAAGGACAGATTGAGAAATTGGTGTTCAACAAGGAAGGCTCGAAGTTGGCGTTTGACGAGGAAGGCTCCCTAAAGTGATTATAGGCAGTTCCTCCTCATATTTGAATCAGTAAAACTATCTGATAGAGGGTAAATCAGTAAAACTATCTGATGGAGGGTAGTAGTAAAACTATCTGATGGAGGGTAACTTGTTTCTGGATAACCTCAAAAGTGAGGGCCAAGTCATACCTTTCCTCTTTCGAGAGCAGGGGAAGACATCCATATAGAATGAAAAAGAATACAATAAGAATACCTTATTTAAGCAAGCAAGGGAAACAATTTTGAGGGGCCAAACTCTGGAACTATGGGGACGACCTGCTATTGAAATCTTAAAATGTTTCCAGTTCTTGCAACCAATGAGACAAAAGTAGATGTGCACCTGTGAAGATTCTCGAGGAATTGTTGAAAGTGAAGGTCAAGGAAAATGTGCTTAGAATGTCGAGTAATGGAGATGTGCCCTTTACACATGCCAATCTCAATGTCACCCTTGCAGACATGGAGTTTCACAAGCCCACCAAATAACTTCATGGAATGGTAATTGAACTATTACAATGTACCTGACAGGATCCCACAAACCGAATAGAAGGTAAGCTAACTTCTTCATATAGTTTACATATTTATATGACACAATGGCAATACCTACTGGAATTTGTTACGTTCAACGAGATTCATGCAAACTACCGGATCTGGAATTCAATATTTGATCCTATTTTGTATTATATGCTTGAAGAAAGAAAATGCCTGGAATTCAATATTTGATCCTATTTTGTATTATATGCTTAATGAAAGAAAATGCCATTAAAAGGGGAGCAATCACTTTTTTGTATTGTATACTAATTTCTGTTGTGAATTAATTTCACTTATGTTTTGTGCCATTTTGAGCAAGTTCTTGAGGCGTTGTAAACTGATCCCTTTAGGCTCCGGTGACGCCTATGGTAAAGAGTGGCCTCTGTATTGGGTTGGTCTACAGCCAAAGCAGAACATTTGAGAAAGAGGAAAGAAAGGGCGTTGAGAAAAACAATAACGCATAAGAACAAAGGTAACATACCATCTGCCCAACGAGATAGAACGGGTTCGACATTCAGATCAAAAGGGGTTGCGTAATTGATTGATCAGCATCACATCAGAAAACACCAATCGTCATACGTGAAGTTTTATCTGTAATCCTCCCCATCTGCGTATTCATCCCAGTTTGTTTGTTATCGATGTGGAGATTCAGGGGAGCATTCTGGCAGCTAAGTGAGTGGTTCGGTGTCTGGAGGGTTCTCTCATTAACTTTAAAACAACCACGCAAAACAATGACACATAAGAACAAAGGTAATAGGTAAGAAGAATGTAACAGAAGTAAGAACAACACTAACAACAACTAAGAACAATGCTAATAACAACGCTGACAGATTCAGTAGCTTACCTTGATGTTGCAAAAGTTACCAAGGTAACTTTGACCTCGCAGAGGAACCGAGAGGTAAGAGCGTAGAGCTCATATGTCCCCGCCAGGCAGAAGGACCAGATGTCATAGATTGCCAATGTCATAAATGGCCAGATGTCACAAATGGCCAGATGTCACAGGTGGTAATAGACTGCCAATATCGGAAATGGCCAGATGTCACATGTGGTAAACCATGGCAAGATGATTTATGTCGGTCTAACACTGTGCTTACTTTACCTTATAATTTAAAGACCAAATAACATTTAGTATCATGAATTAATGCTAGCATTAGTTTGCGGTTTTCGAAATGTTTAGAAATATGAATCGTACATTCATTCGACATAATAACCATGGTTATGGCCTCCCCGCCCCGGAAAGAGGCCAAATAAGATGGCCAAAAATTCTATTGCTCTTCGGAAATAAGTCGATAGAAAAAACTATGACAAAACCTAGATAAAACATTCGAAAACTTATGTACTTGCCACCTAGCTAATGTTAACTCGACCATTTGTTCGATTACTATAGTCCGGTGCCTAACTGCAGAGACTAATAAGATGGAATATATAATTATATAATAAACAATTTCATCCAATAATGAAGAGAGGCCATCTTCATTCAAATTTCTTTATTTACTTTGTATATGAATTTTGTACAATAATTTTGGATGCGTAATGCGATGTAGAAAAAGGGAAATTACAGGATCTGCCATGAAGACACCTCAAATTTCACAAAAGATTATGTAGAGGTTCTGTAAAAAATATTATCGAGGTTCTAAAGTGGAGTGGACGGACTAGCAGTGTCGTTGCGTACACATGCAGTAGAGGTACTTTTATCCCAGAAGAAAACGACTGGACCGTCATCACAGGTATCGAGAGAGTGGGGAATTGGGGGAAGAGAGGGTACGTTTACAATGCCTTCCAATATCTGCAGCACTTCACTCATTGACGGCCTCGCTTCTTCGTCGTCCTGAATGCACCATCCTGCCACTGTGGCAGCCCTCTCCACTTGTTCCGCGTCTGCATCGTTCAACAATTCCTTGTCCAGTACCTCCATGTCGTTTCCGTTGCTGATGTGAGTTGCAGCCCAAGCCGGAAAGAACAATTCGGACGATTCAGAGACCTTGTCCATGTTTCTTTGCCCCACAATTATTTCAAGCAACGTTATTCCGAAGCTATAGACATCGGCCTTCACAGTGATCGGCAGACCTGAGAGCCACTCGGGGGCCAAGTACCCTCTCGTTCCTCTCATGGTCGTCAGAACCTTACTATACTCTCTGCCGAGGAGCTTCGCCATTCCAAAATCGGCCACCTTCGGGCAGAAATTGGAATCGAGGAGGATATTTTCGGGCTTGATGTCGCAGTGAATAATGCGGTCCTTGCACTTCTCGTGCAGGTAAACAATTCCCCGGGCAGTTCCCACTGCGATGCTGAAACGCGTTTTCCAGTTCAACAACTTGTGCTGTTCATCATTTCTCTGGGATTTCTTGAATAGGAAGGAGCTGAGGCTGCCATTAGGCATGTATTCGTACACCAACAGTCTTTGGGAGCCCTCTGTACAAAACCCAAGCAGCCTAACCAAATTCACATGCTGGGCTACTCCGATGGTACTCACCTCCATGCAAAATTGCTTTTCTCCTTGGCTCACGCTCTCCAACTTCTTAACTGCCACCGGAGAGCCATCTGCTAAAGTCCCTTTGAAGACGGAGCCGAAACCCCCACCTCCCAGACGCTCAGAAAATTTCTTCGTTGCATTCTGCAACGCTCTGTAAGTGAATAAAGTTAGCCCGGTGGTGACATATTCTGTGGAAAGCAAAATGGAACGCTTCCAAAACCAGATAAACAACAACACAAACGTCAAAATAGCAAGCAGGCCACCTACGACACCGCCCACCACGCCTGCGAGTTTGGTCTTCTTGTTGGAATTGACGGAATGAGGCACATCAGCGGCATCTAACCGCAGAAACAGAGAGATCCCGTTGGAAGTATCGTACAGATTTAGTAATTCACTGAACCACATTACACACCTCTGCGAAGTGCCGTTAATGTAAGCGTATGCGGTGCAGGAGCAATTGCTGAGACAGGCTTCCTGGCACCGGTTTTGGCCTTTGTATTCAACCCCGTGAGAGGGCACAGATGTGCCACTTATTTCTACAAACCCGTCGGTGCTGCTCTGGTTTCTCGCATGACTGCATCGCAACGGCGTCTTCCGAACGCAGCCGCTTGACCACTGCTGAGATTTCCATTCTTGGCTGTCTCTGGGGATAAAACCCGGCACGCAGTTGCAGGACTGAACATTATTATTATTGCACGATCCATAAGGCCTGCATATGGCATAAACCTCGCATTGAGTGACGGGCCGTTGCCAAACCATCATCCATTCTTTATTTTCCAGCAATTCCACTCGAAGTTTTCCTGACTCATTATCCACAAAGACACGGATTCCCGCCTGCAGTAGAGTAAAAGTAAAATACAAGGACGAACCGTTTCTGAAATATGTAACAGCGGACCGATCTGCGGAGTAGTCAGGAACATTGCTGAAAGATTGGCCGTTCCAAAGACCGCTGTGCCAATATGTGGTGTCGTTATTCCACATCAGCACGAACTGGACGGCTCCATTTGGATCCATTTGCAGGGTGAAGGGTCCAGGACTCGGGTCCCAAGAGCTCCTCCACGCAAACAGCCTCTGGCTATCGCTAAACTTCATGTTGAAATCATAATTTCAACGCTGCCTACATACACATCCAAAACCGCCAGCATGAAACCACAAACCGCCCAGACGATATCGCACCACCTTCCAGCGAAAAGCAGTTTCCGTATATTGGCCTCCGATGCGTTTTGGTGCAGGCACGTGGCTCTCGCCTAACGTAAGCAGCTCTGACATATCGGGAGCTATCGTTCACTCAAGTGAGGGCTTCTGATATCTCTCTCCACCGTCGGATTTACTCCATCGCTCTCCACCGTCGATCAACCAAAGCTGCTCCAAACCTGCATACGGCAAATATTAAATGTTGCGTGGAGTAATTTAAAAACTTGGTTGACCATACCCTTCTTTAATGCATTGTCATAAGCTTAGGTGAATAAGTTTAGTTAAGTTTTTTTATATATATTTATATACGGCATGTATTAAATATGAACTCGTATGTAACAAGTTTTTTTATGTTTTGAGTGTTGACTTTTTAATGTATGTATGGCACACGGGAGGCAATGAAAAAGGTGTGTGTTCGCAGCAGCGAAAAAAAATGAGAGAGATGTATGCACAGCAGTGCGAAGAAATTACAATGAACAGGTTGTAATGTTTTTTTTTGGGTGGCATTTTGTAAAACAGAGGTGTAAGAGAAAACCATGTGTGGTTTTGCACAGCAGTGCATAAAGAAAATGGTGGAGCGTGTTTTTTTTGTAAGTCTGTGTAAATTTTATTACAGCAGTAAACTTATGTAAACTTTTATTACAGCAGTAAGTTGTTTTTCACACCAGTGAATGTAAATGGAGGTTTTACAGCAGTAAATGTTAATGGGAATTTTTCCAGCAGTGTAAATTCTCATATGGATACAGAGCAAATGTTTTTTTTGTTTTAATGAATAGAAATCTTTTATGGTGGTGAAATCCTCTGTTCCTCAGTGAAATTTTTTTTAAGTCTTCCTGTGCACAAGAGGATCCTGTGGAGGTAAAACAGAGCATTGCCTCTGTGTGTTTGAATGTTTGGTTTTTGGTATTTTCTCCCATTGAAAAATACCCAACAGTGGTATCAGAGCTGGCTCAGGCTCTTTAAAGAAGTTAAAGAAGCTGAAGGGAGAAGGTTGTTGCTGCAGCAAAACTTCTCAGGCAGACAGAAGACTCAGACATCAAAGGATTCAGGGATTTCAAAAGTTTTTTTTTGTTGCTGAAGAAACAGTCAGTTGTTTTTAAACATACACAGTCAAGGAATGGCTAGCACAAGCACTGGTATGGGTATGTTTAACACCCAGCTCCCACAGTTTAATGGGAAGAACTATGACTACTGGTCAATAACTATGAGAGCCCTGTTTGCTTCTCAAGATTTATGGGAAATAGTTGAAGATGGTTTTGAAGAACCAGCAGATGAAACTGAGTTCAATGCATTAACTCAGGGAGAGAGAGATCTCCTGAAGAGCAATAGGAAGAAGGATGCAAAGGCCATTTTATTGTTGCATCTAGCAGTAGACCAGAGTGTGTTTCCAAGGTTAGCAGCAGCTAAGACAGCAAATGAAGCATGGCAAACCCTCAAGATAGTCTATCAAGGCATGGAGAGAGTGAAGACAGCAAAACTACAATTGCTGAGAAAAGATTTTGAAAACTTGAACATGAAGGAGTCAGATAACATTGAATCATTCTTCACTCATGTGATTGGTGTAATCACACAAATGAGAACTCATGGAGAAACAATTGAAGATAGAAGAATAGTGGAGAAAATATTGAGGGTCTTACCCTCAAGGTTTGATGCCATAGTCACCACCATTGAAGAGACAAAGGATCTCTCAAACTATTCAGTTGATGAGCTACATGCATCACTGATAACACATGAGCAGAGGTTGAGTAGGAATGAAAACTCATCTCTTGAGCAAGCCTTCAAGACCCAGATGTCCTTTGGAAGAGGAAGAGGTCAAGGAAGAGGAAACAGAAGAGGAAGAGGCAGAAGCCAGAACAGAGGTGGAAGGAACAACCCATCAAATGCACAAGGAAGAGGCAGCAATCCAAATCAGAACCAAGGTCAAGGCAGCAGCCAACAAAGAGATCAGTATCAAGCTCAAGGACAAAGGTATGATAAATCTAATGTTCAATGCTATTATTGCAAAAAGTATGGACATTATGCTAGTGATTGTAGAAAGAAGCAACATGATAAGAACAGCAGACAAAATGCAAATGTTACAAGAGAAAACAGCAGTCAAGAAAATGTCCTGTTAACTTGTAACATGGCTGAAACACATAGTGAGGACATATGGTTTTTAGACTCAGGTTGCAGCAACCATATGACAGGGAATATAGCCCTCTTTTCAGCCTTAAATCAGAATTTGAAATCAGAGGTTACACTAGGAACTGATTGTAAAGTGTCTGTTATGGGAAAAGGGGAGATAAAAATATTTACAAAGAAAGGAGAAAGGAAAACCATAGCAGATGTCTACTATGTCCCCGGAATGAGATGTAACCTATTGAGTGTTGGACAGCTTATCCAAAAGGGTTACAATGTTTACTTTGTAAATGATGTGTGCACCATCATGGACATACCACCCAGCAAAAGATGCATTGCTGAAGTGAAGATGACAAGGAACAGGATGTTCCCTCTCCGGATCAGGGCAGACTTTAAGAACAAAAGGGAAATGGCAGCAGTCACCCAAGAGGCCTTCCAAAGCGTGCCAAAGGATGAGAACTGGTTATGGCACATGAGATTCGGGCATCTAAATTTTGGAGGTCTAAACTTATTGAGCAGAAAAGGAATGGTAAAGGGATTATCATTGATAGAGAAACCGGACAGCCTATGTGAAGGCTGCATTTTGGAAAAACAACACAGAGAAAGTTTTCCATCAGGGAAGAGCATAAGGGCAAAGACACCCTTAGAGATCATCCACTCAGACTTATGTGGACCAATGCAAGCTCCATCATTAGCAGACAGCCTATATTTCTTGACATTCATTGATGATTTTACAAGAAAGACTTGGATATATTTCCTCAAGAACAAAAGTGAAGTCTTTGAGAAATTCCAAAACTTCAAAGCACTTGTGGAGAACCAAAGCGGGCTGCACATAAAAGTATTGAGAACTGATAGAGGAGGTGAGTATATCTCAAATGAATTCCTAAAGTTTTGTAGAGAAAATGGAATACATAAACAGTTCACAACTCGGTACACTCCGCAGCAAAATGGAGTTGCTGAAAGGAAGAACAGGACCATCATGGATATGGCGAGGAGCATGCTGAAGGCAAAGCATTTGCCAAATGAGTATTGGGCTGAAGCTGTACATTGTGCAGTTTATATATTGAACAGGTGTCCTACAAAAGCAGTGTTGAACAAAGTGCCAGAAGAAGCATGGAGTGGGAGAAAGCAAGGTGTCACCCACTTGAGAGTTTTTGGATGTGTGGCCTATGCACACATACCAGATCAGCTAAGGAGGAAGTTGGACAGCAAAGGGGAGAAATGCATCTTCATTGGATACAGTGATGAATCCAAAGCCTACAGGCTGTACATCCCATCTACCAAGAAGTTCTTTGTAAGCAGGGATGTTCAATTCATTGAAGAGGAAGCTTGGGATGGAAGCATAGAGAAAACAGTGAATGTCAAGAACTGTTTGTCTCATGATGAAGATGAAGAGGAGGTGGCTGAAATGCATCCCCAAACAGCAGCGCCAACACAAGGACAGCAAGGGACACCATTGAGGATAAATGAAAGTGCTTCTCCAAGCACACCACCAGGAGGAAATTCAAGTGCGTCTTCAAGCGCTTGCACACCAAATGAACGAGGTAAGAAGTTTAGAAATCTAAGTGACATTTATGATGAAGGAATGAATTCCTTATTTGCCTTGTATTGTCATGTTGATGATCCTATTCATTTCGAGGATGCAATCAAAGATAAGAAATGGATAGAAGCTATGGATGAAGAGATGAATGCCATAGAGAGAAACAAAACATGGGATTTGGTTGAGCTACCAAAAGGTAAAGAAGTTATTGGAGTCAAATGGGTCTACAAGACCAAGAGCAATGCTGAAGGCAAGATAGAAAGGCACAAGGCAAGGCTGGTTGTCAAAGGCTACAAGCAGCAGTATGGGAGAGATTATGAGGAGACTTTCGCACCGGTTGCAAGAATGGAAACCGTGAGAGCAGTGTTGTCTATAGCAGCTCAAAACAAATGGAAAGTCTACCAAATGGATGTGAAATCAGCATTCCTAAATGGAGCGTTAATGGAAGAGGTCTATGTGGAACAGCTTCTCGGATATGAGAAGAAAGGTGAAGAGCACAAAGTGTGCAAATTGAAGAAAGCTCTTTATGGGCTGAAGCAAGCGCCAAGAGCATGGTACAGCAGGATAGATTCATATCTATTAGATAATGAATTTGACAAATGTGAAGGAGAACCCACCGTCTACATCAAGGAAAATGATGGTAAAATTTTAATTGTTGTCTTGTATGTAGATGATGTTATTTTCACTGGAAATGATATTTGTCTTATTGAGAATTTTAAATCAATCATGAAGGATGAATTTGAAATGACTAACATGGGTTTGTTGAGATACTTCTTAGGCATAGAAGTAGATCAAAATGAAAAAGGAATTTTTATCTCACAAGCAAAATATGTAAATCAAGTATTGGGCAGATTTAACATGCAAGAATCCAAGGCAGCAATCACTCCCACAGTGATGGGATTAAAACTCAGCAGAGAGGACAGCAGCAAGGATTTTGATCCTAGCTTGTATAAAAGCATTGTGGGCAGCCTTATGTATTTAACAGCAACTAGGCCTGATTTAATGTATGCTGTTAGTTTGATTTCCAGGTTCATGGAGAGGCCGAAGGAGGCACATTGGCAGGCAGCAAAGAGAATTTTGAGGTATGTCAAAGGTACCAAAATGTTTGGAATTTTATATCATGCCTCAGAACATTCAGATTTGGTTGGGTACACAGATAGCGATTGGGCTGGAAGTGTAGATGATCGGAAGAGCACTTCCGGTTATGTTTTTAACATGGGTTCAGGAGCCATCTCATGGGCTTCTAAGAAGCAGTCCATTGTAGCATTGTCTACAGCAGAGGCTGAATATGTGGCAGCTATAGCAGCAGCATGTCAAGCAGTGTGGATGAGGAGAATGTTGAGAAGCTTAGGCCAAGAGCAGGCAAAAGCGACAGTCATTTTTTGTGACAATAGCTCAGCTATTGCATTGTCAAAGAATTCAGTGTTTCATAAGAGAACGAAACACATTGATACAAGGTTTCACTACATCAGAGAATTGGTGAACAATGGAGAAATTGTCTTGGAACATTGCAGGACTCAAGAACAGGTTGCGGACATCTTGACAAAGCCACTGGATCAGAAAAGCTTTGAATTTTTGAGGAAGTGTCTCGGTATGACCGAATGCCCAGCTGTTGAAATTAAAGGGGAGTGTTGAAATCATAATTTCAACGCTGCCTACGTACACATCCAAAACGCCAGCATGAAACCACAAACCGCCCAGACGATATCGCACCACCTTCCAGCGAAAAGCAGTTTCCGTATATTGGCCTCCAATGTGTTTTGGTGCAGGCACGTGGCTCTCGCCTGACGTAAGCAGCTCTGACATATCGGGAGCTATCGTTCACTCAAGTGAGGGCTTCCGATATCTCTCTCCACCGTCGGATTTACTCCATCGCTCTCCACCGTCGATCAACCAAAGCTACTCCAAACCTGCATACGGCAAATATTAAATGTTGCGTGGAGTAATTTAAAAACTTGGTTGACCATACCCTTCTTTAATGCATTGTCATAAGCTTAGGTGAATAAGTTTAGTTAAGTTTTTTTATATATATTTATATACGGCATGTATTAAATATGAACTCGTATGTAACAAGTTTTTTATGTTGAGTGTTGACTTTTTAATGTATGTATGGCACACGGGAGGCAATGAAAAAGGTGTGTGTTCGCAGCAGCGAAAAGAAATGAGAGAGAGATGTATGCACAACAGTGCGAAGAAATTACAATGAACAGGTTGTAATGTTTTTTTTTGAGTGGCATTTTGTAAAACAGAGGTGTAAGAAAAAACCATGTGTGGTTTTTCACAGCAGTGCATAAAGAAAAGGGTGGAGCGTGTTTTTTTTTAAGTCTGTGTAAATTTTATTACAGCAGTAAACTTATGTAAACTTTTATTACAGCAGTAAGCTGTTTTTCACACCAGTGAATGTAAATGGAGGTTTTACAGCAGTAAATGTTAATGAGAATTTTTCCAGCAATGTAAATTCTCATATGGATACAGAGCAAATGTTTTTTTTGTTTTAATGAATAGAAATCTTTTATGGTGGTGAAATCCTCTGTTCCTTAGTGAAATTTTTTTTAAGTCTTCATGTGCACAAGAAAATCCTGTGGAGGTAAAACAGAGCATTACCTTTGTGTGTTTGAATGTTTGGTTTTTGGTATTTTCTCCCATTGAAAAATCCCCAACACTTCATGCCTCCCAACCATGTATTTTGCGGATAGTCAAAGCTCTGCCAAATGATTTGAGTGTTATTCTTGGCACTCACAACAACCAAGTTACCAGAATCCGTTATCACAGCAGAAGAAGGCTTATTCCCATTTCCCTTGGAAGACCAAATGGTGGATCTTCCATAACACAAAAGGAGACTCCCGTCCTCTGTGAGATTAAGAACGCTGGACGAGTTCTCCAGCGGTTGCTGCACGTTGGCCACCCAAACGACTGTCTGCTGTGAAGTCTGGGCATACCAAATTCCTACATACCATTTTTCAGCATTGTTGTGGTTGAGATTGAAAAATCCAAATTTAAAGATACCGCCTTTAGAAATCCTGGTCTGATTACCAGTGAGAGAGGAGCCCAACACTATTATGTCGGAAGCTGCATTTTTCGCATTGGCAGGTTTTATATGAAGAAGCAGCAACACAAGCAGGAGAAAAAAACAAGACAGAATCTGTGGAAATTGCTCTCTCATATTTTTTTCACTGATCCCCATCCTAAAATCAATAATCACTAAGCTACCCTGCTGCCACACCAGAGTCTCAACCCCATTATAGCGTGTTCATGAGTCCTGTGTGTTCAGCTTGAACGAGACCATACGGTATCCCCATTATAACGTTTTCAATGATTGCGAGCTGGCTTTTGAATTTTGAACGCCATTCTAACGTGTTTGATACTTTATCATAATACTTGATACTTTACCATGTGATGTTCATGATTGTGGTTTGGCTTTTCAATTGTCAAGACTATGGTTCGGTCTTTCTTCAACTTGAACGACTGGATATGGTGAATTTGTTCACGATTGCTATTCGGAATTATGATAAAAAAAAATTGCTTAATTCGTATTACGAACTCAATTATAATTTGTTCACGATTGCTATTCGGAATTATGATAAAAAAATTTGCTTAATTCGTAAATCGTAATACGAGGGTTTTGGATTTTTTTATGAAGAAGGTATTGCATTAATTTAAAAAAAAAAAAAATAATAAAAATAAAAGAATTAGGAACAAAAGAGTTAAGAAGAGAGGGTGGGGATCCAAAATTGCTAAAAGTTAACTTAAATTTGTTTAGTTTTTAAAATATTTTACTCATTTATTTTATTAATTTTATAAAATTGGTTAAAATATTTTATTTCTTGTGATGTTTTTTGGTTATGAAATTAATGAAATTAATACAAAAATGTTTTTGATGTTAATATAATTTATTTATTTATTTAATTTTCATGTTTTTCTATGTAAATATCTTTAGTATTGGTATTTTTTAACACATTTTTTTTCAATATGATAATTTTTGTGAATTGTCAGTTTATGTACGGTTTTTGTATTTTAATCTACCTAATTGTCATAGTTATCCTTAGATAACATCTATCTCTTTCATTGTTATAAATGCAGAACTTCTTTATTTATTCTAGTTAAAAAACCAATTGCACACCAATAACCCCACTTACATTAGATTAATCACAAATATAAATATATCAAACATTGGTTGAAAATAGTAATTCTACCTTAACCATACAATCAACTAGTTGACGAAATATTTCAACCAAACACTTATCTAAGAATATCTAGATCTTAACAACTCCTAAACAATAGGAACAAACTCCTTTACTTAGAAACCATCACAACTTACACAAGTGGGAATTATATTTTCCAAGTCCCTCCCTTAATGACTACTTGTCTCAATCGCAATCAACAAAGTCTAGTTGTGGTCCTCGTGTTTATAAACAGAAAGAAGAACATGTCAACGTCCACATAAAGGAACAACCATCCACCATAATGCATGGGTACCCAACCGCTACAACCGCCAATCTACTAGGATGTCCTTTGCATACATGGTTATGTTAACCATTATAACTGCGTACCTCTCCATCATTGTTAATTCAAAATCTTCTAGGCTACTAACTCCATCAAGTTGTCTCACAACCCTCGTAAAGGTGTAATTGGCAAGCTGGATTCCAGAGTTCCACTCTCAAACTCTCGAATCGGGGATCTCCCGAATCCAATTACTGGACAACATTCCAATTTCTGGCATAACTTCACCAAAAGACCACTCTCACGAAAATGAGGGATCCTTCCTGTTAAAAATGGAAGATGAAACTTATATTCTAAAATTAACAGCTCATAGGTGAGCAAGATGCACCTGGAGACTACTCAAGCAGAACGCTCTATACAATTAACCATAAAACATAGATCCCTGAAACAAGGGATTTTTCTTTTCCATCAATGCAATATATGCATTCTGAGGCTTCAAATTCATCCACCTCTCTTCTTCCTGCATCAATATCACTGTCATCTCTTCAAAGGTGGGATATTTCTCCCTCGCTATCAGCCCTGTAATGAACATTTTATAATCATTAGTAATACCATTTAAGGTAATTGTGACAAGATCAATGTTGGACACTTTCTCTCCTATATTGCTCAACTTTTCTCTCAGTTCTTTGATCCGAGAGATGAATGCAGCAACTGATTCATTCTACTCCATTCTTATAGAGAGAATCTTACTATTTTATCTCATACAGATCCTTGAGAGTCACCTAAATATCATTGGCAATTTTGCACTCTCTTATGTGAGGGATGATGTAGTCTTTCACTGAAATTTTCAACAACACCCTCGCTTTGTTCTCCCTCTTCTCCCAATCGTGAATTGCTACAACTGTTCCAGCTCTAGCTGTAGTCGGTTTCACTTCGTTCCCATTTGCAATTTCCCACGCACTCGAACCCTCAAGCAATGTCTACAATTTGAACTTCCAATTTGTGTAGTTCGACCCATCAAGATTATTGCTCTCATTCAGGTACGCTTCTGCAATATGGTTATTCATCATGATAGGATCGATCTATGGATCCACCATAGAATCCACAATCTTCAGTAATCGATAGAGATGCTTTCAATGATAAAAAAAAACAACACACAGGAGAAATCTTACTACAATCTTGACCAACAACAAAATTGGATACACTAAGATCGGATCAAGTGACTAAGATATGTGGTTGGATGAAAGTCCATAATAGAACACATATCAAAACATCTAAGTATCTCGACATCTTCACATCTAAAACAAACTGCATCGAAGCTTAAAAAAAAACAATATCCGTGACAACAATACCAGGAACAACACCTCTTTGCACTCCCAATCTCGATTTCATCCCACCAGCGTTCAACGTTACCCAAACTATGCAATCTGAACTTTGATGATTTCAAGCCGGAAGATAAATCGATTGAACCAATGTAATACGATGCCGAGCGATTTCAATATCAAAGGATCTTTGCCAATGATGTTGGGAAAGACAAAAAACTGTGCCAACGACTGCGTGAACAATCTCTGGAATGATCTTGGGACCTATGTGATCAACGATCTCTGGAACCTAGGGTGATCAACGATCTCTGGAACCTGGGGTGATCAACAATCCTTGGAATGGTATGACTATCGGGAAATAAATCATCAAGGTTACAACAGTGTGAGACTGGAAGAACAACGCACCGATTGAGGATCAGAAATGCACTAGCGCACAATTCAGAGGTCGGGTTCGCAATGATAGCTCATGCTGACTGAAATGCGTGTAAGGAAAGGCCAATCAGTGCATGAATGAGCCCTCAAACCTGTGATGACCCCCGACCAATTCTCTATTGACTAGTGTGTAAACGAGGGAAAAATTACGCACTTCTCCAACTCTGCATGCGAGAAAAAATACACCTCTCTCCAGCCACCAAGTCTCCATGCTTCAACCACCAAGGATCTTCAATTTTCCATCCACCATGGCTCATGACACAATCAGCCACCAGGGCTCTCGAATTAACCATCCACCAAGGCTCCACGCTTCAACCACCAAGGATCTTCAAATGTCCATCCACCATGGCTCATGACACAATTAGCCACAAGGGCTCTCAAATTAACCAGCCACCAAGGCTCCACTGCTGCCACTAAGGCTCTCCAACCACCAAGGCTCCACTACTTCCACTAAGGCTCTCCAGCCACCAAGGCTCTCAACTCTGCCACTAAGGCACTCCAGCCACCAACGCTCTCAATTTTTCCACTAAGGCACTCAATTCTACCACCAAGTCTCACCTGCTCCGATACCATGTTAAAAATGGAATATGAAACTTATATTTTGAAACTAGCAGCCCACAGGTGAGCAAGCTGCACCTAGAGACTGCTCAAGTAGAATGCTCTATACAATTAATCATAAAAATCAGAAATATATAATTTTACATCATTTTAGGGAGATTAGAACTTACTCCTAGAAAATAGGAACTAATCGTAATCTAGGACACACGCACAACTGTGAAACAAACTCTATCCAATAATACATATTGGGATTCTATGGGGCACAATAATAACAATATAGGGACTACATGGGCACAACAATAACAATAAGGGGGTTACACTAACAATAAAGGTAAGGGAATACACTAGTATTATAGGGACCTAACAACACACCCTTTCTAGCAATTGCACTTAGCCTACATAGTTATGACCATCCTAACTGATGTAGGCTTCTTCTTTCCCTGCAAGATTCTTTTTTCTCCATTATCATCCAGGCACTCTATAGCCTTTTCATAAAAATCTACCTTCGTTCTATGAAGATACAAGCAATCCATACCCAAAAGCATACTATATGATCCCAATGGTAGTACTTTCAAATGTGTTGTTGCAGGCATACCATTCAACTCAAATGCACAAGATCTTACCCAGTGATGGAATCTCTTCTTAATACCTGTAGCCAACTGCACCAACCAAAACTCTGCATGCACTTCTTTTCTCAAGCCACACTTATCCACTAGGTCAGGATTAACATAACTATAATGAAATCCAAGATCAATCAAAATAGAAACAACTCGACCACAGAGATTACCTTCCATCTCAATAATGGATTCCTAGATATCTTCCCGTTTGTTTTCCATAGCTGCATAAATCTGATGAATGTTATGACCAACATCCCCAACTGTATGTGCCTCCTAAGTGTTACAGGAAAATTTGGGCACATCAACCCCAACTTCCAGATCTATATTATTAGGGTCCATCAACCCCTAATTCAGTTGTTTTCATTCCCTAATGAAGTTAACCTACATCATGCTTGCCTCCCAAGAGTTTCATGACACCATTCATCCAAAAAATGTCCCTAAGGAGATCATTGCAGGTGGCCTTCTATCTGGCTGCAATGAATGGCAGGCACTACACTGTCTGGGTGCTATGCATAGCACCTGGCCTTTGTTGCACCTGCGATGAGCGAGATCCATCGAATTTTTTAAATGAACTCATTGGATTCCTCATCCAATGGATGCTTCTAGAGGTTTCTAGAAGGATTGGGCTCACTTTTGGATGAGGAAGGAGATGAATGAACCTTAATCCATTATCCCTTCCTCCATGGAACCACTTCCCAAATATGGCAAAGCATTCATGAGGGCCATTAATGGCCTAACCTCCTATTTTCAACTATAAAAGGACTAAGCTCTCATTGGCTGGGAGAGGTTGAAACTTCTTGAGCTAAGGAAATGTTGTTGGAAAGAGATTAGTAGAGAGAGTAATGTTATCATGTCAAATTGTTGTTTCATGATGAGAGAAGGGTTTGAAGCTGGAAGGATGACACTGAATCGGACATGCATCTACATGGGTTGTAATCTTTCCTTCTATGAATAAAGAGTTCTATGCTTTTTCCCATTCATGTGTTATGTGATGTATATTGTACTTTCAATTCTATAATATGTTTAGTTAACAAATCGATATGTATGCTTTGATGGTTTTCTGTCTCGGCTTGTGTGCAAGTACCTTTCAAGCGAGTTAAGTATGGAAGGGAGTGGCAAAAGCAGTCAAAGGGAAGAGGGATCGAGCGAGAGATACAGGTTGGTACTTTTTCTCCTCTTTCTTTTATCTGTTAGCTATAGGAAAAGCAATGGAATTACTTTAACTCTTGTTCTAGACTTGCTACTAGGTCTAGGGGTTAGTCGTTTGGAGAAACACTAAATTTTCCCGTAACAAAATGGCGACTCCACTGGGGAATTGATTTTATCCCTTATAGTAGCTAATCAATCTCTTAGAACACTTTGACATACTTTACCCTCTTTTTCTCATCGAATTCAAGTTCAATTTACTGAAATTTGAGTCAATTTTGAGCATAAAATTGTCATTCTGTAATCATCACAGCTCTGTAACTGACAGGGTGCTATGCATTGCACCCTATGCACAGAGACAGTGCTATGCATCACACTGTCCCTCACTCTGGCCTGCGTTGATTCCTTTTGGACCAGTTTTCCCATCTAGGAGCTAAAGCCTTAAGTCAATTTTCAGTTGTTTGAATTGTCTGTTGGATTTAAATGAGTTCTTGTCTCTGAAAGCAGTCTTTGTTTCCTTGTTTCAACCCATTTTAGACTAGATTGTTAAATGTTTGTTTGTGTATTTGTTTTATCATTTGCAGTCCATTGTCAAAAGTAGTTTCAGTCGATTGTTTTGTCAAAATACGAAGTGTCGTAAAATATTCCTTCATTAAAATAATCAATTGGTCTGCTTGTGGATCTGATTCATATTTTCGTTAAGTGTCAAAAATCTTCATTTCCTTAAAGTTAAAAGTGTTGTTTAGTCTGCCTTTATCTTTAAGTGAAATTGTCATAAATCGACATTTTTGTGAAAAAAACTTTTGAATCATTGTGCATTTGTTCTTTTTAGTGCATAATTCACATTAAGGAGAACTGAAAAGAAAAAGAAATACATGTAATTGCATTTTAGGAGATTGAATGTGTGTGCTTAAAAGGAATGGATAGGGAAATTCATTAGTGAGTGCTCTTTGTTGTTTGATCCAAAAAGTACGTGTTTGCTCTTTCCCTTGTAGCTAGGATTTTCATTGTCAAAATTGAAAGAGTGCTTCTCATTTTAATTGCATTCTTAGGAATCTTGGAAAACATCACGTGGTGAAATCCAAAGGCAAATTTTAAGCAAGATCAACCTGAAATTAACTTCAATTAACCTAATAACGCATTGGAATTTAACGAAAACATCTAGAGGTGTCTAGGCTAGAGACGTGTTCCGGCGTCTTAAAACCTAGTGGATGTCATTTCATTGAGGTTGGGTGATTCCTCCTCTCTGAACCGGTAAGTACTAGTACGGACTTGTGCTCCTTGTACCATCGTGTATATAGTGGAAGACCCCAATAGGTTTAAATCCTTTATCCCTAGGAAGCTGAGTCTGCCGCCTTACCGATCACAATGCACCGAACACAGCATTCGGGAAGACTGACTGCCGTACGGTAAATCCTTGGTAATTTCTCTTTAATTTACCACCAAAGTGTATATTGTAGTTTTGTGATTAGTTAGGTAAACCCTCTTGCTTAGTATCTCTAGAGTAGTCACTTTTTCTCCTTTTTGACTCCTTAAAAGAAAAGGTTCATCTAAGCGCTTGTCCTTTCAAGCTCATTAAACAACGAAAGCGACTAGAGTCATATTTTTCTTTTTCTCGACTCTTAAAAAATGAAAAAGCAAAGTTAAGTTCTAGTGTCGTAAAAGTTAATTGACCGTGGATAACATCCTCCACGCTTGTTTTTTAGTTGATATTAGGTTGAAACATATGGTGACAAATCCAGAGTCCACCAATCAAGGAATTCCTTTTGATGGAAATCCTAGTCCTTTTCCTCCATTTGGAAATATTGGTGCTCCATATATGGCTACATTGTCCCTTCCGGGATTTACCATTGGCTTGCCAGTATGGTTGTTTTCAACCTCTTTGGTTCAAAATGTTGTGATTTCTCCGCAATCGAGTACTCCTCCAACTGGACAAAATCAACCTCCATTTGATCCTAAAGTTGACCCTTTGTCTTCTTCCTTGGTTGTTTCTTCCTCCCCTTCTTCCTCTTCGCCCAGTGAAAGTATTGGTACTAGTAACCAGGTGGCTAAGAAGAAGAAGAAGAAGCAAATTCAACAGAGGGGCAACCAAGCAACCATTGCTTTGAATGCAAAATTTGATGAGAAATCGTCCATTAAGCCTCACAAAGTTCGATACCCATGCAAACTTTGTGCGGGAGACCATCTTCTTCGAAATTGTCTTGATATTCCTCAAATCTTAGAAGAATGGTCTTCTCGTTCACATCATCCTGTGTCATCAACCTCTGGAGATCATGTTGGTGACATACCATCAACTAGTGACAGTAAAGTTCATGGAAAGAAGGGAAAAGTCAAGTTTCCATGTAGATTATGTGAAGGGAATCACCCCATTCACCTTTGTCCCTATCTAGATGAAGCCAAAAGAGTGTTGGATAACCGTCCTACTTCACCGCAGTGACTTCCATCTGGTTACAGGAAACCCTCCCTAGATCCTTCACTAGTTGATAAATTGACTAACCAAAGTCAAAAATCAACAAGTCGAGGTAACAGTTGACCCTATTTCACCTTCAGTAAATCATACCTTTCCCGAAGAGAGTGAACATGATACCACTCAGTTTCTTTTCGTTTCTTCAAATTCTAATGAGCTTGGGGGCAATCCTCCTGTTCCATCAAGACAAGAGGAAAATCCTCCCACTCTCATAACTCAAGGGGTTAATCCTCCCATTTCTATGGTACCCCCTCCAAGTAGTCTAGTCACTTCCTTTGATTAGAATCGACTGACAGGATTCTGCCTTCCTTCTTATGTGCCTTTCCAGATCATAGTACAGGTTTGTAATATGATTGTATCTGGCACTATTATAGACGAAGGTGCATTAATGAGTATCCTTTCCTCAACTGCTTGGCAATCGCTTGGTTCACCACCGCTTGTGCTTGTTACACAGAATCTGTTGGGTTTTAACAGAGGAACCAGTCAACCATTAGGGATCCTTCCTCAACTACCTATTACTTTGGGAGGAAAAACTGCTTATCTGAACATGATGGTAGTCCCAGGACCTTTAGATTACAATTTACTTCTTGGGCGCGACTATGTTTATGACATGGGAGCTATTGTTTCAACACTCTTTCGATTGATTTGTTTCCTGCATGAAGGCAGGATTGTCACCGTTGACCAACTTTCATTTCCCGGTCCAAATATGGCTCCTAGTCAACCATATTCCCTAATTGGCCCTTTTGTACCAATGGTATCATCCCTGCCGCGGGTTAATTATGTGGCAACATGTTCCATACCTACATCGAATGACAATCAATTCAGTGATGTTGTACATCATGTACTGGGGGCATTGGAACCAGATCTCTCCTTCAGTGATGTTGTGATCAAGCTCCCCCGAGGATAGTTCGTTGTCTTGTGTCAACCTCGTTAAAAAATGAAACAAGGAGCCGAGGAAAGTTCGTTGTCTTTTGTAAACCTCGTTAAAAAATGAAACAAGAGTTCGAGGATAGTTCCTTGTCTTGTGTCAACCTCGTTAAAAAATGAAATAAGGAATATGAGGATAGTTCTTTTACTGTGTCAACCTCGTTAAAAAATGAAACAGGTCATCGAGGATAGCTCCTTGTCTTGTGTCAACCTCGCTAAAAAATGAAACAAGGAGTATGAGGATAGTTCTTTACTGTGTCAACCTTATGAAAAAATGAAACAGCTCCCGAGGATAGTTCGTTGTCTTGTGTCAACCTCGTTAAAAAATGAAACAAGGGTTCGAGGATAGTTCGTTGTCTTGTGACAACCTTGTTAAAAAATGAAACCAAGGAGTATGAGGATAGTTCCTTGTCTTGTGTCAACCTCGTTAAAAAATGAAACAAGGAATATGAGGATAGTTCATTGTCTTGTGTCAACCTTGTTAAAAAATGAAACAAGGAGTCCGAGGATAGTTCGTGGTCTTATGTCAACCTCGTTAAAAATGAAACAAGGAGTCCGAGGAAAGTTCGTTGTCTTGTGTCAACCTCATTAAAAAATGAAACAAGGGGTTCGAAGATAGTTCTTTGTCTTGTGTCAACCTCGTTAAAAAATGAAACAAGGGGTTCGAGGATAGTTCATTGTCTTGTGTCAACCTCGTTAAAAAATGAACGATATAAGTACGAGGGTGGTTCTTTTACTGTGTCAACCTCGTTAAAAAATGAAACAGGTCCATGAGGATAGTTCTTTTACTGTGTCAACCTCGTTAAAAAATGAAACAGGCCAATGAGCAAAGTTCCTTGTCTTGTGTCAAGCTCTTTTAAAAATGAAACAAGGTCCCCTGGAGCAAAGTTCCAATTCGAGTCTTTGATTAGATCTCGTAAAATCCCAGTCGAGTCTTTCACTTGATCTCGTAAAAGAACCTTCATTCCATCCACCTGATAGCCACGAGTAGTCTACTTAGGCGAATGTAATGAAGCTTGGGGGGCATGCACCTAGTGGTAAAGTTAAGTTTCCCTGTAGGTTATGTGAAGGGAATCACCCCATTCACCTTTGTCTATATGGACGAAGCCAAATAGGTGTTGGATAACCGTCCTGCTTCACCATAGTGACTGCCATCTGGTTACAGGAGACTCTCCCTTTCATCATGCTGGGGGCATGTAAACTGAATCCAAGCATAGTTTTTTCATTTCACGCTTGTGTAAAAATGAAACTGAAGCCAAGCATAGTTTGTTCGTTTCAAGCTTGTGTAAACATGAAACTGAATCCAAGCATAGTTCCCTATGGTTCAAGCTTGTGTAAAAATGAACCCATTTCCATTTTTAACCCTCGTGATTGCCATTCTATCAGCCTTTTCTATCAGATGAGCCTTGGTTGTTTCATTCCATCACCACCATCTCTTTGGCCGATCATACGCTTTCGCTTGGTTGTTTTACCATTTTTGAGGAACAATTGCAATGAGTGGTATTATTAGCCGGCCTCTTCACATAAATCAACATGTTTTGAGAAAGTTCCAACATCACCGGAACCAGTTGCTATCCTAGACGCCACTTGTTCCTCAAAGCGGAGTCCTCTTTAAGCTCTTTTCAGACTCTCTAAACATGAAAAGATTACCGAGCGCTTGTCGTTTCTAGCTTGTTAATGGATTAGAATGGATATCTACTCAGTATAGTTTTACCCCTTTTTCGAGCTGAGCTAGATTAACTACAAAAAAAGTACTCGTTGGTAAAACATGATCAATAGGTTCTCTCTTGTATTGTTTTATACTTTTTCGAGCTTGAGAGACAAATGTACGAAAAAGAACTTTTGGAGTTTTCTTTTCGTCCCTTTTCAGACTCTCTAAATATGAAAAGGACCGAGTTGTCTTTGTCGTTAAACTCATTAAAAAACATCAAGTAGCGACAAACTTGTCCATCTAGACAAGACCGAGTTTCACCTTCGCTAGACTCATTAAAACATCAAATAGCGATGGATTCACCCCAAGGGTGAAATTATACAACAAGAATATGTTATCCTCCTCAAGCTTGATAAAAAATAAAGAGGTATTGGTTAGAAATGACTGGGGAAAATGGGAAAAAGCTGGGAACACTTTATGGTAGCAAGTCGCTCTTGAACATGACACTTTCACCTCATCACCATGACTATGTGGGTTGGGTCATTCAGCTTGATGGTTATCACATTGTTGGTCTATCATACCATCCATCACTTTGTTTTGGGTCAATGCTACCAATTCACTTCAGTGTCGCCGATATGTTCAAGAGAAGTCATTCAGTTCAAAACTTCATCCTTTACAATACAGTAAACCTTCATTTTCATGCCCGCCATTCCTGAACCTTGTGTCGTCAGTCGATGTTTCATCTCCAAAATCATTTACCTCGTTTCATGTCGTTGATGTGGGATACATCAAGGCCCTCCTGCGATGAGTCGCTTCTTGTCGACATCAGCACATCATCCAAGAAGTTGACTTAGAAACACCCCTTCAGTACCTTGAGGCTTGCATACATCAATGGCAGGTTTCTCGCTTCCGGCGATAGGTTGACATCACTAGCCTTCGACCGAAAGACTTCGTTTGGTGTTCGACTTCAAATCATTTATTCACACCATGCGAAATGTACTGCAATACCTTGAGGGTCATTTTCATTATTGGTGATTTCTCTCGCATCTGTTAACGACTTACATCATTGGCTGGTAATCAGACGATGTCTCTCCATGTTCGACCTCGAATCATCTATTCACATGGTTAGACTTGTACATTGAGTGAAAGATTGGACGAGATTGAAGACCCCAGATCTAGTTTCATCCATCCGGGCTGCGATATATTTTCAGGAGTATTATATCAAATGTACAATGGCCTTACATTCATGGTCATCCACTCATGGGTCTATATCTGTAGACGACTATATTTGTACGTGTAATGAAAGTTTATAAAGCTAAGCATGGGTATGCCTTCCCTCAGCTAATTGTGAGAAAAAATCAAAGTATTATTATATTTGTATTGTTACTGATGCAGGTCACCTTCCAGTTTGAAACCTTCTCTCCAAATGGTAAAGCATCTCACTCGACATGGTTATTTTCGACTTCATGCTTTAGGGGGCAACTGTTACAGGAAAATTTGGGCACATCAACCCCAACTTCCAAATCTGTATTATTAGAGTCCATCAACCCCTAATTCAGTTGTTTTCATTCCCTAATGAAGTTAACCTACATCACGCTTGCCTCCCAAGAGTTTCATGACACCATTCATCCAAAAAATGTCCCTAAGGAGATCATCGCAGGTGGCCTTCTATCTGGCTGCAATGAATGGTAGGCACTACACTGTCTGGGTGTTATGCATAGCACCTGGCCTTTGTTGCACCTGCGATGAGCGAGATCCATCGAATTTTTTAAATGAACTCATTGGATTCCTCATCCAATGGATGCTTCTAGAGGTTTCTAGAAGGATTGGGCTTGCTTTTGGATGAGGAAGGAGATGAATGAACCTTAATCCATTATCCCTTCCTCCATGGAACCACTTCCCAAATATGGCAAAGCATTCATGAGGGCCATTAATGGCCTAACCTCCTCTTTTCAGCTATAAAAGGACCAAGCTCTCATTGGCTGGGAGAGGTTGAAACTTCTTGAGCTAAGGAAATGATGTTGGAAAGAGATTAGTAGAGAGAGTAATGTTATCATGTCAAATTGTTGTTTCATGAGGAGAGAAGGGTTTGAAGCTGGAAGGATGACACTGAATCGGACATGCATCTACATGGGTTGTAATCTTTCCTTCTATGAATAAAGAGTTATATGCTTTTTCCCATTCATGTGTTGTGTGATGTATATTATACTTTCGATTCTATAATATGTTTAGTTAACATATCGATATGTATGCTTTGATGGTTTTCTATCTCGGCTTGTGTGCAGGTACCTTTCAAGCGAGTTAAGTACGGAAGGGAGTGGCGAAGCGGTCAAAGGGAAGAGGGATCGAGCGAGAGATACAGTTTGGTACTTTTGCTCCTCTTTCTTTTATCTGTTAGCTATAGGAAAAGCAATGGAATTACTTTAACTGTTGTTCTAGACTTGCTACTAGGTCTAGGGGTTAGTCATTTGGAGAAACACTAAATTTGCCCGTAACACTAAGCACTATATATGTGAGGCCTGCTACCCTGGCACAATGGACAATCCTTATTGCCATGATCTTTGCCACATATCCAACACTGCAATGGTCCCCTACCATCACCTTTGTTATGTTTTTCTCTAGGCTATGACCCATATCCCTTCCCAACTGCATGGAACTTCTTGTAAGGAGCAACATTTTCTTTCTCACCTACATCATAAGGTTTTCCCCGTTTTCGTGGTCATTCCCTTTTAACTTTCTCATTCCCCTTCAAATCATGCTTAGGCTCAGCTTTACGCTTTTAATACTCATAACAATTCTTCAACTTCTAGATGACATCTTCCAACGATATAGGCTCATCAAACTCAATCCAGTCTCTATATGCTACTGGAAAACCACTGATTAATCTCTAAATATTAGCCTTCTCATCCTTGAGGTAAGGCACATACCTCAATAACTCCGCGAAACTGCTATTATACTCAGCATCTGTCATAGAACCCATATCCAACTCATAAAATTCCTTAGCTCTATCATCATAGTACCTCTCCGATAGGTACTTCTTCTTGAAGATTCTCTCAAACTCATCCCAAATCAACTCTTGTTCTCGAATTCCCTTGATTTTCTTCACATGTTCCCACCAAATGTCTTCTTTCCCTTTAAGACCGAAGGTTTCTATTTTGGCTTTCATTTTCTCTAAATAGTTATGAAATCTGAAGAATTTCTTCATCCCAAAAAACCATGCCTCTTCATCTTCTAACTTCTTCATCTCTCCATCAAATGTAGGAGGCTTGACTTTCTTAAACTCCTCAAGCAAGTACTCACTCCTCCTATAAGGATGATGATGGTGATAATGTCCCCTGGATGAGGAACTAGAATGATGCCCATGCATACTAGTCCTCTTGTCAAGTGTATCCAGTGATCTGTCACCTTTAACTGTATCCCCTCTATCCAACCCATATCTAGACTGAGACCTACTACCATAGGCTCTATTATTTTTCTCCTCCTACTCTTGACTAATCCTCAATTTTCCCTAATTCTGCAAATCTGACGATCTCTGAAGAATCACTTCATTGAATTTTGCCTACCTTTCCTGAGCTCTTGCAAGTCTTTCCTAAGCCTTAACCAACCTGTCATTGTATGCTTTTCAACTTCTAATCTCTGCCCTAAAACTCCCCAATGTATCTGTTATTCTAGGATAATACTCACCTCCTTATTTCCCAACTGATCTGTAGGGAAAGTCACGGGAACTGTGGTCTACCATTTTTCTCCTCATCTCTAATTCTTTTCTTCCTACAAGCAGGCCATGTCAGATAAACCAAATAGATACCAAAATCAATACCATACCTCAATTATGTTCAAGGGAGTTTTATATCATCTACAAAATTAGTCCACATTAGCATGATACATATATAATCATAATCATATCAATATAATAACATCATGCATGACCATGCCAACTATAATCATGACCCCATGCATGACAACCATAACCTTGACAACATGATATTTTACCCAAAGAGAGTGCAACTTGGCTTTGATACCGCCCTGTAACCACCTCCTCCCACATTTACCCACTTCCACCAGTTTTCACATAGTAAACATGAGCTGAGGGTCACTATGATAAGACTCAACCTCCTATATGACCTTAAGGAAATGGAATCGATAACTTAAGACCTTACTAACTTCCCTCAGGTGTTACAGGAGGTCCCCAACCCCTTCATGTGTCCAACCCCTGAGATGACTCTCTTTTTCACTTACTTAGAGCCTCTGTCGCTCCCTTGAAAAGGAATGGAAGCAACTATAAGCCTCAAATTGCTCCCATAATTCTGCTTCCTGGCGACTATGGACTTTTCCAGTCAATTTTGTGCTAACGGCCCCGAATTTTGGGCCACTTTTTTCACGGCTAGGACTCGGGCCTCTGCCTAGAACTCAATGAAACTTCCATAAATGATAAATAACATGGAAACAAAACTTCTAAACCAAAAAATTGAACAAGGACTTGATCTAACCCCTCCCAACCAGGACAAGCATTCCGTCAAACACATGGTAAACATGCAACCTAGATGTCATGAATCCACATCTGAACATAGAGATCTGAAACTTATCGTAGTTTTAACAAGAAGGACCAATGCCTTCTCACAATAGTTGTCATAACACAAATTAGGTCATGCATTCATTAACCATACACTCATTAAATAAAATGTATAAGAGTCATACTTTGATATGTCATATAACCATGCTTATAACCAACAGATAACCAATAGATAACAATGATAGAACAACCATTAAAGCCACATAATAACAAGTATAATTACTCATTAAAGACAAGAGAAACTTAGCTCTTATTAATCGTATGCAAAACCAACCAAATCATGGACTTGCATGTACCACCCGACCATAGATTGGGCTGAAACAAATATTTCTTTCATCCAATCACCCCCGTACCATATTCCAAGCATGAATGTGGGATACATGGGATAAACCAATCCATAAACAACCAAGGGAATCCAAAGGTTAAACCACCTCCACCCTCACCATACCGTGATCTCACCTAAACCAGTTTTGAGATCACAAAACCAAACTGAGCTTGAATGCCTTAGAATTTATTTGCCAATACCTTGAGGTATTTTCCCGTCTCCACCCTTAGGCTTTACCGCGTATCCCGCCATTACCGGTCAAGGGATTCCTAGGCTCTCGGGAATTTTCCTCTGATCACCTCATCTGGATCCAAAAACTTCTGGCAATCCAAAGCTCAACCAAAAAAGAATCCCATCACACCATGATTATCCAGAAATAACAAGGCAAGGCTAAAACTATTATCAAAATCCGACAAAACCCATTCCAATGACAACAAATGAACCAAATACACACATGTATATACCATGCATGCCAAAACCAACTAGGAAATCATACATGCAACCTGTTACTTGCAAGTATTCCTGCCGAAGATTCTTCATCCAACCTTTTCTTGCTTTATCCTTTCTTTACTTGTCTTTCCTTTACTTTCCTTGTCCTTCCTTTGCTTGCTTGCTTTCCTTCTCCTCTTGGTTCTGCTCTCCTCTCTGAGACTAATTCCAAAACAAAATCGACAAAAGGATACAAATTGATGCTCTAAAATCATTTTTATTATTGATGCCTCTAATTTCTTCATTTTCCTTCATTTTCCTTAATTTTCCTTCAATTTCCTCCTCACATGCAACCTGTGACCTTTCACCTCTATTTTCTCTTATTTTCCATTATTTTCATAAATAAAATACCAATAATGTATTTTTTCCTTTTTAAAGTCTTCATCATTCCCTTTGCCAATTTTCCCTTAGCCATAATACACAACGAGTGATGCCCACTAGGATATTTCACCCAACATTCAGCTTGGAATAAGTGTCCCATGACCTTGGTCTTATTTTTCCTTTATTAACTTTAATACTTGAACTTTTTACCCAGTGTTTTTACACCATTAAACGCTATGTATGAATCGACATATAACCAAATGGATAAATCAGTGTTCGCATCAATGTATCAATTCTTCGATCCATACCCATGCAATACATTTCATAGTTTGCACAATGGTGAATGTTTAATACATAATCATTCTAATACAATGCACTTCATTGTAGAGAATAGAAAGGCATCCCCACGTTGCTTCAATACAAAGAATATGAAGAGATTATGCTTCATTCACAACAGAGATTCAACATACAGTTCGACATTCAATATAGTGTTCAGGAAGAATAGGAGACTAGTGTACTGACAGGGCGATAGACCTGCAACAACAATAGGACTGAGGCAAAGGAATTATGGGGGCAGAGAGAGCCAAGTTTAGAACCTAGGACTTGTGCTCTGATACCATGTTAGATCAAGCTTGGTAACTCCATGAATAGTTGGTTTTTAATTAAGAATAGCTTTAATATATACAAATAGAGGAGAGTCTCTTGGAATTCATATTCCAAGATCTCTTCGTCTTCTTATTTAATATTTACAATATTTTTTGAATCCCAAAGGATTAGGTGTCTACAGAAGGCTTCACTAGCTAAGATTGAACATTGTCAATTCAAGTCGAAGGTCATTGTGTCTAGAGCATAGGTCATAGTGCTGAGCATGCTCTCTAACAACACTTGTCACGTGCCTAACATTCTATGTACCATTTAGGAAAACCCAAAAACCCCATTCATGACATCCAAAATTCTGAAGACCCAAAAACCCCATTCATGACATCCAAAATTCTGAAGAATAAAAAAAAAACATCATAGTAACAACCATATAATAGATTCAGGGCCATTAAAAAATGAGAGCCACACTAGCTGGATACAATAAATTGATGCTTAGAAAGCACAAACATAAGTTGAGAGATACACCGCAATTGAAGTATAGTTAGTTTGCTTATGGCAATCTAGAAAAAAGGGCTCTCGATTTCTTAGCCCAACAAGATGTCAAATTATCATTTACTTTAAATGCCTAATATTTGTTTCAAAAATCTATTCCAACTAGTTATTATGGTAATATAATAACTTGCACTTAGAGTAAGACAAAAACTTGGGATCTAATTGACCACAATTTTAAGAGTATTATGATGATGATGATGATGATGGTTAACGTCCACTGAGGCCAAATAATGATCTATCGGACCTAAATAGACAAATTATTTATTTTGATTTAAGATTTTATTCCTATGCTCAAAAAGCTTGGAGAGAAGCCTCCCGAGTTCACTATAATTTTGGCATTGTAAAAGGCTAGGAAGGTTAGTATTGTAACAAAGATTGTGAAATTGAGATCTAATGTGGTTGTATGCAGGGCACTCTAAGAGGAAGTGGTTTTCATCCTCGATGCTCCTATTCTCACAAATATGGCAGATCCTTTCCATCCATGGCGTTTTAGGAACTGCCCAACGACCTGTTTCACTATGGAGCTCATGAGAATTCGTTCTAATCTTTGCTATATTATTTTTCTTCTTTGAACTAGTTAAAATAGAGAGATACTTTTGATCTTCAAGGGTGGGGTTGATGACCTTCTTATAATAACTTAATTTTATTTTAGACGCTAAATCTTTCTCACACCACAATTTTTCTTTGAACTTAGAAGTAACAATATCTTTAATGTTATTTATTTTTTGCAAAGCATCATTCTCATTGATATCCCAATAGTTGGACCAGGCCCTTGTGTCTTTATGCCATCCTCGGTTAAGCCTTAGGTGGTTTTGGCTGGAATTTAAAGCTAGCTTAGGAAGTCTATGATTGTCTATGTTATTGAGCTTGTGCTTGTACAACAGAAACCTGAGCATAGCTAGGCTCTCAATAGGGGAAAGACCTGCTTCTATAAGGAGAATAGGATAGGGTGTATTACTTTTAATTTTTAGGTTATAAGTTATAAAACGCTTCTGGATTTGCTCAATCTTTCTCCATGATTCTCTGGAGATGCTGCAGCCCCAAACTTCACAGCCATATAAGATAACAGGAGTGACTAAAGTTTCAAAGAGGAACTTCTTTTTATCCCACATTATGAGGTTTGTTGTTTTACAATTATTTTTAAGACCAAAATAAGCTTTCCACCCCCCATTGATCCTTTTCTCAATGCTATGGTTCCAGTTGAGCTTGTGATGGATATCAATTCCTAGGTACTTGTAAGAATACACTTCCTCCAAGTTATTATTGTCATACATAAACTTAGCGCAAGTGTCCTTCTTGGATTTGATAATCATAACTTTTGTTTTGTCAGTGTTAACAGTCATACCCATGGTAGAGCAGAAATCCTTAAGAAGCTTGAGTTGCTTATCAAGATCAGAAGGGCACCTTGCCAAAAGAACAATATCGTCAGCATAGAGAAGAAGGATAACGACTATCCCAGCTAAGATCGTGCCATCACATCCTGCTTCTTCTAAATAACCTTCGAGCTTATCGATGTAAATGCCAAATAGGGTAGGGGAGAGGGGAAAACCTTGTTTAACTCCGATGTTACACTTAATATCTTTTGACCACCCCTCATTGTTCTTTAGCTTGGAAATTACATTCTCGTATAGCCTTATAGTAGCAGCTCTCAACTCAAGAGGAACCTTTAGCTCTTCTAACCTATTCCAAAGGTTGTATCTAGGAACCGTATCGAAAGCCTTTCTAAAGTCTACAAAGCAACAAAATAAATTGGATTTATCATTACGACATTCCTCCGCAATGATCCTAAGCGTAACAAGGTGGTTTGTTGTTGAGTGATGCCTTCTGAAACCTACTTGGCCTTTAGCCCGCTTACCTTCACTTTCAAGCCATATGCTTAACTTTTTTTCCAGAATACTACCATACAACTTGGCTAAGAGAGGGCTGATCATAATTGTCCGATAATTAGAGGGGTGTTTTGTATCCCCACTTTTAAAAATAGGGACAATGAGGCTCTTAGTCCAAGGTTTAGGGAACCCTTGCTTAACAGCTTGATTGAAAAGCTTGTGGATGTGGGGGATGAGGACAGGATCTCCAATTTTTAAGATTTCTGCCTGGTAACCTTCAATGTCCTTAGCTTTCCCATTAGCGAGGCGATTAACCCCAAACTTAATGTCTTCTAAAGAGAAGACTTCTTTCGTTGTGAGCAGGGTTTCCAAATTATCCATGACATTTGGAGATTCATAAAGCCGTTTAAGATAAGAATTCCAATCGTGAAGAGCAATTTTATTATTATCCTTAGTCTTCCTAGTCAGAATCTGCCTCCAAAATTTCTTAGGAGCTACCTTAGAGAGGTGTAAGAGATTCTCCTGTCTTTAACGAATGTACTGCCTCTTTTTCCTTTTAATTAGGGCTTTGTATATTCTTATCTTGTCCATTTTAAGAGAATCATCAACAGCTTCCTTAATTGCTCTCCTCACATTTTTACAATCTTTGTCATACCAAGGATTGGTTTTGCTATTTCTTTTATTATTTGAGACTTCAACTGAGAACTTGTTAATAGAATATGAGAGGGTTGTAGTAAAATTATGATATAGGTCTTCTATGTTGTCTATACTAGATAAAGGAGGCAAATTAGTTTTTAATTCATTTAGAAAGAGATCCTTTTTATTTTTATCAAATATTAAGTTCTTTTGGTTGTAAGTATTATTTTCTATGGGAACTCTATGCATGACAAAATTGAGAGTTATAAGTAAAGGCCTATGATCGGAGTCAGGCTCGTGGTCATTTAAGATGTCAAATTTTACCATTTCATTGTATAATGGAAGATCGGAAATAACATAGTCTACCACGCTGCTACCAAGTCCATGGAGGCAGGTCATCTTGCTGGAATTGGGCCACTTCTTTAGACCATTGCAAATTATGAGATCCTGAGCACTACAGAGCTTGACTAGCTTTGACCCAAACAAATTTTCCCCGAGGTCTTCAGAGCTCCTTTTGTACCTACTAGCCAGGGTAGGGTCTTCATCTAACCAAAGAGGATTACTCATTGAAAAAATAGATAGAGAAATTATCCATTTATAACTATGAAGGAAATCCAATATAACTAAAAATAACTATGACATCTAAATGAATAAAAACCCTACATCAAGTTACAAATCACAAAAAATTATCTTATTAAAAAAAAAACTTGAAAAAAGACCAACACCAATAATGTTTACATAGAAAAGTTAGAAATAAGAAAAAATTAAATTAATAACAACTTTTATTAATTTTTTTATTTTTTTTTTCAAAAGTTGGAAAAACCTATCATGTAATAGAAAATAACTAAAATGTTTTAATTATTTTATAAATTAAGAAAAACATGATTAAAAAAATAAATAAATTTAAATTTTAAAATATTTTTAATTTATTAATCCTTTAAAATATATAAAATTATCATTTCCCAATCATTTTAAAAATAAAATAAAATTATAATCATAAGAAAGTTGAGTCTCCTTTAAATGGTAGAAGTCAATAAATTTATATAAATTTATTATTGCATTTTCATTTAAGTTTTTTTTAATGTAAGTTTAAATAAATATTTGTTTATCATGATCATAAATTATGTATCTCTACTATTACATTTAGTGTATTGTAATATTATATTTTAGTCTAGCTTAATTAATCGATACAATATTTGTTTTTAGAATTTAATGGTGATATAATTTTGGACAAGATTGAGATTGTAATTTTTTGTTATTTAAAATGTGATTTTGAATATATATATATATCACTCTAAAAAGCTCATGAGACATTTGAATTTTGCAAATTAAACTAGTATAGATCCATCTTAAGTATAGATCTAATATAAGCCAAGAAGGATCAAATTCTTCATGTGCAAACTTCTTTACAGTGTAATATACAATGTGTTATTTTTCATTATTTAAATTATATTTTTGAATGCTAAATACAATATATATAGTACTAAATAAACTTAACCATAAAAACATAATTTTTCGTGATATATTTATACATAAGTTTTTTAAAATGATATTTACTAGCAATTGTCCCAAAAGGTACAAAGACAGGTCGATAGGATTATTAAATTTGAATTGTTGAATTTTTCTAGAAGAGTTAATTGGTTTGTGCAAAACCTTGTTTTCTTGGACTGGATCATTGTGCAATTAATTTTCTTTAGATGTTTTGTTTATATCTATATTACAAGGAACACATTGAATGTCTTATTTCATTTTAGAGTAAGTTAATAACCCAAAATCAAGAGGTTAAGCTAATTACGCAAAATCAAGAAACCTCTATAGATGGCCAAGCATATACAAAGAATAAATCTCATTCATCTGCAATACCAAATCCATCTTTTCTTTTCTTTGAGTAAAATTTCAAAAGCATGAACACATGCCATTTCATATGCATAATAAACCCAATTTCTGAAATTTCAATGCTTGGATGCATCCCATTCATATGCTATAGTAAACCCATATTTTCCTTAAATTTCAATCCATAAACACATCCATTCATGAGCCATAACAGAGCCACAAAAAACAAAACCCCCTGACCTGTTAATACATTATCTACTCAGAGAGAGGTAAGACGAAAGGACAGCACTGTCTATGGATCCTCCATGTCTCCGAAGGAGATGAGGAGCGTCCCGTGACCCATTAATGCATTGTCTTCTCAGGAGTGCGACGTAAGACTAAAGAAAATCACTAGCTACGGATGTTTCATGTCTCCATAAGACCTTGATAAATCTTCGTTTATTTTTTAAATACAATAATTTGATTTCATTTTAACAATGTAAATACTAAAAATGAGCCCATAAAGAGCAGATAATCAAGAAGGAAACGCTTTAATCACAAACTAGAAATCAGGAATGGTGATTATTTTATAATGACCGAATCTACCTTCTAATAAAATCTTCCACATTCTTTCTCTGTTCTTTCCTTCCCACCAGAGCAGTGCACCACCATTACTAGATCAAATACTAGAACTAAATTAGGATCTAGAACCGGCTTCTCTTTCTGGCCACCATTATTATTATCACCGCCTCTGGGATTCGAGTCCAGTGCCACTATGTCAACAATAATGAGCTTCCCCATCTCCAGGATCACCTTCCTGCATCTCTTTAGTATCTTGATACAGTCCTCGTCACCCCAGTCATGCATGATCCACTAATGACATCGGACAAACAAATTGTATAGTCAAAACGTGCTCTCAACACATTCTAATTGAATTACATGATAGCTCAGCAAGTTCAAGACTTACCTTCATGAATATGGCGTCCGCAGAGGGCATGGTTTCAAACATGTCTCCGCCCATGTGCTCCACACCTATTTACATACATTTATATGTATCAAATTGTTATGCATATATACCATTGACGAAGCAAAGTTGTTATTAGTAACCTGGGAGATGGGGAGCAGTGGCCATGACATGAGGGAGGTCATAGTTGATGCCTCTGATGGAAGGATAATGCCGCAGCATTGTCTCGATTGTCTCCTCTACAAGCCTAGCCTCTCGAGGAAAATCAGAGAATGGAAGTCAAATTTCGAAAAGCCAATAGGATTATTAAATTAGCATAAACAAAAACGAGAAATTAGCATGATGATTTAATGTTTGAAACGTCAAACAAGGCCACATAGCGTTGTGATTTTAAATATGACATTTTTTTTCAAGTTTGGTTGAAGATTGACTACCAACGTAACCCCAAGATCCCTGGCATATTTGATTTTCACCATGCTTTTAAATTGCAAATTAATAATTCGTATTTCCTTTTGACACTTGTGCCTTCCATGTGATTGTCGATATCGCCCATTGGAAAATTATCGCTGCCCTATGCAAAAAACTTAAAACCATGTAAAAATAATAAACAAAAACAGTTTAACCTTCCCACTCACCTTACCTAATAAAATGAATGCCATAAAGTGGTGTACGAACATCCTTTTGCATGCGTATTATTGTCCTGCGTGTTGTTTCACCTATCTAGATTCACGGCAAGCCATTCAAATACCGTGTTAGAAAGATTTGAGAGACAAAATCCGCATCTGCGGCAGATTTTGACGAATAAAGAAATAAGAAACAAGTGAGAGAAAAGAAAATAGATTCAGAAATCGAAGCTTCTCGTCTTATATTATCCCTCCATGGCGAGCTCTTCTCTTCCCCCATTGCAAAATTAATAGGCAGGGAAAAACCATTTAGCAAAAACTGCCAAATAAAATAAAAGCTCTATCTCTACGATTAAAGCCCTTGCGATTTTTCCACGGCTTCACTATAATAAAGAAATAATGGATTGAAACTGTTGAAAAAATTGGGTTCCATGCATAGCCATTATCTACCATGCTGCTTTTCCCTATACAAATTTATTAGTAAAACCCATAGATATTGAAAACCAAAAGCATACCTACTTCTATCCATAAAAAATTTCGAGAATTTCATTCCAATGGATCAAAAATTTCATCTCTATCGATTCTTCTGCTCAACATAACAGCAACAAAATAGAATCGCCAGGATAAACCATGCAAACACTCTTTTAAAAGGAAAACACAACGAAAATAAAACACTGTAAAATACAAAATGCATGGCCATGCAACAAAGAAAATAAACTTGAACAAGAAACAAGGCAAGCCAATGCAATGCAGAGTATTGAAGAAATGATGAGATGAAAAACAAAAAGTGAAAAATTTAAACAACTAAAACTGTAAATACAAAAAAGTCAAGTTTAGTTTAGCACTAGCACAACATGATGGAACAAAATAGCCATTCACAACCCATTAAGGACTTGAATTTGACAGGCAGGTTCTTTCCTCAGCATGACTAACTCCTCATAATGTAATTTGTCATTTAAGAGGATAAAAGAAATGCTTCTCTAAACCCCAAGTGTCAGTTCAATTGGTTAAACCATATGCCCAAGGCATGTTGCTGATAGGGAGGCCATTGAGTTTGTCAGGGTTACGAACCACTGTTGTGGATGGCTGGTAAATGAACAACCCTTCAGGGATCCCACAGCATTTTCCTCACGGCTCATAAAAAGAAAAGAAAAAAAAGAGCAATTGTTTCCCTAGAAATATGCTGGACCTAAACAAGCAAGTTATAAATCATATGGTCATACACTTCTTTCAAGCGCAAAGGTGCTACTTTTCATTACATAGAAAAGTTTTTGGATGGAAAAATGCCTCCTATTGCAGAAAGGTAATTACAAATTTAATTCTTGATTCTCTGCCCCAAAATCCACAATCACAACAATGCCTGTACTCCTGGGACAGCTCTGTAGTGTTTTGAGTCATATACCAAAAGGACGCTAGTTGATAACTTCGCTGTTGATAACTTTGATGACACTAAAAATACATACCCAAACCTGAAGCAAATATACCTTGTTCACTTAATGCTTCATCTACTGTGCAAGCAACCTACAGTATCCAAAGAAACTTTATGTCAAAAGTTAAAACATGAAATAACCATCCATACCGTGAAGAAGAAAGCAACCGCAAAATAATGTTTATGCAATAATATGATAATAAGAAAAGATGAAATGTTAATAGAAGACCAATATTCATGTTTTATTTGACACAACCATTCTTTTAACATCTTCAGATCAATCTAAAAATGAAAATGACAACAAACGACAGGCAAACCCTAAACCAATTTCATACATAATGTAACAATACAACAATACAGACCAACTAAAGTCCAAAGATGCAAAATGCCAACAGTTTCATTTGATATAATCATCTTTTTCTATGTTTAATGTTTAAGCAAATTTCAAATGGGAATTTGCAATAGAGATAAAAGGCAAACCTTATTGAAATGCTCATATTGTCTGTTGCCTAAACCGAATACCCCATAAGTAAGGTTGGAAAGCCAAGGCCCTCTCTCTTTTTCCTGGTCAAACATACAAAAGGGGCAATAAGCCCATTAAAAGAGTCCAACTTAATAGCCAAAGGAACCAGTAATCTAAACAAATGTTAAAGGTTTAACAATTTACCCCCTCAGTAAACCACTTATAGAACCTTGTTGCATTATCAGTTGGCTCTCCATCTCCATACCTGCACAAGTACTTAAGTACTTAGAAAATATTGGACCGTAAGACATAGTTACAAACGTCTACCACCTAATACGGGGCATTTTTCACACACTGTTGATAAAGATTAAATAAACCCAACAACGTTTGGACTAAATATGTTGAAGCGGACTTCATAAAGAAACTTTTAAAGTAACTTTAGAAACATACTCATTCAAACTCTGTCAAATGTGACAACAGCAACTACACAGGACTGTTAACTGCATGCATTGGGGTGGCAGATGTTGGAAGGTCATCATGGACCCCAGAGGTACAACAAAAACCTATTTTGCTTAGGGAGTACTAGAAAGTGCAACAAACCATTCCCTAATTAATGGAGAGTACTAGAAAGGTTTGGAGCTATTAATCTGTGGCAATGGCTAACGAGGCTGCCATAGGGCATTAAATGCCCACTTAGCTGCATACTCCTTAAGCCGATAACACATCGCCGTTATTTTTTATTTATCTAGTCACCGTCACCGCCGCCGTTATTTTTTATTTATCTAGTCACCGTCACCGCGCGCGTGTGTTATCGGCTTAAGGAGTATGCAACTAAGCGGGCATTTAATGCCCTATGGTAGGCTCGTTAGCCATTGCCTTAATCTGTCACAAGGCTGACAACCCTGCATTTAATCCGTCACTCCCTGATTAATGGAGAGTACTAGAAAGGCTTGGAGCCATTAATCTGTCACATGGCTCACAACCCTACACTTAATCTATCACATGGCTCACAACCCATGTAACTTCATCAAGTGTCCAGGCAGTTATGTGAAGGGATATGAGTCCCTCCATGTAACTTCACCAAGTGTCCAGGCAGTTATGTGAAGGGATATGAGTCCCTCCATGTAACTTCACCAAGTGTCCAGGTAGTTATGTGAAGGGATATGAGTCCCTCCATGTAACTTCACCAAGTGTCCAGGCAGTTATGTGAAGGGATATGAGTCCCTCCTTCGCATGCATTAGGCTTGCAATGTGCATGCTTATGTCCATGTTTATGGTTTTCTCCAGCTCACAGTGAATAATGGCAATGTTGTTTGAGAAGTGCAGGGGGGAGAATACGGTTGTTCTCGCCTGGTAAGACATTTCATCGATTTCTTCTGGTTGTCGTTTGGGTTTCTGCTGGTTAGTTTGGAAGTTTTCAGAGGAGCATTCGTGCTGGAGGTATATTGGCACACAGGGATACTGTTGGCTTCAGGCTGGTGTCAAGCAGTATTTCACTCCAACCCATCTGTGCCACCTGACAATCTGCAGTTCTTCGATCTGAATCCAGGGAAGCATTCCCAGTTCTCGAAAATGGGATATCGAAGCACCCTCAAGAACGAGGAAACGTGGTGTGGGAGTGGGACTGCAGGCGACATGGAGCATTTTATAATAGGAAAAGTTATTGGTCAGATTAGGTGCCTGATCGATTTTAGAGAACTTCAAGAAATTCGCAAACTCCTCAGGAGTCATAAGGAATATATCCATTGCAACAGATCCTAATATCTCAATGTTACTTCAAAAATTCATGAGATAATAATAGTGACAGATTACGCCTCAGACTGCAGAAATCATGGGGTCTCCTGTGGAACTGAAGCAACAGCTGGCAGTTTTGGAGGTAGAATGCAATCTCCAACAAAGTCTGGCACTCAATTTCAGCATGGGTGGATTAGTCTGTGGCCTCATATCAAAGACTCTCGGCCAACTCATCCCAGGGTGAGACAAAGGAGGATGAAACACTGCACCAGCTTGACAAGGAAATGGAAAACGTGAATCAGGACCCTGAACCAATTAGTACAGATTTGGAAGAAGCAGCTCATCCCTATGCTTTTTGTTAATTTCTATGCTTTTCAGGACTATAAGAATCTTAGGCATATATTATAGAATATATAAGGTTGAGAAGTAATGGATGGTTTTATATAAGGACAAAGCCGAAATCTGTTTTGGGCCTGCGTTGGGATTTTTTTGGGGACTGTTTAATGGTTATTTGACCTCTGTTGAACAAAACTGTGATGTCATTCCTGCCGCAGCATCTGCTGTAGTTTTTATATTAATATAATTTTACCAAATTATTGTTTAAAAAAACAGCATGCAGTGCGAAACGACTTTGAAAATTATCTTAACGAATATGCTAGGATATGTTGTCCCAACGAAAAATATGCAAAGGCTTCCCAACATGCTTAAACATTTGGACATAAACAGCTGGATAAATGTTGCTGGTCAAAGAATGTTTGTATCTTACGTTGCTAGCATAAAAAATGCTAATTTTTCCTTCTTTAATTTTTCTTCATACAGCTCATCATCTGCTGCATAATCATCCTGGTGAAAATCAACCAAATAAGATTTCACGTTATTTAATTCCAGTCATTCAAGTAACAAGCGATTCAAATTTTGAAAGATATAATCAATTTAAAAAGTAATATAACAACCTTGTATCGACAGCTTTACTCACCAGATCCACTACTTTAAAGACAGCCTTATCATACCTAGCTTTCGTTTCCTCGACGAGAGACTGTCACACATATAAAAAAATCGTCAGATAAGTTAGTAAATGTAACATCACTAGAATTAGCATAACGACAATACAAACAGCAACATGGAATCAAAACCAACACCCTTGAGAAGCTCAATAACTGTAATCATAATAACAAAAGGACGAACATGGAATTGAGAAGATTCAAAGCCAAGACAGACTGCCCAGATGTTTTATTGACGGGAATTTCTGGTTATTCCAAACAAAATACAGTGGAAAAAAATCCTCTGTTACCACTGTTGGGAATTTTTGATAAATTCCGAAACAACAAAAGAAATATGAACAGAGAGTAATACTCTGCTTTCGGGATTTCTGATAATTCAAAAACACAAGAACAGAGCATAAAATAATACTCTACTTTGCCTCAGGATCAAAAACTGATCAGAATAATACTCTGTTTTAATATAGCGAAAACAGAAAAAAAAAATCGCTTTGCTGTAACTGGTGTTGCGGCAACGCAGTTTTTTTTTCAGTTGTTGTTCGTGGTGTTGCAGCAATGTAATTTTTTGACGTCAAGTATTTTTCGACTTACAGTGTAACATCAACAGTGATTTGACGTCAACACTACTTTTGGTGTAACAACAACGGTGATTTTAAGTCAACACTATTTTTGACTTTTGGTGTAACAGCAACGGTGATTTTTGACGTCAAGCCTATTTTTGACTTACGGTGTAACAGCAACGTGCAAAAAGAAACTTCTATTTATAAACGATAAACTAACTGATAAAAATAAGTCTTCCTCACATAGAGGGATCTTCACAAAAGATTATGCTAAAGAGCATCTTCCTCTTGACAGAGGGATTACAACAGGAACGCTTCAGTTCCACAAACCAGCTATCTCAGAAAATTACAATTTCAGCACTGCTGTGCAATACAAAAAAAACTCTCAATCTATTTCCTCTGTTTTCTACTTCTATTTCTATTTCTATATTTTCTACACTGTTGTGTCTGCATTTTATAGTGCGGGAAAGGGTCATCACCGCTTTAACTTGCTGATGAAGTCTCTGCTGTACTCTGCTGCTCATAATGAACAAAATCTGATCTTTTGCTGTATTTCTTGAGTCGGTGGTGATGAAATCTATGGCTGATAAATGCTGCGTCGGCTCGAGGCTGGTTCTTTTCTCTTTCAGCCGTTCTGCTCATTAATATGGTTGTTGAGAAGTAATGGTGTAGCGCTGGATCTGATCTTTCCTCCTTCGGGAACACAAAAATAATTAAAGAGTGAAAAGATGGTAATGGCGGTGACTTAAAAGATCGGGAATAAATGTGGGGCACCGGATCAGGACAAATAAGTAAAGTAGCTGCTGCTGTTCTGTTCACTGCAGTTGAAATTATAATTTCAACACTCCCCTTTAATTTCAACTGCTGGGTTATCAGTCATACCCAGAAGTTTCCTTTAAAACTCAAAGCTTTTCTGGTCCAATGGCTTTGTCAGAATATCCGCAACTTGTTCCTGAGTCCTGCAGTGTTGTAAAACGATTTCTCCATTATTCACTAATTCTCTGATGTAGTGAAACTTTGTGTCTATGTGTTTTGTTCTCTTGTGGAATACAGAGTTCTTGGATAATGCAATAGCTGAGCTATTGTCACAAAAAATAACTGTTGTTGTTGCCTGCTCCTGGCATAGACTTCTCAACATTCTCCTCATCCAAACTGCTTGACACGCTGCTGCTGTAGCTGCCACGTACTTTGCTTCTGCTGTAGACAATGCCACAATTGGCTGTTTCTTGGAAGCCCATGAAATGGCTCCTGAACCTATGTGAAAAATGTAAGCAGATGTACTTTTCCGGTCATCTACACTTCCAGCCCAATCACTATCTGTGTATCCAACTAAATCTGAACATTCTGAAACAGTATAAAATATGCCATACCTTTTTGTACCTTTAACATACCTCAGAATTCTCTTTGCTGCATGCCAATTTGTTTCTTTTGGCTTCTCCATGAATCTGGAAATTAAACTAACAGCATGCATTATATCCGGCCTAGTTGCAGTTAAATACATAAGGCTGCCAACTATGCTCTTGTACACGCTAGGGTCAAAATCCTTGCTGCTATCCTCTTTGCTGAGTTTTAATCCCATCACTATGGGAGTGATTGCTGCCTTGCTGTCCTGCATGTTAAATCTGCTCAACACTTCATTTACATATTTTGCCTGTGAATAAAAATTCCATTTTTATTTTGATCTACTTCTATTCCTAAGAAGTATCTCAGCAAACCCATGTCTGTCATCTCAAATTCCTCTTTCATGACTGTTTTGAAGTTTTCAATGAGGTAGTCATCATTACCTGTAAAAATCACATCGTCAACATATAACACAACAGTTAAAATTTTACAGTCCTTTTCTTTGATGTAAACAGTGGGTTCTCCCTCACACTTCTCAAATCCGTTCTCCAGTAGATAGGAATCTATCCTACTGTACCACGCTCTTGGCGCTTGCTTCAGCCCATAAAGAGCTTTCTTCAATCTGCAAACTTTGTGCTCTTGGCCTTTCTTCTCATAGCCTAGAGGTTGCTCAATGTAAACCTCTTCCATTAATACTCCATTCAAGAATGCTGACTTCACGTCCATTTGGTAAACTTTCCATTTGTTTTGTGCTGCTATGGACAGCACTGCTCTCACGGTTTCCATTCTTGCAACCGGAGCGAAAGTCTCCTCATAATCTCTTCCATACTGCTGCTTGTATCCCTTGACAACAAGTCTTGCCTTGTGCCTTTCTATCTTGCCTTCAACATTACTCTTGGTCTTGTAGACCCATTTAACTCCAATGACTTCTTTACCTTTTGGTAGCTCAACTAAATCCCATGTCTTATTTCTTTCTATGGCATTCATCTCCTCATCCATAGCTTCTATCCATTTCTTATCTTTAATTGCTTCTTCGAAATGAATAGGGTCATCAACATGACAATACAAGGCAAACATGGAATTCATACCTTCATCATAAATATCACTTAAATTTCTGAATTTCTTACCTCTTTCATTCGGTGTGCAAGTGCTTGTAGATGCACTTGAATTTCCTCCTTGTGATGTGCTTAGAGAAGCACTCTCATTTCTCCTCAAGGGTGTCTCTTGCTGTTCTGGTGTTGATGTTGCTGTTTGGGGATGTGTTTCAGCCAACTCCTCATCATCTTCATCATGAGACAAACAGTTTTTAACATTAACTGTTTTCTCTATGCTTCCATCCCAAGCTTCCTCTTCAATAAATTGAACATCTCTGCTCACAAAAAACTTCTTGGTGGATGGGATATACAACCTGTAAGCTTTGGATTCCTCACTGTATCCAATGAAAATACATTTCTCCCCTTTGCTGTCCAATTTCTTCCTTAGCTGATCTGGAATGTGTGCATAAGCCACACAACCAAAAACTTTCATGTGGGTGACTCCTTGCTTTCTCCCACTCCATGCTTCTTCTGGCACTTTATTCATTACTGCTTTTGTAGGACACCTATTCAAAATATATACTGCACAGTGTACAGCTTCAGCCCAATAATCATTTGGCAAATGCTTTGCCTTCAACATGCTCCTCGCCATATCCATGATTGTTCTATTTTTCCTTTCAGCAACTCCATTTTGCTGCGGGGTGTACCTTGCTGTAAATTGCTTATGAATTCCATTTTCTCTGCAAAAACGTAAAATTTCTTTGGAAATATACTCACCTCCTCTGTCAGTTCTCAAAACCTTGATACACAGCCCACTTTGATTTTCTACAAGTGCTTTGAAATTTTGAAAATTTTCAAACACTTCACTCTTATTCTTTAGAAAATAAACCCAAGTCTTTCTGGTAAAGTCATCAATAAATGTTAGAAAATATTGGCTGCCTGCAAGTGATGGAGCTTGCATCAGTCCACATAAATCTGAGTGGATAATTTCTAAGGGTGCTTTTGCCCTTATGCTTTTTCCGGTTGGAAAACTTTCTCTGTGTTGTTTCCCCAATATACAACCTTCACAAAGGCTGTTTGGTTTTTCTATCAATGGTAATCCTCTTACCATTCCTTTTCCACTCAACAAATTAAGACCTCCAAAGTTGAGATGTCCAAATCTCAAATGCCACAACCAATTTTCATCCTTTGGTACGCTTTGGATAGCCTCTTGTGTCACTGCTGCAATTACTTCTTTGGTTTTCAAATCTGCCTTTATTCTGAGAGGGAACATCCTGTTCCTTGTCATCTTCACTTCAGCAATACAACGTTTGCTGGGTGATCTATCCATGATGGTGCATACATCATTCTCAAAGAAAACATTATAACCCTTCTGAACAAGCTGTCCAATACTCAAGAGGTTACACTTCATTCCGGGAACATAATAAACATCTGCTATGGTTTTCTTTTCACCTTTCTTCGTAAATATTTTAACTTCTCCTTTCCCCATAACAAAAATTTTACTATCAGTCCCAAGTGTGACTTGTGACTGCACACTCTGATCTAAAGCAGAAAACAGGGCTATGTTTCCTGTCATATGGTTGCTGCAACCAGAATCTAAAAACCATATATCCTCACTGTTTGTTTCAACCATATTACAAACTAACAACACATTATCTTGACTGATATTTCTCTAGTGATATTTGCACTAGATCTATTACTCATATCATGCTGCTTCTTCCTACATTCATTTGCATAGTGCCCATATTTTTTACAGTAATAACATTGGACATTGGATTTTTCGTACCTTTGTCCTTGAGCATGATGTTGTCCACTTTGTTGGCTGCTGCCATGGCCTTGGTTCTGATTTGGATTGCTGCCTCTTCCTTGAATGTTTGCTGAATTGTTTCTTCCACCTCTGTATTGGCTTCTGCCTCTTCCTCTCTTGTTTCCTCTGCCTTGACCTCTTCCTCTTCCAAATGACATCTGGGTCTTGAAGGCTTGCTCTAGAGATGAGTTTTCATTTCTATTCAACCTCTGCTCATGTGTTATCAGTGATGCATGAAGTTCATCAACTGAAAAATTTGAGAGATCCTTTGTCTCTTCTATGGTGGTGACAATTACATCAAACTTTGAGGGTAGGCACCTCAATAGTTTCTCCACAAGCCTTCTTTCTTCAAGAGTTTCTCCATGAGACCTTATCTGTGTGACCAAACCAATTGCTTGTGTGAAAAATGAGTCAATATTGTCTGACTCCTTCATACGCAGGTTCTCAAAATCTTTCCTCAGCAACTGTAGTTTTGCTGTCTTCACTCTCTCCATACCTTGATAGGCTGTCTTGAGAGTTTGCCATGCTTCTCTGGATGTCTTGGCTGCTGCTATCCTTGGAAACACACTCTCATGCACTGCTTGATATAAGAATACAAGGGCTTTTGAGTCCTTCTTCTTATTGTTCTTCAATAACTCTTTCTCTGCCTGAGTTAATCCAATAAACTCTTCTTCATTTGCTGGCTCTTCAAATCCATATTCAACAAGTTCCCATAAATCTTGTGAGGCAAACAGGGCTCTCATGGTTATTGCCCAGTAGTCATAGTTTTTCCCATTGAACTGTGGAAGCTCGGTATTAAACATACCCACGCTGGTGCTGGCCATTCTTTCAATACTTGACTGTGTAAAAAAAATCACTTAATTGTCTTCAACAGCTACACAAAAAACTAATCTGAAAAATACCTTGACAGCGTTTTCGCTCTGCTGGATAATTTGTTGCAGCAAGAAATCTTCTTTCAGCTTCTTTGATGTCTTCAAAGAGCCTGGACAAGCTCTGATACCATGACAGGAATTTCTAGTTATTCCAAACAAAATACAGTGGAAAAAATCCTCTGTTACCACTGTTGGGAATTTTTGATAAATTCCGAAACAACAAAAGAAATATGAACAGAGAGTAATACTCTGTTTTCGGGATTTCTGATAATTCAAAAACACAAGAACAGAGCATAAAATAATACTCTACTTTGCCTCAGGATCAAAAACTGATCAAAATAATACTCTGTTTTAATATAGAGAAAACAGAAAAAAAATCGCTTTGATGTAACTGGTGTTGCGGCAACGCAGTTTTTTTTTAGTTGTTGTTCGTGGTGTTGCAGCAACGTAATTTTTTGACGTCAAGTATTTTTCGACTTACGGTGTAACAACAACGGTGATTTGACGTCAACACTACTTTAGGTGTAACAGCAACGATGATTTTAAGTCAACACTATTTTTGAATTTTGGTGTAACAGCAACGGTGATTTTTGACGTCAAGCCTATTTTTGACTTACGATGTAACAGCAACACGCAAAAAGAAACTTCTATTTATAAACGATAAACTAACTAATAAAAATAATTCTTCCTCACATAGAGGGATCTTCACAAAAGATTATGCTAAAGAGCATCTTCCTCTTGACAGAGGGATTACAGTAGGAACGTTTCAGTTCCACAAACCAGCTATCTCAGAAAATTACAATTTTAGCACTGTTGTGCAATACAAAAAAAACTCTCAATCTATTTCCTCTATTTTCTACTTCTATTTCTATTTCTATATTTTCTGCACTGCTGTGTTTGCATTTTATAGTGCGGGAAAGGGTCATCACCGCTTTAACTTGCTGATGAAGTCTCCGCTGTACTCTCCTGCTCATAATGAACAAAATCTGATCTTTTGCTGTATTTCTTGAGTTGGTGGTGATGAAATCTATGGCTGATAAATGCTGCGTCGGCTCGAGGCTAGTTCTTTTCTCTTTCAGCCGTTCTGCTCATTAATATGGTTGTTGAAAAGTAATGGTGTAGCGTTGGATCTGATCTTTCCTCCTTCGGGAATACAAGAATAATTAAAGAGTGAAAAGATGGTAATGGTGGTGACTTAAAAGATCGGGAATAAGTGTGGGGCGCCGAATCAGGACAAATGAGTAAAGTAGCTGCTGTTGTTCTGTTCACTGCAGTTGAAATTATAATTTCAACATTTATTACTATTAACTAGAATATTAATTCCAAATCAAAGACTGGTATAGATTTGCCAGGGTTTGAAACCAAAAGCCACTTACAAATAGCCATCAATGAAAATCAATAAACTCAAGACTAAAAAATGAAAAAAGATCGGTGTGGAATAAACAGGATGTGAAACAAAACCGCTTTAAGCAGAGTTTTACAAACAATACCAACAATAAAAGCAGTACACAGGAGGATCTAGGATTAAGAACAATGGAAAACAAGAGCCACTTGCACAGGGAGCCAAATGGTGATAAGCATTAGTTTATTGTAAATTTTTCAAAGAATGACAGCGAATTGAGAGGAGTTGGAACCCTTACCGCTTGCAAATTGATGATAATGTTGAATTAAAGAGAATCGAAGGCAAGACAGCTTCATACCGAAATCAAATGCTTACGATTTTTATTAATTATGTAGAATTAACGGATACACGAGGACTGCTCATAAGAGAAGTATAATAATGATATCCAGGGTACGTCGCTAAGAGTGATTGCGAAAAGCCAGGGAAGATGTATAGTGCTTGCCAAAAGCTAGGGAAGAAGAACAGCAACAACAATTGGTATGGAAAAAGCAGTAAAAATATTTTCAGAGTGACATAAAAGAATGGGAAAAAGCAGTAAGGCAACTCAATTGATATTTGGAAAAAGCAATCACACTTCAAATCAACGGTTGAAAGTGTCTCACCTGATCCAACGGAAGAGGGTAAAAGTGTTGACGATTGTTGATGCATAGGAAAGCCTATCGGCCTAAATATATACTCAATTGACATTAAAACATTTTACATAACATGTACATTGAGACATTTTACGAGGCAAATTAAAGTGGTTTTTCATTATTAATATATTTTTAAGTATATATCAATATTAAATAGTATTAAAATATTTTATCAATAACCAAATTATAAGATTTAAATATCTTACTCACACTTTTTTCTTACTTCTAATTACTTTACAATATATTCATTTTTTTTATTATAACCAACATTATTTTTCTATTTAAAATATAATTTTTAACTTTTATTTTTATTTTAAAGGGGAATGAATAGACCAACAAAGTTACACATCCCTTTACAATGAGTTATAGAATAAACCTCTCAGCTTAATAACTTAAATTTATGATTCTTAAATTAATTATAATGCTTTGCATTTTCGTTATCAAATCTCAAATAAATGTGTACCCATCAATATAGATTGTGTTAAATTTTAATCTTCAACTATAAAGCTATGTTATAAAATAAATATATGTGAAGTAGAATAGCTTTTAATTAATCATCGACCATTTGGACTTTTAACATAAATATTTTGTCAACGCTGAGTCATTGTTTAAATATTAAATGCTTGAACCATTGCCAAATTGCATGAATCATTTCTTAAATATAAAATGCTTGAAAAAATGCCAAAGTGCATACAAGTCTTCAGTCAGTCCGTCTAGGTATACAATATCAAGTCGTTCAAGTGGGATAGATAACATTCAACATTCAGTACGCCATTAGTGTAGCTATACCGTGTGGAATCGTTCAAGATGAACAAACAACATTCAAAAGTCTCGTTCAATGGCGGACGGCAGTCAATCCGCCATTGGGGCAGGTATACCGTATCGGCTCCTTCAAGTAGAACAGACAAAGCCCAACTGCAATCATGAAAACGTTATAATGGGGTATACCGTATCGAGTCGTTCAAACGTCTAGTTCAAGTGGAACGGAGAACAGTCAAAGGCCGGACGGCGGTCAGTCCGCCATTGGTGCAGGTATACCGTATCGACTCCTTCAAGTAGAACAGACAAAGCCCAACCGCAATCATGAAAACGTTATAATGGGGTATACCGTATCGAGTCGTTCAAGTTGAACGGACAGCATTCAAAGGCCAGATATCGCACTCATGAACACTGCACTAGTGAACACGTTATAATAGGCTTGAGACTATGGTGTGGCAGCATGGCAGTTCATTGATTATTGATTTTAGAATGGGGATCAGTGAAAAAAATATGAGAGAGTAATTTTCACAGATTCTGTCTTGTTTTTTTCTCCTGCTTGTGTTGCTGCTTCTTCATATAAAACCTGCCAATGCGAAAAATGCAGCTTCCGACAGAATAGTGTTGGGCTCTTCTCTCACTGGTAATCAGACCAGGATTTCTAAAGGCGGTATCTTTAAATTTGGATTTTTCAATCTCAACGACAACAATGTTGAAAAATGGTATGTAGGAATTTGGTATGCCCAGGCTTCACAGCAGACAATCGTTTGGATGGCCTACAGGGATCAGCCGCTACAAAACGCTTCTGGCGTTTTTCATCTCACAGCAGACGGGAGTCTCCTTCTGTCTTACGGAAAATCCACCGTATGGTCGTCGAAAGGGAATGGGAAGAAGCCTTCTTCAGCTGTGATAACGGATTCTGGTAACTTAGTGGTGCTGAGCGCTGAGAATAGTGCTGAAATCATTTGGCAGAGTTTCGACCATCCAGAAAATACATGGTTGCCACGGATGAAGGTTACTAATACCCAGGCGCTTTCGTCGTGGAGAAGCCCATGGGATCCGAGCCCTGGACCCTTCACCCTACGGATGGATCCAAACGGAGCCAAGCAGTTTGTGCTGATGTGGAAGAATCGCACCACATACTGGGAGAGTGGCGTTTGGAACGGTAAAGATTTCAGCAAATTTCTGGCGTGGCCGTCGAATTACTGGTACAAAATTAGCTATTTCAAGAACGGTTCGTTTGAGTATTTCACTTTTGCTACAGGTCGTGCATTGACATCTCTGTCGCGTATAGTTATGGATAAGTCGGGACAAATGCGAGTGTACATTATGCTCGAAAATAAAGAATGGGTGATGGTCTGGCAACAGCCGCTCACTCAATGCGAGGTTTATGGCGTATGCGGGCCTTATGGATTGTGCAACAATAACAATCTTCAGTCCTGCAGCTGCGTGCCAGGCTTTGTCCCCAGAGACAGCCAAGAATGGGAATCTCAGCAGTGGTCAAGCGGCTGTGTTCGGAAGACGCCGTTGCGATGCAGCCATGCCGAAAACGGCACCACCACGGACTTGTTTGTAGAGTTGAGTGGCAAATCTATACCCCCTGGAGCGCTTCAATTCAAAGGCCAAAATCGGTGCCAGGAAGCCTGTCTCACCAATTGCTCCTGCACCGCATATGCCTACGTCAACGGCACTTTGCAGACGTGTGTAATGTGGTTCGGTGAATTGTTAAATGTATACGATACCGACAACGGGGTCTCTCTGTTTCTGCGGTTAAATGCCGCCGATGTACCTCGTTCCTCTAATTCCGGCAAGAAGACGACTCTCGCCTGCGTGGTGGGCGGCGTCGTGGGCGGGCTGGTCGCTATTATGGCCTTTGTGTTGCTGTTTCTCTGGTGTTGCAAGCCCCCACGCTTGTTTGCAACCGAATATACGCCGGTTGGGCTTACTGTATTCACTTATAGAGAGCTGCAGACTGCAACGAAGAATTTTTCTGAACGTCTGGGAGGCGGGGGTTTTGGGTCCGTTTTCAAAGGGACTCTACCAGACGGCTCTCTGGTGGCGGTTAAGAAGTTGGAGGGTGTGAGGCAAGATGAAAAGCAATTTTGCAGGGAGTTGAGTACAGTCGGAATCACGCAACATGTGAATTTGGTTCGGCTGCAGGGATTTTGCACCGAAGGCTCCCAAAGACTGTTGGTGTATGAATACATGATCAACGGCTGCCTCAGCTCCTTCCTGTTCGACCAAACCCCCAGAGATGATGAGGCGCAGCACAGGATGTTGGACTGGAAAACGCGCTTCGACATCGCGGTGGGGACTGCCCGGGGAATTGTTTATCTTCACGAGAAGTGCAGGGACCGCATCATTCACTGCGACATCAAGCCGGAAAACATCCTCCTAGATGCCGATTTTCGCGCGAAGTTGGCTGATTTCGGGTTGTCAAAGCTCCTGGGCAGAGAGTATAGTAAGGTCCTAACGACCCTGAGAGGAACGAGAGGGTACTTGGCCCCCGAGTGGCTCTCAGGCCTGCCCATCACTGTGAAGGCCGATGTCTACAGCTTCGGCATGACGTTGCTCGAAATAATCGCAGGGCGAAGAAACATGGACAGAGACTCAGAATCCGGCGAGCTGTTCTTTCCCGCGTGGGCTGCAATTCAGATCAGCCGCGGAAACGCCATGGAGGTGCTCGACAAGAACTTATTAAACGATGCAGACGCGGAACAAGTGGAGAGGGCTGCTATAGTGGGAGGATGGTGCATCCAGGACGACGAAGACGCGAGGCCGTCGATGAGTAAAGTATTGCAGATATTGGAAGGCATTGTTGACGTACCCCCTGCTCCCCCAATTCCCCCCTCCCTCCGTACTCTTCTTGGGGGATAAAGATTCTTCCGCAAATGCACGCACCAACACTGGTAATCCCTCCACTCCGTTGTAGAATCTCACACAGCATTGTTTTCTGCTATTTCATTCAAATGCTTTTTCAGACCTACAAGTTAGAAGGTACAGTGAAAATGTTGATAAAAAGTGAAAACTAGTTGGACGGACCCACACGCTTTCTCGATTCGTGGCAGACACGGAGTTCATTCTTCTTTCATAATTGCTCGTATAATAATTTGTATGCCTAAAGCATTTTATTTATTTTAATGTATGATTTATTTATTTTAAATTTTAGTTATATTTGTTATTTGATCATTTCTATCATAATTTTATAGTGTGTTAAATAAATAAATAAAATTGTGTATTATGCCGCTGTTAGTACTCTCTTTAGGGTCACACGCAAATTTGAATGGTAAATGAAGCAATGAATTTAAAAAAAAAAACAAATGGCGTTGAATAAAAAATAAATAAATTATAAATATAATATTTTAATTTAAGTTTTTAATCTATATTATTATAAATGTTGAAAATATTATGATGTGAATTTTACAACAACAAAAAAATTTAACATTTACAGATGTAATGTTATTTATTATTTAATAATTTTATATTTGTATTAACTAGCCATTGTTCCAAAAGGTACAAAAAGAGGCCGATAGAATTATGAAATTGGAATTGTTGAATTTCTGTAAAAGATTAAAAAGTACAAGTATTTTTTTAACAAAATATTAAAAATAGAGAATAATGAATGTTGGAAACCACATAATATTTACAGTCTAAATTATATATATATATATTAAAATCCCAATTGTATTGTCAATTTGGCTTTTGGTTACACACAATATGGTTTATGGTACACAAAAATGACGAACTATAAATATGTACAGAATTTGATGTTATTATCTATCATGAAAGTTAAAACTTTTATAGAAACATACGCTTCCACAATTGCAACTCTGCTCCAACATTGATTCATATTCTTCCACAACCGCAACTCTGCTCCAACATTTATGCACTATGTCATGTTTTGTAAAACCTGCCACACTAGTGCAGTGCAATAAGAAATAGTTTATAAACGATTATTTGTCATTTTTGCTTGTTTGAATAATGTCGGTCTTCAGGTTTTTAAACTTTGCAATATATTCCTCAGATGTGTCAAAGTCACCCTTCTTTAGGTTGGAGAGATTAGTTTCAAGTCAGTGGACTAGAGTAGTATTTATTGTTGCAAAGAGACTTTTGAAGTTATTATAGATTTCCTTTGGACCTTTGTTATCATTGGTATGATGAATGCAATTAAACTGACATAAAGACTGATCAACCTAATAGCTTCATCCTTCTTTAAACATACCAAGTTATCATGGTCATCATTTTCAGCAAGAAGCGGCCTTGATGAGTACATACATACACCTTTGCTTCTCTGTTGGAACCACTCTCAAGCATCTTGAAACAATTAATGGTATTGTTAAAAATTTAAGTCAAAGTTGGAGTTCTCCTTTATTTTACTTTTTCTATCCATTCTCCTTTATCTTACCTTTTCTATCCTTTTACTTTAAGATTTAATATTACCAGTGATTACCAAGGTGACAAGCTCCTCAAAGCTGAATCCCTATCTTTGTTTTGTCTTAAAAGGTGCTTGGCATGGAGTCATGGACAGGGTGATATTTTCCTAAGTGTCCCATACCGCTCTCAGGCTCTTAAATGGGCCTAGAAACTTCTAATAAAGTGCCTAAAATGTCACCAGAGATGGATGGAATGCCTTGGAAACAGTGTTGGCCTTATTGTGCAATCTTTCTAGATTTGGAAATGTCATATGCTATGGTTGGCAATGTTTCCAAGGCATTTTGTACCCGTTTGGGTATTTTAGGAATTGAAACATGGTTGGACTAGGCATTTCCTACAGCTTAGGATGGAACCAAATCTCACCCAAAATTTGAAATAGCCTCCTTAAAAGTACCTTAGAGAGAGATTTCTCTCTAGTGTTGCTTGAGAGAGAGTGAAAAATCCAGGCACAAGTGCTGAAAACACAAATACAAAAGTGCTCTTAAGAAAAAGTTGCCAATCACAAGCGAGAACACAAATGGAGAATGAATACCACACTATTAGAAATGGTTGAACAACTACATAGAAATGTAGATAATGAGTGTTTTCCACAATATTGGTTGTTACAACATGTATATGGTCTTTATATTGATTGTATGGTTGATACAAGGATGAATAAGAGGAGTTAATGCCTAGAAATGAGAATGAATGTCTTTCCCTTCAGTGCTTACATCTCCATGTTGTAGATGGAACTCCCAGATGGTATAAAACCCCTGCTGGTAATGTACACAACTGAATCAGGTTTCCATGCTGTCTAGAAAGGAAGTTAATAGTCTGTGCTTCTATTCTCAGCCACCCACAAGAAGTTCACACCCAACAAGGAAGTTAATGGTCCCTGCTTCTGATCTCAGTCACCAACAAGAAGTTCACACCGAACAAGAGGTACCATGAGCTCCCATATAGTATTCTATCCAGGCAAGAAGATAAGGCCTTAGAAATTCATCTTCTTCAGACTTGGGCTTCACCATTTTCTTCTTCACCTTATATCTTCATGTAAGAAAGCCTAGTGCAGAAATCATGACAACAATCCAAACCCCTGATAAATGTCCTAATGCTTTGATTTGAGACTTGTTCCAAGGATTTGATCTCCTGATATTGGTAACATTCTTCAGAGTCATTCTAGAAGAAAACCGCAACACAAGGATTATATTATGAACTGTGAATATTAGAATTGACACAATCTGAAGAAACATAAGTCCACTAAAAGTTGAGCCATCGACCAATATTGCAGAGGAACAAACTTCATCAAATGTCTCGAGGCTGGCAATTCAAAATTTTTGAAATTTATAAGTAAAGAGGTATTTGTGAACTAGGAAAACACCAAACACAATGTAAAAAACTGGCTTGAAAAGTTGAAAGAGTGAAACAGAGCATTCCTTGTGTGTGTAAAGAGAATCCCATTAAGGCGAACGAAACGAATTTGAAAAGCCTTGTTAACCTCTGAAATATTTAGTTGTTTTCTCTTTGATATGGTTGCCCCTTATTTCTGATCCTTAAGGGAAAACCTCCCTTTTATAAACTTGATGTACAATAATAAAAATTTTGATAGGGAGAAAGATCCATCATTTCTTATTCATGCAACAAATTGTTGTTCTTGCAAGTTAAATAGTAACAATAACATTCAAGAGAGTAAAATATAATACACTAAACAAACATACCACTGCCTACTTTAGCCCTTGAACACCTACATGAAGAGCCATACCAGATAAAAATTATATTCATTGTAATTAGATTTACTTCACAGGGAAAAAGACAAATACCTTGTCAAATATTTTAATGAAATTGTCTCTTGTAGTAGAGAATGGAAATTTCAACTACCAAGCTTCGAAAATACCGATAAACTGCAACGAGTTCATCTCCCATGTATGTTGCCAGTATTGCAAGCTAGAAACCGCAAACCACAAAATGATACCGTTAACTTCCCACATAAAATTATTACTTTAGTTTGCTCACTTTGGAGGCAGATTCAAATAAACCAAGACAAATTAAAAAGAACAGAACCACAAATTGAGATCAAACCTGATGATGGTGATTTCCACTTGATGGCCAAAGTGAGGCAGCCTACACATAGTATGTTGCTGCAATTGAAAAATCATGGCCTAAAGATTCCCATAGAATTTGTTGAGTCTTCTAGTGTAGTTGCTTATGATGGAAAAGCCCAGGTGAAAGAGTGCATTGTTATTTTCACTTATTCAAGCCCAATGCTTAAAGTTTAAGTTTATTTTTTATTTTTCTGGTTAGTAATGAAACTGCTGACCTTACGCTACCAAATTATGATTGTTTCTGTCAGTTTTGAAATTAATTTCTTTATCATCTTGTCTCTTACAACCAACTTAATTGCAGCAAGTTGTGGAAGCTGGTTCACTTTCATGAATACATAAAGAAGGCATGTGCTTTTTTGTTTCTATGTTTGTTGTTCCTAAACTTTGAGACAGTAAGTGGCATAAGTTACTGCCCATCTCAAATTGGAGTCACCCCTTAATGCCATTTTACAGGTGTATATGATCTATTGACAATTTTTTCTTTCGTGTCTATCAACTATTGACAGTTGCTGTAAACAGAATTGGAAGACAAAAAGATATTGTGTTAAGAAGTTGAAATACAACTAACAAAAATAGAAATAAATCAATATTGCAAATCATTTGTAAAAGATTTTTTGCTAAGATGTGAGAATACAAATCCAACATAACGAGAAGGAAGGGAAGCTATGTTACCGGATCCGTCAGGCCCAGTAGCTGGATCCACGGATCCCCGGATCAGAGACGGATTCAGATCCGGATCCACGAAGATCTACCCCACCCAACATTTGTCTGTGTCAAATGGTTTGACGTCAGCACATATTTCCAAATGGATTAGTCTAACAAGGCAGAGGAATTGCCCGGTTTCTGTCGCCGCCCGGAAAAATGTCCGGTTCTGGCCATCAACAATTCCTCCGCCGTCTGCCACCCTTCGCCAATGTCGCCACCCTCCGCCACCATTCCACATTAGTTGCGGATGGGATCTCGTCTGACAGATTTTCGGAGTCTGCCAGATTCTATGATCCTTTCCTTTTGAATTTGGACCAAACCGCGGGTTCTGCAGCTCCCCTCACCAGCTCGACTCCCCCAGAAACTCCATCCCTGCTCTGCAGCTCACCAATTGCCTCTGCGCAGAAACTCCATCCCGCGCTCTGTAGCTCACCACCATTGACTCATCACCAGGCGATAGATAGGCAGCAAACCAAGCTCCCCATCACCAGGCGACAGAGAGAGGCAGGTTTAGTCATCTGGTTCATTTTTCCGCCCTTTTTCATTGTGTGCATGTATGATCGAGGAACATGATCTTACTCTTTTTCTTAATTCCTAGTGGATTGTTGTCGATGTCTCAGCTTCACGACTTCCATCATTAAAATGATTTTGTCCCTTCTAGGCCCTTCAATTTCTCCTAGCATACTGTCCAACCTCAACGCAGGCTCCCATGCCCTGCTGCTAGTCCTGCTGGTGATGATAATGAACATTATCACATTGAGGTAGCAAACTGTTCGACATAACAGCACTGCAATAAAATCACTAAACCCCAGAAGCTAAAAACTAATTCAATAATTAATTGTGTGGAGGGGTTCGTAGGCAAATGATCCGTCGGGGGTCTAAAACTAACATTTGGAATTAGGTAACTTGATGATTTACAATGCTCTCCCTTCAAGAAAGATCTAAAGCCATGTCGATTGGTCTGGTCTGTTGATTCGAAAAATCTTATCATCTGCGTGTTTTATTATATATAACCTGTAGTTTCCATGGGTCAAGGAAAATCCATCGCGCTGTCGAACTATCAATTTTATGTAAGCAAGTCAATGAGGCAGGATATGCAAACACTGGGGATAGGGAGAAGGCACTTGGTTATTTTGTTTGAATGTTGAGGGCAGGGATGAGGCCAGACCGGATCAGTTTTGAAAATATTCTAAATTGCATGGTTTCTTTTATCAAATCCAAAAACTATTGAGGAGGATAATGCCCTACTTGATGGATACGATTAAAAGTAGACAAAATATTCTACCAAAATATTTGAGCAAGGCTTTTGTTTCCTATGCAGTGGTTGTGGCTTTATTTCCTAACAGGAAGGCTTCTTTTCATAGCTGTCACTTTCACATAGGTGCGGCCAAACATGGTTTATCAAATATCTAGTGATTCTTGTAGTTTGATTTATTGCCACTACCTAGAAAACTATATTATTAGAAGATTTTTACTGCAGACCTAGAGCACAACACATTTTGGGGGTTACCATCAGTCACATGACCTGGACTAGGGAAACGACTGGGCAAAGCCAAAGAGCAAGAGTTTGAATCTGTCAGCCCAAGATAGGTAACTCCATGATGGTCTTTTCATTAATGTGCAATCAGATATATACAATGGTGCAACCCTTTGTTTCATTTTCAAAGGGTCCCTTCATCTTTGCATTCTCCTACTTTATTTATTTACAATTTTATTTATAGGGCAGAAATCCCGGAAGATTATGTCCAACATAATCGAATTGTGAAAACTCAAGGCTAACATGAGTTACCTTCTTACACATAAGAGTACCATAATACCAGTGGAAGTGGAAGGGATTGCCTGCAATTATATTGATGAGGATTAATACATTTTCAATACATCCACAATTGAGGTGAATTTCAGGAAATTCTAAAACTCAAAAACAACTTAAAATAGGTAAATGTTGGTTGAACATAGTCAAACTTGCTGAGTAAATTGCATAAGATCAGTCAAACTTGTTGAGTTCTGGTGACTTTGACAAGATTTAACTGAGTTTTGCTAAAATGAGAAGACTTGGCTTGTTTTGGAGTTGAGCTGAGTGAACTCACTGAGCAGTGGACAAATTTGACAATCTTGTAAAATTGGTTAGCATGCAACATATTGTACAGAATCAACCCCAGGGAGTATATTCATTAAGCTAATGTATTGTCTGCACAATGTAGAACCTTGCATCATCAAGGAAAGCAAAATGATTCACTGCTAGAATCCAATCTCCTTGTGGAGACCACCTTCCATAGGTCAAACACCATGTTTTCATAACTAATAAATCAAACCGGCAAGTAGATTGACATGACTAAACACTCCACCATATAACCATGGGCACATGATGACTCTTTGATGCATTACTAGCACTGAACACTTAACCTAGCCGGAACTTCATGCTACCTATTATGCAACAAATGGGAGCAACAAATACAGTCATATATCAATTTTTGGCACATGTGTGGGTTGACCCTATATGAACTTTGTGGAAAAAAATCAATTGCAATAGACACACATCAATTTCGACTAGCTAAGTGGTCGATGTGATTAGCAAGGATATTACTATGATGATTGATCTTCCATACCCGTAATATATTATGGACTTAATAGATCACCCCAAGGAATTTCAACCATGGCACATAGTGAAGCATGATGGATGCAAGAAGTCAAAGTGAATAATTATAATGGTACCAATAAATATTAGCACATGGTGATGATGATGATGTCTACATCTGTACACAAGGACATGGAAATTAGACACGAATGAACCATACTAGAATATTTTGTCTAGAAACATCTTCAGCCTCCTTTATCGACCGAGCATAGTTCACAAGAACCTGCATTACCATTTGATTAAAGAGAAAAGAGAATTACATTCCCATCTTACAAAGTGCTCCCTATATCTCACATAAAATAGAAAAAACAAGCATCCACCTATGGAGCAAGACAATTGTTAAAACGATCCAAAGTGCATGGGACAAGAAGGAAGGAAATACCACTTCTAAAAGGATGAAAATAAACATTAATAAAAGAAAGATTAAAGTGATACTCCAGTTAGATATCTAAAAGCTAAGTAGATAGTTTACAACTCCACAATGAGGTGTGATCTAATAACTTTGAAGTTTGCATTATTACAAATATAGGGGTACAAAGTTACAAACTTCAAAGCGCCACAAGTGAAATGCAAACATCACTGAGAATCAACAAGGGACAAAGCCTAGAATGCCTTCAGCATTAGAACTTATTAACCTCCCTCTCCAGCAAAAGCCTAGGCCTTTAACATTTGAATTCATCAATTTCCTTTACAAAAAAAACATAGTAAAGCCTTGTGTGATAAACAGTTGAGATCTGAGAGTTGCATTATAAAGAAATCCAAAATATAGTTTTTTTTTCAAGAAGAGGTATTTGAGTAAAGTGATGCAATTGAACATTCAAGAGGCTAGAAACCTGCCAGCTTCACAGAAAAATGTTTAATCAGGACTCAAGTGAATATATGTTTCACAGAGAAAACATTTGAATTGAAAGGAATTAAAATTGTGAGCTGTCTCACTTTACTTATCAAAGTAATGATGGTACTGTGAATTTGTTTGTTTTTTGTCATGATAGTTGCAACTAAGAAATATATGAAACCAAGAAGACACATTTCTACACGACTGTTATGAAAGATTTTCCTTAAACATGACACAACCAAATCTAAGTACGGTAAAAGTTAAACATTCATACAAACAGCATGATACCACACATCGATAATACAAAGTTACAAACTGATGGGCAACGCTAATACCAGATACTGAGATATATTAACAATATAGTGTATATTGCATTCTCTTAAACTGGAATAAGAACTATGATCAGTGATCACTAATTATAATAACCCAGATTTGAGTTTTGGATAGTTTTTATTATTTAAGAGATCAGGATGTTGGGATACCTTCGAGAAATCACTATCATCTTAAGTATAAATGGTCAGCAATCATTTTAATCTAAAAAATGGTAGGTGTAGGATGATGATAATTCAAAGTTCATAATGAAATCACTTGCAATCAAAAGTTATATCATATGATGACATGTCAAACATCTTGAGAGCTATGCCATGTTAGAAACATACAGATACAAGACTATAATTGGCAACTTCAGCAATAGTAACTGAGTTCAATGGATGGTACTTGAAAGCGGTCAGAGTGTCTATTTTTCATATGTTCAAAGTATGAAGCTGCACCCTAAATTTAAATGCTTGTGTTGTAGGTGCAATATGAATAGAATCTGAGTGGTACAAATACATAATGTGTTAATCAATTGTATGGGGTCCTAGCCTATCAACAAAATGATATCATTATTGCCATGTGTATTTCTTCGTGTATGGACTCTGGAGTACAATGAATTTCATTATAACAGATTGAGGAAGAACATGTCTATTGAGTGAAAGAAGTCTAGTATTATAGATGCATCATGTGCATTTTCAAAAGAAGAAACATATGATACATAATTCTGCAAATCAAAGACTAAGAAAATCCTACACTGCTTGCTGCTACACACTTGCCCAATTATGAGATTAAACTTTTCATTCAAACAGTAGAAGGTAGTCAACATACAGATAGATTTGAAACACACAAGCAATTAGAAAATACCAACCCATGTCAAACAAGTTCGATGACAACTCTGGGAAACAAATTAAGCATAAAGCACTTAGTGCCTGTAACAGAGGTATATAAATAAAGAAACAGGAAAAATATCACTTTCTTATGTGATCAAGAATGCTTGCATGCAATTTTTATAAAAAATGGGGCACTAAATGCAACTAATTTGATAATTAGGTAGCATATAACACAAGATAACTGTCCAACTGTAACAAAAGTTTTTGAGACAACTTTCAAAAGAAAAATGCAAAACTATAGACATGGTAGGTTTAACAAAGAACAAAATATTTAACAAAAGCATTTCTGACCACATATAAGAATGCAGACTCCAAAGGGAGATGACAAAGAAAAAGAGAATCAAGCAAAAATCATTTTCTTACCTAATCAAGAATGCTTGCAAGCAAATTTTACCAGAAACAGGGCATTGAATGCAACAGATTTGATAATACAATAGCTTATAACATAAGACAATTGCCCAGCCATATAAAAATATCTCAAGACAACTTTTAAAAGAAAATTGCAAAAGTACATACATGGTAGGGCTAAAACAAATGAACCCAATATCTATAACAAAAGAAATTTCCCAGACGTATATAAGAATACAAACTTCCAAAGGGAGATGGCACACATCGAGCTTGTTAAAACTTAAGAGAAAATTTCAAGTCGCACCTAACAAAATTCAGCTGTTGGACTATTTAAAGTACAATGCAAATCAAATAAAGAATGAAATCCACAACCAGTCAATATTCCATGCTCAAGATACATTGAAAGTAGTAAATAAGTACCATAAATAAGGCCCATAAAAAACCTGCCAAAAAAAACTATTATGAATTCAATATGGGGGGTTACAATATTATGAAACATTATTGCTGAAATTAATCTTGAAGATTACTAAATTTTTCTCTCTTCCTTTAGCAATGCATCATTTATTACATAAGGCATTAAAATTCGGGATGGTAGGATTTTATACCAACTTATCATCTTTTCTTTGTTGCACTTTTCTTGGACTTCTTCGAAGGGTACCAGTTACCGTGTGTTATCGTTGACCTTAGTGGATGTTCAAGATGATAAATTGTATTACATTAAACCCCTCTACTCTGCTTTTCCATTCTTACAATTACAAGGCATTTCCTTTGTCATGTCATACATGACTTGTATGAATACACAATGAAAAAAGGTCATGTATTAAATAGAGACCATCTACAAAAATTGTTGGCATTATGGCACAGGTATGGCGCTATGGTACAGGTGTTGTCCTTGATGGCAACTCACTTTGGTGACAGATCACAGTTCAGGCTCTCAGAATGAAGGAAATCATATATACGCAGGTTCACCTTGACGAAGACGCGTATACACGCAGGTTAGACGTTCCAAAGACGTGTATGCGTATACACGCACTTTCACGCAAGGGAAAGTGCGTACATGTGGGAGAACTTATTTTTGGTCCAGGTATTTAGTCCTTGGTATTTGAACCTATGGTTTTGGACCATAGTATCTCGTCAAGTGTGTTGATCCCAAGTATTGGGTCCATGGTATTGATTTGTTATGGTTTTGGACCATGGTATTGAGAAAGGCCTAAGACTATAAAAGAGGAAGGAGATCATTAGGCAAAGTCATCATCTGAATTATTGAATATCTGATAAAGTGCTAGATCTGGAATACTGGCGATTGGGTTATGGTGCAGATCTAGATCTGAATGAAGGAGGAACCTGAGCGCACGGAGAAGAATAAGTTCTATTGATGGGTCAAAATCTTAAGGCTTGAATAATAGTATCTCTGTATGATTTTGATCTGTTATATGTGGCGCACACCTGATCTATAAATGTGATAATTGGGGTTAACTAATGGCTGAATGTTTGAAAAGATGAATTATCCTTTATAGATCTGTACGCAGGTTCAGTGAAGCAAAAGCGCGTATACACGCTGTTTCTGTGAGTCAAGGAAGCGTATATGCAGGTTCATCTTGACACAGAAGTGTATGCACGCAGGTTTCTAGTTATTGAAGTAGCGTACATCTCTTGATTTATGCTCTAGCTACTTCTGTATATTTCTGCAGTGTTATGGGGTCAGAATTGGTGTATGGTTACTGTTACTGTGTTCTGGGTACAACTATCAGAGAGGTGTTTATTTGATTGGTGAAAAGGAGATTGTTTGATGCAAAAATTCTTGATGTTTGATTGATGTTATTCATGGATCCAGTCTGAAAATTTATGAAACATGGTCCCTGGAAGAAAGAAGAAGGTTGTAGCCTTCTGTAGGTCAGCACCTACCTACTAGTATCTCAGCTAGTACAAGAGCTAAGGGGGTTGTAGCTCCCTTCCAGGAGAAGCTGGAGAACAAGAGAAGGTAGTAGCCTTCTGCAGGTAGAAGCCTGCGTACTGGTATAGGTCTGCACCAGTACAGAAACATTGTAAACAGAAGTTTCTAATTAAAAGAAGATAGAGACGAATTGCAGCAGGTGGTTTTCACCCACATTGGGTTTCCACCTTATATCTTGTGTTTTTGTGTGTGGTTTTCTTCTTCTCTGTTTTACTGTTCCTGGTTACTATTTATTTGCTTCTGATGCACAGATTAATGATAAACATCTGTAGAATAAATTAAATTATAAGTCTTCATGGTATACGCTGGTTTCCTTATCTGTAGTTGCATATATATGCGGTTTTCTCTAACTGAAGTAGCGTATATGATCTGGGTGTGAAAAAGAAAATATTTGACTTGATAATACTGATTCACCCCCCCTCTCAGTATTATTTCCAACAATTGGTATCGGAGCAGGTCCTTCAAAAGAAGCTTCATCGCTTGAAGGAAGATCTATCATCATGAGCAACTACGAGAGAGAAGCATCGATCAAGCCACCAATTTTTGATGGAACTAACTTCGTCTGTTGGAAGGTAAGAGTCACAGCCTATCTTCAATCTCTTGGTACAGAATTCTGGGATATCATAGATACAGGGTACACTTTTCCATCAGCAACTCCTACAGATACGGCTGGTAAGAAGCAATTTGAAACAAATGCAAAGGCTGTCAATACTCTATTAGGATGTCTATCTCAATAAGAATTCGTCAAGGTTATGCAGTATAAAACCGTAAAAGAAATATGGGACAAGATCGTTCTGAGCTATGAAGGAGATGAACAAGTAAAACGAGCAAAACTTCAAACCCTCAGAATTCAGTATGAAAATCTCAGAATGCACAATGATGAAAGTGTGGCTAACTATTTCCTACGTATAGATGAGATTGTTAATTGTATGAAAAACTTGGGTGAAGAAATAAAAGAGGCTGTTGTGGTTGAAAAGGTTCTAAGATCTTTGTCCTCTAAGTTTGAATCAAAAGTTTCTGCAATAGAAGAAAAACAGAATCTACAGAACCTTACTATGTCACAGCTGCACGGAATTCTAACTGCTTACGAAATGAGGAAAGGAGGACCATCAGACAGGAGAGAAGCTGCATTCAAGGCTTCAGGCAAAGGAGATTACTATGAGTCAGGACATATGTCAGAAGAAGAGGAAGAATCAAATTTTGTCAAGAACCTTCAACGGGGTGCTGGAAGATTCAAAGGTAAGTTACCTTTCAAATTCTTTGCTTGTGGAAGAGTCGGTCACTATGCTGCCAAGTGTCCTCATAAAGATAAGCTTGACAAAGGTAAGGAACCAGTTAGATGGAACAAAAAACAGAATGTAAATAAGAAAAGCTATTACACTCATGAAGATAGTGATGGACTTTCAAATAGTGATGAAGAAGAACAAGGTAATAATAATTATAGACTTTTAATGGCTTTTGAAGATGATGATTTCTTGGATGCTATAGATGAAGAAGGTCTTTATGAAGAGATTTCTAGACTCAAAATATGTTTAGAAGAGAAGAATGTGATTATAGATACTCTACAAATCCAACTTGCTGAAAGGGAAAAACATCATGAAAAGTTAGAATGTGAAATTGTGGGACTTAGAAAAGAGATTGAGAAAACTAAAGCTCTTAATCTTAGATTTGTTAAAGGATCTGAAACTTTGGATGTGTTTATCAAAGTGCAGCGTTCTCCACTAATCAAGACAGGTCTGGGATATAATGAAGAAACATCTCAAACGCAGAAGCCATCCACCTCCAAAAGCTATCTTGATGCAGCAATGAGAAGTGAACAAATTGACAATCGATAGCAAAGGCACAATGCTGCTCACCAGGTAAATCAGGGACATTTTTCTTCAAGAATGAACAGAGATCACAAAGTGAATCAGGGGCAATCTACTTCAAGGGTAAATGGAAGCTACAACAGACCACAGGTAAATCATTCTCAATTTACCTCAAGAATGGATGTAAATGAAAACTACAATCATTTGGTCCGCAGGGTTGATAATCGCAGGAATTTCTTCAATGGTCAATGTTTCTCTTGTCATAACTTTGGACACAAAGTAGCTCAGTGTGTTGCCTACAAAACTATCATGACTAGAGAAGCTCAAAAACGAAGGAGTATGACTGGGATCATGAAAGGACCTACAATAATGTTTCTGCTCTTGAAGATGAAATAGAATGTTCTATTTGTAATAATTTTGGTCATGAAGATTCTGAATGCAGGATTAGGTTTCGGCAGACAACTCGGAAGGAGCAAGCCTCAAATATCAAAACATGGAGGATGAAAGAACCACAACCAGAAAGATGTGGTATAGTCTTATATGCAGAAGGGTAGGAAAATCAATGGTACATCGATAGTGGATGTTCGAAACATATGACAGGAGATAAAGAGAAACTTCAGTCATACAGTGCCTTGAAGAAGGAGAAGAAGGTCTCATTTGGAAATGACACCCCTGCACTCATAAAAGGTAAAGGTTCCATTCAGTTGAAAGAAAAGGTCAAAGCTGGAAATGTTATGTATGTTGATGGCTTAAAGCATAATCTATTGAGTTTCAGTCAGATGTGCGATCAAGGAACTGAGGTAATATTTCGATCAAATGGATGTAGTGTTCGTGATCTTGATACAGGGAAAACAGTGATCAAAGGCATAAGAACTCCAAATAATTTGTACATATTCAAAGAAGGACAACATCAATGCTATCTAAGCAAGAATGATGAACATTGGCTATGGCACCAGAGATTGGGGCATCTAAGCTTCTCACAAATAAGGAAAGCATGCAAATATCAGGCAGTTCGTGGTCTTCCAGACATCAGAATTCCAGACAATACAATATGCAAATCATGTCAGTTTGGTAAGAAAACCAGAACTAACTTCCCTGAGAAGGAAGGATCAGCTAGCAGGCCACTTGAACTTGTCCATGCTGATGTATGTGGACTGTTTAGGAAAAGGTCTCCTCGAGGAGAAGAATACTTTATATTATTCATTGATGACTTCTCCAGGATGTGTTGGATAGGACTTATGAAGCACAAAGATGAAGCCTTCGAAAAATTCAAATCTTTCAAAGCCTTGGTTGAAAATGAATCAGATCATAATATCAAATGCCTCAGGTCTGATAGAGGTGGGGAGTTTACTTCAAATGAATTTTTCGATTTCTGTGAAGAACATGAAATAAGAAGGGAATTCTCTACTGCAAGGACTCCTCAGCAAAATGGAGTAGTGGAAAGGATGAACAGAACAGTTCAACAAATGGCTCGTGCTATGATGTATGTGTCTGGAACTCCCGCAAGTTTCTGGGGTGAAGCTGCATTTGCTACCGTTGTTATTCTCAACAAGACAAATGTCTGGGTGAACAGCATGCAAACTCCTCATGAGCTCTGGTATGGTAAGACTCCTACGGTAAAACATTTCAAAATTTTTGGAAGCAAATGCTATATTAAAAAGACTGATGAAAACCTTGGCAAGTTTGAACCTAGAGTAGATGAAGGCATTCTCCTTGGATACTCTCCCCACAGCAAAGCATACAAGTGTTACAGTAAAAGAGTTGGAAGAATTGTTGACAACATTGATGTAGTGGTTGATGAAGAAGGAAATATTCCTAGGCAAGTAAATTCTGAAGATTTTGAAGATGATGAGGACCATCCTTCAACATCAAATCAGACTTATGATGAAGAAGAAGCTCAAGAGGCACCAGAAGAACATATAAGAATAGAAGAGAAGACTCCATCTAGATATGTACAAAAGCATCATCCAGAAACTCAAATTCTAGGGCAGAAAGAGGCAGGTATACAAACAAGAAGAACAATTGCAGAAGCTTCAAGCTATTTGGAATTTCTCTCCTCCACTGAACCACAAAATGTAAGAGAGGCATGCAAGGATGAATGCTGGGTCAAGGCAATGGATGAAGAGCTTGAGGAGATCGAAAAGAATAATACTTGGGAATTGGTTCCTAGACCAAAAGATAAGAATGTCATAGGGACAAAATGGATCTTCAAAAATAAGTTGAATGAAAATGGGGAAGTGATTAGAAACAAGGCCAGACTTGTTTGTAAAGGGTATGCTCAACAAGAAGGAATATACTTTGAAGAAACTTTTGCTCCCGTTGCTAGACTTGAGGCCATCAAAATGTTCCTTGCTCTCTCTAGCTTTCAGAAGTTCAAAGTATTTCAAATGGACGTGAAATCAACCTTTCTGAATGGAGACTTAGAAGAAGAAGTGTACATTGAGCAACCAGATGGTTTCATCCTTGGGAATGATCCAAATCTTGTTTGCAGACTAAAAAAGGCTCTCTATGGGCTTAAACAGGATCAAAGGGCTTGGTACTATCGTTTGGACAAATACCTTCATCAAAAAGGTTTTTCGGAAGGATCAGCAGACAACAATCTTTATATAAAAATTGAAAATGACAAATTTCTAATACTTGTTGTGTATGTAGATGATATTATCTTTGGCAGCAATGAAGAAGCTATGAGTCAAAACTTTGCCTTGGTGATGCAGAAAGAATTCGAAATGTCATTACTTGGAGAGTTGACATATTTTCTTGGTCTACAAATCCAACAAAATGAAGGTGGTATATTTTTATCTCAAACCAAGTACCTCAAACAGATCTTGAAGAAATATGGCATGGATGATTCGAAACCAGTATGTACCCCTATGGTTACAGGATGCAGCCTCAGTGAAAATGATGAATTAGCAGCAGTGCATCACCCAACCTATAGATCCATGATTGGAAGTCTACTCTATTTAACAGGCACCCGACCAGACATCATGCATGCAGTGGGAATGGTTGGAAGATTTCAGGCAAATCCAAAGGAAACTCATCTTCAGGCAGTGAAGAGAATTTTCAAGTATCTTCAAGGAACTCAAAACTATGGCTTATGGTATCCTAGAGATACAGATCTCACACTTCATGCTTATACAGATGCGGATTGGGCTGGAAGTGTGGATGACAGAGAAAGCACTAGTGGTGGTGCATTATTTATGGGTTCCAGATTAGTATCCTGGTTCAGCAAGAAACAGAGTTCGATTGCTTTATCTACAGCTGAAGCAGAATATGTGGCTGCTGCATCTTGTTGCACACAACTCCTTTGGATGATGCAAACTTTGCAGGATTTTCAAATCACTTGTACTCCACCTATCTCCATCTTATGTGATAATACAAGCACAATCAACATTTTAAAGAATCCTGTCATGCATTCAAAGACCAAGCACATACCTATCAAATATCATTTTCTTCGGGAACAAGTGCTTGAACAAAAGGTCAAGTTGGAGTATGTTCCCTCTAAGGAACAAGTTGCTGATATACTCACCAAACCACTGCCCAGGGAAACATTTGAATACCTCAGACAGAAGCTGGGAGTAGTTGATGCATCATCCTGCTGTTGAAACCTGTCTGTTTCAGGGAAAAATGGTTGTACGCGAGTTTCATGAGGAGGATCCGCGTACATACGCCGATTTATGCAGGTACAGTCGCGTATATGGTAGTTTGAAGGAAATCAGTGGGGACAGACTTTGGTTGAAGAGATTCTAATTTTGGTCTGACAAAGACCATCTGGCATAGGTTCAGGGGGAGCAGATAAACTTCTAATAATGCATTGTTGGCATTACCTTAGAAGCTCTTAGTTCATGTACACAAGCTGTCTTTGGGTTCAGGTGGATTAGCTGCAGAAAGGAGAACATGGTTGCTGATCTGTATAGTGATTGACAGATGCTGCTGATAGTAGTTATTGGTGACTTTCATAGTCTTGATATTTTGTCTCTATGTCATGTATATCTTCTTTTTATCAAGGTCATGTAATGGACTATTTTGGTTTCCCCACTATGTCTAGGATGAATGATGTAATGTACTTGGTTGTCATGTATCCCCACTTGGTTGGGTAGATTATCCCCACTTGGTTGGGTGATGAATGTATGTATAGAGTCGTTTTGGTGATAGGAAGGTCTGTTATGATGTATAAGTCATGGTTCTTCTTGAAGAACATCCTTTTGCAGATCTTGCCTATAGTCAGGGGGAGCATGGTCAGCACAGCAGAGCAGAGATTTCAGCATGTACTCAGGGGGAGCATAGCCATTTTCCCTTGATGACAAAGGGGGAGAATGACTTTGAGGATCTTGGGGTTGCCATCAAGTCCAAAGGGGGAGATTGTTGGCATTATGTCACAGGTATGGCACTATGGTACAGGTTTTGTCCTTGATGGCAACTCACTTTGGTGACAGATCACAGTTCAGGCTCTTAGAATGAAGGAAATCATATATATGCAGGTTCAACTTGACGAAGACACGTATACACGCAGGTTAGACGTTCCAAAGATGCGTATGCATATACATGCACTTTCACACAAGGGAAAGTGCGTACATGTGGGAGAACTTATTTTTGGCCCGTGGTATTTAGTCCTTGGTATTTGAACCTATGGTTTTGGACCATAGTATCTCGTCAAGTGTGTTGATCCCAAGTATTGGGTCCATGGTATTGATTTGTTATGGTTTTGGACCATGGTATTGAGAAAGGCCTAAGACTATAAAAGAGGAAGGAGATCATTAAGCAAGGTCATCATCTGAATTATTGAATATCTAATAAAGTGCTAGATCTGGAATACTGGTGATTGAGTTATGGTGCAGATCTGGATCTGAATGAAGGAGGAACTTGAGCGCATGGAGAAGAATAAGTTATATTGATGGGTCAAAATCTTAAGGCTTGAATAATAGTATCTCTGTATGATTTTGATATGTTATATGTGGCGCACGCCTAATCTATAAATCTGATAATCTGGGTTAACTAATGACTAAATGTTTGAAAAGATGAATTATCCTTTATAGATCTGTACGCAGGTTCAATGAAGCAAAAGCGTGTATATACGCTGTTTCTGTGAATCAAGGAAGCGTATATGCAGGTTCATCTTGACACAGAAGCGTATGCATGCAGGTTTCTGGTTATTGAAGTAGCATACATCTCTTGATTTATGCTCTAGCTACTTCTGTTTATTGCTGTAGTGTTCTGGGGTCAGAATTGGTGTATGGTTACTGTTACTGTGTTCTGGGTATAGCTGTAAGAGAGGTGTTTATTCGATTGGTGAAAAGGAGATTGTTTGATGCAGAAATTCTTGATGTTTGATTGATGTTATTCATGGATCCAGTTTGAAAATTTATGAAACGTGGTCCCTGGAATAAAGAAGAGGGTTTTAGCCTTCTGTAGGTGAGCACCTACATACTAGTATCTCAGCTAGTACAAGAGCTAAGGGGGTTGTAGCTCCTTTCTAGGAGAAGCTGGAGAACGAGAGAAGGTAGTATCCTTCTGCAGGTAGAAGCCTGCGTACTGGTATAAGTCTGCACTAGTACAAAAACATTGTAAACAGAAGTTTCTAATTAAAAGAAGATAGAGACGAATTGCAGCAGGTGGTTTTCACCCACATTGGGTTTCCACCTTATATCTTGTGTTCTTGTGTGTGGTTGTCTTCTGCTCTATTTTACTGTTCCTGGTTACTGTTTATTTGCTTCTGATGCACAGATTAATGATAAACATCTGTAGAATAAATTAAATTATAAGTTTGCATGGTATACGCTGGTTTCCTTATCTGTAATTGCGTATATACGCGGTTTTCTCTAACTGAAGTAGCGTATATGATCTGGGTGTGAAAAAGAAAATATTTGACTTGATAATACTGGTTCACCATCCCTCTCAGTATTATTTCCAACAAAAATAAGATTGCATCTCCTAATAGTGCAAAAACAACTCGCCTTATTCCTCATGCATTATATTCATCTAAAGCAACAAGAGAGAAAGTTTCATCACGTCAATTGTTGCATCATTTGTCCCCTCTTCCTTTTCTAATAAATAAATCTGTAAACAGTTTATCATAAATGAGTGCAAACAACCATTGTAATTGCATGTATTAAGTAGGCAATGATATAAGTATGCACCTTATGGCCTCCTCTACCTAGTGACAGAGCAATGGCTTTTCCAATTCCTCTCGAAGCTCCAGTTGCAACAACCACTGGGGATTCAACCTTTTTAGGAGTTTCAACAGTTGCTTGTTGAATTGATGCAACTTGAGCCTTGACACCTGCATGCCAACATAATAAGGCCCAAAGTTCACTTCTTATAAAAGCCTTCATGACAAAACAATAATTATTTGTATCCTTGTTTGTTATTTCTTGGGTTAGAGTATGAATGGCTATCACACACACTCTTTCTCTCTCACACAGACACACATAACCATTAGTTATTTTATTTCTTGTCCTTAATATATGAGATACAGAGTAATTTGTCATCAGGTAAGGACAGAATAGACAACAATAAGTTAAGCAGCGTTGTTTCAGCAAAAGTAAAACAATTGACATTCATGGAGAGACACAACTAAGTCAATCCCCTAGAACTATATTTAAGGCTAATAATAGAAAGTTGTGGTGTTTCCAAGGCAAATTCAAGGTGGTCATCAAAGGACCACAAAGACAAATCTGTCTAAAAAAATATATTGTAGGATTTGACCCAATAAATTGCATGTAGATGCACCAAATGCAGACTATCTGGTCTCGTCCCATTTCAACATAATTAAAAGATAAATAGATTCATTTAGGTACAGTGATTGAATAAACAAAGAAACTTCAAGACAATCAATAATTGTTGCCTTCTCCCATTTTATCTTATTGTAATCTTATCTTATCTCCTAAACAAAAAAGTTAAGGAAAAAGCCAATCTACAATAAAGTAGTTGACATACAAATTACCATTTTAATTTGTCAATGCTTGTATATATTAGGCAATTCCACACATAACATAGATTGCCCTACATTGATGACCAAATATTCAAAGGAATATAAAAACTTTAAGCGTGCACAACCAAAAAAGAGGAAATGTGGAACCAAAGCTCTAATAATCCATTAGAATCCCTCGTAACTAAGGAGAGGTTACATGTTCCGAACAATTCTGAGCTCCATTGTATTTATAACTCACAAAAAAATCACAACAGTTAATTTTTTAGGCCAGGGGAGACAAAATTGGATATGTTATAAACTAATGTTCTCCAAACAACATTACATCTACATTATCAAAAACATTAGGCTAGTTAAGCCTTCTCCCAAATTCTAAGGTTATTTGAAAAGTCAACAGAAGGAAAAATGGGACATGAGAACATAAGTTAATAGACTTTCATGTAGTTATGTAAGGATAAAGAGACTACAAATCTTTACTGATGCATCTTGAAAAAGGGAAAGCATATATTATTAAAAAAATAAACTGCAATGAATCAGGTCAAGCATCTACAAGGAGCATCCATTAAGATCTTCAATGATAAGCATAGGCTCTTTGGAGGGCAGAGTAATTCAGAGAAGCAAGTGAAGCTAAAAATCAAAGCAGTGATTAGAGAGACTGTAGAAGACATGAACATATCAAAGGTATGTGGCACCTGGAGAAGGAAGAAAGGGATCTCATAAAAAACAAGAGCTTGGAAAGTTGTTTTCAATCTATGCTTAAGGGTCGAAAAAATATGGTTCTCATAAATCAGAAAGGATTTCATTTGAAACCACCCAGCAAGTTGAGTAAAATTAAAATTTGACAAGGCACCAAAGGGGAAAGTCGGAGAGTGGAGGAAATTCCTATAGGAGGAGAGGAGGGACACATATTTTTTGTCAATGCCTGAGTAAAAATTTTAAAAATGTGGTAAAGACAAGTCACAAAAGGCCTCCTCATGGGTCTGAAGTTAGGCATTGAAAGAAGATATCAGAAGCTAATAGTGAAAGGAGATATGAAATTCCTCTACGAAGCTGTGTCACCGCATTCGATGAAGACATGGTTCTAGAAGAGCATCCTCATAGGCTGGTTGAGATACCCCTTGTTTACAAATGGTCTAACAGTGATGGTTAGCTTCTTGAGCAACAAGAGTTGTTCCAGAATCTCTAAACAAATTTTAGTTGACATCCGAACTTATCGAAAGAATTAATAACTTAATCATTATGTTGAACAGGGCCCTGCCCGCCACCCCCCACTTAAAAAAAACCGGTTACCCATTGTTCTGGCATTTCAGGCACTTGGGGAACCCTAGTAAATGTACACAAACTGCTGAGAACTTCATCAGGGACTCGGGGACTTGCTGGCCATTTCAGGGATGCTCTGGGAAGATTTCATGGATATTCCAGGCATGTAGTTTTAGTTTTGAGTCTTGGAAATGGACATGAATAATTAAATACCATTATCATTTTCTCCATCAATATCTTTTCGTATTACATTGAATCTAAATTTGTTGTACAAATGGTAGCTTAAAAGATGGGTTTAGTATGATAGATTTGTATTTGGATCCTACAACTAGCATATTGTAAATGACCAGAAAATATGCCTATAAAAGGGTAAAAACATAGAACAATTAGAGTCTGCTTTTATGAAGTGGAGGAGGGAAGCAGAGCTGGCGAATGGCCAAGGAATTGTTGATGGCTAGAGCTAGACGGTTTTCTGGGCAACGATGGAAACCAGGCAATTCCTCTGTCTTGTTAGACTACTCCTTTCAAAATTATATCTCAGCGCAGAATCCTAGAATGAAAATGTCAGAGGATGAATAACGATATTGGAAAAATCAGTCGCGCGTAAAATGGTTTGATGTTAGTACATATTTCCAAATTATATCTCGGCACAAAGTTCCAGAATGAAAATGTCAGCGAATGAATAACAATATTGGAAAAACCAGCGGCACAAATAATTAACAAGGGAGTTCATTAATTTCAAGATTATAAACATGCGGTTGACCATATTATAAAATTTATTTCAAGAATATAAGATGAGGGTTTGGATATTCTAATTAAATTATATGTTTATTTTAAAAGTTTCATAAAGTAAGTTCATTTAATTTAAATATAATAACTAGTAATTAATGTTTCAATATTATGATACATTAATTTTAATATTATTAAATTAATATTTTTTTTTCACCTGAAATTAATAATTATTTTAAAAGTATTATGTGATGGCACGATCTTAGCTGGGATAGTCATCATCCTTCTCTATGCTGACGATATTGTTCTTTTCGCAAGGTTCCCATTTGATCTTGATAAGCAACTCAAGCTTCTTAAGGATTTCTACTCTACCATGGGTATGAATGTTAACATTGACAAAACAAAAGTTATTATTATCAAATCCAAGAAGGACACTTACGCTAATTTTATGTATGACAATAATAACTTGGAGGAAGTGTATTCTTACAAGTACCTAGGAATTAATATTCATCACAAGCTCCACTGGAACCATAGCATTGAGAAAAGGATTAATGGGGGGTGGAAAGCTTATTTTGGTCTTGAAAATAATTGTAAAACAACAAACCTCGTAATGTGGGATAAAAAGAAGTTCCTCTTTGAAACTTTAGTCACTCCTGTTATCTTATATGGCTGTGAGGTTTGGGGTTGCAGCATCTCTAGAGAATCATGGAGAAAGATTGAGCAAATCTAGAAGCGTTTTATAACTTATAACCTGAAAATAAAAGTAATACACCCTATCCTATTCTCCTTATAGAAGCAGGTCTTTCCCCTATTGAGAGCCTAGCTATAATTAGGTTTTTGTTGTACAAGCACAAACTCAATAACATAGACGATCATAGACTTCCTAAGCTAGCTTTAAATTCTAGCCAAAACCACCTAAGGCTCAATTGGGGGTGGCATAGAGACACAAGGGCCTAGTTAAACTATTCGGAGATCAACGAGAATGATGCATTACAAAACATTAATAACATTAAAGATAATGTTACCTCTAAGTTCAAAGAAAAAATGTGGTGTGAGAAAGATTTAGCGGCTAAAAGAAAATTAAGTTATTATAAGAATGTCATCAACCCCACCCTAGAAGATCAAAAGTATCTCTCTATTTTAACTAGCTCAAAGAATAAAATTAATATAGCAAAGATTAGAACGAATTCTCATGAGATCCATATTGAAACAGGTCATTGGGAAATTCCTAAAACACCATGGATGGAAAGGATCTACCATATATGTGAGAATAGGAACATCGAGGATGAAAACCATTTCCTCTTAGAGTGCCCCGCGTACAACCACATTAGATCTCAGTTTCACAATCTTTGTTACAACATTGACCTTCCTAGCCTTTTACAATGTCAAAATTATAGTGAGCTTGTGAGGCTTCACTCCAAGCTTTTTGAGCATAGGAATAAAATCTTAAATCAAAATAAATAATTTGTTTCTTTAGGTTTGATAGACCAATGTTTGGTCTCAGCGGATGTTAACCAACATCATCATCATCATCATAAAAGTTTTATATTTAAAATTTTAAACAGAAGTTGTAATTTTTTTTTTTTATACAAATTTAATTAATATTTATAAATAATATATTAATTCTAATATTATTTTATCTAATATATATTTTTATACGTACTATATATAAAAACTATATATTTAAAAATTAATATATGTTTTTATTTTATTTTTATATAAGTTTAATTTTTAAAAATGATAAAATATTTTATATTGTTTGTACTTGCTGTATCCGGATCTTGGCTTTTCAAAAAACTGGCAGATCTGTATCCGAATCCGGATCTAGATCCGAATCTTGGTAACTTAGAAGGGAAGGGCTCATTTGTAGAAGAAGGATCTTCATAGAAGCTTGTCAAAAGGAAAAATGATAGAATCACGACCTGAATATGATAAAATCAGATATTTTTAGTAATGATGTCATAACTACAAAAGTTCAGACATATATATATATATATATATATCATGCTAAAATCAAGGCACAGAAGCTCAAATCTCTACTTTAAACTTTTAAATGCTTATTATTCCAGACTATTTAAATATGTGAAAAAACATTAAAGCAAGCCTTACAAAAACATGATATATTCAAAACGTTAGTAGTGAGGAGTTCAATAACCAGAAGAAAAGTTTATGAAAGTGTGTGCATCAGAATACTCGTCTTTTCTGATTTTATGAACATACAATCGTATTTGCAGAGATAAAACAATTGTATCATATGATTGCAAATGTGCAGATCAAACAAGTATTTATTATTTATTTATATATAATTTATTATTTATTTATCATAATCCTTCAATTTATTTTATTTATTTATTATTGTTATTATTTGTATTATATCTATTATAAATAAAGGAAAACTAAAGGGTAAACATGATCTAATTATTTTTGAATAAACTAAGAATGATCATTTAATCATAAGAAATTATATGTTATAAGGTTTACAACCAGCAATACAAGACAGTCCATGAAGGATAGTTGCATCTTTTACTGAAGAAAGGAATGAAGATTGCATAGACAACCATCACAAATAAAGCCAGTAGAGAGCTTACCATAGAACAAAATGCAGAAGACAATTAAGAACATAATAGGACTTGGGAAATCATTGTGATGGTCCATTAGGTACGGAGCTTTGGGCACTTCTTCTTACAACAAAATGCTGTGAGGTATCACATATAATTCAACCATGGGACCTTGCTACTTAAAAGCAACATGAGACACCAAGTATAATGAAGTTGCAACCAGCTGCAAGGATTCCTTGAAGAATAGTTGCTTGTTCAGTTGGTGAAAATCGATGATTTGCATTTGAGTGAAAAGTTAACCAAAAAGAATACGCTCCAAAACACTCCATGACTTAGAAGGGTGTCTGAGATCACTGTAGTGTTCATTAGGTCGGAAGCTGTGGGCATTTCATGTTGCAACAAAATGTTGTGGCTAATCACATATCTCGGCACATTTTAGTTCTGGATATGAAATGAGAGCATATAACTTCATATTTACTTCATTGAAGCAGGTTAATGTGTAGAAGGGAAGGTTCTGGGGCATCATCTTGGGATTGGACATCAAGAAAATAATAAAAGCAAAGAAAATCAAGAGCAACAGAAAAACGCAAGTAGGAATAACACCTCTAGCAACCATAGCGCAAAAAGAGGCCAAAATCCACATTTGATGGACAAAAGTTTTCCCCTTTTATATATTTATATTGGGAAGCAGATATCTACACATTTTGCAAAACCTACCATGTATGCCTTGAAAGCGTGTATTTTTCTTGATACTTTTCTCTAAAATTATATATCTATAAGTTTGCAAACATTCTTGCACTAAAAATTTATTGATTATGACCTTGTTCACCTTCTTCACAAACCAAACAATCCCCTGCAAGTTATGGACAACCATGTTCACATTTTTTTTATCGACTCACCAGAAATGTAAACCAACACAAATTTGTGTTTGTGAAAATAATTGTATATTGTATATATAGCTACCTCGAACATGCAACAATTAAAAAACTAATCGAAACAATTGTGTTTACTTAGCTTGGAATGTGTGTCAATTGACCAAGATCATGGTAGATGCTACATCTTACATTCAAGAAGGTGTGGAAACCAAGACGAACTGAGAAATGAACAATACGTTTGGAGGTGTTAGACTTGTTTTTCACGAACAAGGTCCATTCAAAGAGCTGGAGTTCTACCAGTGTGTTGCCAAGTGTTGTAGCTGCTAAAAACACCCTCCAAAATTTTCCTTAGCTTCGTTTTGGAGCCTCCCTACCAACCTTCACAACAACATGTCTTGCTTCGTCAAGTACACATGCTCTAGTGATTTTCTTGCAGAGAGACAACCTATCGATCAAACCTTGATGCATTCCCCTCAAAGGTTGTTCATCCGGACTTGGTCCAGTAGCAAGCTGAGAAACTCCTTTAAGAATTTGCACAAATCTGGAGGGCAACCATCCTTTCCTCCAAAAATTGTACAATCCTGACTAGCAGCTTGCTGGGCCCTAGAATTGTGAAATTCTGTTGAGCAAGCTTCACCCAGAAAATTGTGGAATCCTTCCCAGCTGGGTTGCTCAGCCCAAAATTTGCACAAATATGGGTAGCAGTTAGCTTCTCTGCCCAGAAATTGCACAAATCTTCTGAGCACCCAGCTCAGCTCCCAGCCAAAAATGCGCATTTTCTCCCAGTAGCTGAGTAGCCTCTTACATGTGTAGCTGCTTTGACTGGTTCCCTCTGGGACCAAGCAAAACAGACTTGCATGCATGGGCTACTTCTCCCAAGACAACATGCAAAGGCATTCCTCGTTTCAGGGACCTATTTTTGGCAGTTGGAGGTTACATGAAAGGATCATTTTAGAAACCTCCCACCAAGTGTCGCTTTTCCTAGATTTGTGGCATGCGCATCACAACCTCGATTTTATCAAACTAATCAATTGGATGCTACAGAGCTCATTCCTCACATCAATCTTGTAGCTCTAACACACCACATCAGATCTAGGAGCTATCGGCACATTTAGCTCAATTTTTTTGGGGTAAGCCCACTTTCCATGTCTTGTGTTGCATCTCTGGCACTTTTTGTGTTTCTCTTCATATGAGTATTGTCTGCTTGATTTCAGTGAGCGCTTGCTGTTGTTTTGATACATACTAGCTTGTACTAGCACCATTTCAGTTTTTGTTTCTATCTCACTGCTATCGCATGCATGAAACTATTTTGCATGAATGGTCGCCGATTTGGCGACTCGCTTCACCCACATGCATGTTGATCTGTTTACTGAATCTTTCATTCAATGTTTGTGTAGAGTCCAAGGATTGCCTTACCTTGACACCCTTTTTTTCCTATACCTATCACCTAAATAAATGCAATAAGGCACAAGGTTTTTTTAAGGTAAGCACTTACATGTCCTCTTTTTCATATTTTGTCTATATACCTTATTGTTTTATTAAAGTTTGCATTTAGCTATGGAATTGGCCTGTTTTTGCAGCTAATCTGTATTTCCGCAACTACCTCCATTGTTGATAGGGTTCGAGTGCACCAACTAAGAAAAAGAAGAAATGGATGGATTAGGAATGATTCCCTCATGGATTCTTTCCTATTCTCTTGAACCAATCCTTCAAGAAGATCGGACTCTAACACGGTCAACCTCAAAGTAAACTGCAAGATCATGTGCTGGGACAGAGTCCGAATTTTTTGAAATCTTATCGATTTTCTTTTCCAAATAGAAAATCGATTATTTAGCGATATAGTTTGTTTAATAGGGATCGTAATAAAGATATGTAGGCTTAAAACTCTCATACTGTTACTTGGAGAAATGTTATAAGAGCAATGGTCGCTCTGTGTTTTGGTGTGCACCGCTATATGTAAATTTTGAAGAACATCATGTTGAACTTGTTTGTGAGTAATAGACTTGGTTCATATTTTCCATGCTGCATTGATTGAAGATTGTTGACTGTCTCGTGGAGGGCCCCTACGTCTAGTACAGGTCTTTGATCGATTGCAAATAGATTTCTTTGATTTCTTAAAGTTAAATTATGGATGCTTTGTTTTGTGTTTTGAAATGAAGTATAATGGAATTCGCAATTAAACTGTTGTCTGAATAAGCAATTTCCATTTCTTTCTACCTAGAATTATCCTGTTATTTCATTTGCTTTTTACCTAGTACAACTTGTTCATCTCATTTTCTTTCTACCTAGTGTAATCCAGTTGTCTCATTTCACAACTTAGTTGTTTTCCAATTTATCAGTTTTAGTTCTTGTTTGAGTGAAGTTGCATTAGTTAAAGAGTGACAATATTTTCCTTGGCAATTAAGTTCAGACATCATTCATTTTCAAATTTGATAGAATAGATCTCTCTTGCACATAGTAATCTAGTTTGGCTGTAGCATAAAATTCAAGATAAAATCAAAATAACCGTCTAACATAGTAGAGTTTAGGATTTCTCACCAACCATCCACAAAAATTGATTCAATTAAGATTATTTTTTAGGATAACCAGCTAACAACTTTAAGAAAAATACTCTAATATAGTGAGTAATACCATTTCCATATTAATTCTAAGTTTATACCTTAACAATAACATAGATATCTTAACGACATAAAATAACTTCTAGCACATATAGTGCACTTGTGCTTCATCAGTATACCTGCCATGGTCGATAATTTATTCTGACAATTTAAAAACATTAGATTGGCTAAACAGTTTGCATGCATTGTCAATCACTTCTACTTTCACTTAGTGTCGCTATGCATTCACTGTCATACTTGCTTTCAGTTGCCCGTCGGCGAGTCTGGCCAACCTTGGCCCGGACTCTGCCTTCACTGTGGAAGCCTTGCGCAATCTGGGGAAGGAAGGCTCTGTCTTCCTCTCCAGAAATGCACATTTCTTCCCAGGCACTATCCCCCAGGACTGTTTTGTGCATTTCTGAGGGACAGTGACTGCTAGCCCAGAAAATTGCACAATGCAGTCACTGAGCCTACAGCCATTGCCAGTTGAGATTGCGCATTGTCCAATTCCAGCAATCAGCAGCCAGACGGGACTGTGCATTGCGCAGTTCCAATAGTCAGTCAGCCTTCAAACAACCCAGACTTTGTCTTGCACAACCTTGGCAGTTAGTCTCCTGATGATCCAAAATGGATCTTGGATATACTTCTAAGTCTAAAGTGTTCCTCACAGAGGAAAATGAAAGTCCAAGGATGCTCCTGGAAATAGCCCCATTGCAGAGATATTTTCATTCTGAATCTACTGCAACTTGAATGGGCTAAAATGGACTTCGGATGAAGAAGTTATCGTAGAAAGAAGATTGCCTTTGTCCTTTGAAAAAAAGGCATTTCTTCTAAAAATGGCCTAAAAGGCTCATTGAAGAAATTGCATCGCAAATAGCCAAAGGGAAGGACTTAAAGCGAAGGTGGAAGGACCCCCGATCAGCGATATTCGATATATTAGGTTGGAGGTAGGCCTTCACCCGATATTGGGATCCCAGGCTATGCGATGGAGCGATTGCGATATCGGCATCAGCGGATTAGTGTATTCAAAGGGAAGAATCCCCGGGCCGTTACATATGCGATATGCGATAGGGATCTATGGCGTGCGATCTCAGCCGTCAGATCAGGAAAGGAATGGACGGTCCAGATTTAATCAGCATTCGGGAGATCGACGATCCCCAATACAAAGGTCCAATGCGATAACGATATGCGATGTGATATGGACCGTCCGATCAGGAAGCAGATCAACAGTCCAGATTTGATCAGCGATCGGCGATCAACGATCCCTGATACAAAGGGTCAATGCGATAGCGATATGCGATGTGATATGGACCGTCCGATCGGGGAGCAGATCAATGGTCCAAATTTAATCGGTGATCAACGATCGGCGAACCCCGATGTCAGGGCCAATGCGATTGCAATAGCGATATGCCGATAAGGGCCGGACCCGATGGGTTTATAGACCCAATTTCATAATTTTTGAAGTCTGGGAATTCAGATTTTTCAATGTATTCCTATGTATTTGGGGTTTTGGCCAATCCACCTATGTGATGCGATATGCGACTAATGGTGGACCCGATAGGGTTTATAGGGGCAATTTCAGGGAATTTGAAGTCCAAATTTCACGCCCGATAGTGTAATTTTCGGAAAATCTCTATGTATTGGAATTTTTGTCTATTTTCAGGTTTTTGCCTGAAAAAAGGCCTTGATCCCTTTGTAATAGCTCTTGATCATTGTGCCACACTACAAACAGGCATTTTTGTAGACAATAATGCGTTTGGGAATGCGCAGAGCCACAGAGTCACAGAGCTAGATGGCCAGTCGAACAGACAAGGAGCAGAGAAGCCGCAGAGCTGCAGAGGGATGATTACATGTAGAGAAACGGCTGGGGAAGCCGCAGAGCCAGAAAAATGCTTCAAGAGAGCTAGAGAGCCCAATTAACAAGGCAGCTAGCGAAAAGCTAACGTGCAGAGCAGCTGAGGGAGTCTTGGAGTCGCTTGGAGGTCAAGTGGAAAAACCAGAGAGCTGAAAGTTGTTGAGGCAGTTGCTTGGAGGTCGAGCAAACTGCTGATAGCTCAGAGAGACAAGAGCCAAGAGCCAAAGCCAGAGCTAGAGCCAAGAGCCAGAGCCAGAGCCAGAGCCAAGATCTAGAGCCAAGAGCCAGGGCCAGAGCCAAAGCCGAGAACTAGAGCGAGAGCCAGAGCCAGAAAGCCTAAGAGCTTTAGAGCCAGGGATAAGATGGTGTTCTAAGCCCATTGTGTTATGTGTAAACCAGTGGAGTTGAGCATGGAGCTTATAAAAGTACTAATGCCATAATCCTAGAGAGCCTAGTTGAGTTGACTAGAGCTCAAGGAGACGTAGCCCAAGAGTTTTGGGTGAACTCCATATTATATTGTTGTTTTGTGTGTGTGTTTTATTGCTGCATTGTTTACTATTCCATGTATTTAAAATATTAGCATAAGCCACAAAATTTAAGGCATAAATAGCTTAAAAATAAACACAAGCATACACCTATTTTCAAGCACATTATTAATTCCGCAATTGGTTAATCACTAGATCTTGGGAATATTTAAGCTTTGGAAGTGGGAGAGGTTCTTGTAAGTTAGACAAGAAGCCTTTGGTGTCCCATTTTCAGATTAGGTGGTATCAGAACCTAAGATTAATTAACCCCACCTTCAGGAAGGTGATATCAAAGCTGGTTATACCAGAGCAAGTGGTATCAGATTAGAATGCTTGATTGACAGAACAAAGATTGCTTGTCTGAAAGGTGTTTGGGAAGTCAAGGATTGATTGTATGCTTGTTTGCAAACTGACTATTGTTTGAGTTTGCAGAGGTGAAGGGAAAGCTATTGATAGCCTCCCCTCCTCTAATGCGACCTGTTGTATACTCAAATGTCTCCTACAAGTTTTTTTTACCATACCTGCAAATTGATTATCGTAAGAAAAGGAATTGATTTCTAAGAAAGTGAGAAAGCTTATGTGGTTTCTTTTTATGTTGTGCATGTTGTGTCTATGCTAGTGTCCATTTTCTTTGGTATTCTATTGCTTCGAATGTGAATGTATGGAAAAATTAAGGATAGTCATCTTCTGTGGAAGGATTGTCTGCCTGATGGTACTAGATTTCTTCGTGATTTGTTAGCCCTGAGCAAGGAAGTGTTTTGTAACTCTTCGTCTCTGCGTTTTTATGGTTATGGTGTGGTCCTCAATGGTATTTGGCTTGGAGAGCCAATCTATGGCACCTCCCTTCTGAGGCGACATACTCTCTCTGGTTTCTCTTTGTCTACTGCCCCAATTGAGCATGGGTGTGGGTTATCATACTAAAGTGGCACCGGTGGCCGCCCTTTTCAACTTGCAGTGTATATGTATGGCTCGGGTCTAACACGGATTATTTCTTGTATTATTTTATGAAATTGGGTCAGGTTTAGTAATTTTTGTATCCACCTAGCTCGCATGTAGCCAGTCTATTCCTAGGTTGTGGCTCAGCCTGTTAGGTTGACAGTTTGTAATTTGCATGACTGGTGGCTATTCCATATGGCTCGTCCTTTCCCTGGTGCTAGTTCATCTGGAAATGGGGGGTTAGGGCCGCAACATAAAGTCGGGGAATCGAGGTGGTCGGGGTTCTTCCTCCACTCAACCACCGAAGAGAAGTGGTTGCAATTCAGATGCGAAGATTATCAATGAGGTGACTTAGGCATAAAATACAGGTACCCTTGCCCAAGTGAAACATTTGATTTTGACATGGGAGGCAGAATTCAACCAGAGAGCGGAAAATTAAGTGCAGATAGAATATTGATGAGTCCTTGTTCCAGATCCGAGACACACCCGTAGTCGGATCACACAATATAAACAAACACTCCATCTTTACTAGCTGATGAAAAGTATTGTGGTCCGAGCTATTATGAACTCTACAGGTTACGTTAAATCTAATCCAGATTTCCAGGAAATTCAGAAATAATTTCAACTTATATAATTTCACGCTCTCAAGGTAGGATATATATGTTGCACAATATGACTTGAATATACAACATTGTAACCACTGACATATGTGCCAATAATATACTAGCAATTGCCCCAAAAGGTGCAAGGGAGGCTGATATGATTGTTAAATTGAAAAAGTTATATTTCATTTCCATAAAAAAATAAAAAATAAATAAAATAAAAAATAAAAAAATGATAGGTGCAAAACACATATGTATCTTCTACACCCTGGGCTGACGTTCACATCACAGGAACAATATGATATTGAAATGGAAACAACTAAAGAAGAGGCCAAAAATTGAGGAGTCTGAAGTAGAATATCCAAAATTCAAACTAAGAGAGATTCCTACATAGCAACCTAGTATTATGATGAAATTGGAGAATCCTGAATGGCCAATTCCTCTTCCAACATCTACTCACTAGTAGAACAACTTGTTGAAAAAGTTCCATCTCAAATAGAAGCTCTACAAGAAAAATACCAACTTGTTGAAAAAATTTCATCTCAAATAGAAGCTCTACAAGAAAATAACCTACAAATAAGGAATAGGAGCATAAGAGCAAGAAAAGATATGGAAACTTAATTATCAATATAATCCACTTAGGATTATCAAACCAAGTTTCTCTCAATAATGGACCTAGGAAGAAATTAGTTGAAATTGTCACTTGTTCCTCATATTACTCATTCTATTCCAACTTGCCTATATTTAAAAGCTATGAATTTTTCCATTAACATAAGTGAAATCCTCTACTAGATAAAATCAATTTGCATAAACAAGCTGGAGAAATGATTTACAATGATCTTAGCAAAAGTGCTCTAAATATAACCAAAGTAGAGAACTTACTTCAAAAAACTACTAATCAGTAAAAGTAGAGAAGTTACTTCAAAAAACTACTAATCAATGTTATTTTTTTCCATAAACATTCTCTCATGTAAATTAACATTGATATCGACCAATAAATTCATATACTTAATTGGCTTGAATTGAGGTATTTAACTAGTAGTCACTCGCTTGAAACCATCTTAGTGATTGCTTTGGTTAGTTTGATTTTCACTCTATATTGTTAATTATAAGTAAAAATGTTGCACTTCAAAGTAGCAGCATGAGGCAGTTTGAAGCCTTTGAGAATAAAACTATCATTCCTATGGAGGGATCATTTGCAGAGAATGTCATTGATTAGGAGGGAAGGGACCAATAGTGTGCTTATTTTTTTATTTTTTTTTATATTGGTTTCTTTTGTAGGTACTCGTGAACTAATTCAACTACATCATTTTATGAGACACATTTGAGAGTGAAGATTGACAAGGCTAAGAAAAATAAATAAAAATAAAAATTTCAAAATCCAAAATATGGAAAGTTCATATATTTTGTTAAAACATTAGAAGAATATAAAAAAAAACAAAAACAAAAAAAAGAAAAAGAAAAAAACAAAACAAAAACAAAAACAAAAACAAAAACAAAAACAAATCAAACAGAAAAAAAAAACAAAAAAACAAAACATGCACATTTTTAAATTAATATTTAATAAATAGAAACAAGACAAAAAAAAACAAGTCATTTATCAACAAAAAAACTTTAATATTTATCTAAATAATTAAATACATGTCTTGTATTGTAAGTTAATTCAAAATAAGGTTGCAATATAAACCCATAAGTGATCTCTTATTATATGACTTATATTGTAGGATAATTTCTTAGCTCAATTGTTATTAAATATCTCTTCTATTGTTTAGGAGGCTTGTTAGTGAGGCCAATGCTCAACAACATTCAACAAATATCTTTGCACTTTGAATCCCTTCAAAACCAAGAGTATTAGTTGAAAAGATATATTAGTTTTACATATTGAAAGATAAACTCGGTTGGGAAAAATACACAACCAAAACTTCAAATAAAATTCCTCATTAAATTTAAAACCTCATTTAATAAACATTAACCCTATGTATCCATAAATATTTTTTACACAAAAATGATTTTGACATTATGTATATGGCGCATAAATATTATAAACTCATTTGTGAAAGCACTACATTGCTATGCATTCTGATGGTGAGTTGTATATATCTATTATATGCATTCTGATGGTGAGTTGTATATATCTATTATCGAAACAAGACTAGACTCTATAGAAACATGAAGGAGTTTCTTCGTCATCACATGGTGTACTAAGCAGTGAAATCAATTCATACGTGTCACATTCAAGGTGTAATAGTATGAGTTAAAATATTAATTTTTTTTTGAAGATAATCACTTATCTATGCGTTCTCTCTAATGTGGCAAATTATTATTTTTTAATTTTTAATAAATAAAATATCGAATAACATAATTTTATATTAATTTAGAAAAAAAAAATCCAAAAAAAATCACATTTCAAAACAAAAATATATAATTAAAAAAAATTTAAAATATTTCACAAAATATATTCTTCGCAAAAATTTTAAACACATACTTTATATATTCTTCGCATATATTCTTCAGTGAAAGAGTTAAAAACATACTCTATATATTCTTCGCATATATTCTTCGGTGAAAGAGTTCTGAGGCTCAGTGAAAGAGTTAAAAACATACTCTATATATTCTTCGCATATATTCTTCAGTGAAAGAGTTTTGAGGCTCGGTGAAAGAGTTAAACATGTACTTTATATATTCTTCGCATATATTCTTCGGTGAAAGAGTTCTGAGGCTTGGTGAAAGAGTTAAAAACATACTCTATATATTCTTCGCATATTTTCTTCGGTGAAAGAGTTAAACACGTACTTTATATATACTTCGGTGAAAGAGTTTTGAGGCTTGGTGAAAGAGTTAAACACGTAGTTTATATATTCTTCACATATATTCTTCGGTGAAAGAGTTCTGAGGCTTGGTGAAAGAGTTAAAAACATACTCTATATATTCTTTGCATATATTCTTCGGTCTGCGGGCTATGGTGGGCACGGGCGATCTGCAGTCAGGTTTGTTGATATCAGGTGCACACATTCCTTGTCTTTTTCTTTTTCTAATACATATTTGCTCATATAATTTCAAGTATGAATATTTCACCACAGTTACCAAAGACTACCAAGGGCAGACCTAGCATAGTTACTCTACAAGGCCTTTATGAGTATATAGAGTCTTTAGAGAAATGTAGAGAAGAAAGAGAAGCCAAGCTACAAAAATAGTTAGAAGCCATGCTGGAAAATAAATTTGCATCTCTTGAAGACATGATCCAAAAACAAATAAAAAATAAAATAGAACTACTGGAGAATAAAATGGAGGCAATGGAGACTAGATTGCAGGTTATAGAAAAACAAAACCAAGATACTAACCAACCATCCAGCAAGGAGATGCTGATACTTTAGAGAGTCTTAAAATGAAAGACATGATTAAAGAACTAGAAGAAAAAGTTAATAGCCGCCTCACCCTAAATAATGTGGTAGATAAGTTAGATATCAAACCAATTAAAGATGAAATGAAAAAATTAATAGAATTAGACCACGAACGTAACAAAAGGGCCTTGAACCTTATAATCTTCGGTTTAAAAGAGGAAGTAGATGAGGATACTTTAGCCTTAGCCCAGACAGAATTATATAATAGATTAAAAATTGAAACAGTGTGTCTCATAGAAGCAACAAGGTTGGGGAAATTAACCGAGAATAAAGGAGGACGAATCTGCATAAAGGTTAGCTCCACTATTCATAAGTACGACATAATTAGTAAAACATCAAGTCTAAAAGGAACGAGAATATTCATAAATGAAGATCTCATTCCAGAAGATCAAGCAGAATTAAGAAAGGAGGTTCAAAAGGTAAAAGAAGCTAGAAAGGAAGGAAAATGGGCAATAATCAGAAATAGAAAAGCCTTTATTCAAGATAGAAACCAAAAAGATAGTAATCAATAGCAATTAAACATGCTCCGGATCCTTTCTTGGAACTGTCGGGGCTTCCCATGGAACAAAGACCCCAAGCTAAGTTGGATTTCAAATGATGTTGATATTATTTTGCTTGTTGAAACTTGGGAGCACGAAGAATCTAAGGTCCCTAACATAGATGGCTTTACGCTATGGTCTACCTGGAACAAGCAATCCTCCCGTAGAGGCATTGGGGGAATAACTTGTTACATTAAGAAGAACATCTCCCCCCACGCTAGGATTTATAAAAATGACCCTCACAACCAATATAGTTGGACAGAGATCAGAGACATTAATAATAAAAATTCCTACATAGCAATATGTTATTCCCCCCCATCAATTCTAACTTCTATAAGAAGAAGAATCTAGATAAAACTAACCCTTACAGTGGTTTATAGAATGATATTCTAGCCTAAGGAATGACGGTAATATCCTTTTAATAGGTGACTTTAATGCTCGACCTTCAAACAACCAAGCTATTATTCTAAGCAATCATTCCAACCCTAATCCTCTTTGGTTAGACGAAGACCCTACTCTGGCTAGTAGGTACAAAAGGAGCTCTGAAGACCTCAGGGAAAATTTGTTTGGGTCAGAGCTAGTCAAGCTCTGTAGTGCTCAGGATCTCATAATTTTCAATGGTCTAAAGAAGTGGCCCAATTCCAGCAAGATGACCTACATCCATGGACTTGGTAGCAGCGTGGTAGACTACGTTATTTCCAATCTCCCATTATACAACTAAATAATAAATTTTGACATCTTAAACGACCACGAACCTGACTCTAATCATAGGCCTTTACTTATAACTCTCAATTTTGTCATGCATAGAGTTCCCACAGAAAATAATACTTACAGCTAAAAGAACTTAATATTTGATAGAAATAAAAATGATCTCTTTCTAAATGAATTAAAAAAGTAATTTGCTTCCTTTATCTAGTATAGCAACATAGAAGACCTCTATCATAATTTTACTACAACCCTCTCATATTCTATTAACAAGTTCTCAATTGAAGTTTCAAATAATAAAAGAAATAGAAAAACCAATCCATGGTCTGACAAATATTGTAAGAGTGTGAGGAGAGAAATTAAGAAGCTGTTGATGAAATCTGTTAAAATGGACAAGATAAAAATATACAAAGTCCTAACTAAAAGGAAAAAA